>CM052542.1:43333988-43384944 GCA_028533065.1 Trachops cirrhosus | reverse complement strand
AAAAAATAAAAGAAAGGTAAGTGTAATATTCAGAATGGACATTACCCTTGGAGAGAGGGGGGAAAAATGGTAGGCCAGGAGTACAGCAGCCCCTCTCATCTCTGGGGATATGTTCCATGACCCCCAGTGGATGCCTAAAACCATGCACAGCACCAAACCCTATATATTCTGCCTTTTTGCTATAAATGCATTCTTATGATTTAGCGTAATTATAAATTAGGCCCAGTAAGAGATTACCAATAATAAAATAGAACAATTATAAAAATGAAATAAGATAAAAAGCAAAGACCTAGAAAAAAGAACAATCACTGCAATATCCCGCAGTAAAAGTTATGTGAAGGTGGTCTCTCTCTCTCAGAAAATTAGCATGAATTTCTTTTTCCTTCTTCATAATTTCACTGATAGAAGATTCATTGTTACATAAATCTTAGCAATCTCAACATAAAATATTTTTCCTTTTCTTATTAAATCAAGAACTTTCACCTTTTCACTTAAGGGAATCACCTGATGGTTTCCCTTTGGCATAGCAGAATTGTCAGCATCACTACTTTTGTGCTTTGGGGCCACTACTGAGTAAAATAAGGGATACTTGAACACACACACATGATACCATAACAGTCACTCTGCTAACCTAGGCAGCTGCTAAGTGACTAATGGGCAAGGTCACACATACAGCATAGAAACCTTGGACCAAGGGATGATTCCCATCCCAGATGAAAGAGAGCAGAATGGCTCAAGATTTTATCACACTACTCAGGGCAACAACAATTTAAATTTATGAATCAATTATTTCTGGAATTTCCCATTTAATATGAGCTGACTACAATTGACAACAGGTAACTAAAACCCCAGAAAGTGAAACTGCGGAAAAGGTGGGGGACTATTTAATACAAGAGACTTTCTCTCTATTGGTAATGTTCTTTTATAAACTGGGTGGTAGTCAAATGAAGTCATTTGTTATATTTAAACTTTAATTTTATATTTATATTGTATTTATTCTTCAATATCTACAATGAAATTTTCACAACACAAACATGGACACTTTTACCCCAGCATATCCAGAGATGGGCATCAGGAGAGGCATTCTGTAAGGCTCTACAGGTGACTCTCCCACAAGCCAGGGATGAGAACCACTGTTCTAGGAAGGCAAACCTGGCAGGAGATCAACAATTTTAGGTTGTAAGATAGAAGTATAAAATGACACTCGATTTTGAGCTTGTATTTCCAGTAAGAGAATCAGGTACTTTTATAACCAAAATAGGGAACTCAGAAAGAGAACTGGATTAAGGAGAACTATTACAGAAAAGGTAAGTTTAAGGTACAAGTACAACCAAGACCACTTGTTGAAGGTAACTGAATAAAGCAGTTAATTGTTCAGTTAATTTTCATTAAATGAAAAACTTTTATCTGTCTAAAGACCCAAACTGGAGACAACAAATTTCTTTGGGAGGTAGCTTCCAGCCCTAAGAACTATTATATAGAACCTATGCTACTTTCCAGGAAAATCAGGCAGAAGAACTCAGTAAGTTGCTTTAAAATTAAAGAGTTTTTTTAATATCATAATAGGTTTAGAACTTCCCAAACCTTCAATCTTTTTACAAAGGGCTATCCCCAGGCCTATCTGCATTAGAAGGGATAACTGTTGCTATGGTGATTAGTCTCCTACAACCTTAAGCAAGAATAAAAAGGCTGCTGTTTATAAATGGCACACCACTTTATGGTTCCCAGGGCAGCGTGAGCTGCGTTTCGTGTGCCTGATCAGGCTGCAGTCGAGTTGGAGTCATCATTACAGAACAAGTGCCCTGGCCCCTGCTCTACACTCATCACTCCCCAGTGGCTTCACACAGCTGTAGGGCTTGCAAATTATGGTCACTGCACCTGAAATTCTTTATTATGATTCCAAGTAGCTGAATGGATTCTGAGACTCTAGGGAAAGAAATTCCCCCTGCTGGAGACCTCCATGCATCACCATTAACCCTGACTTATTTTACAAGGATACAAGCAAGAGACTAAAAGTAAATTAGTGCTGATCAAATTCTCTCTTTCTAACTTCACTTTCTCTGCCTTTTCCTAAGCACTAAAAGTAGATGAGGGAGTAATTATCACTGTCATTATTTCAATTAGTACTTCACTGAAGTGACCACCAATTGTCAATATTCCACATGCATTACATTATTTATTACACTAAGACATCTAGGTAAATATTATCCTCATTCTGCAGATGAAGAAAGTCAAAATCAAAGGGATTAATTATATTTCTGATGGTCTCACTGCTATCATGGAGTAGAGGCTGAATGAAAACCTAAATCGAAGGAGGTAAAAAAATATTTCAAAAACAATGCAGTTCCATCTTAAAACCTATGCTTTTTACTCTGCCTCTATCCCTCCTATTAAGGTAATTCTCATGGCCCCATTGACTCTCTTGCACTAACACACATTTCTGACCACACACAATCAAATCCTCTATGTGAGAAAGCAATGATTCAATGAATCACTATGATTTCATATTTTACTTAACCATAAAATAAAATAACTCAAATTTCAAAAAGTGTATATACTAACTTACAACACTTGAAGCTCCACTTTTTTTCCTGTAATGAATTATTGAGATTCATGTCACCCATTCAAGGAGATTAATGTGATTATTCAGAGATAGAATCCATTCTTCATTTTTAAAGATATTTCCTTCTGGGTGTCTAAGAAAATGGGGAACTAGCCAACTTGAATATTCTGCAGAGAAAAACTCTCTATTCCTCACATATATGCCCTTGACTGCACTTCCACCCCCAACTTCTGTCTCTAAAACATAAATATTGTTGCTATGACTTCTACCTTTTAAAGTCTCATCAAATCTGAACATAATCACTTATTTGCCCTCTTTACTCTAATGAAGTACCTGATAGCAAAGACATTTTCTAACCAAATCTTTCCGTTTTTTTCCTTATCAATCTCCTGCTATGTATGATATCACCCTTATTCTTTTCCTTCTGAATTTTCCTTCTTAATCTGATTTCTCTGAAACTGTGCATTCCTGGTTTCATTCTAGCTCAATGATCCCTCTGGGGTCATTCTTTCTCTAACTTCTTTAATTGTTACAGCAAATGTTTCCCTCCCATTTACAGAATAATTAAAAACAAAGCAAATACAAGGGAGAATGAGCGCTGAAGTTAGACCAGTCAAATCACAGTTCTGGCACATCTAGCTTTGTGACATTCAATCATTCAATCACCAAATATAGAGACCTCCGATGTATGAGGCATAGTAATAGGGGTTGAATAGACAGTGGTAAATAAAACCATTAGGTTCCCTGTGGTAGATGATTTTAATGTTTGCCAAATATTTCACTTCTCCTCTCTGTGGTGCCGTCTCTACAGGATTACACATACCCATCCTTTTGTGCTTAGGAGTAGTCATGTGACTTCCTTTGGCCAATGAAACATTGACAGAAGTGCAAAAGCCATCATGTGGTTCTATGTCACTTTTCCTTCTGCTATGACAACTGTCAATCTTCCAGGTAAAGACTGTACTGTCAGACTGATCCCAGAGTGAAATCTGGGTGTAGCATAATGGCATCCAACTCACACTGAACATGCAGTGAGAATAAGAAACAAACTGTGTTGCATTTAGTTTTGGAAGCCACTAAAATTTTGGAGTGTTTTTATTATTGCAGCATATCCTAGCCTATCTTAACTATGACTATCCCTTGCTTTACTGAGCTCACAGGCCAGTAGTAGGGGAGAACATTGAGTATATAACAACACAATAAATATGACACAATTGTTTTATCTGCATAATAACATCCACCTCAGAAAAACAATGTATGAAAGTTCTTAGCTTTTACACATATGTGTATTAAACACCTATTATATAACAAGCCCTTAAATAGTTGAAGGAAATATGGTCCTGGCCTTTGAGTATTTCTCAATAGTTATAGGGAAGGCACAAAAATAACCAAAAAATTACAGTTCTGTGCATATGGTGCTGGGAACAGATTACTCTGCTAGAAAAAAAAAAACTGAGGTCATTCAAGGAAAAATAGAAGTTTTCTCCAAAGAAAGGGACAGTATCACGATTGAAGAAAGGAAGAAAAACAGGCATAAGAAACGAAGTTAAAGCACAAAAAGAGACCACAGCACCATAGGAAAATTACAAGTAACTTAATAAAGCTCAAGAATAGGATGCAAATTGGAAAGAAACAAGACACCAGAAAAGGCATTTAGACAGAGTCCTACTGGGGGGAGGGGTGGGAGGTACAGTGTACCAGGCCAAGAGTTTGGTTTTATCATGCAGAAATTTACTGAAGAATTTTAAATGGTGAAGTAACCACAGCCACATTGCATTCCAGAAACATCCTCAGAAGGCTTGTTGAGGGTGGAAGAGCCTAGAGCAGAGGATAGCTGGAAGGCAGCTGAGGCATTCTAAATGAGGTATGATGTGAGAAAAATCAATGGTGGTGACAGCTGAGCAATGAATGTAGCTTTGTTTTCTGGGTAAATAAAGCAGACGAGCCCTGATATTTTTATCTGGCAAAAGAAATCTTACAGCTTTATCTGGTCAAAATATTTCCTACAGTGTTAGTCTTTTAAGAATGACAATAGTGTGTGGATCCTTATAAAATGTAAGTCAAACAGCACAATAAACATCATCTTTGATTACAATTTTGCAAAAGATATTATTTATAATATACATTATTGTGAATAATAAATTATACATTTTTGTTGAAAATCCAGGAAAAACTGAATATTTAGAATAAAATAATCTAAATAATCCAACAACCAAAAGATAATTATCATTAATTTTTATTGGATATTTTTCTAGCCATTTTTGCTGATTCATATATATATATTTTTTTATAAAGTAAATCTATATGTTGAATCTGGCCAACATGTCAGTAGGAGTTGCAATGATAGAGAGAGAGGGGGCTAGAGTTTGACATATCATAGCTGGAAAAAATAAAATCAACTCATGTGTCCACTCCAATGACTTAAGATCCTCAATAAACCACACACACACTAACACAGACATACACTTTCAATTATTAAAGTAGTCTCACTTTGATATTTAAGACTCAGGCCTTTCATTTTAAAATTTAAATCTTAAAGTGAATTCCGTGCTCCTCTATTCCCCTGCTACCAGTGAAGCCAGACTTGGGTTGACTCTTAAAAGCTGTGAATGTAAAATGAGGCATCCCGGCATGCCACCTTCATCCTCTTAAAGAGCAACCCGTCCAAGAACGGTAGGATAAAAGGGGCAAATCTCTCCTAATTTAATTGGGCATCCTCCCCCTGGTTCTTTCCCTGGTTATTGTTTCTCTGATTAATAATGACACACTGGCTGTAGAAGCCTTCTGTGTCACAGGCATCTCCATAATGTCCCTTTCATTGGGCCTCTGTTCCCAAACACTGTACTCCAGAACGATAGCCATCTCTGCAGGGCGCAGAGTACACTTGGTTCTCAGCTTTGGACCTCAGCCACAAGTCCAGACAACAGGAGTTTACTTAATATTCTGTTTTATGAATGTGTTTATAAATAGTTTTTGTTTTGTTACAAAATTATTTTTCAATTTTATAAAAATTACTTTTACAAAACTTCTTTGGAGAGAGGCTGCTTACAAAACTAGAATTATATCATACACATGATAGTGTATCTTATTTTTACCCCAATTCATTCAATATTCTTCAAAAAATGGTCTTTTTGTCTTTACTCACAAGTAGTACAATATTCTCTAATTGGATAATTAGGTTGTTTCTCATTTTTGTGCAATATAAATAAGGCTAATATTAACATACTTGTCTATGAATCTTTGTGAAATATCTTTGGTAACTACCTTAGGTTTTATCCTAGAAATGAAATTGAGTATGAAGCTGTTATGGTTACTGATACAAATTGGTAATTTCCCTTTGGAAAAATATTGTATCAATTTATAATTTTACCCACAGTTTAAAAGATCCTTTTGCTACAAATGGTTCAGTATTATCTATCCCACCTTCTGAAACCTTTTCTGAATTGTCCATTTGATAGTAAAAACATGGTACCCTCTTGATTTAAGTTTCATTGCTTTGCTTGCTGTGGAGAATGAAGATATTTTAAATGTTTATCAGCTGTCAGGGTTTAGTATAATTGATCACATTATCCAACTCCTACATATACACACTACACATAAATCCCCAACCCCTCAATCTATCTCCATCTCTCTCTCATACACATACTACATTAATAATCACCAAAAATTAAGCAGAAATAACATTAACTTAATGTTTAGGCTGATCAGAAAGAATATCTAACTTTAGATAACAATTGGACATCCCAAGATTCTTCTAAAATTGAAACCTAAGCATCCAAAGGAAACAACAGAAAATAGAGAAACACTGGGCCGTGCATGTGTGATTTTTTTCTCCCAAATTCTTAAAATAAGTTTTCCCCACTCATGACAGAGAGAGAAATGGGGAAATTGGCCAATATTACTCTATGTGGAAACATGAGGCAGGTAAATAGGGTCCATCCTTTACCTAAGCCATATGTATGAATTATTTTATTTATTGTCTTTATGTTCCTGGCCCATTTTTCTTTCAAGGGAATAGTATATTTATTATTGATTTACGAGGGCATTTTATTTAATAAGTATCTTTTTCACATACACATCAAATGTTTTCTCACTTTATTTTTTAGCTTATTTAATTTAGCAGAAATTCTTAATACTACATTTGATATCTTAATGAACCTTTTTTAAAAAGCTTTCTTTCAGCATAAATTTAGATCCACAGAAGATCTTCAAAGACTTCATGGAATTCCAATACATGCCCCCCTCCATCCATTTTCCTACTAATATGTTTTTACTGTTCCAGGATCCAGTTCAAGACACCACATTGCTTTTTTTCAGTTTGATTTTTAATTTTAGTTGTACTCATTTTTAGATTAAATTTACAGAGCCAAGAGTGTTCAATTCCTTCTCCCAAACTGACAAATTATTTGATAAAAAATCACTATGTCCTCCAGTGACTTGAAATAACAACTATGGGACATTTACACAATGGAATTCTACTAGGCGATAAAAAAAAATTTACCCTTTGCTATAGCATTGATGGACCTGGACAACATTATGCTAAGTGAAATAAGCCAGTCAGAGAAATATAAATACCATTTGATTTCACTCATATGTGGAATCTAATGAACAAACTGAACTAACAAGCAAAACAGACAGACTCATAGATGGAGAGAAGATGACCACCAGTGGGGACAGGGGAAAAGTCAGAGGGTGGAGAGACTGAGCAAAAAGGAAAGAGGACTTATGGACATGGACAACAGTGTGGTGATTGTTGGGAGGGGAAAGGTATAAGGGGACTAAATGGCAATGGGGAAAAATATAATAAAAATTACATTTTTTAAAAGAAATACCAACTTACCTTATAAGTGTCTTTCAAATTGATATTTCTTAAATTAAATTCCTACAACAGCAGAGATGTGATATTTAATTTTGAATACCAAAACACAAAATATGTTTGCTCAAAAATATGTGTTTAATAAAGAAAGAATGAATATATGTTTTCTGGGAAGTGCAGTACATTTATTCCAGAAAGTGCACTTTCTGATAACCTAGAACAACCAAGCTATTTCTTAGGTAAGTATTTATAGCTGGAATATTTGTAATAGCCTATTGCAGGAAAGAAACTAAATTCCAATCAATAGGAAAAGAGATAAACAACTTCTGGTATATCTATGCAGCAATAAAAAGAAAAAGTATTAAGTTGAGTGGAGGAAAAAAGAGGCAAAAAGAGTATATATTTTGTGAGTCAATTTATATAAAATTCTAAAACTACAAATTAGGTTGCAGTGAAAAAAAGGAGATCAGTGGTTGCCAAGGGAGGAGGAAACTTTTAAACAGCCTAAGTGCCCATCAGTAAATGAGTGGATCAAAAAGCTGTAGTGCATTTACACAGTGGAATAGTATGCAGCAGAAAGAAAGACAGAGCTCCTACCCTTTGCAACAGCATAGATGGAACTAGAGAGCATTATGCTAAGTAAACCAGGTGGTGAAAGACAAATACCATATGTTCTTAACTATAAGTGGAACTATTACAGAACAGGTGGGGTGGGGGTTGGCTGAACGATATAGAAGGCCCCCGTTTTCTCTGGGGGTTCCTCCCCACCTACTGGGTTCATTTTGCCCACCGCCTGAGGAAAGACCTCTCTTATTACCAAAGATCAGTGAAAAGGAAAGGAATTTATTATTTATTTGAATACAAACTAAAGTTCTCCACAAACACACATAGTCCTCCTGGTACCCTCCATGTGGCAAAAGGCAGCACTTCCAAAGCCTCATGGTCCTGACTCTCACCCAAGCCTCGTGGTCCCAACCAAGACACCCAAGCCACGTGGTCCTAAACAGATACGTGGTCCCAAAAAGAGAGATGCCAAATGGTTGCCTCGCCTAGGTTTAAATCCCAGTGCCAATCTTCCTCTGCAGCCCCATTTCTGGCTCCTCCCACAACTGGCCACAGCTGCCAGCACTCCGGGCACGTGTGTCCCTGTGGTGTGGAGCCAATCATCTCCAAGCTCTTCTGGACCTCATTACAAATCCTTATATGGGGCCCCTCTCTTGGCTGCACCCTGTCACAGAATGTAATGAACAAAACAAACAAGCAAAATAGAACCAGAGACATGGAAGCAAGGAACAAATTGACAGTGACCAGAGGGGAGGGGGAAGAGGGATAAGGGGGAAAGAAGAGGAAGGGTCTAGTCAAGGAACATGTATAAAGGACCCATGGTAATGAACAACAGGGTGGGGATTGACTGAGGGAGTGGGTGGGTGGGCAGGACAGGGGAGAACAATGGGGGGAAAATTGGGACAACTGTAATTAAACAACAATAAAAAAAAGAAATATCTTGATCATTGTGGTGGTCATACAAGGGAATACTTTTGTCAAAAATCACCAAAATGAAGACTTTAAGTGAATGTAGTTTATAATTCATAAGTAATACTTTGATAAAGTTGTTTTAAAAACATTGTAGAAGGTGCATAAAATAATACATTGGTTATAGGAATATGTATGACAACTCATCCTTTATCAATTTATTTCATCTATAAATTCCTTTCCTCTTATGTTTTCTACATCTCATACACACACATACACACATATGACACGATAGTGTCCTTTAAATAAATGTAATGTTACAGAGATAAGGAAGCTAAACAAAAAAAAGATTTAAATACTAGCACCAATCTAGCAAACTAGAGGAAGAGAGTAATGATATGTCTCTTGAGCTGTTTCTGTCAGTCAGGAGCTGCCTTAAGCAAAGCTTTGGCAAGCAACGTGCTTTAGTGAATTCACCACCAAATTCTCTGTCGTGCCCAGAGTGCTCCAGTCCTTCTGTTCACCTGGCTTTCTACTGTGGGTATTGCCCATGCTCAAAACGTGGCCTTCTGCATTGTTCTATCTTCATTCTAAACCTTTGCTTAGAAGAGCTCAAAATATACTCACAGCTTCTAACACCATTGCAATGCTAAAGACTAACGAATCCATACCCATGTCTCTCACCTGTTTCCTTGGCTAAAATGTCTGCTGCTTGTTGGACACATTATTTCCCAAACTTCTATCCCAAGACAAATTTATTATTCTAATCATATATTTCCCAAATCAACTCCCTTTTCAAATCTTGCATTACTGCCAAAGGAAGAAAGAATTCCCTGAAGGTATCTACAATTCATTCTCCACTCTTTAAAATTTATAATTTTTGCTAATTTGACCTTCAGGTCTTAATTTGCTATCAGTGGCAGTGATTCCTTGAAACAACAGAAGACCCTCTCCTCAGGAAAATAGCATACTGGTACACGACATTTTAAACAGTTTTGCATGTGATTTCCATGGGACCCCCACCTCCAACTGAAAACATACGGATCTCTACACCATTCACTTCTAAAATCTAATCTCTCTGAGGTGGTTTTCTTGAGCATTCCAAAACCACTTTCAAAGTACTTTCCAGGTAACTGGTATTTTATGTTGCACAAATATCTCAAATTTAGGATGTTCAAAACTCAATGCACCATCTCCCCACCCAAAATTTCACCTTTTTCTTAAGTGACTAAAATGAATCAAATGGTTTAAATAATTAAATAATAGTTAAAATCATGAATTAAAATAGTAACTTGAATATTATTATTTTTATTGACTTCTGTCTCTGCACACCCCTCACATCTAAATGATAATTATGATGGCCTGACATAATTGGATAGGGAGTAAATATAGCTTCACTTGCCAAGGTGGTGAATATATTTCTAACATCTGGCCTATATGTACATTTAAGTCTTTTCTGTATGAATATAAAACAAGTGATTCATTCCTTTTCAGTTTGGTAGCCAATACACCAAATCCTCAATACTTCATTCTTGGATTCCTTCAAGAGCCTCCTAACTCTCTCCCTGTTCCCAATCTCTTTCCAGTTCTAACACATCCCACCATGTGTTAAAATAGATTTATCTCTTTCTTCACCAACCCCCTACAGAAACTTCAGCATCCTTATCTTAGTTCGTAAGTCTTTCTATTCCTGGCACAGCCTCTCCAGGGTGCACTGGGCCTTTAAGAAAGAGGCTAGAGAATAATAACTGCTTCGGGGTTCTTACTTCCCTTACCTACCCCTCAGCACAGTGCTATTATCTGTGTTTTCCTGGCAAAGTTTGGAATATAGGTTCCCAACCAATATGCAACTATATGTAATTTTGTAGATGAAGCTGAGCCATGCAGGTCCTGGAACCAAACACAGAGTTATCTATGTACCTTAACTGTTTCCTACAAATATTAACATTTCCAATGTGTTACACAAAAAAAAAATTGAGAAGCGTTTCAAGTACAAAAATAGGCCCTCAAGAGTCTAAAAGCAATGAATATCCATTACAGCATTTTCCCGTTGGGGAATTCAATGCCACCAACCTATAGTTAAAACCTAAATGATTTCGGCCAATTACAATTGCGAGGAATTTGTCAAAGTTGGCTTATGGAAGGTGCAGCAGAAGAAGGTCAGAAATGCTGCCTCTCGCAGTCATGTGTAGCCAGGCATGGAATGTCCTCACCTAGGGAAGGGGTCCAATGAGGAAATTAAGTCAGTAAATAACCTGGAAGAGGACCCAGGAACCTCACAAAGGAATCCTCAGAGCAGAGGCTGAAAGCCAGGAGCAGAACCCAAAAATGAGTCAGAGGAAATGCCACAAAAGGTCAGACCTTGGGGAAGGAAGCAAGAAGTGCCAAACCAGCAGAAGGCTGAGGGCGGAGATCAGGGATGAGTCAATTCAGCTGTTCCTGAGGCCAAAAGAAGGCTCTCCTTTGAGCTACCAAGAGGGTTAATAATTCTTTACCAACATCGAATGAACTGAATGTAATTCTTCGTCAAAATCTAAATAATCCAGTATATTACTTTAGTCCATGTTTTTGTTTGTTCATGTTTACATTTTCCCCCTACTTTCCTCATTTCTCCTCTGTATCCTTTTATTTTATATAATTTTTAATTTAATATGAATGCAACAACAGCTTTTGAGTTGTTCCTAGTAGACAAAATAAAACATTTTTAACTTGATTGACATTTAAATATATGTAATGACCTCCTATTTTAAAGTGAAAATCTAGACCATTTCCTTATCATAGGTATAAATGATTATTTGTACTACTAACAGCTATCATTTACTGAATTTTTTTAAACCTTGTGTCATGTAGTGTGCTAGGTGACATTTATGCCTCACAATACCTACAGGAAGAATTACTAGTCCCAAAGATATGAGAAAACCAATGCTAAAAGAGGTCAAAAAATCTTTCTCAGAATCCTAGAACTAATAAATGGCAGGGGTAAGATTTAAACCTGTGATTGATTCCAAACACTGTGATCTTAATTATTGCACTAAGCTAAATTTTATTCTAAAGATTCTTATTTAAAAATGACCCACATAAAATGAGTCATTTGTTCATGAACATCTGTCAGAGCACTGCAATATTAAATACTTTTTCCAGTGTCTTTGTGGGCAAAAGAAAAAGAAGGATCCAACATAGCCCACACCTTTCAGAACCCTCAAGTTACGTTTGAAGGCGGAATCCAAGAAATAAAGTGAAAATTTGCCCGAAGTTATATGTAGTCCTTGAGTTGGAGTCCTGGAGATGCCACTGCCCAGCACTGTGACCTGAGCACATTATTCTTCCTGTGCGAAGCTGAGATCATAGGGTAGAAGCCTCACAGGTGCTCCGAGGACAGGATGAGCTAATACAGACCAGTGGTTCTCAACCTCAGGTGATTTCCTCCCCACCAGTTAGTATTTGGCAACGTCTGAAGGCATTTTTGGTTGTCAGAATTGGAAGAAGGGGAGGAGTGCTATTGGAAGAGGCCAGGGATGATGCTAAACATCCTATAATATGCAAAACAAGGTATCATCTGGCCACAAAAGTGAACAGCGTTTTTATTGAGAAATGCCATTGCAGACTAAGCATTTAGCAGAGTGCTAAAGGCATGCAGTAGGCCCTGCTTATCAGTTCTTACTTCATTTACATGAAAAGGTAAGTACTTAAGCAGCAAAAAAAAATTTTTAATAATTGTAAAATAATAATAATTTTAAAACATAACCCTTAAATACAAAGACCAACAATGTAATAGTGAGAGCTCAGACTTTGGAGTCAGAGGGACCTCAGCTCTGTGTGATGTCGAATAAATTAGACTCTGAACCTCTCAGTTACCTCATTTTTTAAATGAAAATAAATATACCTACTTCTCTTTTCTAGGGAACATTAAGTGTGATAATTTATGCACCTGGAACATAATAAAACTCTCAATGAGTATTTTTTAAATTTTAATAGATTGAGTCTTAAACAGGACTTAAACGGGCATAGAACTTGTATTGGTGAAAGGAAAATACCTCATGTTGTTGGACTTAACCAAATTATTTAATCTGGCTGAGAGTTATTATTTTCATCTTCCATATAAGTATAATGCCTGGATGGCAAGGTTATGGTAAGAAGTAAATGAGACAGCATTTTAAAACCTTGAGTAAGGTGCTTGGCACATGGTGAGTGCTCAATAAATATTAGTTACCTTCCCCTAAAAGAGAAAAATAGGTTTTTTGAAGGTACCAAGGTTGAAATAAATAGTAAAAGTTGTATTTGTTTCAGCAAAAACAACTGGAGAACTGGAATGCTCCATAACTGATAAACTCTCCACCTTGCAGAAACCCTCTAACTGCATTTGAAAGGAGAACTATATGCTGCATCTCTCTCTCTCTCACCACCCACTGGATTTTATCAGACCTCCTTCTTTTGGCCTAGGCATGTCACTGTGACTTATCTAGGTTGAAAGAGAGTACAGCCCTTGGCTACAGCTACTGGAAAAATAAAAATTGAATTCTTCAGCTAAAAATCTAACTGCATTTTATGAGCAACAAAAAGCAGTAACTATTCAAAAATGAGCTAAGCACAAAGCATGATTTATTAGAAAATATTTGCCATCCTACCTCTAAAAAAATGATCACTAATGAGGTTTTATCACCATCTCTGAAAACCACTGTTTGTCAGGCAGTAATACCAAAGATGAAATTACTTATTTGGTTACCAACTGCCAAGCCAAGGCAGATTATATCTAAAAGTAAAATAAAGGCTATTTCAGAAAATATCATTTAAATTTCAATGAAAATAAGAAAATAGCCATAAACCATCCAATTCCAAGATATTAATGTTAGGGCCTTTTTAAATATCCTGTATCATGTGCTTGAGATAATTTTCCAATCAAATGAAGGCAGTGTTTAGGTCTCATTTACCCTAATATTACAGGTATGAAGGATGTGTCCATATACAAATAAAATTAAAAATGTAACATATAACTCTGCTAGTCTAAATGGCTTAATGAGTGCATTTTCCATTTGGAGTTATGCATTTGCTACCATTTGTAATGTTGCAGCAAGTCTACAGGGTTTCTTTGATGCAGTTTCTGAATTCATTCAGCATTTTAATGTGCCTCATATCTACCCACATGCCACATGATATGCTCTGAAACAACTTCACTCTCTGTTACAACCTCTACATATTCTAAAGGCCTGACCTATGAAAAACGAACTACTTTTCACCTCTCTTACAGAGAACGACAACATCCCTGTGCTGGAAGCATTCATCTGTTTCTGTGTCCTTCTAAACATAAATCACAACCAAAAAGCTTCTAACCTTTATAAACTGCAGGCTACATTGAGAAACCAGGGATACAACCTCTTGTATGACCTGCATCCATTTCCAGTGTCATCCAATGCTATTAGCTTTGCTAAGACGCATTTGTCAGGTCTCACCATGCCAGGACTCCAACAATCTCAGAGCCCCTCCACTGCCCTGAAGCTCACATTCAAGGCACCTCTGTCCACCTTTCAAACAGAACCCCCTTCTATGTGGACAGTTATCTAGAATGAGATTGTACCCTCACTGCCTTATACTGTCTGCCTTCAGATGTTGTGCTCTTCCAGCTGCTCAGTAGACCACACACCCTCCTTTACTCTCCACTGACTCAAAGCCCCACCGATACCTCCCCTACTTACTGCCCCTTGGTCACCCAGGACTCCTGGGGACCATGCAGTCTGGAGGTTACAGCTCTGTGTTCCCATGGAACAAAAGCTGTGGTACCTGGAAGGAATCCAGCCTCTTAGGGAAAGCAATAAAAAAGGGTCTCTGTGAAGATTAAAGAGTTTAAACTACAGAGATCCCTAGACCTTCCAGGAATCCAAAGCAGTGACTGTTCATTCCCTGCCAAACACCTTCTCCTGACGTCAACCAAACAGCTGCTCCAGCAGTCCTGCTCAAGTTCACTCGGGCAGCCTCCCAGGATACCATAACACATACAACATTTTTTTAGGGTACCTAATATTCAAAGAAAACAAATGGAAAACAGCAAAGGATCATTTTACTCTCCTCACATTAACAAACCCATATTTAGAGACATGTGCGAAAATGATTATTCTGACAGCTGGCTGGTGGATATGTAAATAAGTACAACCTTTCTGAAAGACAATTTGGTAGCAAAAAGTCTTTAAAATGTGTATAGCCCTTAACTCAGTAAATGACAAGCTGTTATGTTAGAAAGTTTATTAAAAAATTGCTCAATTGTGAAAATTAAACTGGAAGCAATCTGATGTTCAACATTGGAGAAAGAATTAAATGAAGCACAGCATGTTAATTCAAAAGAATAATATACAGCCATTTATAAGGATGCTAGAAATCTATATTTTTCACTCAACTTTGGGTAAGTAGATATAGTTCTGGACTAGCATGTACACATGTATGATTACGAATCTATACAGAAGGACAGCTAGAAAAATATTCCCCTGGTGCACCTGCAAAAAAACATACCTGAATCATAAATGTGGTTCTTCTTATGTTTTGATCACCTCCAACTTCAGGTGAGTCTTCTGGCACATGTGCTGCTTTCAGAGGTAAAGGATCCCCCAGGATTCTTACCATTTCATCTTGAGAAAATTCAAGCTCTTTTTTTACTTTACAGTTAAGGCATACAGTAAAAAAGTGAGACTGTTCTCTATCCTTCTATCTATCTATACTAAAATAAAATGTATAAAAATATGTAAGATGTGAAAACTGGATTTGAAAATGTAAGAAACTTTGGAGGGTTTGTCCAGATGGTTGAACATCTAAATATCATGCACATTCTCCACATCATTATAGCTCTGAACTCAAATACATCTTATAATCGATAGTGTCATATAGGGGTTCTCAGATAGGCAGCAGTAACGAGCGAGCTGTCATGACCTGCACATTCAGGAAAACTTGCAGAGTGAGTATGAGTTTGGTTGGAAGAGAACCCAACAGACACTAATGGGCAACTTTTAACATTGAGAAATAATATGCTTGTGAGGAAGGAATAGGAGCAGTGAAGAATCAAGTATTTTTAACAATATTCCCATAGCAAGGATCACAAAACTAGTTCACTCCCCATGATGGATAAGCATCTTTTTGGCCAGCACTATTTCTGGCACACAGAGGGACAGTGCATGGATGAACACAGACATTAATGACTTGGAGTTCAAAAGGGATTCAGAAGAGATAGACTCTGAATGTGGAAGTTTACAGGATAACTCAGGCAATTTATATCAGTATGTGTTCTTTTCTTATGCATTCACTAGAGAGATATATAATACATTTTATTCTTAATTAAGTCTAAACATGTTCTTTCAATCAGGCTATAATTAATATTCTAAGTGATATGAAAACATTGTTCATAGTTTAATTGAAATATATTTATCTTAGTGATACATAAGATAATGTTATATCTTACAATGGAAAGCATATCAGATTATATGAAATATAATAATAGAAGTTATAAAAATAGGAAAACAAAGAAATGAAAGAATTTTTAATATTTCATGATATATAACAAATGGGGAAATGATCTCTGGGAAAATGACATTAAACAAAAATATATATTCCAAAAAGTTACCCATCAGGTATAAAAATAAATAAAAACATTCCCAGATATAAAACATTTAAAAAAATTTACCTTTAACGCACCATGTCTTAAGACAATATTGGACGATGTACTCCATCCATCAAAACAAGAAACTAAATCAAGACAGAGAAAAATATGAAACTTGCCAAAATCTGATGATAGGTAGATACACCACTATCTCCCACTGGAGCCTGTGGAAAGTGAGTTGTGGGCTCCAGTCATTGGGCGGTAGCTCCATCACCACCTCGCCCAGCTTCCCAACAATCACCCTTAAAGCCAAGCTCTACAAAGGATCATAGCCCTCCATGTACTGATCTACCACAGGGCTCTGCCCAATAACATGAATCTATCAGACACAAGGAACCTGGGAACACCCACTTGGAACCCATCCAGCAATGACCACACTTGACTACTCGGTTGTTGTTGGTGGTGGTGGTGGTTAGGAAAAGGGGGTTGATTTGTAAATAAAATATGCTTCTCTGGAAGGCAGGCAGGCAGGCAGAAGGAAGGGAAGGGTGAGAGCTATAGAAATCACAAAACAAGGGATCTAACATAGGAAAGAGGTAAAGAAATCTGCAGAATGATTGCACTGCAGGTACTGTTAGCTGTCTACCAAAACCCATATCCTCCTCTCAGGATACACAGCTAGACAGTCTTATCTCAGCCTCTCTTACAATTGGGTTTGGCCATAAGACAGTTCTAGACAAAGACATATAACTAGGAAGGATACAAGCTACTCCTAGGACTACCTCCAAACTCTGTCTGATGTTGACTATGACAACTTTGGAACTCATGTACTAAAAACAGTGGTGCCTCTAACCAGGTTCCCTGAGTCACTGCAGAAAGCACCCCATCCTACTCACCTGAAAGAGCAGATCAGAGTTCCTACCCACAGCCCTCTCATACTTACCTGGAGCAGCTCAGTAACATTATATGAGCAAAAAAATATATTTCTGTTGTGTCTGAACCATTATAGATTTTGAAGCTACTTGTTACTTCAGCCTAAGATTACCCTAATTTAGATGGAAAAGGATAATTCAAAAATTACAACAGTGAGCAAATATATGGACAGATTGAGGATGCAGGTGCCCAGTAAAAAGGTAAAAGTATAGATTATCTCATCAAACTAAATATATTAAGAAGTGTACAATTTAGATGAGCAGTTTAGTAAAATGGTAAAAGATACTTTGAAAACTGAGTAAAATAAAATTTAAAGTTATGTAATATGAGGAAAATAAAAACATGTATAAGAAAAGAAATGTGCCCTGGTTGGCGTAGCTTAGTGGATTAAGCGCGGGCCTGTGAAACAAGAGATCGCGGTTCGATTCCCAGCCAGGGCACATGCCTGGGTTGCAGGCCAGTTCCCAGCAGGGAATGCACAGGAAGCAACCATACATTGATATTTCTCTCCCTCTCTCCTTCCCTTCCCCTCTAAAAGATAAATAAATAAAATCTTAATAAAAAAAGAAAGAAAAGAAATGTAATCATAGTACACCAAAGGATTGAGAGGTACAGCAGTGAACAGTCATAGCAATTTATTTAAATTAAGAAAGTAGGTGAATGTGTGTGTGTCATCATCCACAGCATGAAATAACTATATAAGAATAAAATTAAAAATCAGCAAATGTCAGCCTAAGCATCTTGTTTCCACAAAAGGGAGGTAAACACAGAGAAACAATGAAGTATCTGAAGGCAATACCTTTAGGAAGTAGGAATCAGAGATGAAGAATGGTACAACAGGCACCACTGCTTTTAGATGACATATAAAACTGTAAATTTGCAATTTTAAATTCATAAACATTTACTGCATTCTTTTTTTAAGATTTTACTTATTTATTTTCAGAGAGAGGGGAAGGGAGGGAGAAATAGAGGGAAAGAAACATCAATGTGTGGTTGCCTCTTGCATGCCCCCTACTGGGGACCTGGTCTGCAATCACTGGGAATTGAACCAGCAAGCCTTTGGTTCGAAGGCCAGCACTCAATCCACTGAGTCACACCAGCCAGAGCTGCATTCTGGAATGAACAAAAATATCAAATTTGTTTGCTTTAAGCTGAATTATAACTTCTCAGAATGGTAACCCTAGTTATCTCATGTAAATTGGAATCTTTAAATGAGTGTATATTTATATGCTTCTGGCTCCTTCAAAAAAGACATGATTATAGAAATAGTGTGGTAGACAAAATATTTCAAAACAAGAGAGTTAGAGGGGGGAAATAGCTGTGAAACTATGAACTGGTCTAATCCCCTCATTTTTCAGATGAGAAAATGGCAACTCTTCTGGGAATTTGCAGTCTTCAACAAAAGTAAACCCCCAGCTTCTAAAGCACAGAGTTGAAGGAGAACCTCCATTTGGGCAATGACAGATGGAAATCAGGGGTATTTGGCAACCACAGCTCCTCAAGCCCCACCATAATCTCCTTCATATCTTCTCGTGAGAATTTCCTATACTCTACTTATTGCTCCTACTGCTCTTACCACACCAGTTTGGGCTAAGAGACACTCTTCCCACCTACAGCTCTTGCTGACATTTGACCTTCCCCTTAATTTTCAAAAAATAGCTAAGACAATTAAACAAGACTTTTTAAAGACTTGGAGAAATTTTTTGAAAGAGAAAGATAAAATAACCCAGACAATCTGATTTACAAAGTATGACAGGCTTTCCTTAAGTGGACAACTTCATTCCATTTTAGTTACTGTCTCTTTCACATAAACCATCAATAAGCCCACGTCTAAGCATTTGTCTTCAACAAATCATCCAAAATAATAACGCACAGAGAAAAACAAAGCTACCCTCCTCATACCCACTTCCAGATCAGCTTTCACATGCCAGTATCATGGCTGACCTCTGATCACCATAAGCCTGACCTAAAAGAGAGACAGTGTTCTTCCCACAGAGATATGACTGTCTCCTATGATCTCAACTGGCCAACTTAAGCACCTGAAGTCTAGGATGCCTGAATAAAAGAAGATAGTTTAAAGAATGTTTCTTTACAAAAAGCAATTGAATAATTTTTCTGTTATAGAGATAATTAGTGGCAAACCAGAGACATGAACTTTGCTCCCTCATTTAAAGTCAAGGGTTCTTATAACTATATAATAGGACTCATTTTTATAATAACTAAGCACAAAGGAAGCATGGCAGTTCAGGTAGAAAATAGGAACAACTTCCCATCTCAAAATATCTTTTAAGGAATAAAAATCTGTAGCCCAAGGGGATGACAAAGCCTTTAATGAAGACACTGCAAGAAAATTTTTTTGAAGATTTCTGAGTCAAATAGAACCTCATTATTTTCAAGATATAGTCATTGCAAGTTCCATTCTAAGTTTTAATCAGAGTTCACATTTTAATCACAGTTCTCCTATTTTTGTAACCACATAAGAGACCCAAAGGACATCTTATATCTGGATATTATTTAATAAATCACCTCCCTCTCTTTGAAACTCTTTCCATACTTTCTCTTCCCCGCACAATGAGGTTTACCTTGGATATTTCAAAGTAAGAACATGAGACTGTTCTTACTGTGTTGCTATATTGCTCTCCAGTTAAAAAAAAAAACTGACATTGAAGACCGCACTCAAAATTCCTAGTTATGATACTCCCTTTCAGAAATGTTCACCCATCATCTTGTTTGCACATTAATCATACTATTAATAGAACTTATATAACACCTTCTTTCAGAGCAAAAAAAATGCCCTTTGCATCCATTATTTCACTTCTCTTTTTACTGTCCCTCTGAAGTGTGGTGAGCACAGTTGCCTCATCTTATTTTAATGGGAAAATTTTTAACCAGAAAAGATCCATTATCCTTCTTAATGTGGATAAACAACTTCAAGGTAGTGTTCCTACATCAATTGAAGAATAAACCCTCAATCACAGGGTATTTCAGTCAATATCCTGAATGAAAATGGCAAAGTAGAAATGCTGAATTGAACCAATTTTATTCTTTTTAAAATAAATATCTGATCTTGAGTATTATACACATACATAAATGCCCATTTAAACAGAAAATAAAGCACATATATAATATTGTTCCTGTCTGACTTCTCAGAATTTCACACTCATATGTCATTATTCATTATAGAAGGAAATTATAACTTTTTGCCCACAATTATCTTCATACCAATGGCTATCAAAATATGCTTTGAGATTTATGTCAGTCAGCTATATTAACACAAAGTGGCAACTGATACAAAATTGTAAATAAGTGTATTTTCTAGGGCCTTAAGGCAAATAATAATTAATAACTACTCTTAAACTATCATATTTTAAGATATCTTCAGATTATGCATTTATGATATAACACTACAAGTATGATTTTAAAAGCTAAGAAATATTTTTCATGTGCAATAACAATGATGGTTGCCTACCCAGTATCCTTCTTTTACAATATAACAAAATCCTGACATTTGGGAGGTACCAATTTTCCCAGATTAAAGTGATGAAAAGAAAAAATATCCTTTATTTCTCAGACCTCTCTGCAGCTAAGGGTGGCCATCAATATAGTTCAGATGAGTAAGATATTAGAAGTTTACCAGATGCATCGTCCCGGGAGCAATCATTTTCCTTACCATATTTTCTGACTCCGCCAATGTGTGACGTGTTTTTTGTCCAGCCCCTTTTCTCTGCCTGTGTCCAGATGCCATGCCTGGAGGTTCAGTCTCTTCCCACCAAGAATATGAAAGCCATACACGATTGACAGCAGAACCAAAAGCAAGAAGGAGCCTAAATCCTTGATAGCTGCCTTGTACAGTTGCTCCAGCCTTGGGCCATCTCCCTCCAGACATCTTGTAGCATGTACAACAATAAACTTCTTACTTGTAGCATATAATATTTCAAATTATCAGTTACTCTCAAATGAACACTATCCTAAAATAACACAACTATATCCCACTTAGATCCTTCTACTTCTCTTATCATATGGCTTAATGCACATAAACCAGGTAAACCCAAATGGAGAATGTGCAGATTAAATGCCATGCAAAAAATTATTTTATAGACTTTATACCCACTTTCTGTGAATGGCTATCTTTCTTAAATTGTAAAATCCTCCTCTCAAAGTATTTCTCAGTCATGTAAAAGTGTGAAGTCAGAAGCAATTTGCTAAAAACAAATTTAGATTAAATGGCATCAAGGACAAACCACTTTGCTATATATTTTTGCCTATAAGACAAATGAGGAAAACATTTTTTCAAGAGTCATTGGTATTCTCCAGCAGTATCCCATTCTTACCAAAGATTATAACTAAGTAGGAGGTATGACTCACAGAAATAGTTTTCCTCATAAAAACTTCATCCGTTGAATAAAATTTGAAATATTGTCTAAGCAACAATAAATAAAACTGAGGCTCTTGGAGTTGTATGCTGTTCTTCATGCTATGAACAATAAAATAAAAAATTTATAGGTTATCCAAAATTTTCACCACCAAGCTGCCTCACAATGATAATTTTGTACAAAATAGCTTAACTTTTTATTGAAGATTAATAATTACAAAGATCTGTAAACATTGCCTTTATCCTTCAAAAAGGTAAAATGGAAAGTCATAACAATTACTTTACATATTGAATTGTGAATGTGTTAGGCTGGGAGTAACAAAAAACCTAATAAATAGTGGAATAAACGGTTAAGGGTTTTATTTTTCTAATGGAATAATAAGGCTGGAGGTAGGCAATGCAGAGCTGATAGATGTACTCCAAGATGTCATCAAGGATCCAAGCAACATCTATTTTTCTGCTTCATCATTCTACGTGCATGGTTTTTTCACTCATGCTTGCGAGATGGCTGCTCCCCACAATCAGGGCATCCTGCCCTACTGAGAAAGAAGAGGTAAGAGTCAAGGGCAAGAACCTTCTCCTTGAAAAGCTTTCCTTTTTTATTCAAGAAAGTATGCATTCCCCATTAATCACCGTCTAACCTTAGTAATATGGGCCACTTTCAGCTTCAAGAGAGGCTGGAAAGTACAATGATTTGCCTTCCAACTTGTATAGCAGAAGACGATAAAAGAGAAAGTGGTGAATGGATGCTAATGAGCAATCTACTGTATCACTACACCTCCACTGCAATTAAATTAAGTGCCATCACATTAGCATCATCACCATTGTCATTATCACTATCAGCATTAAAGTATTTGTTTCCCAAATTGTGCTATGTTGTATCCATATAGTTGGGTACTCCTGATTCAATCATGACCTCTCTAGCTATTGAAATTTCTGATCACATCAACATATTATAATAATTTCAAACTAAAAATATAGTTCCCTGGAGGGCTTTCTTATGAATAATACTTAATTACATACATAATCAAAAAATTTCCCTAACATGTCAAGTAATACGTACTAACCAAAAGTTTCACTAAATCAGAATGCTGCAAATAATCTTAGAGGTTATCATAATTCAAAGTTTTATTTTATACCCAGAAATCTATGGAAGGAACATCGTCTACCCACTTAGTGGCATAGCAGAACTGGAACTCAAAATTCTGATTCCCATTACTCAGTTATTCAATAGCAAAAGAGTAACCCTGAAAAGAAAATCCCTTCAATCTTTTAAAAGACATAAAAGCACTAGAAAAAAAATTATTTCTTTTTGTCCCCATTTTTCTGCATTGAGTCTTTTACTCTAGTATATATTATGGCCTTACTTCAGGGTCTTACTTCTCATCCAAGGAGTTGTAGTAGTCTCAGGGAGCAGCAGCTTCCTTTAAAGTAATCTTAACTACTTTAACAAACACTAAACTCACTTCCTGATCTCTGAATTCAGAAACATTTATCATTCTATGCTCAAATTATTTGGATCCATAATATAAGAAAAACATGGACATGGTTTTTCTTCTTACCCTCATAAATTCACCAGTAAATACATCAACTGCTATTATAAGCTTTGTTCTTTCAGCCCCTAACATTTATATGGGTAAAATTAGGATTCAATGACCACCAGGGAGAAACCTTATAGAGAAAAGGAGAATTATCTCGAAGAAACAATATTTCTCCAAGATGATGACAGCAGACAGGAGCAGATGACAAACAATCTTTCTAAGAAATCTTAAGGTGTGTGTATGTGTGTTTGCGGGGAGAGAGAAGTATCATGTGTTTAGTTGCCTGTTTCTATTTCCCACAATCTGTTTTAACAACTGTCGGAGGAATGTTATTTACCCACTTAGTGGCACAGCTGGTCCTGCTCTATCCTTCTCATCTAACGGCTCTCTAGAACCTGCAGGAAAACAAACTCCTCAGCACAGTAGTGTGCTGTGCCAGGACAACTGCCACAGCTGTCCTTAAGAGAGAGTCTGGCTATTGAATGAGGCATTATCCTTATGTCATTTTTCCTAGCAAAGACTATTCACAGACATCACGTGGTACAAATAACACAAAAACAATATTTGGTGGTCATCCCTAAGAGTTCATAAACTTTCAAGACTGTATGTAAATTTCTGAATTTATCTTTACTTTTCTGGTCCATATGTTCATCAGACTTTCAAAGGTGCCTATTTTTTTAAATTCTCACCTGACGATATGTTTTTATTGAATTTGAGAGAAAGAGAGAGAGAAATATCAATGTGAGAGAGAAACATCGATTGTTGCCTCTCATACGTACCTGACCAAGGCTCAAACCCGAAATCTAGGTATATGCCCTGTCCAAGCAACCTTTTGTTGTAGGGGATGATGCTCCAACTAACTGAGCCACCCGGCCAGAGCTCAGACATGCCTATTTTTTAAAGAGTACCATCATGCTGTCCCAACTTGTTAGTGTTTTTTTTTTTTAGAAAAGGGAACTGACAAATCATGCCTCAATATAAAATTTTAATGTTTTCTAAAAAGAATGATCCTGATTTTTTAAAGAAAATATAACATTATGAACTAAGAATTCAACATAAACAAGTCTTGATATTATTGAACTGAAGGAACTTTGGTTCCTTTATGGCCTTCAAGGTATTAGTTTTCCTAAATATCAAGCAATAGGATTGAAATAGGTAATCTCTAAGTTCACTTTCAGTTCTAAAAATGCCATAATTCTATGGATCGGCACTGGTATAAACCAGGAGAGTCAAAGGCAGAATCCTGGTATCTTCTCCTTAATCCACTCAAAATATCAGCAAGCTGCTTGTGCAAATAATGTCATTTATTTTCTCTAGAGTTTAAAGTGTCCATCTGATAAAGGATATTTTTAGCATTTCCCAGATATGGAAACAGATAAAAGCTACTAATATTTTTCAAATGCTTTAAGACAACTGGGAGAAAAAAATTTGATAGAGAAAATATCACACACATAGATTTTTATCTTAGATTCCACTGATAAGGTGTGACTTAACATTTACTTATCCAATTATATTATGATTAACTTAAATCAGATATGTATCTGTTTTTTAGACTGAGGTTTAGACTATGTCTCTGGAACAAATACATATTACTGGAAAACACAAACTAGTATTTTCCAATTATATCGATGGAGAATGTGATGACTAAGGAATTGAACTAGAATGTTTTTACAAAGCATATATTTCCAGTCTAGCCAAGATGGCATACTCATCTCTCTGGGCCTCTCCCCACTTAGTACACCTATGAACCCTAGACATAAGGCAAGAGGCAATCAAAGGGAGACTCAAAATGGTGAAAAGAAAGAGGGTGACTGGTTGGTGACCCTCGAACTAGAGGAGCAAGAGCAGTAGGTTGCCTCATGACCCCCTACCCAATAGCAGGTTGGTTACGAAAGCCAGTGTATCCAACCCCCATCCTAGCAGTAGATGATACAGGTTCCTCTCCTGTGTCTAACTGGGGTCTAGCCAATAACACCAGATGGCCTCACAGCACTGGCAGGGGGAATCCTGCCACAACAAGCTCCAGGCCCAGAAATCCCTTCCTTGCTGGCCAAGAAATCCCTTCCATCCCCTAGAAGCATAAGCAGGCCTGGCTGGCGAAGTTCCTTCTGCCCCCTCCAGTGGCATCAGCAGGGTTCAGTGGGAGCCCCAGAAGTACCACACAAGATAGGCAGACTCACACATCAGCACAAAACCTCTGGAAATTGAAATTAGCATTGAAACCATAATGTACAAAAAGTAATCTAGGACCTGTGTGCTAAACCTAAACAAGGTGACTGCTAAGGTATAAGGTTTAAATAGGACCCAGAGCCTCCTAACACTGGTGCAAAATGTCCAGGATACCATCACAGGTTAACAGAAAAGACAATCAGGTGATACCAACACTGGAGTGACTCAGATGTCAGAATTATCTGGCAAGGGTTTTAAAGCTTCCATTACAAAAATGCTTCAACAAGCAAACTCAAAGTCTCTGGAAACAATTGGAAAAAAATAGAAAATTCAACAAAGATGTGTAAGTTCTAAAAAGGATCAAATGGCAATTACAGAACCAAAAAAATACAGTAACCAAAATAAAACACTAACTGGATGGGCTCAATAGTGGGGGTGATTGAGGATAGAATCAGTGAACTTGAGAGCAGATCAGTAGAATTATTCCAATGTGAACAACAGAAACAAATTAGAGAAAAATTTTTAAAACATGAACAGAGCCTTGACTGGTGTGGCTACTTGGCTGAATGTCATCCCACAAAGCAAAAGTTCGCCCGTTTGATTCCTAGTCAGGGCACATGCCTAGCTCATGGTTCAGTTCCTGGTCAGGGCATGTACAAGAGGCAACCAATTGATGTTTCTCTCTCACATCAATGTTTCTCTCCCTTTCTTTCTCCTTCACTTTCCCTCTCTCTAAAAATAAATAAATCTTTTTAGCTCATCATTTTAAAAATGATGAACTAAAGCTCAGGATGCTGTGGGACAATAACAAAAGGGCCAACATTCATATCAGCAGAGTCTCAAAAAGAGATGAGGATAGTGGAGCTAAAAGAGTATTTGAAGAAATAATACCAGGAGACCTTCCAAATTTGGAAGGGAAAAAATAACCACAAACCAATAGATTCAAGAAACTGATCAAACCCCAAATGGTATACATCCTACAAAATATATATTGAGACACACCATTCCTAAACTTCTAAAAAAAATGAAAGACAGAGAAGATAATCTTAAAACCAGCCAGAGAGAAATGGCACATTGCCTTTAGAAGAGAATCAACTCCACTGACAATGGTTTTCTCATCAGAAAGCATGGAGGCCTGAAGGAAGTAACACATGTTTGAAGTGCTGAAAGGAAAGAATGATCAACCACAAATTCCTTACCGAAGTGCGGTGTCTAAATCATATTCAATGAATGAAACAAAAAATATAACACTGTCTTATACCCAACACAACAGCATTTAAAAAAGAAGGGAGAGTAAATAGGCCTAAATATATATGGTAATATCCAGAGCAACCATTGAGAAAAGTATACCAAGAGATACACTTAAAACACTAGAAGTAAATCAAAATGAAATCCTATAAAATGTTCAAGTAACTCACAGGAAGTCAGAAAAGAGAAATAAAGGAATAAGAAACAGAGGAAACAGAGAAAACAGTAAAATGGCAGACCTTAACTGTAACATAATGCAGAGAAACTGGATCACTCATACGTTGCTGCTGGTAATGTAAAATGGTGCAATCACTCTGGAAGAAAGCTGGGCAATTTCTTATAAAACTAAGTGTGTAATTACCATAGGACCTGACAATCACACCCTTGGGGAATTTAACCCAGAGAAATGAAGACTTACATCAATGTAAACACCTGTACACACCTGTACAGCAAACACCTGTACACAAATGTGCACAGAGCTTTACTCATAATAGTCCAATGTCCTTCATTGGATGAATGCCTAAACTGTATGTGGGGCATCCATACCATGGGATAGTACTCAGCAATAAGAAGGAACAAATTATTGACACATGCAACAACATGGGTGAATCTCTGGGTGAATGATGAGTAGGGAGAAAAACAATCTCAAAGTTTACATAATTTATGATTCCTTTTATACAACATTTTTGAAATGACAAAATTATAGAGAAGGTTGTCAGAGGCTAGGAATGAGGCCAGGGAGTGGGAGGCAGATGGGTGTCATTATTAAAGAGGCAGCACAAGGGACTCCGAGGTAATGGAATGATTCTGTATCTTGATTTCGGTGGCAAATACACAAACCTACACGTGTGGTAAAATTGCATTGAACTAAACGTACACACAACTGGTGGAATCCGAATGAGATCTGCAGATCGTATCAATGTGAATTTCCTGGTTGTGATATCCTATTACAGTTTGTCAAGATATTACTCTTGGGCAAACTGAATAAAGGATATACAAGGTCTCTGTATGATTTCTTACAATGCATATAAATCTACAATGACTTCAAAATAAAAAGTTAATAAAAAAAGCACTGGGTGAAAATTGTGAGAGAGTAAAAAGTTTTTCACATAGTGTCAAAGTATGACTTCACATAGTATTCATTAACCTCAAAGTAAAAAAAGAAGAAGAAAGGGAGAAATTTGGTAGGTATCACCTTTCAAGTTATATAACTTAGTCATCAAGAATGAGATAAAGAGACTCTCCTGCCGTGATGCAATAGGAAGCACACCTCACCTAAGTAGGGGGATTTTTGCTAAAAATGTTTAACCTTAACCTAATCAAGTAACTAAACCACTAGACAAATCCAGACTGTGAGACACTATGTAAGACAAATGAGTGCCCTGAACTCAATACAAATATTAATGTCACATAAGGACAAAAAAAGACAAGGGGACTCATATAAATTTTTTTTAAATGTGAAGATGTTGTGGGGGAAAATAGAAAGTAACTGAAAAGAATCAATTCTCAGTGTATATAGCCCCAGAGAGACATCTTATTCCACCAGCGTGGCAGTCTGAGTTAATGTGGACTGAACTCCTTCTGCCAACACAGAGATACTTACATTTTTAAGAGACTAGAAAAAGTGAAATAGGTTAAATAGTTGAGATTGAGGAAAAAAGAAAGGTAATCTGTAAGTATTAGAACAGATAGAAAACAAATACCAGAAGAGAGATAAATTGGTAATACATAAATCCAAAGTGATACAGAATTTAAACACAGGCATTTATGCATAGAGACTAGAGATTTCATGTGTTCGGGGACAGGTAACTTGGTTTGGGGCCCATGAAAGGAAGGTGACTGGAGCTGAGTCCTCTGCATAAAGGAGAACCCTAGAAGAGTTAACCCCTTAGTTTAAGAAGGACTAGAAGCCTGGCCTAGAAGTAGCAAGAAAGCCTGTCTCTTCCTGGAGCTCTGGATAGAAGAATAAAATTGTTCCTTGAATTAAATCTCTGACCAGACACAAGGCACACACACAGTTTGAATTCACATCATCTGCAGAGTACAGAAATCTCAAGGCAATAAATGAATGTGAAAGCTAATCTTAAGGATGTTAACCAGACCTAATATATATACAAATATCATAAAATATACAAATGTGGTGATCATAATATATACAAATATCAAATCATTATCATGTATACCTGAAACTATATGTCAGTTATAACTCAATTTAAAAATTTTTATAAGCTTATCATAAACCAGCAAAACCCTTAACATGTTCTACAGAAGCAAAGATAAAAATAAAAATAAAAATAAAAATAAAAAATAAAAAATCCCTACAAGGAAACTTTCAAGAAGTAGGGAAAATATGACTACCACAGAGAAAAACCAAAGGAAAAATCCTGGTTTAAGATGAGTTCATAACAAATAACAAAACACAGGAGAGAATAATCCACTTTGAAATGGATATACGGGTCTGGAGGAGTCAGCAGATGCAACCACTGGGATGAGTAACTCCCAGAAGAATTTAAGTAAAAAAAAAAAACTAAACTATAAAATAAATTCAGGTAAAATTATTAAAGATATAAAATAAGAATATAATCCATATAAAAAGACAGAAAACCTAAAGAAAAAAACAGGCAGCTATATAGAGAAAGGCATCAAATAGAATTTCTAAAACATCAATGAAGAAAGAATTAGCTGGAAAATAGGCTTGAATAATTACCCAAATTCTACTTCAAAATTTTCTGATATTTTAAAGGAACCCACTTGTCCCTATAATCAATAACATTCCCACACCTTATCCAAACTCCATTGCTCAAGTTTCCTTAGAAAGAGCAATGAAATTTTGAGCTATAATAATAAAAGATAAATTCAAATTAATAATCGTCAAATCTTTCTGACTCAAAACCACAACATGTACTTCTTGCTCCATAATCAAAGTAAGCCAGATAAGATATTAAGAACAATCTGAGACTCTGTTCCTTCACAATTTTAAATTGCAAGTTTGTAAACCAAAATGAAAATGTCACTTTTATGTATAATATTTTTATCAAGCATGAATCCTTACTTCAGCATACCATTATTATTAAATACCTGTCTCTAGGCAGGCAAAGGACTTCAAAATCAGAAAACCATATGATTGATTTCTTACTCCTTAAGTAAAAATTCTGTTCAAAAGAAACAAGCATGCCCATGTGGGTACCTCTAGAGAAATTTAAAATAATTCATCTTTGCAAAATATCTCAAGTTAGAAATAAACTGAAAAGCAAGTCAGCTGAGAAAAAAATACAAGAGACACATTGTAAAAATATTTAGCTCACAATTTTAATAAAGAAAAGGATGGGCCAAAGTAGGTTTACAATTGTAATACCCATAAAAATACAATAATTAATAAACACAAATTCAAGAATCAACTGTTTCACCTACTCAGAATTTTTGCCTACCCTGGTAACAAGATACGAAGATATAATAAATAGCCTCACTGTATCAATTGTGCCATCTCAACAATTTCAGTCTATTAAACAATTTTACTTATTTTTTTGTAATTAGCATGCTGTTGTTTAAAAAGAAAAATAACAGAAACATCCAGCAAATATGTTACCAGTCAGATCCAACCAGCACTGATTTGAAGAGTTGAACAGACCATTGCTACATTGAAGACACATGTTGACAGTAAGCAGGTTCCCCCCTTTTGGTAAAAGGAAAGAGGGGAAAGTGGATGATCCACTAAAAAAACAGCATCTGTATTTTTTAATGTTCCTTTTATTCTTGCAGTGTAGCCCTGGGCTTTCAAGTAGCTGGAAACCTCTGAATTTAAAATATGGATGTGATTCAAAGAACAGTTATAGCACATACAGATTTAAGACACAGAATGCATAGATTTACCATTTCTGTTTAGTGGCATCATATACATGTGATGTAAACAACATACATGTAATATAAATTTAGGTGAGAGTCTCAAAGTATTTCTTTAAAATTCCCGCAGGCTTGTGTGTATATGCAGTATTATATATTATATATACTATATTGCATTTATATAGTATATATACATGTATATTACTATACAGTATATTTATTACATATACTACTATATAGTATATATAATATAATATAGTGTATATAATACTATATTATATAGTATATGCATATTATACTATATATTATATTATACTATTAATAATACTATATAATAATATAACACATTATATTATTTATATACATATATTTGTCATTAAAATTAACTACACAAGTATTTCTCTGTGCTCTTCTCTTTATACTCGTGTTTAAGCTATTGACTACGGTGGTTTTTGGTTTTGTTTTAAGTGTGGCACATAGAGAGAGGATCTGTGAAAGAGGGAAGGAAGGAAGCGAAACAGGAAGATGGAAGAGGAGGGAAGGCAGGAAAGAAAAGGGGAAAAGCCCTGCGCGCGCGCGAAAGCACACACACACACACACACACACACACACACTTCTAGTTTAGAAAGGGCCGAGTCCTGAACACAGTCCAGCACCCCTCCTCAAACAGAGACTGAGCTTCCCCAAAAGTTCCTTGGCAGAGCCCTCGTTATGTCACGGCCTGGGTGCGCCCCACTGGAGCCTCAGTAACGGGCATGCAGGACCTTCCTGGGGCCGAAGCCCAGAAAACTCTTGGGTACCCCAGGCTCCCTCGCGCGCCTGCAGTCAATCACTGGGCACCGCGCGCCAATTCATCACCCACTCCTGGGAGAATCCCTCTGCCTTTCTCCATTCTACCTTGGCTCGCTCTCCTTCTCAGGGACTTACCAAGAGGTCCAAGGACGCAGGCAGGGGCAGAGAACCAGGGGGCGAAGAGAAAGGGCCGGTTGGCAGATTTACCGATTCTACAAGGGGCAACCGCGTGGCGGTCAAGACTATGGTCCCTGCCGAGCCCCATCCTCCCCTCGACCCCCATCAGCTCCACAGCACCCTATACTCTCCATTTCGGCCGCGATGGGCGATGAAGTGAAGGATGAAGTGAAGGAAGAAATAAACCCGCAGCCTCCTGGGCAGCCCTTACCTCAGGCTACCCTCTCGGAAGCCTCCCTCCTGCTGTTGGAGGCGTCGCTGGTGCACCGCTTTGGCCACCACTCTCTGGGTGCCTGGCTCCGGCCACGGCTCTGTCCAGCCCAGCTCTTTCACGCAAGGAGATGAGACTTCCCTATTCCCAGGGGCACCAGAGCCAGGTAAAAAGACGGTCGTGCGCCTCTCTCGTGGAGCCGAGCGGGCAAGGGGGAGCCCGCAGCCGCCAAGGCGAGGCCAAGACACCAGGAAAAGGGCGCACAAGCCGGGGGCGGCTGCGGAGTGGGCGCGTAGACCTGCCAGCGTCCAGGATCCCGGCCTGGGCAGTACTGACGGCCACTACGCACCCCTGAGCTCCTCTCCCCTCGACTACCCCCACTGCTCCCTCTCCCCGCCCCCCGCCCCAAGAGACAGCTCGCTGGTGGCACTTGGGCTGCAGCTCTGCACTCCTCAGACCGGTGCGGGGAATAACAATGTGATCGTATTGCAAGGACTGGATGATGTGTAGTAGATAGCAACTGCTGAGGCCACCACCTGTCAATTCTAAGGAATAAGACACACCATCCCCAGCCGGCTGGCCCTCTCCCAGAGTGCCCACCTCGCTTATTTTCCTCCCCTACCTACCTCGCCGACCTCTTGCAGTACTCCGCAGGCATGATACCAAGGGAGTTTTGCAAAATAACCTTCACTTTCAACCGGGAGCTCACGGCATCTCCCTTCCCACCAGAGCTGAAGGATTACGCACTGCCCTGCGTGCCTATCCAAAGCCGGATACCGAAAATCCTGGTTGGAACCCCAAACTCGTCACCCCACCCGCCCCCATTCATAATCCCAGCGGCCGTCTGCCACTACGCACCCTCCCCCTGCCGCCCGCGCCTGCTGCGATTCGCTGTCCGTCCATGGAACGTGTCAGTCACTGGCTCTTCATCTGCCATGAATACAGTACTAGAAGCTCGGCAGCCAGGGGTTGCACAAAGGAGGGTGGGGAAGGGGCCCCTTAGAGCTCGGGTTAGAGGGAGGCAAAGGAGCGAGCGGGGCAAATTATGTGGAAAGAGCTAGTGTGAGCGTGTGAGCCCGCTGCTCTCCTGTTGCACAAAAGAGCTCCAGAGAGGATAAACGCAGTGCTACTGACCAATGGAGTCAGATCACCTCGGTGGACATGCTCCATCAAGACACCGTGCGAGTGGGTCCCACAACTTGGGAATTTGTGTGACCCAGCAACAGGCACCCGGGAGCCTTACTGCCCAGTTTCAAAGAACGTAGGGAATGGAGGCTTGCTGTTGGGATGGGGGCGGGGGGCGGCGGGTGTAAAAAGGTTTCCTTTCCCCCAGATGTTCAGCCCTTTACAGTTAGAGAAAAAGAAAAGAAAGCTGACAAGAAAACGGAAAAAGGTAGAGATGCAATGACTGCTTATACAACTATCCAGAGACCACAAAAACTTTAATAGGTAAAACGGGCCTATTTTTTCAATTTATTCCAAAAATTATGGCGCACCTATTTTGCACTAAGCACAATATGCTGTGCCAGATGCTGGGGCACAGTCCCTAAGCCCAAGGAGCTCACAGCCTAGTGGGAGAAGCAACTATGAAAAGCCCAAAACGGATAATACAACTATTACACAACAGAAACACATACCAATTACATTAGTGGGAGGACTTTTCTCTAGTTGGAGGGGAAATGGGTCAGGGGATCAGATCCCTTCTGAACTGTGTATCAAAAGGTAATGGGAGCTTGCCAAAGAAGTGGCAATAACCTTCTGTTACTCACCCATTAACTCAAACTACCTTTACCTACACACACTATGAACGTCACACCTGAGAACTTACCAATTTAGGGACTTCATGGACTCCTGCCCCACTCTGTCTCCTGCTTGCGACTTTGGAGGCAACATTTTCAAACACCAGCCCTTCGAGTGTAGAGCACCCAACCCTGCTAAGCTCAGATGCTGCCTTCTTGAACCTGTTGCATTTGCACCATCTACCTTTGAAATTGAGCCCAAAGCCAGAATTAATAATATTGAGGCAGGGAACCTCTGGAAGGAAGCAAATGAATCCTGCAGTATCGTCATGATTCTGACACACACTCTGTCTGTAAAATATGACAATATAATCTCTCTTTCCTGAACTACAGTGAGGATTAATTAGTCAGACTTTTTAAATAGAAAGAGACCATTGCCCGTATAGAGTGTGGGATGGGAACCTAAATTGTGATTCAATCTAAGAAACAAAGAACTACTTTGAGAGCCCCAGCATGCTCCCCTCTCTGAATATTAGAACTTGGAAAGATATTAATAATTACTAAATCATCCAAGGTTATTACATCATCTTCAGGAAAAAAATATGTCCAAAGTGTTCTTATTGCAAAAAATAAATAAGTGAAGGGACACCAGTATCAAGATAATGTCAGTTATTTAAATACCTTTCCCACTTCTCCCTAGAAATTTTATAAACAACAAAGACAATGGGGAAAATGTCAAATGCCACTTTCAGCAAACTTATACAGATTTTATGCACAAACTCCAAAGTACTTGTAAAGGTTGCTAAAAGCAGCTGAACTTGGACAGAAGTCATATGGAAAAGACCCATGGAGGAGAATCAAAGGGAACCAGGACATCAGAAAGTACCAGCAAATGTGTGTTTCCTGAAAGTGAGGGCCTTACCATAACTGTTCTCACTAGGGAAAAATTAAATTAAATGTACTTCTTAACAGAACAAAATATTAATGCAGCCATGTCTCTCAGTGAAGGCAGCAGGATCAGAAAAGGCACACAGAGATGGGGAGAAAGGGCACAATTTCCAGGGGAGCCAGAAGCAGCAGGTCTATAGCAGTAAAACTATAGTCCTTAAAAATGAGGTGATTACCATGATATGTAGAAACCTGCTTTTTTGTTTGTAAGAACAGGAGAGCACAGAGATGATGGCAGATGGTCTCCTGAACCAGATTTACTTCAGAGACTCAGAAGGAGTCTACAGAAAACCCATAATTACAGGAAGAAGTCTGTTTTGGAGGCAGCAATTAAAGTGCATCTGTAATGTCTTGCTGCCTGGCAAACCACCCGAAACAATGGTTTAAGAATCTACCAATTACCTCCCTACAATTCAGTGAAGTGACAAATTGGGATAGGCCCAAAAGAGATTACTTATCTCTGCTCCATGTGGTGTCAGCAGGTCTCATTCACATATTTGGGCCTCAGAAATGATGACACAAACACCTGGGACCTCTTTTCAAGAAACTAACTTGGGCTTTCTCACATGGAGATAGAAGAATTCCCAGCAGCAAGAGGGAAGACAGGCTCCAATGTTCAAGCTCTTTGCAAGCTTCTGCATGTGTCTTTCCTAATATCCCATTGGCTAAAGCAAGTTCTACAGCTAAGTCTAGAGTCAATGTGGGAGGGGCTACACAAGAGTGAATACAGGGGGATCAGTTTTGGAGGGCCATTCATATAAAAGCTACCACACAAACTAATAGCATTTTTACTGAGAGAACAGGAAAGCTATCTTGAACCCTCTGTTTCAGGAACTTTCTACAAAGACTGACCAGAACATAATTTGTCCAGTAGTGAGTAGTAACAAAATAGAAATGGGCACAAAAAAGATACAAGTAACTGTAAGAAAAATTCAGAAAAGAAGCTTTAAAATATACCAGTAGATGAGGCAGAGGGCAAGTTGCCACAAAAGCAATGAAAATTGTGACACATATTTTCAACAAATATAAAAATCCAATAAAAATAGATAATATGTACATTGTATTTGCTGTTGCCAGGCAATATTCTAGCCACTTTACAAACACGGACTTAATAGATTCTTACTAAAATGTGTAACAGTGCAAAGATGAACACTAAGAAATTTAAGATTTAAAAAAATATGGCATTAAATAAAATGCAGAGTAGGGAAGAGACTAGGGTGCATGGCAATTTATTATTGCTCATAACTAATTAATATGTCTTAAATAACAGAGGAGTATGAACATGATATTTAATTATAAAGGTAGCTAGTAGAAAGCAAATATACACCATAATGCACACCTTTCTAAGTATCAGAGAAACCATCAACACACAGAGACACACACAAACACACACACCATGAACATGTATCCAAGAATTGAAATAAATACATACTTTGTTATTTTTTAAAGGATCTTCAGGATCTTGAGTTAAAAGCACACAAATTACAATTTTAAAAAAGATTTGGGATGGTTGAAAACAAAAGAAAAAAAAAGGTTTTACCCAGATAATACCCATCCCTTCCCTCATACAAAAAGTAATATTAAGTAAAAAAGTGGAAGTTTGACCTTGATATCAGACAAATTGGGTTTGGGATAAGTAAGTATTTTGTGCAACAAAGGATGACACTATATAGCACAAGAAGTAAAATTCACAATGAAGATGTAAAAGTTATGAATATGTATGAACTAAATGCATCATAGCAGCAACTTACATAAGCAGACATTACAGGAGATAGAAAGACACAGCTAGAAGGAAACCAAAAATAGAAGAATTTAACTCATCTCTCTCAGTCTAACTCTGGATATATCAGACTCTATAACTCAAAAGTAGAAATTGCATGTTCTTTTTTAAAGGCTAATATTTTATTCATGAAAAATGGCTATATATTAAGCCATAAAGAAAACTTCAACAAAATCTAAAAAAGGCATGAATAAGGTTCTATAATCACAATACAATAAAACTAGAAATTAATAGAAAAGTTAGAGCAAAAATTTCTCCACCAGGAAAATTATAAACAAAAAACTCTCAAATAACTGTGAAAAAAATTATGATATATAAAATGTTGATAAATAAAGATACTGCTTAGAATTTTGTGACACAGCGTTAGCTTAATTAATTAAATAAGCACCAAAGGTAGAAAACACTATTAAATAAACAGAAGGAAAACAAAAGAAAAAAAACTAAGTAATTTAGAAGAAGAAATTAAGGGCTTAAGAAAGGAAAGTGATTAGAATCAATAAATAATTCTAAAAACTCTGATTTTTGAAATTATAAAAATAAATATCTAAAATAATTAAGTTAATTAAGAAAAGGATATAAATATAAAAAATAAGAAATGATAAAGTAGTTAAACATAGAAACAGTGAATGTTAACATAATCCTAAAAACTATTTTAATCTACAATAAAGTCTCCATCATTTTTCATTTTGCTTCCCTAAGAACAACATTTAATTTCTTCCTGGTAAGAATAATTAAATTACAAGAAATAAGATTTTATCAAGAGGATGGAGATTAGGAGGGCTACAAACTTTTGTAATAAAAAAGATGTATTGATTTCCCCCATTGAGAATGTATGCTCTACTGGAGGAAAATACATTTGAAAACCTAGGCAAAATAAAAACTTTCAGTAGACAATATTATTTGCCAAAACTGTTCCTGGAGGACATGGGAAATCCAAAGAGAAGAAAATGTAAAAACAGTCAATTTCCCAACAAATTACCAAGCCAATGATTTTCCCAGGGGAATTTTAACAAACTTTTAAAAAGTAGATAATTCTTGCCCTAAGCCATCATTGAATAAGGATGCTCCAGTCACTTGGTTGGAGCATCATCCCGCACACCAAAAGTTGTGGGTTTGATCCTCAGTCAGGGAGTGTATGGGAGGCAGCCAATGGATATTTCTTTCTCACATAGATGTCTCTTGCTTTCCCTTCCTTTCTCTCTAAAATCAATAAACATATCCTCGGGTAAAGATTAAAAAGTTTTTTAAAGAGTAGATAATTCTTATGATACCTAACCTACTAAAAAAGCATAGAAAGAATGAATATTTCCAATTAAATTATGTAAAGTAAATGGCATTGAAACCAAGACCTAACAAAGTTTGCACATAAAGGAGAACTATAAAATCTCACTTATAAATACAGAACCTAAGAATGTAAGAATAATTCATTTGTAAATTTATTCAGGTAAATAATTATGTTGAAAGATCTAAAGATCATGACAACAAACACACAACTACAAACAACTGAACCTAAGAAACAAAAAACAAAAGCAAACTAAGCAAACAGCTAGAACAGGAACAGATTCACAGAAATAGAGATCACATGGGGTGTTATAAGCGGGGAGGGAAACAAGAAAATGGGGGAAAAGGTACAGGGAATAAGAAGCATAAATGGTAAGTACAAAATAGACAGGGGGAGGTTAAGAATAGTAGGGGAAATGGAGAAGCCAAAGAACTTATATGTACAATGCACGGACATGAACTAAGGTGGGGGAATGATGGTGGGAGGAGGTACAGGGCAGAGGGTAATAAAAGGGAGAAAAAATGGGACAACTGTAATAGCATAATCAATAAAATATGTTTTTTTAAAACAATCAAAAGATCTAAAGATCAAAAAACATAGGATGATTTCTAGAGACATTTAAGTCATTTGAAAAATTCAAAAGCCATTCTTGATTTTTTTTAAAATAACCTCTCAATTATCTAGGAATATATGAATACTTCCTTAGCTCAGTAAAATACCTAGCTCAGCCTGAAAGCTATGTTTAATGATAGAACATTAAAAGTATTTCTGCTAAAGTCAGAGAAAGGACCATGATGCAACCATTACAACTATTTTTTTAACATTATTCTTGGATTTCAAGTCAGTGCAGAGAAGAAAAAAATTACAGAACTAAACATTGAAATCAAGGCTATAAAACTGTCACTATAGGTAGAAAATATGAGAATATATCTGGAAAGCCTAAATAAATCAATATATCCATATACAGAAAAATCCTGTTATATATAAAAATCACAACCAGTTAGACAACGTAATAAGTGGAATATCTCATTTAGATTAGCAACAAAAAAGTGGATATATCTAAGACTATACTAAGCAGGAAATGTATAAGATCTGTATACAGAAAACTTTGGTAAACTACTGAAGGACAAAAAACAAAGCTTGAACACATGAAAAGACATTCCATGTTTGAATAGTTAGATTCCACATCATAAAGGTAATAATTCTAAATTAATCTTTAAAGATAAAGTTATGTCCTGAAGCAGTTTTTAAGCCAGAAAACTGATACTAAATTCTATATAAAATATTAAACTACTAAGAAAAGTTCTCAAAAAAAAAATGGGCAAACCCTTAAATCCAAAAGTAGAGAAAGTCAATTGAAAATTTTAACTAAGTAAAAGGAAACTGCTGTATGGCAAAGAGAAAAAATAAAAACAAACATTGAACAAATACCATAAGCAAGGTCAAAGGCAAAGGACAAACTAGTGTAAATTTTTTGAAAGTTTGGTAGACTCTCATCCATCAGTGATAAATATACGAATAATTTCAAGTCCTGTGGCAGGCAATTTAGCCACACAGATTAATGTTAAATTGCAAGTACACTCTAACCCACAAATCTCATTTTTTTTGTTTTTTTTCTCTAAAACTTCATTGAAATTTCTTCATATTCAATAGCTACTGGAGTTAACCCACATATGAAATAATATACATACAAATATATTTGTTGCAATATTGTTTGAAATAATAAAAGATTGAAAACAATTCAAAGGGGTTTTTGTCTTGTTTTGTTTTTAAGAGACACCCACATACAATGGGATACTACTATGCAAAGTTAAAAAATAACAAATCTAAGAGGAAGTGTACTAATATGGAAAATTTTCCAAGATATATTGTTTTAAACCAGTGGGTTACTTTTAGATAACAAAGAGCTAAAAATAAGAATATATATTTGTCTTAATTGAATATGAATTTTAAAAATTTCTGAAAGGATACCCAACAAATACGGAAGTGGTTATCTCTGGAAGTGGGATGGGATCTGGGACATGGGTGACAAGCTTTTCAGTGAGTTCTTATATTGTTTGATTAGAAAATCATGATACTTACTAGCAATTTAAAAGCCATTAGGTATAATATGAATTATGTGTTTTTATCTGCCATCCTTTCTTTAATGTTGGAAAAAATGTGATGTGCCACAGAAAAATAATAATACTACAAGTATTTTCTTTCTATGTAAAGATCAAACTAATTTCCATATGCAGAATATTATCATGTTAGTAGCTATGATTCACATGGTTATTTCAGTGTATAATCTTTTTTATTAATTAAACATATAGTGAAGTGTGAAAATGAATGACAACTTTTTAAGAAATTATATTTTTACCCATAGCCCTATTTGAAAGCACTTTTATATTAGACTTCAGACCAAGATTGGCTTACTTTAAAAGCATGAAGTTAAACTTAGCCACTTAATGAACTTGTAGCATGTACAAATTTGACTCTGTTCTTCTCAAACCTCAGCCCTTAATTGGGAACTGAAAGCCATCCTTTGATCATGCCAGCCTTAAGAGGACCTTCAACCCATCTCATAGAGAGCCAAATGAAAAATTCAAAGTCAGGGTCATTGTCAATACTGAAATAACAGAGTCATGTATGGTATGGGAAAGTACAGCCTGGCACTGGTTACCCCTGTGACCCATTCTTTTGGGGAGTAAGCACAAACAGACAGTGACCTATTCTGAATTTAAGACATAGGTTCAAAGCAATTCATACCTCCATGTTTTCCTCTACAACCTACATCATAAATAAACGTCAGCCCTTCCTGGTATATTAAAGCACTCATATTGAGTATGATACATAATGCTTAAAAATCCACTAATTTTATGTACAAGAAGACCCAGAACAATAGAATTATTATTAAAGTTGACAGTCTTCACTACTAGGATATACAGTAGTCTACTGGCAGTAGAAGTTGACAAGATTTTATATAGCCTTGAATACCTATAGTATGTGGTCATTCATAATATGTACAATAGTATGTATTCCAGAGGACTGTTGAAAGATTGAGAAAATATATGAAAAACCCTTGGCATGAATTTGAGTCATTTACTTATTTCCAGACTAGTGAACAGAACCAATTTCCTTGGCCATAATGAAACCAATCCAATCCTCCTATCTTCTATATAGTAATAAGTTGTTATCTAAAAACTTGGAGAATTCTGAATGTGAACATTTTCTTACCATTTTAATTAGAATTTATAGTAATGTATGTTTACCAAATGATCTTGGGTAGTAAATTCTAGTCTGGACACAAGCATTATTGATCCTACAAATGACAAACAGTTGTGTGAAAGATATCAATTTGAATACAGAATATTTAGCTCCAAAGAGCTCATGTACACATAATGTTAACTCTATAGGAAGAAAACATCCTCATTTCTAATGATAACATTGAAAAGTAAATCTTAAAAACAGAAAAGATTATTTAATGATCAACATCATAAAAGAAGACTTTGCTCCATGTTCACTCATTCAATTCATACTCATCAAACATATCGATATAATGTATATTGAATACTCTCAGGTGCTGTCAATGATGCTGAGTGTTGAAATCCAAGACAAAAGAAGCAAGAAAATAGGCTAAAGACAGTCTGTTCAAGAACAGTGTTAGAAAAATCAGACAAATACATACATACAAAGAAAGAAATTAGACCATCTTCTTACACCACATAAAAGATAAACTCAAAACAGATTAAAAATGTCAATGAAAGGCTTGAAACCATAAAACTCCTAGAAGAAAACTTAGGCAATAAAATCTTTACCAATTTCTCTTAGCATTTTTTTCTGATATATCTCCTCCAGCCAGGGAAACAAAAGAAAAAAATAAACAACTGGGACTACATCAAACTAAAACATTTTCACACAGCAAGGGAAATATCAACAAAATGAAAAGACAACTCACTGAATGAGAGAACATATTCATCAGTATGGGGTTAATATTCAAAATTTATAAAGAACTCATACTATTCAACACCAAAAACAAACAAAAAACAAACCAATTTAAAAATGACCAAAGAACCTGAATGGACACTTCTCTAAAGAGGACATACAGATGACCAGTAGACATATGAAAAGATGTTCAATAGTACTAATCAACAGACAAATGCAAATTAAAATCATTTTAAGATACCACCTCACACCTGCCAGAAAAACTATAATCAATGAGTCTTGTCAACAACAAATTCTTGTCAATAACATGTTGGCAAGAATCTGGAGAAAAGGGAACTCTAGTGCATTGTTGGTGGGAATGCAGATTGGCGCAACAACTATGGAAAACATTATGGAGTTTCCTCAAAATATTAGAAATGGAATTGCCTTCTGATCCAGAAATTCCATATCTGGGAATATATCCAAAAAACTTCAAAACACTATTCAAAAGAATAAATGCATCCCCATGTTTATTACAGCATTATTTACAATAGCCAAGATATGGAAACAACACAAGTGTCCATCATTAGATGAGTGGACAAAAATGTTGTGGACATATGGACAAAACCAAAGGGGGGTAGGATCAAAGGTGGGGAAGTGGGGATGGCTGGGGTTGGGGGGGAGTAGTGGGGAGGAAATGGAGACAATTGTACTTGAACAACAGTAAAAAATGTTGTGAGACATATATACAATGGAATATTACTCAGCCATAGAAAAGAAAGAAATCTTACCATTTGCAACCACATAGATGGACCTAGAGGGCATTACGCTAAGTAAAACAAGTCAGCCAGAGAAAGGAAAATGCCATATGATTCCATTTGTATATGAAATCTTAACAAAATAAATGAACAAACAAAATAGAAAGAGACTTATAGATGAAAAGAACAAAGTGATGGAGGCCAGAGTGGAGAAGTGTTGGGGGATAGAGCAAAAGAAGCGATGGAATTAAAAAGTACTAATTAGTAGGAACAAAATAAGCATGGTTATGTAAGGCAAAGCATAGGGAATATAGTTAACAATATTGTAATAACTATCATTTGTGCCAGGTGAGCAATTAAATTATTGGAGGAAACAATTTGTAATGTATATGAATGTCTGTCTGCTGTTCTGTATGCTTGAAACTAATACAAAAAAGTATTACTATAAACTGTAATTAAAAATTAAAAGGTAAGTTAAAAATAAGTTTAAAAATGAACAGTATAGTGTTGAACCGTATGAGCACGAAGACTGCCAATGACGATCAACTGCCATACTTAGCTTCTGCCTAGTCTGAAACAGACTCTTGCAAAAGACTTTTGGCCAAGCATTTGGCTTCTGCTGACTTTTCTAGAAGGAAGCACAGTTACAATTTGGCTGTACCACCTGAAAGTGTGAAGGTCCAAGTTCAGCTGTGAATTAAGATGTAAAAAGATAGTCTACCTTTCTGGTCATTGGACCACAGTTTTCTGGAGCTACCTGGCAACTGCCTTGGTCTTCTTAGGCTACCATAACAAAATAGCAAAGACTGAGTGATTTAAATATCAGGTGTTTATTTTTCACAGTTCTAGAGACTTGGAAGGTCTAAGGTCAAGGTGTTAGCATAGTTGGTTTCTGATGAGTGTTCTTTCTTTGGGTTGCAGATGGCTGCTTTCTCTCTGTGTCCAGACCTGACCTTTCCTTGGTACATAAGGGAAGTGAAGGGGGAGGGAGGGAGAGAGAGAAAGAGAAGAGGAGAGGAGAGGAGAGGAGAGGAGAGGAGAGGAGAGGAGAGGGGAGGAGAGGGGAGGGGAGGGGAGGGGAGGGGAGGGGGGCAGGGAGGGGAAGGGAGGAGAAGAGCATGCTCTCTGGTGTCTCTTCTTATAAGAGTCTCCCAAATCTCATCATTAAGGCCCCATCCTCATGACCTCATCTAATTATCTCCTAAAGGCCTCATCTTAAATACTATCACATTGGGGGTTACAGCATCAACATATGGATTTGGGGGACCATGATTCAGTACATAGCAGTGATCCAGGACAAGAAGCAGAGGGGTAGCTTCCACCAGCCAGAAAGATTAAATCCATGATATTCCAAAAATACTAACCCACATGCCCATCACACTGAATGTTGCCCTATAAATTTGGAATTCATCAATATATGTTATATAAAGCCGTAATTCTAGATAAGTTCACCCATGCAACAAGTTTAGACAATGAAGATAACAGGTTTAAGGACTATGCCCTAGAGTACATAAATACTTAAAATTCATGGAGACAATTAGCAATATAAACTGAAAATCAATGTCCAGAGAACTAGAGGGAAAGCCAAGAGAGAAAGTATTATAATATTCCTGAGTCAAGTCAATAAAGTGTTTAAAGAACCTGAGAACTAAGCAATAATGGCAAATGCTGGTTTTGTTCAAATAATACAAGAATTGAAAACTAAACACAGTTTTTGTCACAATGGAGATAACTGATTATTTTAGCAAGGTCAGAGATGGGAAGAAAACCTTGGATAAAGTGGACTCAAGAAAGAACAGAGTGTGCAGATAAGAAATGCATACAATGATTTTAGGCAGGTCTTCTGGAGACACTTCTGTAAACAGGAACAAAAGAATGAGGCAGTAGCTAAGGAGGCAGTTTTATTAGAATATCTTTGTATAGAAATAATCCAGTAGCATGGAAAAATGATGATGCAATAAGGAAGTATTTGTAGGAGCAATATCATGAAGAAAAAAGGATAGGATACTATGTATCAGTGGAGGGACTAACTTAGCTGGGAGCAAGGACAGTTCATCTATTGAATTAGCTGTGAAATCATGGTCTACAGATAGAGCTGCAAGTATTTAGGAAGATATGGTGGTGGTCTTATATGGAGGTGCTTAAAATGTCCTTGTTTTCTCAATGAAAATAGGAGATGCAGGGTTATCAGGATAAGGCAAAGAGAAGGCATGAAGTATTGAAACTTTGAGACAAGAGAAGGAAAGAAATTATTGTCTAAAATACTGGAGAGGAAATTAACTGGAGATAAATACACAATGATTTTTTAAAGATTTTATTTATTTATTTTTAGAGAGAGGGGAAGGGAGGAAGAAACAGAAGGAGAGAAACATCAATTTGTGGTTACCTATCACGTGGCCCCCACTGGGGGCCTGGCCCACCACCCAGGCGTGTGCCCTGACTGGGAATCCAGCCAGCGATCTTTTGGTTCACAGGCTGGCGCTCAATCCACTGAGCCACACCAGCCAGTATAAATATACAATGATTTTGTCACCACAAGGACTCCCTGAATTAATGGTCATGAATGCCAAATAAGAATAATCAGCATCGTTGTGTATTTTTCCAAGGTACATTCAGCTGCCCAAACACAGGCACAGGGAGATGATGTTGGATTAAATCAGAATTCAGTTTTACCAAGTCAATAGAAGAAATTGATAGTGTACATTAGGGAGTGATTCTAACAATTAACAGAGGAATCAAAGCTGACAAACAGGGAATGAATAATCTAAAGGATAAAAGGGATAAGTGTGCTGGATATGGAATTCTTGGTCAGAAGTTTTTCATTTTTTAAAAACTCATTATGACTCTTATCACACTGCCTTTCCTGGAGGAATCATGAAATCTGTATATTTTTTTAAGATTTTATTTATTTATTTTTAGAGAAAGGGAGGGAGAAAGAGAGGGAGAGAAACAACAATGTATGGTTGCCTCTTGCATGCCCCCTACTGAAGACCTGGCCCACAATCCAGGCTTGTGCCCTGACTGGGAATGGAACTGACGACCCTTTGCTTTGCAGGTGTCACTCAATCCACCAGCCAGGGCTAAAATCTGTATTCTTGTCATGTACAACCACTTTAACTTCTGCTTAATTTTTTTTTTAATGTGCAGCTAACTAATGGTCAGAAATTTCTTTAAATGTCTGGAATTATTAGTAGGTCTGTGAGCCTTTGCTGATCAACTCTGTGTGAGCATTGGGGCATGTCTTCAACACTCAGTCAGTACAGCTCTGCCTTAACCTTCACTTCCTCCTTGCACAAAGCCTCAAGGTCAGCCAAACATGAGGGCTTAGGGCCTTCTCAAATTCTTCCATAGCATGTGCACAGCCCTGTACATGAGTGTGGCCTTATGGATTCTCAGGAATATTTGAAACTTTTCAAACCAATATGGACTTCTCAAGATTTTTGGTCAGTTTCTTGTTAGCCTCAACTGGTAACACCACTTTAAATTGCTATGCTAAATAGCCACCACTAATCCTATTCAACAAACAGCCTGAAGGTAGGGCTCCTAGCACAGAGCAGAGCTCTTAGGCAGGTAAAGACAGACACTGAGAGTGGAGTTTTTCAGAGAACTACAAAAAGGTCAAATAGTAACAATTTTCTGCAGATGGGACTTTAGGGAAACTCAAAATCCATTCTTTGAACAGTAAAGCTCTAACACCAATGTATTATCTCAGAGAAATAGTCAAAATTCTAATTTTGCATCAATATATTTGATAATAACAGTTTTAGAAGCTGTTTTTCTTAAATTAGCTTTGTAAATATGCCCATCAAAATTGTATGATCTTTGCCAAATTTAACATATTCATAGGTCCTTTACAGATTTAAGTATTATAATGAAATCACTCCTTTTGTGTCTTCCACAGTTGTCTACTCCCTCAACTTTTGTCCTTCTCATGTTCTAGAATAGGGTGAGCCTCTACTTCAAGACAAAAGTACTTTCCTTTTTTCTTGAAAAACAAAATCATACACCCAGTTGTGTTTCTCCTAAGACAGACTCAACTGCCCATATTAATTATAATTTTAATTTAAAGCAGCAACTTCTGTTCTACAGAGAAAACTGAAAGATAGGCAAGTGACACAGTCTGTCATTCCCAAGTCTTTCAGGGGACCAGCAGATCCCATGAACACACAGACTTCAGTAGATTACAGACATGTGCTTCTTGTTTTCATTCCTTTCCTGTCTTCTTAAAAAGCAAAAAGTGAACATATGTGTTAATGTAAACCAAAGATATGTCTATTCCATAGACTATATGAAAATAAGAAGCAAACATTTATAAACTTACAATTTTCTTAGTAATCAATATTTCAGTATTTGACCTTAATTATACATTTTCCAGCTACTCAAAGATTATCCAAAAAGTAATTTAATTTAACATTAATACTCATGTAAGTTACCTAAGAATCTTGTAAATTGTATTTTATCTGACACACTATAAAATATTTGTTAGAATGAGGATTCAATTCAGTTGAACACAGCTTTGCTTTTGCTTTATTTATAACCTTTTAAAACAATATTTAGCAATAATATTAATTTACTTGGTAAGGAAATTAAAAATAAGTTTAAACCAATAAGAAGTTTTAAACATTTAGCTTAACTACTCTTTCATGAAAAAACAAATCCAAACCTTATTTTTTGTTTAAAAAAGTCTGCTTACTTCATACTCCATAATGAAAGAAAAGACAAAATGCTATTACTGATTTTCTTTTCTGACATGATTCCAATGTTATTTTCTTCAATATTTTTCTCTGAGACTTTCTTTTTTAGCACATATTCTCTTTACTGAACTTACTGGGGTGACACTGGCTGACAAAATTATACAGGTTTCAGGTGCACAATTTCACAACACATCATCTGCACACTGTGTTCATCGCCCCAAGTCCAGTCTCCATCCATCACTACCCGTCCCTCCTCTACCCTCCACCTCCCTCCACTCTCTCTCCCCCCAGCAATCACCGCACTGTTGTCCTTGTTTATGATTTTTTCTCTTTTTTTTCTTTTTGGCTCAATTCCTCTACTGACCACCTACCTAGCTTTTAATTGATGGTTAAAGTTGTAATCACTAAGCCAGTCTACTGTGTGCAAATGCTCATAAAAATCACATAAACACAAATAAATAAATAAATAAATAAACATAGATTCTTATAGAAAAATTATTCTAGCTAGCAGCTTATGTAAGAAGAAATCTTTCCATATGGGTCTAGCACATTTACAGAATTAGAAATTTATTTTTTTCATATTTGTGAATTTGGTAGATATTTTATTTTATAAGCAGTTACTTATCTTTTCAACTGAATAAGAACAACGTTCCTATCGTTTAAGAGACAATAAACTAATCTATTAACACAGCTAGGAAAGTATATTTCTGATCACAAGCTCACAGAAACATATGGTTTCAGCTAGTTTTATAACTTAGTCACAAGTTAGAAGTGAATGCAAAAATATAAAAACCTCACTGATTGAAATCTCAAACAACTATTTTTCTTCCTAGTGGGCATGAATTCTTAATTGATTTGAGCTCATTAATAGACACAAACAAAAGCTACAAACTGGATTCTGTTTTCTTTCAGTCACTAAATGGTGAGATCATAAAACCACACAGTTTTAACGGCGACACACAGGAATAACTTACCAACCATAACAGATGGGGGCAGCAGTAGGGGACTAGGGGAGATGAAACTAGAGGAAAAACACTATAGAGTCTGTAAAGTGACTTGGAATTCACTGTGGGAGCCAAGAAAAGATGTATGTGGGTTTCGCAGTCCATGAAGTACACACCTCTGGCGACGCAATGTACTTGCTTCCCTAAACTGACTTTTGTTGTACACCTTGGTAGATGAACTCCAAAATTGTTAGTCTAGTTCACAAAAGATTAAAAATGATTTCATAGAAATACAAAACAGAACACATGCCAAAGATTTTATTTAATTCATTGATTAATAAGAAGGATATTACAAAGAAATTAAAACTGGCCCGAGAACATTTTAGGAGCAAGATATACAGGGAATTTAATCAAAGGATGTTAGAATAAGATAGTTGGCTTAGATACAAAGGTGGTTAATGTCTTTCAGGGTAATAAATCATAAGCTTTGCTGTATCTGTTCCACCAGATGGAATTTATTTGCCTCTCTACCAGACAAATGTTTATAACTTAACTTCTGCTCCCACTGAGTAATGAAATACCCCAGTCAATAAAAATCTCAGAGAGTAGTCCCTTCAGGAATACCCAGTAATCTCTTTTACTCATTCTGAGCTGTGGATAATTTTACTGATTATCTATTTTCTGTTATAATACATTTTTTTACCTTGTACAAAATTAATAAGTATATAAATCTTTTCTTGATCCAGACTCAGCCTCTGAGTCTCCATAATTTTCCACCTTGGTTCTCTTTCTTTTCAGGAACTGGATTTACATCCCAAAATCCCTGGGCCATACTTTCATTGGAGGTCAGAAGTTTCGGCCAGGCTATAATCAGAACTTTTTGATCTATTTTCTTCTCTTTGTTTAATTAGCTATTGCTAGAGGACAGCAATGGCAGTGAGTGGAGACAATTAAGGAGCTAAAAATGGGGCAGGTCTAGTGTCCTATATGTAGAGTAATAGCATATTAAGAAGAGAATCAATCAAAGAGGGCAGGGCTTTTCTGATACTTATTATTTTAGGACTTAGAAACATGAAACATAATGAGTAAAGTGAAGGGTATCTAACATTGAACACTAGGCCTTCCTGCTTCCTCTTCACTCTTTTCAGATAATCAAAACCTGTCTCCTTAACTTTTCCTTTGGCCCACACCCATTCTAGGTCTCCTTTCTGGGAACACTTAAGCTGTCTCTGAAGTACTTATGCATTTTTTTCACCCAGCTAATTTTTAAGTATAGTGATTGACTAACCTCAGTTCTCCTGGTGTAGGTATATATTCAGAGCTGAATGATAAACACCATAGCATGTGCTGAATAGTCACTTGCCCGTCCTTTAGTTATTCTGCTAAGTAATGATCTCTTGGAGGAATGAATTGAAACAACTCTGTAAGATTAAAATCTTATAATAAACCATTGGAAGCATGTAATACAGGTAATACATTTTTAAATTCCTTATAACTATTGTCAGTAATGGTTTAGAAATTATTTTTAAAGCTCTTTTTTATTTTGTTATTGTTTAAAGATTTTATTTATTTATTTTTAGAGAGAGGGGAAGGGAGGGAGAAAGAGAGGGAGAGAAACATCAATGTGTGATTGCCTCTCACACTCCCCCTACTGAAGACCTGGCCCATAACCCAAGCTTGTGCCCTGACTGGGAATCAAACCAGCAACCCTTTGGTTCGCAGGCCAGTACTCTGTCCACTGAGCCACACCAGCCAGGGCATGGTTTAGAAATTATTAATGTGAAAAGAATAAAAATGCCATTCGCTTCTCATATTTTATTGCTCTTGTTCATATTCTGCTTTTTGCTAAGCTTGGGTGATTTGTGGCTTTTGTTCATCGGCAAAAAAATTCTTTGCTCTTTAGTGATTATGCAGTCAAAAAAAACTTGCAAAAGAATAATCTTACCAGTGCTTCCATACATTTGTTCCAAGGACCTTTATAAGGAGTGATTTCAGGAGTTGGGTCAAAGCCTGGTAGCAAAAGAAAAAGAAAGTTGTGTTGTGAAATGCTTCCTGCGTGATTCTAACAGGCTGATATGGCTTTCTGTTGAGAAATGCTACCTCAAAGTGTTTGAAATGATGGTTATGGAAGAGGTAAGTTAGATGTGGAACTTGAGTAAATCTCCAAAATCAATATTAAAAGAAGTTATGTCTAGAGAATTAAACTGAGAGTCAATAGGCCAATAAAAGAAAGTTAAATGATGACTTGTGTATTGAAAAGTCGAGACTCACAGTCTTACCTGGTCTCTCAGGAGAAGATGTTAGTAAGTTTTTTTTCCCTTCACAATGTATCAGATTTCTCAGTGAGAAAGGGTAATTGTATGATTCCTTACAAGATTTATTTACGAGAATTTCTGTTTAAAAAAAGGTCAGTGTTTCAGGTTCCCTTGTAGTCAGATCTTACAAGAAAGTAAACTGGTCACTGGTGCTTTCATAACAGATTCACACAGTAAGATCCCACCCTTCCGATAATTTACCTCTGCTCTAAATACCTTTTCATTTTTCATCAACTGTTTATTGAACATTCTTGGTATTTGAAAATAATTAATTGCTAATGAATGTGTAGAAGATGTATGTGTATACTATCTAATCTTTTTCAGCTTGTAAATTGTAATTTATTGTGTTCATTTAAAAAAACAGGGGTACAAGCTCTCACTGCAGCATGGGAAAATAAATTTTGAGTGTGCCATACTGCATGTTATTGTGTGCAATGAAAAAGAGAAAGGTGGCTGAGTGCAAAATTAATAAATAGAACAGAAAGCAACAGGGAGCGTGGCTCACACCACATAGAGCACAGCAGCAGATCACAGCCTCTGAATATAAATAAGAAAATAGAGGAAACACTTCCTCAATCCATAGTGCTTTCTTCATACTGTCTGAGGTCATATTGTATACTTCTTCTACAATAACAAATTTTTTTCTGTAGAATGACTGATTCTAACATCCAGAACGGGTTTTCCACATAGGATAAAAAATAGGTGGATGTCCTCGAAGGAGACAAAAAAACCCAATGAAAAAATGGGCAAAGGACCTGAATAGGCATTTCTCCAAGGAGGACACGCAGAGGATCCAGAAACACATGAAAAGATGCTCAATATCACTAGCTATCAGAGAGATACAAATTAAAACCACAATGAGATACCACTTCACACCAGTCA
>CM052542.1:43314120-43333488 GCA_028533065.1 Trachops cirrhosus | reverse complement strand
TGGGTGGGTGGGCTGGAATCAGAATAAAGGATGGAAACTGTACTGAATAAACTAAAATTAAAAAAAAATAGGTGGATGCCTATGTGGTGGTATGTAAGAAGCAGGGTGGTGTAAAGGTCAGAGCTCAGGGACAGAAATGTGAAGACATGGGTGCTGTTTCCACAGGGTCACTTTGGACCATATATGTCATAAATACCCTCCTGCCCACTTCACATCATTTTTCAAGGCTCAAGAGAGAAAAACACAAGTGATCACACAAGTAAACTATAAAGTACGAAGTTGCAAGTATGAGGGTACCAAGAGATTCCTTGACCAAAAAATATCTTTCAAAGAGCCCAATGATAACTTTTAAGTATTCTCTTTCCTGAATTGCTTCAAAATCTTTGGAAAGTAATTTATTAGCTTCTTAGGTTATCAGTAGTTCCTTTAGTGCATTAGTTAGTGTATCTCTTGGTTGCCTTGTTGGAAACTATGCCCAGGTAAAAATCTGTGTTGCTCTGCCTGACCCCTAGTATCTCTCTGGCCTTGTTTCCTACAATTATTCCTCTATTTTTCTTACTAATACTCATTATTATCTGATTTTTATATATTTTTATATCTCTATTTCACCTCATGTACTAATTAAAATAATTAACAGATAAATCAGTATAATAACATAAATTTATGGAAGTGTATTCTCATTCATGTAATGTGGCTGCCTTGATGATGTACCATTTTTCTCTCTTCAAGAACTTGAAATTCAACTGTGAGTACTGCAGTTAGCTGACAGCCTCTGGCTGCAGTGCTTTGAGATTTGGCACAGCCAAATTGTTTAAACCAATTGTTTAATTTGTTTAAGCCAAGACCACACTCTTCCTGGAAAGCCCTGATCCAGTGACTGAGACTAGCGATTTCTCCTCTAATATCCATTCTTTATTTTGGAATTCACCATTAGGTTGAATTCAGAACTGACACCAGGATTTTGTCAGTTCTGCATTATGCTGTGAGATTCTCCCTGCCCAGAACTGCCTTCTTCTGTCATTCTTTTCACGGATGTAAGGTCAGTACCACAGACTGAAGTCTTCCCCTGCCCAAGCATACTTCCTCACTCTTTCCTTCTCATAGCCTGTGGTTGCCCTTACTCCAATAAATCTCTCACACTCCTAAATTCATCTTGGCATCTGCTTATCAGAAGGCCAGAACTGGCATGCATAAGTCTACTTGAAAGCAGGAAGGGGTCATTATTCACTTAAGAGCATAATCATTGAAGGCTTTATGATCTTTAATGGGTGCTCTGGTCTGCCACATCCAACCAATGACTTGGAGGATGTATGGAAGGTTTCTATGGGCCAGGTCTGGAAAGAACACACAACAACACTTCTACTCACATTCTACTGGCAAGACTCAGTCACATGACTCCTCCTAAATTGGGGGAGAGGGAGTTTAAAGATGTACTCCCTAAAAAAAAAGATGTACCCCCTGTATGAGTAACCACTTCTCAGCATTCAAAAATATGTCTACATTCTGGAGTGGGAGATGAGCCCAGTAGGGAGGGATCTAGGTGACTCTGCCACAGCCCATGAAAAAAGCATCAAGCACAGCATGAAGAACTTTACTTTTTTCACTGCTATGTCTTCAGAACCTAGAATAGTGGTGGCTTGTACATAAAGGAAATTTGGAAATATTTATACAGTAAATGAGCATTTTAGGGTTCCATGAGAAATCAGTATTTTCTGTAAGAGCTAATATAGGACTTGACACATAGTACATGGATATTCATTTTGTGTTAGGCTACCCTATGTTTTCAATGATATTCATTGCATGGAATTTTCAATAGATGAGACATATGCATTGCCTTGATCACTTGTATCTCTTTTCCAAAATCTTGAGCCTTCTTCTGGTAGATGACATCACAGGTCAACAAAACATGTTGACTTAAGGGGGGATTGCAGAGTACAACCACAATAAGTAAAACATTCGAACCTAAACATCCTAAAGGTGATCTTAACAATTCAACAAGCTATTTAACTCTCTTGTTTTTGTTTCTGTTTTTTCTGTACTAGATTAATCACAATCAAGGCAGGCCCAACTGTTAGAGGTCCCTTTAACATGGCTGCTGCTCACCTACCTTCCAGTTCAGCAACTTTAGCTAAAGATAAATGGATTAATTCTTTTAAGACAAATAAAATAAAATCGCCAACTGACAGACCATTTGCAAGTTTTTGTCTCACTATTCACACAAAAAGAAACTTTAATTGAGAAATATATCTATTATGTCCAAGTCTTAAATATAAACACAAAGTATCCCTGAAGTTGTCAGAGAGATAAATATTAATGGCCAGTAACCAATCAGTCAGCTGTAAGTGTTTGAATTCCAGACCAGGGGGTGGGTGGAAAGAGTTCTCATTTCCTTTCTTTAGGATTTTATTGTCCTTTCAAGCTCTCTATACAAGTATGTGTCCATCAAAAGACAAAAACTACACAGCAATTTAAACAGCAAAATTTTAACATGAAAAATTAGTAAGTTACCATAAGTGAGTAACTATAAAGCTGGAAAAAGAACTCTAACAGATATTTAAGATTGAGGGAGCATGCTCAGGAAAGGATAAACTTGGAACAGTGATTCCTACTTTACTGAAGAAGATGCTGGGTGGTGGAGAAGTTCGCTGGGCCGCAGAGTTCACAGTCTCCAGGAAAGCAGAAACAACCCAGCAGGATGCAGGCAACAGACTGAGGTGGGAGGAAGACAAGCAGAGAGACTGAGTTCAGAGGGAAACAGACACTACTGTGTGTGCATGGCCTGAAGCACATGATGTCCATACGAGAAGGCCATGGAAGGCAAACTTCCACTGGTGCAGTAAATCCAGAGTTGATGGACAGATAGTCATGCAGAGGAAACAAGGTACCAGTGTGGATGCTTCTGGAACTGGCAGCTGGAAAGAATTCTTTTTTTCAGGAGCCTGGTGCATTTCAATGTGCAGCTTTGGCTACAGTAACTCCAGGCTGCTGTACAAGCAAAAGTCAGGTGGCTGGCTCACTGGATGGCCGTCTCCAGGAGAGGGGGTGTGGTACGTGTACATGTGAGGTTGAGGAGAGGATGCAGGGGGCAGTAATCTGAGCTGTCTGGGGTTCCAGGCTATGCCACTCTCACCCATCCAATAAGTGAGAACATGAACAACTTGCTTAACCTTACTGAGCTTTCATTTCCTCATTTGTCAAATCAGCATAATGGTGTTCACCTCATGGGGTTATTATGAGGATTAAATGATTTATCACATGTAAAAGGCTTAGTATGTTAGGTAGACATAATCCCTGACCCTTATGTATTTTCTGTCTCTGTCCTTAATTTACTACTGTCACTGAGATATTAGGCAGCTATCATTTAATAAATATTACTGCTGGCTTTGTTTTCTGGGTACTATCTTTTGTCCTAAAACCTTCCCCTAGTGACTTCCTTCCTTCAAGCCCCAGGTTATAATCCATAAAAGGAATATGATAATAAAATAATAATGTCAATTTCAAAGTGTTGTTCCAATAATCTGAATGAATTAATATATGTGAAAGATCTTTATTCCTGTATTACCGATGAAGCTGTAATCATATACCAGGGAAATATATTTTCTTTAGCTTTGAAACATGAGATCAGGTAAGTCTTTTCTTTAGTGCCCATTCTCAATACAAGAGGTTAAAAATTGGCAGTGGAAACATTCTAACATAGAATTCTATACCTTTCAAATTGTTGTGAAGTGAGCTTGATTCTATTTGGATGAGATAATTGCATGTCCTTTTACTATAAAGGACAATAAGATTCACATCAGTTTATCACAGATAAAATCATATTGTAGCATCTAGGAGTGGCTTTTACATCAGCTACTGTTATCTGATTCTTACAAGAGAGAACAGCTACAGATTAACAATTCTCAAACTGAAAACTAATTTTATTTGTTTAGTATATATCTTCTGAAGTTTGATAGAACAGACACCCTTACACATTTAACACAGATACACATTTTATAAAAGATTATCCTGAAGAGTATACAAGATGCAGGATTATCTTTAAACTACAGGGATTTTTTAAAAAATGACTGAATAGAATTCATTATTTTAAAATTCTTACACATAGAAAAAAAAAGTAAAACAGAACTATCATCCAACCAAGTAGATCACCTTCTTCATCTCCCTCAGAGAGCTTAAATATTTTCTTCATATAGGTCCTGTACATTTTTATATGGCTTGCTTCTAGACATTGTTTTCTTTGGGCTGGTATCTATTCTTTGATACTATTTTTCACTGACTATTTTTCACTATTTTTAACTGGGAAGTTACTTATTTTGGTCACTCCATCACCTTACTGATTTCTTTTGCTTAATGGTTTTTCAGACTTATTTAGCTTGTATAGTTATATACAATTATACCATTAGCAAATAATCATTTTTTTGCTTTATCTTTTGTTTCATTTACATTGCTCATCAAATTTCATTAACTAATCTTTTTACAGAAATATTAAATAGTAGAGTTAGTAGTCACAATTATTTTTGTATGTTTTCTAATTTTTATTCTTATGTATTTGCAGAGTTAATGATAAATTTTATACATTATGAATTTTATTACAAAAAGTATGCAAATTTTAACAAAATTTTTTCTATTTTACAGAAATTTTGAATTATCATTTTCCTTTATTTTACACACAGCTCAAGTATTTCCCTTTCACCAAATATCCTTTTAATGTTTATTTTGATAAATGTATTTGTTTTCTTAATAAAGTTATGCCATAATTCATGTGGACATTATCATATTGGATATTTTTTCCCTAATTTTTCAACTTATATGGAGAGTTTTTATTTATTCACTTAATTGACCAAAATGTATTGAGTACCAATAGGTAGCAGGCAGTCTTCTGGACAACAGAGATAAAAGTCTTGCCCTCATGGAGCTTACATTCTAGTGAGACATATAATAAATGGACAGAACACACATTACATTACATAACAATTATGGAAGATGGAAGACAGGAAATAGGAATAGGGATTTCTAGGAAAAAGAGGTTATAATTTAAACAGGGTAGCAATGAAAGGTCTAATCTTATGAGCTATTTAAACAGAAAAGTTAAGGAGTTAAGGGGTCAGCTCTATGTATATCTGGTGGAAAGTTTTCCAAAGTAGTGTTAATGCAAATGACCTGAGATAGAATTTTGTTTAAATATTCAAAGAACAACAAAGAGGCCAGAGTGGCTAGAGTGGAGTGAGCAAGTGGGTAAATGGTAAGCAAAGTGGTCACAGAATTAGTGTTTGGTCAGATGATGGTAGGCATTGGTGAAAACTTTGGCTCTCACTCTGAGGGAGATAGGAAGCCTTGGTGAGTTTTGCATGAAGGAATTATATAATCAGACATTTTAAAGGATCGCTCTGGTTGTATGGATGGACCAAACTGGAATAAGTATGGTAACAGGAAGGCCAGCTAAGGTACATTGCAGTACCTTTAGCTCTAGAGAGCTAAAAGTAGCTTAAGCTAGAGAGATATTGGGGAAAGTAGCAAGGAACAGTCAAATACTGGGTATTAAAAGTAGTACCAACAGAATTTTGTAATAGATAACATAAGGGAAAGAGAGGACTTAATGATAATTTTAAGGTTTAGACCTGGACTGCTAAAAATATGGAGTTGTCACTTAATGAGATCGGAAGGCACAAGATGGAAGGAATCAGATTATCAGGATTTAATGAGTCATATTTGACGTGCAAATTAAACACTCAAGTGGAGAGATCAAATGGGCAGTTGGATATATTAAGAGAATGGTCTGGCATAAACAAATAATTCCAAAGTCACTAGCACTTAGATGATATTTAAAACCATGAGCATGGATAAAATAACCTGGATGAAGCACATATAGCAAAGAGAAAAGGTCTGAGGCCTGAGTCCCAGGGCATTGCAACAACTTAAAAGTCAGAATATGAAGAGAAACCAGCTAAAAGACTAATATGCATGACCACTGAGGTAGGAACTGAAACACAAGAGAGTTATATTCCTGGCCAACGTGAAAAAAGCGATTCAGAAAGGAGGGATTAACTACATCAAGTGCTCTGATAGGTCAAAACAACTGAAGACTAAGAAATGATAGACCTAGAAACAAGTTGTTCACTGATGATTCTTACAAAAGCTGTTTCTGTGAAGTGGTAGAGAGGAATGTACAACTGGAGAACAATCAAGAGCAAATATGGGAAGCAAAATAGGTATAAGCAAATGTAGGCAACTCTCCTGAGAAGTTCAATGTAAAGGACATCAGAAATGGGGTTGGTAGCTGGAGAAAGTCAAGTAAAGAATTTTTTTTCAAAGATTTTTTTAAATAGTAGAATGTTAATGAATGGAAATGATCCAGTATTAAGCTAAGAAACTGATGATGTATGTGAGAGATTTGTTGGAGTGGTGTCTTTGAGTAAGCACAAAAGATAAAACATAGTGCGCAAGTTTGCTACAGGTAGAAAGGGGTGAGCAGGCTGGTTGATATACTGGGAGATAGCTTGTGGAAATTTCATTCTGATTGCTTCTATTTTTCTCAGTGAAGTGGGAAACAAGAAATCAGATGTAAGAGAAGAGGAAAGGGAAGGTGGAGGCTTAGCAAACTGATAGGAAAGGAAAAAGCCAAGTTTTAAAATAGCAGGACTGCCAGGCAGTAAGAGCCCCCTGGTGGGTGAAAATCATGCAATTAGTGAAAGCAGTCACCAGGCCTTTTCTTTTTCTCCGGCGAGTTCGGCAGCTCCAACACAGAGATGGAACATGACTTCGCTTTTATATGCAGTCTAATGAACAAAATAAGCACATAGAAACAGACACATACATACAGAGAACAGACTGACAGTGGTGAGAGTGGGGGGTTGGAGGACTTGGTGATAAAGGTGAAGGGATTAATCAGTACAGATTGGTAGTAACAGATAGTCACAGAGATGTAGATTACAGCATAGGGAATGTAGTCAGTATATCATGATAACTATATGTATAGGTCAGGTAGGTATTTGAAGCAGTGGGGGGAACCACTCTGTAAAGTACATGATTTTCTAACCACTTTGTTGTGTGTCTGAAACTAACACAAAATAATATTAAATGTTTAGTGTAGCTCAAAAATTTTTTTAAAGATTTAACCATAAAAAATAAAAGAAATGTCTGATTTGGTGCAAATTACTACTTTTGTTAGACACAATAAAAATAAATTACTGGAAAAATGAAAAACAGAAAAAGAAAAGAAAGAAATTGCTTTAACCTGAATTTTATCTGAGCCACATGAGTTCAACAGAGGAAGAAAAGGGCAAGAGAATGCTTATAGTGAAGGAAGACTGAGTCTAGTGGGGTGAGGAAGAAAGGCAGAACATGAGAAAGACCAGGCGGATTGTAAGTCCTGGAGGGTCTAAAAATTGTTTGAGTCAGGGTACCCTGTCTCCAACAGTCTTTCTAAGGGTATCTTAGAGGAAATGAACTGTAATACAGAAGGTGATATTCAAAGGGTTGGAATGCTCAGAAATTAGATTATAGTGTTGGGCAGCATGACAGTGTCTAGGGCAGGGGTCCCCAATCCCTGCGCCACAGACCTGCTAGGAATGGGACTGCACAGCAGGAGGTTCTTCTGTTTTTACAGCCACTTCCCACCACTCACATTACCACCTGTGCTCCGCCTCCCATCAAATCAGTGGTGGCATTAGATTCTCAAAGAAGAATCTAGGTGCTTGAATTGAATTAATTGGATCATCCTAAAACCATTCCCCAACTCCAACCCTGTCCATGGATAAACTGTCTTCCATGAAACCAGTCCCCCATGCCAAAAATATTGGGGACCACTGGTCTAGGGGATATTCATGGAAGTGAATGTCTCAGGGGGGATGGAAATGAAAACCATGGAAGAGAAGAGCTTTAATAATTGAGAGGCCATGGTTTTGGAAGGATTATCTATGCAGATATTGAAGTCCCTAAGAATAAATACAAGAGCAGTACTGGAGATATTGGTAGTGAACAAGGAGATCAAATCTTTAGGAGTAAGAGGGACTGATCCATAATTTTAAATAATTGCACAAGGAGGAATACCAGGTGGTATATTTTACTTGCAAGAAGTTTAAAGCTGGGATGGGGATAGTTAAGGAGGAAGAAGGGAAAACATTATAGAAGAGTCATTTGCAGCAATAGCCTCTGTGTAACTGGTTATTTCTTTAAGATGTGTTTCTGAATAACATTCAAAGCTCTGAACATTTTTTGAGCACTAGATCCAATTGCAAAATTATGCTCTAGAAATATGGCATCGATTTCCTACTTCACCAGGAGTGAATATGAATGTCCTTTTTAATAATCCTAGTTAACACTGAAGATTATCAGCTTAAAAATTCTTGAAAATTTTGAATGCAAAAAACATATTAAACTGTACTTTTCATCTCATTTTATTTATTAAATCAGCATCTATTCAGTGTTTACTATGTGTCTGGCATTGTTAGACTCTGGATTTGTCCTTGCTCTCATGTAGGTTACAGTCGCACCAAAGAAAAAGATTTTAAACAAATAATTGATTAATTGCCATCAGGTCACCTATGAGAGAAACACTGGTGCTACAAGGATATATAATGAGGAGGACGTGGCCAGTCAGGTAAATACTGAACAAACTATTAAGTTGAGTCTTGATGATTAGTTGGAAGTTGGTTAGAGATTTTTTAAATTATCTTGGACAATTGCTTCTTCTTCATTTTTAGCTTCTCTGATCATGTGCTTTGCACATTTTTAACTGAAACTGCATCTGCTTTTAAACAGACAATGTGTAATTGTACATCGTTTTTCTCATGGTGTGCCTTATAATAGAATGCTAGTGAAATGCTGTCTTTGCGATGGCTATTCTTTACATAGCTTCATGTCTCTTTTCTCCTCTCCCTACCTCACATTCTGCTAACAGACCCTATGTTACTGGCCACAGGGGTGGGCTTATGGCCACGAATGGGCTATCAATACCTAAACACCAGGTCCAAAGTTAGGTGCATCCTCAGGCCAAGTAGGCTCCTTCCAATTAAATGAAGATGGTTAGAAAAACTTTATTCTCCAGAAACAAGGCTATAAAGATACATCTTGAGTTTCCTGTGGCCATAGTTGTATACTTGTGGAAATAGGTAGCTTGAGTGAAGTTAGCATGCAGAGAGAAATAGGAGATTTTAAGATGGCAATGGGGAAAGGAGCTGCGAGAGAAAGAGCAAGGAAGAGAGAGAAGAGACAATGGTCAGGTCCCTGCGCGCAGCCACCCCTGAGGCCAGGCCAGAGATCTTGCCGGCCTGGCCCTTCTGTTGCTCAGGTGAGCCAAGAGAGTCTTGACTAATCAGCCTTAGGAGTATTTGAATACCCATTAGCAACTGGCAGAGTGCCTCATTGAATATATTAATAACATTTCAATATTTTATTTAGTACCCGACACATAGTAGGAACTTAATAAATATTTATCAAATGAATGATTCAAGGAACAAAATTTTTAAAATAGTATACACAAAATGGGGGGTTTGTTGTAAATGATGTTTTGTTCTGTCAGGTTCTTTTTAACACTGGAAAGCTCCTAAAGTGGTGCTGTCTGGACAGTTTCAGGAAGGCTAGACAAGAACTGGGTCAGAAATAGCCAAGTGCATCAAGGCTGTATGTTTTAATTTGATCGTAAGAGATGTGATATGTTTAAACTTACGTTTATTCAATAAATGTCCTATCATAATGTTTCTTCAGGAAGCCTTTTTCCTGCTGGTTTCTTTTTTTCTATTCCATGGATTGATGTATTGGTAAACTCCATTTGCCTTTCTTCCTGTCTGTCGGGTGAACCAGCAACTAAAGGGGCACCATTTGGGGGTGAAAAGAAGGAACAGGAAGAGCCATCATTTCCTCCATGCCTAGGTGTATATTTTTACTGCTGTGATCAGGAATCATGAAAGAAGCCCAATCCAAACAAATGTAAAAGAGCAGGGGGACAAAACACTGTCCTCTGTAACATGGTTAAAAACAGAGATATAAGGAATAATTGAAGCCAATAGAAATGAGCCTGGTAGAATAAAATTCGTCTTTACATACCACATTGAAATAAAGCAATCATATTTCCACTGGGTATCTGACTAATGTCCAGCCCCTAAAATTCTATTAGAATATAAAACATAATAAAATAGATAGGAAAATATACCCTTTTTCATCATAATAAAAACTTGCACTTAGTTTTACTTTAATATTAAACAAATAATAAAATAAACCAGAGGAAATAAAAAACAAATTTACTTCTAAGTCCTGTTGTCTAAAATGCCATTACAAAAGTGATACTATCAACTTTGCATAGGCAGTTTCCATTTGAGAAGCATTTTCCTACCTATTAACTTATTTTAGTTTGACACATAGTATGATAGGAAAGTCATCATTCCTTCAATCAGAAAGTTTGCTTGCACCTGGACAAGTCACCCAACCTCTCCAAGTATGTTTTCTTTTTATACAATGAAGACAGTGATACCTACCTATATGACAGGTTAAGCAAACAAGGGACAGCGAGATAAAGTGGCCTACCCAAGGTAATATATCAAATGGCTGACAAAGGCAAAAACAGAAACTCAGGTCTTCTGTTTTTTAGGACTCCTTGAAAGACAAAATAAATAATTGCTACTATTTTATATATAAGTATGTAAAAAGTTGCAGGAAAATTGTTTGTATATTCTTAGAAGTTTTTTTTAAGAATAATAAATCTATTTATAACACATTATACAGGCTCAGAGTTTCCTAAAGAGCCAACACACAAAATTTCAGTTGCAGTCACTTACCCTGGGCTCCAGCAGAGGGAGGAGAGAGTGGGTTAGAGATGATTGAGGGGAGTCTGGGGTTGGTGGCTCATGGGAGAGACCTGAACGAACAGCCACCAGGGTCCCTGTGCTGAGTCAGTCCCCACACTGCAGAGGCCGTCTTTCTCAGGCAGAGCACCCCTCTCCAAGTGATATCAGCCTGAGGGGAAACAATAGCTCTGCCCACAGGTATTACTCTGCCCCAACCTTTAGTGCTTAAGCCCAGCTGCTAATCACAGGTTGATTAGATTAATAACTGATCAGTTTGGCTGATTAGTTTAACCACCAACTCAGAAAATACAAAGAAGCAGCCAAAATGGGAAGACAAAGAAACAGACCCCAAATGAAATAATGAGAATTCTCCAGAAGAACTAGAAGACATGGAGGCAAGCAATTTATTAGAGAGTTTAGAGTAATGATTATAAGGAAACTCAACAGCATTAAAAAGAAAGACATAGAAAGCATAAAAAGTGACCAGTCACAAATAAAGAATGCAATATCTGAAATAAATAATACACAGGAAGAAATAAACAGTAGGTTAGATGAAGCAGAAAATCCAACCAGTATTTTGGAATACAAGGTAGAAAAATTTACCCAGGCAGAGCAGCAAAAAGAAAAAAGAATTTTAAAAAATGAGGAGAGCTTAAGAAACATTTGGACAATATAAAGCAAAACAACATTCACATCATCAGAATACCAGAAGGACAAGAGAGTAAGCAAGGGATTGAGAATCTATTAGAAGCCCTGGCTGGTATGGCACAGTGGATTGAGTGCTGACCTGCAAACCCACAGGTCACCAGTTCAAATAGGTTCTCTGGTGGTTCAATTCACAGAGTACCTATTTGAAGAAATATTGAATGAAAACTTCCCTAATCTTGGTGAAGGTAAAGACACACAAGTCCAGGAAGCTCAAATTATACCAAATAAGTTGGACCCAAAGACACTTACACTAAGATACATCATAATTAAAATGACAAGGCTTAAAGACAAGGAGAGAATCCTAAAAGCCATAAGAGAAAAGCAGGTAGTTACTACAAGTGATCATCAACTAGACTGTCATCTGACTTCTCAACAGAAATATTTCAGGCCAGAAAGGGATGACATGAAATATTCAAGGTGCTGAAAATCAAGGACCTACAACCAAGGCTACTTTACCCAGCAAAGCTATCATTTAAAATCAAAGGAAAATTCAGGAGCTTCCTTGACAAGAAAAAGCTAAAAGAGTTTGTTAACACCAAACCAATATTGCAACAAATATTAAAGGGCTCATTTAAAGAAGAAGAAAAAAAGAGAAAGAAAAAAACAGAGGAAAACAGTCTAACAATATAATGGCACTCCATAGGTATCTATCAATAATCACCTTAAATGTAAATGGCTTAAAACACCAACCAAAAGACATATGGTAGCTTAATGGATAAGAAAACAAGGCCCGTATATATGTTGCCTCCAAGAGACCCATCTCAGATCGAAAGATACACACAGATTAAAGTAAAGAGATAGAAAAAGATATTTCATGCAAATGGAAACAGAAAAAAGTTGGAGTTGCAGTATTTATATGCAACAAAATAGACTTTAAAACCAAGGCTATAGTACAAGACAAAGAAGGACACTACATAACGATAAAGGGAAAAATCTAACAAGAGGATATAACCTTAGTAAACATTTATGCACCCAACATAGGAGCACCTAAATATGTAAAATAAATCTTGATGGACATAAAGGGAGAGATTGTTCAAAATGCATCCATAGTTGGGGATTTTAACACCTCATTGACTTCAATGGATAGATCATACAGGCAGAAAATCAACAAGGAGACAGTAGCCTTAAACCACACACTAGATCAAATGGATTTAATTAATATCTTCAGAGCGTTTCACCCCAAATCAGTAGAATATACAAATTTTTCAAGTGCACCTGTAATATTTTCTAGGGTAGACCACCTGTTAGTATACAAAACAAGTCCCAATGAATTTAAGAAGATTGAAATCATATCAAGCATATTCTCTGACCACAGTGCTATGAAACTAGAAATCAATCACAAGAGAACACTGAAAAACATGCAAATACATGGAAGTTAAATAACATGTTATTAAACAATGAATGGATCAAAAACAAGATAAAGGAAGAAATAAAAATATACCTTGAAAAAATATATACCTTGATACAAATGAAATGAGGACACAACATCCAAAATTCCAGGCCTGTCTAAAAAAAAAAAAAAAAACCTCAAATAAACATTCTAACTTCACACTTAAAAGAACTTGAAAAGAACAACAAACAAAGCCCAAAGTGAATAGAAGGAAGGAAATAATAAAGATCAGAGTAAAAACAAATGAAATGGAGTCTGAAGAAAAAGATACAAAAGATCAATGAATCCAAGAGCTAGTTCTTTGAAAAGATAAAGAAGATTGACAAACCTTTAACCATACTCATCAGGAAAGACAGAGAAAGGACCCAAATAAATAAAATAATAAATAAAGAGGAAAAACAACAACTGGTACCAAAAAATACAAAGGATTGTAAGAAAATATTACGAACAATTATATGCCAAAAGACTGGACAACCCTGATGAAATGGATAAAATTCTAGAAACATATGATCTTCCCAAAATAAATCTGGAAAAATAAGAGAATCTGAAAGATAGATTATATCTAATGATATTGAAGCTGTAGTCAAAAAACTCCCCCAACAAACAAAAGGCCTCGACCAGATGGCTTCACAGGTGAATTTTACCAAACATTTCAAGAAGAGCTAACATCTCTCCTTCTCAAACTATTTCATAAAATTCAAGAGTAGGGAAAGTTCCCAAACTCATTTTATGAGGCCAGCATTATCCTAACTCCAAATCCAGGAAAAAGCACTACAAATAAAGAAAAATATAGGCCACTATCCCTGATGAATATAGACAATAAAATCCTCAACAAAATATTAGCAAACTGAATACAGCAATGCCTCAAAAAGATCATACACCATGAGCGGGATTTATTCCAGGAATGAAGGTTGGTACAACATTCACAGATCAATAAATGTGATTCACCACATGACCACATTAGATGGATAAAAACATTTAACAAAATCCAGCACCCATTTATGATAAAGACTCTCAGCAAATTAAGATTACAGGGAACATACCTAAACATAAGGCCCATATGTGACAAACCCACTGCCAACATCATACTCAGTGGGGGAAAACTGTAAGCATTCCCCTTAGGATCAGGAACAAGACAGGAATGTCTGCTTGCACCTCTTTTATTCAATATAGTACTGGAAAGCCACAGCAGTCAGATAAGAAGAAAAAATAAAAAGGCATCCATATTGGAAAGGAAGAAGTAAAACTGTATTTATTTGCAGATGACATAATATGTACATAAAAAGCCCCAAAGTTTCCACCAAAAAACTACTAGAACTGATCAATGAATTCAGCAAGGTAGAAGAATACAAAATTAATATCCAGAAATCAGTTGCATTTTTATATGCCAATAATGAACTAACAGAAAAGGAAATTAAGAAAACAACCCCATTCACAATTGCTTCAAAAAAATAAAAAACCTAGGAATAAATGTAACCAAGGATGTAAAAGACTTATACATGGAAAATTGACACTGAAGAAAGAAATTGAACAAGATAAGTGGAAGCACATACTGTGTTCATGGATAGAAAGAATTAACATCATAAAATGTCCATACAATACAAAGTAATCTATAGATTCAACAAATTCCTATCAAGATTCCAATGATGTATTTCACAGAACTACAACAAATATTTCAAAAATTTATATGGAACCACAAAAGGCCCCACATACCAACAGTGATCCTGAGAAAGAAGAACAAAGTTGAAGGAATCATGCTACCTAATATCAAACTATACAATAAGGCCATAGTAGTCAAAACAGCATGGCACTGGCATAAAAACAAACCCATAGATCAATGGAACAGAATGGAGAGCCCAGAAATAAACCCACACCTTTACAGTCAACTAATAGTCAACAGAGGAAGCAAGCACATACAGTGGGCTAAAGAGTGTTTATTCAATAAATGGTTTTGAGAAAATTGGACAGCTACATGCAGAAAAATGAAACTAGACCACCTTATTATACCACACAGAAGATTAAATTCAAAATGGATCAAAGACTTAAATGTAAGGCTGGAAACCATAAAGATTATACAAGAAAACATAGGCAGCAAAATCTCAGACATTGCTCATAGCAATTTTTTATCAGATATACCTCCCCAGGCAAGGGAAACAAAAGAAAATATAGACAATTGGTACTACATCAACCTAAAAAAATTTTGCACAGCAAAGGAAATCATCAACAAAATGGAAAGAGAACCCACAGAATGGGAGAATGTATTCACCAATAGATCTGATGAAAGGTTAATATCCAAAATTTATAAAGTACTTAACAAAACTCAACACCAAAAACAAGAAACAACCAATTAAAAAATGGGCAAAGGACCTGAATAGACACTTCTCCAAAGAGAACATACAGATGGCCAATAGACTTATGAAAAGATACTCAATGTCACTAGTCATGAGAGAAAGCAAATTAAAACCACAATCAGATATCATCTCACACCTGTCAGAATAGCTATCATCAATAAATCAATGAAAAACAAGTGCTGGCAAGGATGTGGAGAAAGGGGAACCCTTGTGCACTGTTGGTGGGAATGCAGGCCTGTGCAGCCACTGTTGAAAGCAGTATGGATAAACTTCAAGAAATCAAAAATTGATCTACCTTTTACCCAGCAATCCCACTTCTGGGAATATATCCAAAGGAACCCAAAACACTAACTTCAATGAACATAAAAACCCCTATGTTCATTGCTACATTATTTACAATCACCAAGATATTTAAGCAGCCCAAGTGCCTGTCCATCAATACATGAATGGATAAAACAACTATGGGACATTTTCACAAAGAAATACTACTTGGCCATAAAATAGAAGAAAATTTTACCCTTTGCAATGGTGTGGATGGACCTGGAGAAGATTATGCTCAGTGAAATAAGCCAGTCAGAGAAAGACAAATACCATATGATTTCACTCATATGTGGAATCTAATGAACAAACTGAACTAACAAGCAAAAGAAGAAAGACTTATACATGGAGAGCAGATGAGAGCTAGTAGAGGAGGGGAGTTTAGAGGGGGAGAGATTGACCAAAAAGGAAACAGGACTCATGGACATGGACAACAATGTGGTGATTCCTCGGGTGAGGGGGAGTATAAGGGAACTAAATAATAATGAAAAAATAAAATAAATATTAAATAAAAAATAAAAGAATAAATGAATAAATAAAAATTTTAAATGCCTACATTGTTTAAAAAATAAATAGACTTTATGTAAAAAAATTAATTACATTAAATTAAAAAATTTGAGGGAATAAAATAAAATTAAGAATACCAAGTATAATTATCCTTTATCATCTTTTTCCTTTATCTACAATTGTTTAATATTTTTTTCTTTTTTATTGAATTTATTGGAGTGGCACTGGTTAATAAATTATATAGTGTTAGGTACACAAATCCACAACACAACAACACATCTGTACACTGTATTGTGGTTGACCACCCCAAGTTAAGTCTCCATCCATCACCATTTATCCCTCCATATCCTCCTCCACCTCCCCAAGACCTCCTCCCCACCCTTGCAATCACTACACTGTTGCCCATGTCCATGAGTTTTTTCTCCTTTTATCTTTTTCCTTTTTTGCTCGTCTTCCATCCCCAGTCCAGTGCCAACCCACAGCTGCCTTTATAGTCTTTATCTTTTTTCTCTTCATTCAATGCAATCATTTCAACCCTTTTCTCCACATAAGTAATTTGAGTATGAGTCAAGTATGTTCTGTTCTCAGCATTTACAATTTATTTATTCATTACATAATGGTGTTATTCTGATTGCACACTTTTTTTTCTTTTCTGCAATTTTCTCTGTCATCTTATTCTGTTGATTTATCAGAACTCTCATTTTACCAACTTTTTGCTTTTATTAATGATTTTAAAGCAAGAAATAATTACAATCTATTGCTTTCTGACACTTTAGTTGTGTTTTTTCAGTCTCAGTTGTCCATTTTTTCTCATATTATACTTCCTTCTTTCAAACTTTTTAATTATAGATTGTTTGTATAGTTGCCATACAGTTTTTTCATGTATATCCCATGTTAATGCCTACTATTCTGAAAATATATTTTATTTCCTCTGATAGCATGTTAATCAATTCTCTAAAATTGTCTTATGTGGGCTATAGTGTGAAAATGTGGGGTGGGTTGGTGAGATGTCAACATGGGCTTAGTGAAGTTTTCGAAGAAGGCCTTAGTTATATTCTCTTTTTTGACATTTTCTTAACTATTATTATTTTTTAATTGACCTAATGGGGGTATATTCTATTCAGTGGGTGTATCTTCAGGCCCTTTGTTACCACCATTTAATGTGGAACACCTATAACTTCATCAGACGCAGTCTATGCTTGTTAACTTGGCTCATTTTGTCCCTCTCCTGAACACTACTTCTCTTCCATTTAAAACACAAAAGGGAAAATAAAAGACCAGAAATTATTGACTTATTTTTATAAAACTTATTTTATGGAGTTGAGGCCAAAACAAGGCTCAGATCTTGGCTACATAGACTTTTTTAAATTTTGTGTCATAAAGCATTACTCTTTTTTCCCTGCTAGATTTCTTACGACATTTTTTGTGCTAGTTTTATTTGTTTGACTACTTTTTTATTCATTTAAGTACTATAGATGAAAATTATATGAGTCATCCTTACTCCATCACTTTGACCCAGGCAGTATTAGTGGAAAATAAAATTATCCTTCATTCATTATGTTTTTATATTTCATTCATTCAACATGAAAAATCTATTTATGAAACACCTATTTTGTGCTGATCATTGAAGCAATACTCCAAAGGGCCAGAGGAGAAAAACATTCCTATGATGCAAAATCTACATGATCTTTCTCTCCAACCTCTCCAAACTGTGTCAACCAAAACTTCCGATTTGGTCACTTTGGCAACTCATGAACTTTTCAAGCTCCCTAGTTAATTATACACACCCCCCCGACCTTGTCTACATCACAGCATGGCTTCTATCTTCTCTCTTATCACCTCCACATACTTCCTTACAGAAGCAGGAAGATCTCTGTACCAGAAAGGCTGTTTGAATCAAAAGAACTGTAGAAATGAGACCACAAATAACAGTAACAGTTATTGGTATAGGCCTCAGATACAGGTTGATACACACCTGTGAATCCTAAGAAAACAAGAGAAACAAAAAAAAAATCTATTTTCTTAACTAAGTAGGTATATGTGACTTGTTTTTATCCCCAGGATCTTCAACTTTCCATGGAGTCCCTTCGACTTCTGCAGCCATACAGGAATAGGAACCACAAGTGGTTGAGATCACAGATCTCAGTATCCCCTAGGGCCTAGTTTGCCCTGAGTATTTAGGGAGAAAGGATGATATGACTATTAGCTTTGTTTCCTGCTTTGCAAAGATTGTCAAGGCTGAATGTGATTGACAATCTCTTCCATTTTTCATCTGGAGATGTTATCAAGCAGCATAGCACTTTACAGATTGAGTGCTGCTATGCATGTAGTAAGGTGTATGCCTAGTATGCAAACCTGAAATATCTTGGTAGGGCAAGTGAACACATGGTATTTGTTGTCTAGTCAGAAACACAAATATCTGCACAGTAATACCCCACTATTAGTAAAGTATTTCTCTGCAGTAAGGATAGCCTGTTATATTCTCTTATACAGTGATACCTAATCACAAGTTGCAATGAGCCCCACACCCCTCTTCAGAAGACTGCTTTACATGTGTGTTAAAATTTGATGTCTTAAAACTTCTTGTTTCAGCACTTTTCATGGTGTCTTACATTGTATGGAACTGTTCCAACTAAGCAAGTGAGGAAATTGGTACACTTGTGTATCTCGTAATAAAGTGTAGCAGAGACTTTCCTAGATGCTGTAATCTGGGGATAAGCTAGCATTGTTCAAAGAATGTGACATGATTTTTTTTACTGTAAGTCAAGTATAATGTATTTCCTAGATATGTAATTAAAATAACCAAGAAGAAAGATGAGGTTTTCAAGGTGCGTTAAGAATCTAGGTTTTCTGAGACTCCATCATCTGAAATTTTATTTCAAGATTCAAAAATCTGATTATAGGCTTGATATATTCTGGGCTGATAATCCATTAAATTCCTGAAACTTCTATGTGGATGATTATAGTAATTTAGTTATCTGTTATTCTCAATGTTCAGTATCTATACACACTTCTCTTAAGAATAAATCTTGATCTTCCAAGTAAAAATTAATTTCTCCTCTGCTTACTGCCCAAGATCATGGGTGGAACATGTGGCAGAATCCTAATTTAAATTCATCCTAAATACAGCCAGTATAACACACCAGCTGGACACATTCAGTCCTGGGCTCAAAGGGCAAGGAGATGTTCCCAGCTGGATCATTTAGTCCAGTTATCTGATTATTCTGGAGTTAAGACCTACACAGCCAAGACAATTTATCTTATAAAACTCCATGAGAGCTTGAAATAGAGAAAAAATTTAGTAGAAAGTTGAGAA
>CM052542.1:43300623-43313620 GCA_028533065.1 Trachops cirrhosus | reverse complement strand
TCTTTCTTCATTAAACTTACTGTAGCCTGCATTTTTTCAGCTAGTTTGTGACCAAAATCGGCCAATTCTGTGAGTATCTTGATAACCAGTGCTTTGAACTGTGCATCTGATAGGTTGGCTATCTCTTGGTCGCTTAAAATGATGGGTTCTGGAGGTTTCAATTCTTCTTCTGTTTGAGCCATCTTTTTGCTGTTTTTTGTTTTGTTTTGTTCTGTTTTTTGGTCTTGTCGAACTCCTGTAGTGAGGGGTGGGGCCTTAGGAGTTCACCAGGGCGGGGCACCCCAGTCGCTAAGTTGTGAACCGCTGTATGTGGGGGCGGGGTCCGAGAAGGAACAATGGTGCTTGCTCTGCTCTCCGTAGGACCCCAGACCCTTCTGCCACTTTCCGCAAGCCAACTGGGCCCCTCCGGCACCAACTCCGGTGTGGGTGGGCCTGTGCACCCCACGGGACCCTCCTTCTCAGTCAGTGACCCAAAGCTCCATCTCCCGGTGCTGGGACCCTGAGTTGCGCACAGTGCCTTGCTTCACAATGTCCGCCTCGCTGGGTCTGCCAGTCGCCACCCCCTGGCCAGGGCCCACTAGCCACTGCCGCTTTTGCACCCAGGGTCTGCCTGCTGCGGGCCTGCGGGCATGTGCGCCACCCAGGGTGCTCAGCTCTCTGCTCCGTGTCCCTCGCCCGGCTGCCCGACTCCGCCCCTCCTACCGGTCTGGATGAAAGTGTCTATTTTTAAATCCTTGGGTGTCCGACTTCCATACACTTCAATTTTCTGTCAGTTCTGTTTGTTATTTTGTTTCTATATTGTTGTTGTCCCTATCTTGGTTGTGCGAGGAGGCACAGTGCATCTACCTATGCCTCCATCTTGGCTGGAAGTCCATATCTCCTAATCTTAATGAGAGTAATCTTTCTCACAATTTACCCTCCAGGAAAACAGCTAAATACTGAGTTCTATTGAAGTTGCAGTGGACACTCTTCCTTGTTTCCCTGACCTCCATTACTCTCACACCTTTCTCCTTCCTACCACAACACTTATTTCATTCAAGCACCACCACTATTCTGTACAGCCATGTGCTGCAGAAGAGGTTAACTCCACTTGGGAGTCAACTCCAGAGCAGTGGTACTCCTAGTTAGTGTAAGCCAATTGACATCATCTCATTCTATTTTGCAAGCATGGACTTCAAGAAGGGAAACTGTCCTGGTGAATGAGACATGAGAGCAGTCTGCTGGGAACTTATTGGCAAAAAATTTCCACAATCCTACAAAGACCACAGATGAAAGCCACCATTTCTTCTACATGTCATCATCATTCATGAATGTGAGGCCAACGCATTTCCAACCTGAAGTTGAGCCAGCGTGGGAGCAAGGAAGAGCTAAAGCAATCAGAGAAGGAGAGCTGGAGCCCTATCACCCGTCCATGGGACCTCCGATAATAAATGTCCCACTGTTAAAGAGAATTTGAGACAAAATTTTCCGTAACTTTCAATCAAAAATATTTTAATCGATACAAATATCATCTACTTTGGAGAGAACCCAACTGTAGCTCCACCCCAAGATAATTAAGCAAATTGATTACTTGTTCTAAGCTTCATTATTTTAATCAATATTACCAAAAGATCTATGTGAATACAAATGAGGGCAGATTGAAAAGTGACTCCTGAGATTCTGACCCCCTCCTTATTGGTATTAGGATGACAAGTCATGGTTCCCAGTTGTCTACATAACTCTAAGGGAGCTTACATACATTCATGAATTGGCCTTGATTTAAAGCACACAGCTTTGAGGCCTGACAGTTTCTATGGAGCTGCTATTTCAAGTGGGACCTTCATCCTCATTCAGTTTCTGCTGCATAGATGTTAGTGGAGCTAGAGACCCACATGCCTGGAGAGTAATGGACCTAAAACACCACCCCAGCCCCTCTATGCCAGGGATCTCTGCCATCATTCTTGCAAAATAGGGAAGAGAATGTCCTTTCTGAGTTTAATTGAGAAGGTTCCCACAACATGGTTGAGTCCCAAAGAACTATTCATTATAATCAGCCCACAGCTAAATTCCTTGTGCTCTAAGGAGTTTTAGCATCCATAGATGTAACTTTCGATTCACACATGGTGTCTGTAGCAGATGCTGCTGGCTGGTTTTTTGCACTCTAGAAGCTAGAACACTAAAATGACATTTCTCACACCCCTTTCTTCAGCTCGGATTCTGTATGCAACCTAGCTTCTCCAAGCAGACACATCAACATGAGGTTTGGAAGACAAGAGTGAGACAAAGGCCACACTTTTGCTGCTTTTGCCATTTTTTGCTGGTGAGTATGGCCATGGAAGCATTAAGATTTTCTGCAGCAATAATAACAGGCATCCCTGGCCTTGTGGTATTGAGAGCCAGGTCACGGGGCAGTCATTTTGCTGGCACAGGTCATGGTCGAGGTTCAATAGAGCTGGAGCTGACAGTGGCAGTGGCATCTTCTGGCTCCTTGGCTCACGATGAGGTGCACTCTTCTGCTTCCAGAAACCTCCTGATTCCTCCATTCCTGAGCATGGTGTGACACTAATGGCCGTGACTGGCCAGTTCAATTGTATTGTCCAGGATGTCATTCTTAGAAACTCAGCCTACTTTTGGGTTGTCTGGTCCCATTTCAACATTTTTGTAGGCATCTGTGTTAAATCACTTTCTGCTTAAAGTAGTTTCTTTGATATGGAACTGAAATCCTGATTGATACACAGCCTGTCTAATCTCCAGAGTACAAAACAAATGAGCAGAGTAATGGAGTGAGAGCAAATTCCAATACTAATACCATAATGATACACGAAGAACCAGCATGTCCCTCTGAAGAACAGGCCATATGTCTATGTTTAGCTTATAATGTCAGACTTCTCCCTTCCTTGTAGCAATTTCATTCTCAGAGGCTCCATTTTTGTTCTTGAAAGCTGGCATCTGTCAGGGTCCCGTGAATCTGTCAAGTATATCCATTTTTACTTGAAATCCAATGCCTGACAAGGTTAAGTCCTTTACCCAGAGACACTCAGCATCTCTGCAAATCTGCAGATGTAAATAGACACAGTAGGAGGTATGTATCAGCTAATCCCACTTGCCAGGATCTTCTGTGTCCTAGATCCTTCCTGGATAAGACTGTTCCTAATTTTTTACTGATCCTCACCCAAGGATATCTTTACTGATTTTAAAGAGAGAGAAAGAGGGAGAGAGAAACAGTGATCAGTTCCCTCCCATATATGACCTGACTGGGGATCAGACCCACAATCTTTTGGCACATCGGACAGGATGACACTCCAACCAATGGAGCCACCCAGCCAGGGCAAGACTGTTTCTAATTCAATTCGTAGGAGTAGCTGTCCAGCTAAGATACCCTGTTATATCTATGAAACAGACATGCTTTAGTTGTTATGAGGACCCAGTAAGATAACACAGGTGAAAATGCTGAGCACCATACATGGACCATAGTAGGTGTTAATAAACAGTTTCTTTCCCTTAATAGTTCAGTTTGGGGTAAATCAGGTAATCAGAGCAATTCTTCTAAAATTGTTTGTCATTACTTTAAACATTGTCCTGGGAGTTTTTACTGGGCCTGATTTAACATTATATATGATTTTCTTTATCATGTATCTTTACATTCAAATGCTAGAAAAATATCACTTCTGAGTATTTTATCTCTTAATCATATTTCACAAGCATACCAAAATGGAGTTCACAATTTACTCACTAATTCAACAAATATTCAGTTATTGCTTTGAGTCAGGCCCTGTTTTAGACATTGGAAATACAGTTGAAAATACAACACAGTCCTTGCAATTACAAACTTGTCACTCTGGAGGAGGTTAAAGACAATTAATGAAAAAAGCAATAAAATATGTGTAAGTTAATTTTATGGCCCAAACCAGTTAACTTTTCTTCTCCTCTCTCCTTTTTAATCTAGCTACAGTCTCTTCTTTCCCTTCCCTTCCTCCCTTTCTTTCTCCCTTTAGTTAATAATACTCAGTTATTACCAGATATCTTTCTTGGAAATAGAGATATAGCAGAGAACAAAAACAAACAAACAAACATTTTATAATTCTGGAGGCTACATTCTAGCCAGACATTATATAAACAATAAATAGTTAAAAAATAAACAAATAATGAGATTAACACCTAGTGCGAGGTAAGAAATAAACTAGATGATTTGATTTAAAAGGACCAAAGGATAGGAGGCTACTATTTTACTTTAGACAGGATGGTCAAAGGAGCTTAGAACTGAAACATGAGTAGCAATCTGCCATTTAAAAGCTATGAAGAAGGCATTACAAGCAAAGACTAGCAAGTTCAAAGACCACAAAGCAAGGACATTTGGCTTTCAAACAAACAAAAAGGAAGTCATGTGGCTAGAGCTCAGAGTGCAAATGGGAGAGTGGGAGAAATGAGATTGCAAAAAGGCCTGGGGAAGGCCATGTGGAAACTTAGGGCAAGGTAAGAAATTTGAACTTTATTATAAGTGTGTTGAAAGACATCAAAAGGACTTTGCTCTCAGATGCTTGTCTTTTCCATCTGCACATCCCTTGTGGTTCCCAGACATATGGACACAATGGTCTTAAATATGCATGTCAGGATGTGTAGCATATGACCCACATAAGAATGCCAAATTTTTATATCAAATTAGAGCATTAAAAAAAGTACCATGACTTACTATCATTTTCATTATTTCTCATTATTTCTTCAAAAAAACATTTTTCATTAATACCGATTAAGCAAAAAATTAGGAATTGTCAGAATTTCTTCTTTTACTTAATCTTTATTGTATTTTTTCCATTAACATTTAGTCCCTTCATGCCTGCATTCTCCCAGCAATCACTGCACTGTTGTCCATGTCCATAAGTCCTTTTTCTTTTTTACTCAATCCCTCCTCTCCCTCATCTCCCCCAACTACTTGTCATCCTGCTCTCAATCTTTGAGTCTGTCCCCGTTTTCCTTGTTAATTCAGTTTCTTTGTTAGATTACACATATGAGTGAAATCATATGATATTTGTCTTTCTCTGACTGGCTTATTCACTAAGCATAATGTTCTCCAGGTCCACCATACTGTCACAAAGGGTAATTTTTTTTTTCTTATTTTCTGGTGAGTAGTATCCCATTGTGTAAATGGCCCATAGTTGTTTTATGCACTCATCTATTGATGGACAATTGGGCTGCTTCCATATCTTGGTGATTGTAAATAATGCTGCAATTAACACAGCGGTGCTTATGTTCTTTCAAATTAGTCACTTGGGTTCCTTTGGATATAGTCCCAGAAGTGGGATTGCTGGATCATAAGGCAGATCCATTCTTAATTTTTTGAGGTATCTCCATATTGCTTTCCTCAGTGGCTGCTGAGGAAATCTGCCACATCATTAAAATGTCATACTACCCATTGATATATAAGATTCAATTCAATTACCAATCTGCCACATCATTAAAATGTCATACTACCCATTGATATATAAGATTCAATTCAATTCCTATCAGGACTCCAATGATGTATTTCACAGAACTAGAACAAATATTTCAAAAATGTATATGAAACCATAAAAGGTCCCACATAGCAACAGCAAGCCTGACAAAGAAGAACAAAGTTGGAGGAATCAAACTATATTAAACTATATTACAAGGCAATAGTAATCAAAACAGCATGGCACTGGCATAAAAATAGACCCACAGATCAAAGGAACAGAACAGAGATCCCAGAAATAAGCCCATGTCTCTGTGGTCAATCAATATTCAACAAATGGAGCAGGAGCAAAAAATGGAGTAAAAATAGCCTCTTTAACAGATGGTGTTGGGATATCTGGACAGCTACATGAAAAAAAATGAAACTTAACCACCAACATATACCATACACCAAAATAAACTTAAGATGGATAATAAACTTAAATATAAGTTGTGACACCATAAAGTCCAAGAGGAGAACATAGGCAGGAAAATTTCAGCTATTTCATGCAGCAATATTTTCACCAATATGTTCCCTATAGCAAGGGACATAAAGGAAAGAATAAACAAATGGGACTACATCAAATTAAAAAGCTTTAGCACAGCTAAAGAAAACATCAGCCAAATAAAAAGGGTACTAAACATATAGGAAAATATATTTGCCAATAATACCTCAGACAAGAATTTGATCTCCAAAATATATAAAGAACTCATTCAACTCCACACCAGGAAGACAAACAAGACAATTAAAAAATGGGCAAATGACCTGAACAGACACTTCTCCAAGGAGGACATACAGAGGGCTCAAAGAGATATGAAAGGATGCTCAGCATCACTAGCCATCAGAGACACACGTTAAAACCACAATGAGACACTACTTTCCATCTGTCAGAATGGCCATCATTAACAAATCAACAAATAACAAGTGCTGGTGAAGTTGTGGAGAAAAGGGAGCCCTAGTGCATTATTAGTGGGAATGTGGACTGCTGCACCCACTGTGGAAAACAGTATGGAATTTCCTCAAAAAACTAAAAATGGAACTGCCTTTTGACCCAGCAATTCCACTGCTAGGACTATACCCTAAGAATCCTGAAACACCAATTCAAAAGAACCTATTCACCCCAATGTTCATAGCAGAGCAAATTTACAATAGCCAAGTGCTGGAAACAGCCTAAGTGCCCATCAGTAAATGAGTGGATCAAAAAAACTGTGGTACATTTACACAATGGAATACTACACAGCAGAAAGAAAGAAGGAACTCCTACCCTTTGCAAGAGCATGGATGGAACTGGAGAGTATTATGCTAAGTGAAATAAGCCAGGTAGTGACAGGCAAATACCATATGATCTCACCTGTAAGTGGAACCTAATCAGTAAAACAAACAAGTGAACAAAATAGAACCAGAGACATGGAAATAAAGAACAAATTCACAGTGGCCAGAGGGGTGGTGAAGGGGGATAATGGGAGAAAGAAGGGGAGGGGTCAAGTCAAGGAACAGGTATAAAGGACCCATGGACAAAGACAATGGGCAGAAAGGATTGAATGTGGGAGGTGATGGGTGGGCATGCCAGGGGAGATAATAGGGGGAAAATGGGGACAACGGTAACTGAACAACAAAAATTTTTTTAAATATTTAAAAACTGAAAGTTTGATAACTTTTTTAAAATATTTAAAAAAAGAAAAAATCATGGCCATTGAAATTACTGTTATTATGATCGCAAGTCATTAGGTGTACTCTGTCATGCTCCTTAAACTTGATTGAAAAACTAAATTGTAATAGAATTTTTAGCTTAATGATTCCAAGAAATCATGGGCAGTAAGAAAACAAATCTATATTTTTTCACATACCACTTTGCTAAAACACTTGAGAATACTATTGTTACAGACTGTTTTTTAAACAAAATCAGTTTTGAAAAAGAATGTAGTCATTTAAAATGGTCCCTGATGAAATATAGTGTAATTATCTAGTACACAACTTTAGAACCAGAAGATCAAGTTCATGTCCTGGTTCTGCCTCTTCATTTTGTGTGACCATAGAAGCCACTAAACACTCTGAATCCTAATTTCCTCTTTTTAAAGAAATGATGATGTCTAAACTTTTTCATAGTATCGTTATAAGGACCCAATAATATTCTTTATAATATACATTATAAACGTAACCAAATGTTAGTTGTTTTAATTATTATATAAATGAATAATTCTTATCTCTTTTATATATGTATAATATTAATTTACTTCCTTCCTTTTAGCTCCACCACATGAAATTTAATCTTGGTCAAAGGCATTCAAGTCTTTAGATTGATCTTCAAACTGGGATTTGCACCTCTGAAAGCACATGGACACTTCAAATTATATGTGATTATGATAGTTGCAAAGGAATTAACTTTCAGGTCCTCTACTTCTATATGTACCCTTTCCTAGCATCATGTAGGTTTTTATTTCTCATCTCTCTTTTCACAGTATCTTTCTCTTATTTCAAAACAAAAAATTAAATGGATGCTCCCCATGCATCCAGGATCTAAGCATGATATATTGCACCAGAGTATAAAAACTCAATGGAACTCAATAAAACAATGTTTCAAAGTATTATTTTAGGAGAAGATTTCTTCAGTGTTAATCAAGGCACCATTGGTATATAAGATGAGATAATATATGTAAATTGCTTAGCACTATATTTGACCCATAGACAGTGTTTGTTCAATGTTAATTTCATTTTCTTAATCTATATTTCAAAACATTCTTTAATTATGGAAACATTGAATAAATGCTTTAGAGGAGGGGGAATTCAATGTGTGACCACACTTAATAACCCTTTAAAATATATAGTTTATATATTACTTATAATAAAAGTTATCATTTGTTGAGAGCATATTTTATCTCAGGATCACTGATTTATAAATTATCTTTCATCCTCCACAGTTGTTCAAGGTGTGAATTATAATCCCTTGAGATTTAGAAGATATGAAATCATGCATATAACAAAACCAGGGTATTAACCCAGTTCTTTTGACCTATGATACATTCCTTCATTTTAATTAGAATTTTTCTTCCTTATTTAAAAACTATTTTTAATTATATTTTATTGATTACACTATTACAGTTGTCCTGATTTCTCTCCCTTTGCCTTCCTCCACCCAGCACCCCCCACTCCCTCAGGCAATCTCCCCACCAGTGTTCATGTCATGGGTTGTGCGTGTAAGTTCCTTGGCTTCTCCATTTCCTATACTATACTTTACATTTCCATGGCTATTCTGTGACTACCTATTTGAACTTCCTAATCCCCTCACCTCTTCACCCATTCGCCCAAACATCCTCCCATCTGGCAGCAATCAAAATATTCTCCATATCCATGATTCTCTCTCTATTCTTCATGTTTGCTTAGTTTGTTTTTTAGATTCCATTGTTGATAGATGTGTATTTTTTGCCATTTTATTGTTCATAGTTTTGATCTTCTTTTTCTTAAATAAGTCCCTTTAACATTTCATATAATAATTGTTTGGTGATGATGAATTTGTTTAGTTTTTTGTTGTCTGGGAAACTCTTTATCTGCCCTTTGATTTTAAATGATAGATATGCTGGGTAGAGCAATCTTGGCTGTAGGTCCCTGCTTTTCATGACTTTGAATATTTCTTGCCAATCCCTTCTAGCCTGCAAAGTTTCTTTTGAGAAATTGGCTGGCAGTCTTATGGGATCTCCGCTGTAGATAACTTCTTTTCTCTTGTTGCTTTTAAAATTCACTATCCTTAATCTTTGGCATGTGAATTATGATGTATCTTGGAGTGGGCCACTTGGCATCCATCTTGTTTGGGACTCTGTGCTTCCTTGATTTGCATGTCTATTTTCTTCACCAATTAGGGAAGTTTTCTATCATTAGTTTTTCAAGGAGATTTCAATTTCTTGCTCTTTCTCTTCTCCTTCTGGCATTCCTATGATGAGAATGTTGGAATACTTGAAGTTGTCCCAGAGGCTACTTATACTATCCTCATTTTTTGGATTCTTTTTCTTCTTGTTGTTCTGATTGGTTGTCTTTTGCTCCCTTATTTTCCAAATCATTGATTTGATTCTAGGCTTCATCCACTCCACTGTTGTTTCCTGGTAAATTGTTCTTTATTTCAAGCAGTGTATCCTTTGTTACTGATTGGATATTTTTTATGCTGCTGAAGTCCTCACTAATTTCCTTGAGCATTTGTATAACCAGTGTTTGGAACTCTGCATATGATAGATTACTTATCTCCATTTTGTTTAACTCTTTTTCTGGAGTTTTGATCTGTTCTTTCAGTTGAGCCATGTTTCTTTATCTCCTCATTTTGATAGCCTCCCTTTGTTTGTTTCTATGTATTAGGTAGAGCTTCTTTGACTCCATGTATTGGTAGTGTGGCCTAACGTAGTAGGTGTCTTATTGGGTCCAGTGGCATAGCCTCCCCTGTCACCCAAGCTGGGTACTTGAGATGTTCTTTTGTGTGGGCTAAGTACTCGCTCCCCTTGTAGTTGAGATTTGGTTGCTCTTGGCAGGTCAATGAGAAGGATTTCCCCAAGCCGGTCAGCTTCAGGGATTTGCTGTGACCACTGCCCACCAATCTCTACCCTCTGTGGAGGATCAGCTGTGCAGGGGCAGGATGGTAGTGTTCTGACATGGTCTATACCTGTCCACTGGGTGCCCAGGTGCTGGGGTTTTCCAGGTGGTGCAAGCCAAGGTCAGTCTCCATCTGTGTGTTGTCAGAGGCCACCCTGCCTTAATTGTAAAGCAATATGAGATGACTGCTACTTATGCTAGGCTTGGAGATTTCCAAGCAAAGCCAAGCTATGAATCTAGGCTGGCTGCTGCCAGTGCCAAACCTGGGGATCACTGAGGCCAGCTGTTGCTCAAAAACTTTTTTTCACATGAACATAATCAACTAAATTGTATTCTATGGAAAGAGAAATTTTATAAAAATAATCATAAATAGGGCTGTTAACTTGTTATACCCACTGTTCAATTATATTTCAATAATATTTTTCAAATTATCTTACTAATATATAATATAGAAAACTTGGACCATCCAAAGTAAAAAAGGAACAATAATTCTTGTAATCCAGATGTAAATACTATCAATATTTTTATATGTGTTCTACGAGCATTTTTATTCAAATTTACCAGTTATGAATGCATTACAAAGTTGTTATCATATGCATATACTATAGTATAGCTCATTTTTTCTTAACTTAGCAATACAGTCATGCACCATATAATGACATTTTGGTCCATGAAGGTCTGCGAATACAACTATGGTTCCATAAGATCATAGTGGAACTGAAAAACTCCTATCTCCTAGTGGATGTGTAGCTGTCTAGTATCATAGTGCAAGGCATCATTCATGTGCTTGTGGTGATGCTGGTCCATACATACTTACTGCACTTTGGTCATATCAAAGTATAGCACATACAATTACAGTAGTAGGTGATATATCATTGGGTTTGTATTCATACACTACACAATGTTAGCAAAATGGTGAAATCACCTAATGATGCATTTCTCAGAACACGTACCCTGTCATGAAGGGACCCATGAGTGTATATAGTGAACAATTTCCTATGCCAAAAATACTCTTCCACAACATGATTTTTAATAACTTTGTATGATACACAAATATCTTTTCTTAAATATTGTATGTAGTTGGAAATTTGTGTTTTCCAGTTTTTGCTATCATCAATAATACTATGCTAAACATTCATATACACATGTTTTGGACATTCCTCTGTTCATTTTCTAGCATGAGTTCTTAGAGAAGTACCCAGCAAAGGATAAAGCCTTTGTAACTCATTGTGAAATTGCCCTCTAGGGAAATGATTATCTTTATACTGCCCCTAAAAGTATATCTAAATTCTCCTCTCCCCTTACCCTTACTATTGGAATTTTTGAGATTCAAGATTCAGACAAATGAAGATGAAAACATCAGCTTTATTACTGATAAAATGGAAGACCATGCTTTGGATTTCATCAGACTTGCTTGTTAATATCTGACCTCTAAAACAGTCAGTTTTATAGACTCTATTGCTGGCCCAGGAGGAATTCCATAGGTTGACCCCAGGATCATGCCCAGTAAGCTTCCTGTGGGCAGCCCTGTTCAGAATTAGAACCGCAAAAGAATTAACATTCATGTTTAGTTTCTTCTCTAAGGCTCACCCATGGGAAGAAGTGAAGGGTGAGAGAGAGAGGGCTGGGAAGAGAGAAGCCAGAAGTGTTAGTCTAGCATCCCTCCAAGTGTAAACATGAGTCAAAATGAATGGAGGCTCTGCTCTAATGTTTGCTAATTCTCTGCACTCAATTGCTTAGCATTAAAAAATTGCTTTTCCTTGATAAGAAGAAGTAAGCATCTCATTGGAATGCATTGCTTTGATTACTGGAAAGATGAACTTTTTTACTTTTTTGTGAATTTCCTTTTCAGGACTTTTTGCTATATTAATATTGAAGAGTCATCACTTGATGCTGACTTGTAATAAATGATGTAGAAGGATAATAATTTGCTGTATCTATTACCAAAATTTTAATTTTCCATTTGCCTCATTTTTAATGAAAATAGCTTTTATTTATTAAAAAATTGAACCACTTTTAAATTGAGAAAATAACTAAAGTATAAGAAAAAATGAGACATCTCTAGTTATTTCTCAACATGGACACAACAACTGGTAAGATTGTGGTGTATTTCTTCCCGGCTTTGATAGACAGATAATGAGATAGATGACCAGAGAGAAATATGAATGTAGAAATAAGCACAGACATATTATTTTATGAAAATCAGATCACATTCACTGTTTTATACCCTACAACATTTGTATTACTATCCTTACAGATTCATCTTTAAGTATGTGTCCAGTTTTTTCCTAGAACATGTTTATAGAATGTTTATGTTTTTTATGTAAAGAAGTGAACTCATTTACTACAGCTGAATAGTGTATACTGTTAACCACACATAACTTCAATAAGATGGTAAAGATGAGAGGTGTTTTCTACAGAAAGTTAAATTTATACAAGGATACACAGCAACAACTGTGGCACTCATTCTATCTGGTGGATGGCAAGTTTATTTTTAGATCTACTGTAACATTCACATTAATTTCAGGACATTAAAAATATGAGGAAGTAATGTATTTCTTGAAAACTAGGAACTTTGGCTATTAAAGCTTGTTGGGGGGAATTGAAATGTAGAAGTAAAAGTGCCCTCTCATTTTTCATTTCAATGCATTCTTGTCTGTTGTTGCCTTTTTTTTTTCTTCTGGCTTAGTGACTAGCAATCATCCTCTGTAAATACTGAATATTTTAGGCTTTACATGTAATAGCTTCTGTCACACTATTTAACTCTGCCATTGATAAACACTGTAGAATATATGTAAACAAATGGATGTGACTGTACTCCAAGAAAACTTTATTTACAAAAACAACAACAGGACGAATTTGGACCTCAGCTTGCAAACCACTGTTCTAAATGAGGACTGTCCAGAAAAAGTCCAGCCATTGTTAATATAATGAGAGTGGTTTGCAGGGCATCAATGGAATCTAGAAGCCAAGGTGAGT
>CM052542.1:43276569-43292898 GCA_028533065.1 Trachops cirrhosus | reverse complement strand
GTAAAATATAACAAAAGACACTGAAATAGAGGACAGGTTGTCAGTGCCCAGAGGGGAGAGGGGAGGGAATTTCAGGGGAGAAGGGAAGGGTTTACAGGAACAAATATAAAGGACATATGGACAAAACTAGGGGGGTTGGAAATGGGAGGGAGGAGGGGAGGGATGGGTGGGTTGGCTGGAATGGGAGTAAAGGATAGAAACTGTACTTGAATAATGATTAAAAAATAATAATAAAAAAGTGAGGCTAGTTTTCATACAATGCTTACAACTCAAACAAGTGCTCTCCTTTACACAACTGTAACACTTCACTTCAGTATGCACAGAAGTACTTTAAGCATATTTCCCACTTCATCAGATTTAATAAAACTAATAACTTTTCTACTTCAAAAAAAAAAAAAGAACGAGAAGAAATAAGAATCCAAAAAAATGAGGATAGGTAAACAGCCTCTGGGACAATTTCAAGAGGTTCAACATCTGCCTCATAGGTGAGCCAGAATGAGAAGAGAAAGAGCAAGAAATTGGAAAACTATCTGAAAAAATAATGAAAGAAAACTTCCCTCATTCAAAGGAAATAGACGTGCAAGTCCAGGAAGCACACAGTCTCAATTATGATGGTTGCAAAGAGATCTACTATAAGACATATCATAATTAAAAGGCCAACGATTAAAGATTAAAGATAAAGAGCGATTCTTAAGAGCAAGAGAAAAGAAGTTAGTTACTGGAAGGTTGCCAGATGGGAGGGGGTGGGGGAGAATGGGTGAGGGGATTAAGAAGTACAAATAGGTAGTTACAGAATACCCACAGGGATGTAAAGTTCAGTATAGGAAATGTAGTAGTCCAAGAACTTATATGCATGACCCATGGACATGAACAATGGGGGGGGATTGTCTGAGGGAGTAGGGTGTGCTGGGTGGAGGGGACAAAGGGGGAAAAATCAGGACAACTGTAATAGCATAATCAATAAAATAATTTAAAAAATATTGATAGCCTTAAGCCATACCATACCCCCCAAAACAAAATTTAGATAGGTTGTAAAAATAAGTAGAAGAATATATTTATAATGCTAAACTACATTAAAAAATCTTAAATAGGACTCAAAAATGTTAGCTAGAAAGAAACGTAATAAATTATGGTACAATTACACATTCTTCTCATTGAAAGATTTCATTAAGAGAGTAGAAAAGCAAGCCACAGAGTGGGGAAATACCTTTGCAATTTCTAGATCTGACAAAGAATCTATATCTAGAATATATAAAGCATTTTTGCAAATCAGTTGAAAACGAAAGCAAAGAACCAAGTAGAAAAATATAGACAAAAGACTTAATCAAGTACTTTTAAAAAGTGGATATCTGAATGACCAAAACATATATGAAAGATGCTTAATCTCATTTCTCATCAGAGAAATGCAAAACAATGCTCAACCATACTATCACACATTCACTCAAGTGCCTGAAATAAACAGACAATTTCCATCATTTACTGAGATTTCATGGAAGCTTGGACTAGAATGGTGATAGAGGGGGTTGAAAACTGTGGATAGGTTCAGGAGATAGAAGTAGGAGGATGTGGTGATATATTGGGCGTGACAAGTAAGAGACATGGTGGAGTCAAACTCCCTGGCTAAGTGCCATACTTTTAATGCAAAAGCTTTAATGGCCTTGCAGCAAAAAGCTGGACACCTGGCCACCTTGGGGATTTAAGAGAAGTCTGGCACAGTGTCACTAAAAAGTATTTATCCATTACAGACTCAAAAATTTTCCCTGACATCCTTCCCATGAAATTACCTTGCCTTGTAATGTCAGGATTTAAGGCTATAGACAAAATATTTACTAAAGAAATTTTCATAAAGGTAGGTAATCAGCAATGATTTGATGTGCTCTTATGTCTTATTATATAGAGATTTGGATATATAGATGTTGCTTTAAACTATCTACCATCATCTATCTTTCTGTTTCTCTTCGTCACATATCCCAGTGTGTTGTCAATATAGTCTACGAGAAATTGCAAGCAATTTCACCTGTCAGTAGCTCTACGTCCACCTACATCAAGCTGTTGGTAGTTCCCACCAGTTTTGTCCACATGCAACTTCTTTCCCAGAGGTTTAACTCCCTAATGTGATTGCAAGACACTTGTTGCATGTGGCCCTGCTTCAAAGGCAGCTTCAGGCAAGCCCTGGAAATTAAGACCAGCACAGCAGAACCCAGAGTGTTGAGTCAAAAGAGAAAATATACAAGGAGAGTGAAAAGTGCCCTCTTTTGTCTTTATCGTTAAGATTGGTAAACACGGTAAAAAGAAATATTGGTAAAAGAAACATGTTCTTAGAAATTCAGAGTTGAAAGACACCTCAGAAGTTAAGTAAAGCAAGTTCTCATTTAACAGTGAAGAAAATTAAAGACCAGAGTATGTAAGTTATACCTCAAATAAGAAAAACTAAGATGCATATGTAAAAAAGAATTATAAGAAATCAATAAAATTATAACAACCCAATAGAAAATTAGGCAAGGAATATGAGAGTAGAAAAAAAAAACAAATAGCTTATAACCATAAAAGCATGCTCAACTTCATTCATTTAGTTAAAATTAAAATATCAAAAGATACTGCAGACAACTTAGGTTAGTTTCTTACACTTGCAACCGAGAGGCCTCACAAGTGTATTTGCAAAAGCAAGCCAGGACATAATTACATGTAAGAATGCTCACTTCAATATTGCCCATAATAGTGAAGGATTGGAAACAACTATTCACCAGTCATGACCTGCTTACATAAATCATTGTACTTTGATACAATGGTATACAGTGCAGCCATTAAGAATAATGAATTAGGTCTATTTGAGTTTGTATGGAAATACCACAAAAATATATTGAGGGGGAGGGGTAATTTTATAACAGCAAGCAGAATACAATCCCAACCATGTAAATTTCTAAAAAGGTATGTGGTATGAAAATAACAGAGGCTATTTTGGGAAATAGGAACTAAGGCTTGGGAATGGAAAGAGACTTGCACTTTTTATTTTCTATTTCTTTGTACTATTTGAAAATTTTCCTATGTATTTATTTTATTTACATTTTAAAATTAAAAACAAGAAAGAGAACTATACTAGTCTATTTAAATACTAGCCTAAATACAGGCTAAAAACTCAAATTCCTAGAAACCTAACAAACTCAATGTTCACAAATTACTAAATGTCAACATTACTTAAGGAACTAAAGAGATCTCGATGTTTAAAATGAGTAATTTTCTCATTGCAAGTGGTTATAATTCCAGTAAGAATTTGGTATGGGGTGATGTATTCAGTAGGCACCAGAGAGTAACAGTAAGGGGAGATTACTTGGATTTAAAATGTTTTCAAATCCCTTCCAAAGGCAAAGCATTATGTTTGCAAGAATTTTGAAGACACAATGTCTAATAATAGATAAAATTTTATGTTAAGTATTTACATAAACTACAAGGATTACTTCTTTATATTTTCAAATATTTGCTAAAAGTAGTAATCATGCAATAGATAAAATAATCCTAAAATAACAAGTTCATAGTAATTCTATATGGATTTCATTTCTAAAACTTCTGACATTGCTTATAATTCATAATTATAAAAAATTAAAACAACAGACATAATTTATACCTTATGACTTTAGGGACATAAAGGAGAATTAGGATAACTAAATGCTGTAGAACAATTAGAGATATATTTCTCATCACTTGAGTTTATGACATTTATTACCATACAAGTTGTGACTATAGAAAAAATTGTAACTGCATGTCAAAGACTTAATGACATGTTTTAAAAGTACAATATCTACAATAGAGGCATTTCATCACAAAATTAAATATCTTCTGATTTTTTCTCAGTTCCAGGTGTTTTGAATGAACATGTTATTTAAAATATCTGTCAAAGATTCTCATAAAATTGAATTCAATGCCATACATCTTAAGCATAACTGATTGTGAAAAAGACATCAACAGCTCTTCATAGAATTTATTGGGGTGACATTGGTTAATAAAATTATATGTTTCAGGTACACAATTCTACAATACATCATCTATATATTGAGACACCAGCAGCTTTTCAAAATAAATATCGATTGATAAACTTTGTATAAAAATAACTCAATCAATATAAATACCTATGTAAACCATTTCTTAATGCTCATACAAATACATGTAATAATATCTCAGTTCCAACACAGACCTTTGTATTCTAAGTTGTTCTTTCCTTTTTTTTGAAGTGCGCAATTATTTTTTATTGTTGTTCAATTACAGTTGTCCCCATTTCCCCCCATTACTCTTCCCCTCCCTACCTACCCCCACCTCCCACACTCAATCCTCCCCACCCCATCATCTTTGTCCATGGGTCCTTCATACATGTTCCTTGACGACCTTACCCTTCTAAGTTGTTCTTTCAACATTGCAATTAGGTGGAGTGCATTACTGCTTTAAACTACTTGATTAAGAAAAACTGCTGACTTATCTAGTTTCCTCTTATCAATAATTCTTCACATTTTAGGGGGTAACTAGGCCTAAATTTTTTCTCAAATGCAATTTTTTTAACCATAGTACAGTGGGCAATTTTAATCTTGTGTTTTAAAATTTGAGAATGTGTTTTCTCAATAATGGATACTTTAGAAGAGTTTGTAACTATCGAGATGATACTTGAAGTATGAAAAGTAGGACATTTTTTTTAAAAAACTACAGAAAATAATTCAGAGAAAGATCTTTCATTCACCCACTTCTACAGTGACACGTGGTCACAGTATGTCCTTGGTCCATCTAGCTCAGCGTCCAATCCACATGAGCCCCGCAGACACGTCTCTCATAGCCTAAGGTGCCCTCTGCCAACCAAAGCAGCTTTGGAATCTGGTATCAATTTGTGGAGGAAATTTATATTTCCTCAGCTTTTGAGTAGTAAAGATGGATATTCCTAAGAGAATATAACCACATGTTTGATATTTGGAAAGAGGAAATTGGTTTTATTGGAAAGGGATGAGAAGAGGTAGAAGAATGTCATGTTTAGGGTCATAAAACTTTATTCCAGGTCCAGGATCACACACTGGTTTGGGAATTTCACCCATGTCCTTCCACTAGTTGAACCTAGGTTTAAAATAATATCTGTTCCTATTCATTTCATCAATATGTAGCTCACCTCTAGATGGGAACACAGGGCTCCAGCAGGAGGCCTCTACTCTTACTAAGTGTGCCTTGATTTATTTTTTCATCTTGGTTCTTGGGGGTTTTAACCTAGGAAGCCTATAACCTCATTAACCTTGAAAAATGATTTATCTTCAAACAACCTCTTTAAACTTAAAGTCATAGCTCAAATTATTAATTTATGAAGTTTTTTTCCATGAATTTCACATTTATAGAAACCGAAGAGTTGCAATTTAAGACCTTTAAGTAAAATATTCAAAATTCCTGATTTACCCTAAGTTTAAAAGTCCAAACTCATATTTCATCACCTTTCTCCCTCAAATTTTTTTTACAGAATCTCTGGGAAGAAGTGGAAAATATCTCACCATCCTGAAGTTTAAAACATTCTAAATTTTACCTAAATTTTTATGAAAATCCACGATTTAGTGGCACATAATTTTCTTGAAGACCCTACAACATACAGTAATATAGTGAAATGAACTTTCAGAAGCAAAAACCAGAGCCCCAGCTGACACTGAGAATATGATATAAATCTAGTAACATGTACCAATAGGCCAAACTGCACCATGTCTGCTCTCTCCATGAAAGAGAGTCCCTGGAAATAGAATATTTTAGAAATGTTTGTGTTTGTTTTGGAATTGAAGCTGCTGCAGGATGGTATCAACAGTCTCAGGTTAGCAAGCTCCTTCAACTCCCGCCTGTAGCACTCCAGTGGTCCTGGGACTTGTGAGTTCACTACTGCATGCACATAGCGTGGGGAAGCCTGAAGCTGACTGAAACATCCATCAGTTTCTCTTCCATGTTGTTCTGGGTCCTAGGCCACAGGCGAAGGTGGTGTCTCAATGGACATGTTCAATGGACATGATTAGTCTCTAATTATATGCAGATCTGGCAAAATGTAATTCCTCTCTTCTATATACTCTATCCTCATAAATGTCTATATTCTATGAGCAATATTAAAAATACTGGTTGATTTTACCAAAACTTTCATATATATAATAATTTCTGCTTTTGAACCTGTCAACTACTTAAAATCAGTGAAAAAAATATTTTCTATCAATTTACATTTGTATAGAAATGAGGCATTCATACCACACTAACTGTACAGAGTTTGTATGGATTCTCCATCTTTCTCCTGTAAGAGGTCATCAGTTGAGTATGTGATTTCCTGAGACATCTCAACAATACTTACGACATGAGACAGCTTTACTGCTTCCTAAGTGGTAAATGATCATGAAGTGTGAGATAATATCTCGCAATAGGGATCTAAGATCTTTGTCATTGCGTAGAATTGCTCATTTCATATGGCTATACGTGCACTAGAGACACTATAGAACTTTATCTGGGGTAACAGTTAAATCAGCAGACCTCTCTCAGTTTAAGTATGGAACTTGTGATGTCTAACAACCCATCTGCATATTTTTGAGGACTAGAGCATTTCTTTTGATGATGCTGATAATCTTAAAATTCTTGCTTATTGACATTGAGTATCTCTGTGCCAGTCTTTTAATTTAATTTGTTGCCTAATATGCTGTCTTTCAATTTCCTTGTCATATCAAAAGCTGAAATAAATAAATTTTAAAATCTTTAAAGGCAAAGACAATATCTGGGTAATTCTGAGTTTTCATCCTGCATTATATTTGCACTTAATAAATTCCATTTGATTACACACCAGTTTTTATAGGTATTTTTTTAATAAAAGGCAGTGCAAGGTGAGGTTAAAAATATAATCACTAGCATTGAAAAGATGTGGGTTTAAATCTGAATTCTGGTTCCATTTTCCACTAACCCTGTGACCTTGGGCAAATTAGTTACTCTCCTAATCTTTAAAAGAAGTATAATAGTAGTACATATCACATACAATTATTTTAATAATCAATTGAGTTAAAGTATGGAAAGGACTAGCACAGGAGTTGGTTTACATATAGAGGGAGTGTTCAGTTAAGTGAGAAACAAGTGTACATGCAAGTGGGAGCGGGGGAAGACACTGAGTCTCGGGTGATACACAGCAACACTGGGCAGTCTAACTGTATCAGTAAATGAACACTTCAACATCTTTATGGGGAGGACTTAAGACACATGTTTTCAAAAGTTCTTGTGTTGTCCTCAAGGTACTGGTTTGTGGATAATGCCATTATGATAAGTGGTTTCATTCTATGGTACATATCTTAGATTTCATACATAAATATTGACTTACTTGTCAGACCAAGGCCAAATCCTCTATTTATGTGCAACATTTAGTGGTGTGCTTTACACAGAGTAAGTGCTCAAGGCAAATGTGTTAAACTGAAAAATCTTTAAATCACAAAGTCTAGTAGCACAAAATACAAATACACCACATACTTTAAAAAAGCACAATGATGCCTATTAAGGGAGTGTGTGCGCATGAGCGTGCAGGCACGCTCATAAATTAGTGTGAAACAAAGGCAACTCCAGCTAGAACAACCACCTCCTTGAAGTAGCAGTTATATCTCACAAGTGTGAGTCTGAAGTCTTCTCACAGACGTAGGTGTAGTTCAGAAGCTCTTTCTACTCAGGTCTAATGTTAGCAAAAGATATTTGCTGGGCTTATTTTTAGCTACAGACAAGCCATTGGAGACCTTCGCACTGTAGCTTGTTGAAAGAATCATTAGAAAAGTCAGTCTCCACTGCTATGCTCATGAAAGTTTCTCATGGTTCTTTGTCTATGTATGACTGAGTGAGGACAAACAGATACCATTAATCTTGGGACAATCACTTTCAAATCTGACAATTTTCTTTTCTCTCCCCTATCCACAACTGTAGTGGAATATATTACACTTTATATGATTCATTGTGACATAATCTGAGACATATTTGATTGAAATTAGACAGTCAAGTCACACATCTTGTTTTCCATTATCTTCTGAGTCTGAGCAGAACAAGTCTGAAATTGAGGCATGTAAGATACAAAAGTCTTTTGACCAGAAGTTCCTACATTGAAATTATTTTCTACAAGGTGTGAGCAACTGTCTCGGAGGATTCTGAGGTCAGTGAATAAACAGTGGGCTGGGAATGGACACAACACCCTTGACTCATCAGTCAAAAACACAGCATTCTCTTTTTTAATTGAGGTGACCCCTAAATAATAGACAGATTTTTCATCGCTATTTTCTTCAGAGAAATTTCCCTCAGGGTTCAAAAGTTTATCCAAGCCTTCTGAGAATGTAAGGTGTGGTGAAATTATATTGGGATGCTGATCTGATAACAGTAAAAATGCCTGTGTTTCTATATCCCATGAGAAAGAATCCTTTGATAGAGAATTCTTGCTAGAGAAACATTTGCTGCCTGAGCTATTTATAAGCCCTTGCTCGTCATCAATTGCACTTGATTTAGAGTTGCAGAGCAGGGTGGCATATTTAACAGAGGGTTGTCTCCTACTTTCATCCTCACAGCTTATCATGGTGCACTCAGCCTCAGACAAGCTAGCACTATTGCACTGGTCATTCACACAAACGGAACCCTTTTCAAGATCCGGAGTTGTCAAAAGTAGAGAAACCATAGTTGTTGGTGCCTTCTCATCTTTATTTTTCCATGATGTATCAACACTGATATCTTCTGAAATGGTTTCGGGCTCCAAAAGAAGAGGACCAAATGTCACTGATTCTGTATGCTTGATAAAAAGATGCTCAAATGTTTCTGGCTAAAAGAAAAGACATATTTTAATGTTCAATTGTATTACCTTTTTTCTTTTTGTTTTTTGCTTTTTGCTTCACTGACATGCTTACAGAAATGGAAGTGTGAAAGGTTAATGCTAAAAGACATAAGTCAACCCAAAATTAACTACTTTGGGACTGACACAGATATATCAAAAATCATAAAAGAAAAGCAGTAGATAATGTTTAAGAGTAGAATGAGACTGATTTAGGTCTGGGTCCTATTTCTGTGGCCATGGATGAGGACGTTAATCTCTCTGCCTTTCATTTCAGTTTCCTCATCTGTATAAACGTGTTTGATGCTTACTTCATGACACTGTGGTGAGGAGTAAGTTAAATAGTGTCCAAAAGTGCTTAGCTCTCAATAAACATTGATTTTTGTAATTAGAAAGTGCTGTCTTCTGAAGAATTCCTAATATTCAATAGCAAATTTGATCTCCACAAATTAAAAATTTAAACCTCAACTAAAAGTAAATTGAAATAAAATCAAATGAGCAAAAAACTTATCACACATGATATAAGATATGATGTGAAGGTAAAATATTTGTGACTACTAAGAACTTATCTGCCTTATATCATACTGAGAATTTTTTGAAGACTATCAGAAAATAATAACCAAGAATACCTATGTGTTGAAAACAAAGGTGAAAAAGATGATCACAGACTTTTAAATTACTATTCCTTAAAATAACTTCATATAAAAATACATACTATGGGACATGTGAAATGAAGACAAAGACACAAAAGCAAATGCATATCATTTTTTATCAGAATGGTGGTTATAGCACAAGAAAAAAATCCTCCCAAGCATCTACATATCAAGAATATGTGTGCAAAAAGTGCAACTCATACATACAATGTGAGCATATTGAAAAACATAAATGCAAAGTAAAGAATACTGTGGACACATCACATTGAAAAATTAACACAATGAAGTCCTATAGAAAATGTGTTCAATTTATATATCATACATATAATTGAGGGTTTAAATATTACAATTTTGAAACTAATAAAGCGAATTCAGATTTATTGCCTGAATTCAAAAGGGCAAATCTATGCTATATAAAAATGTAATTGATGTAGTATAGTTTTGAACTCTTAAATGTATTGGTGATTTTAATCATAAAAGAATAAATATACCAAACACTAAATATAATAATAATGGAATAGATTTATATAGACATTAAAACACTGCAGGACAAATACCATGTTAGCATAACCTTTCTGTTATTATATAAACATAATATATGAAGAGAAACTGTTCCTGTGACTAATTTCTGACAGAAATTTATGATTAGATTTGTGATTTCCTTCCAATATTTGCTTGCTTGTTGTTTTTTCTTAAGGTTACTACTATATATGTACTCAATTTCTTAAAATTTAAATTAACCTGGAAATTAAGATCATCAAATAAAGGAATTACATACTGTCCATGTGTAAACAAGAAATACAGACGGCCCATAGCGTGCAGTCAAACTCAAATGGCATGTTAGGCATATTTCATGCCCTCTAAAACTTCACAACTGGTAACTAATTTTTGACACCAAATAATTTACATGGCATCAAATGCATTCATTTCAGATAGAAGATCCCACTAATAATTAATTAGAAATCACATACCCATATATTATTGAGCTATATTTTACGAGTGGGTCATAAGCCTTTATTAAAAGTATATTCATTAAAAATAACTTAAATTACTATACTTATCTAGTTTTTTGAGTTTAGAACAGTCTGGGGACATACTAAATATGTGTGCAGGTATAGGAAATAAATCTATTTAAAGTCAATGAAGGGAAAAAAGGATACAGTTCTCCTGATATTTTGTGTTATTTTTTTACATTCAAATAAAACTATGAATAAAATCTAAATGCAAGTGATCCATATATAGCCTAAGTTTGAATTATTTTTTGGTTCATCAAACAAAAACTTTGGTTTATTTTGAATGTGAGCAAAATAGCACAGTAAGTATGCTAAGTTCATAAAAATAGCAGGTGGTCTTTTTCAGGGAAAAAAGTCCTGTCCTCACCATGAAATATTTGTTAAAGCTCCAAAAAGTCTCCTTTTTTGCATCACTGCACATCCCCCTGCCTGCCACAAGCTTTGAAAGGTTCAGTATAAATAAGTTAAGTTCAGGCAAAAATTTCACAAGGAGGCTGAATTGGAAGCTTATGTGTTTTCTGGCCAGTCTGACCTAGATAGGTTGGGTCACCTTGATATGAACTGTAACTTCCATTGGCCTGTGACCAGCACAAACTGTAACTTCTGGCTTCCTTTGAAATGAAATGGAAGTTAGCACTTTAGTCATTTCTGAGGCTATAGAAAATGGAAATTCCCAGACTGACAACACTGAAGTGTCTAGAAAAGAATATAAATGAAAAATTTGGGCCATAAAAGTATAAACTAAATACTATTACTGCATTCTGTAATTAGAGTCAGTGTATTTGCAGAGCTATGTGTCAGAAGCTGCTGTTTTCACCTGCTTACAGCAGTGGTTGCCCCATACGCGTTGATATCTAATGGATATATAGTAAGAACAACACTTATTAATTCAATGTTTTATGACCAAATGATAAATCAAAGCCAGATATCATGAATACTGGTTTTTAAACTTTAGATGACCTGAAGAGTAATTATACATCCAAAGTGAATTGGACTCAGACCTTTATCTTGGTCCCAAATTTACCCAACTCTTTTTAGTTTTAAATAACATAATCCACCATATTTTAATTCTAAATCAGCATAATCCATCATATTTTAGTTCTCCCCTTCTTCAAAGCGTAAGAATCTTCTAATACTCTATAGAATGTTGGGAAGTTGGTACATTTGGTTCATCTGTAGTGATCATGATTAGACTTCAAAGAATGTCCGTACTCTGTTTAGATAAAATAAAACAAAATAAGTAAAAAAAAATAAAAAATTACTCAGAAAACAAAAGATAAAAGATTTCAAAACATTTTCTGTCAGGCATGGGTTCTGGACTATAACTTATTCTATTTTCTTACAGTACTACATCTTTTTAGAAAAGGGTAAAATTTTGAACTAAGGTGGCTTCTCCCACTTTCTTAATGTGTGTCTTAATATAACACTCTGAAGACAGTTTCCTTTCCCCAGCAACAGAAAAACTGTAGAGGAATAACATAATAAATAAGAGAGAGAAAAACAAAGAGCTGGAGAAATAAGAGGGTGGGGAACAATAGCAATATTAGATAGTTTGGAACAAGAAAAGTAAAAGAATAAAGCAGTGAAAATGAAAATGAAAAATTAAGAGAAAGAAGAGCTGAAATAGTGAAAAACAGAATCATTATCATTATTTCTTTAAGCTAGAAAAAAGATCTAAGAAATCATCTGATACAACTATTCAACCATATATATAGCTATATGCAACTATTCAATTATATATAGGTATGTACAACTATTCAACTGTATATTCAGCTATGTACATCTATCCAACTAACTATACAGCAGCCATGTACAGCTATTCAACTATATGTAACTACATGAAATATACAATAACTTATATAGCTCTATACAACTATTCAACCATATATACAGATATATACTACTACTCCACGAAATATATGGCAGCTACCTACAACTATTTGATTCTATATATAGTTATTCAACTATATATACAGCTATTCAACTTAATATATAGAAGCTATATACAACTATTCAACCACATATAGAAGCTATATACAACTATTCTTCTCCCCCAAAGAAAAAGAGAGAGAAAAATTATCTGGTTCATGTCTTCCCTTTCTTAGACAAAATAAATGAGGCTCAAAGTTACGCAGCTAATTAGAGCAGAGTGAGGACCCTAAATTAACTTTCTTTCCAGTCCAAAAATCTTTTTATAGCACAATGGGAGATGAAGAGATGTCCCAAATACAAATAGTCAGGAGAACATATTTTTTGTTTTGCTTTTTATATTTGCTGTGATAGATATGAGCTAATTAATTCATACTCTCTTCTGGTTCCTTATAACCTAAGGGCACATGCATAAACAGTAAAAACAAGAAAATAAACAAAACTGAAGTCATATTTTAGGGAACTGGAATATACACTTCTAAGTCTAAGTAATTTGCACTTCTCAATAGAACTTCTAAATTGCACCCGCTTTCCCACACTTCTGCAAAGCCATGCGAGCAGCATCAGGATGCTCTGCCTCAGAGCTGTGAGGATGGCTCTTCCACAGGTTGATGAGCTTCTTCTTTGGAGGCCTAGAGCAGGCTGAGGAATCTAAAACAGTCTTCAAATCAAAAGGAAAAGTCCACTTTGTTTTAGCTTTAACACTCCAAAACGTTGTTAAGTAGAGTATACTCTTATGAAAATTGACATAAATGTAGACACAAAAATGAGCAGGGTTACATTTAAAAATACAGATGATTTGGAATTAGAGAAAGAAAATCATGGATTAAGCAAAAATGCTAAAGAAAAGGATAAGAATTGGTTAAAGTCTTTGAAACACTATGAAATTTGAATTAGAAGAAAAGCAAGGTTGAGTCACTACAATACATTTTCCTACAATACAATTCAATCTTTGTCTAATATTCTTATTTTTACTTTATTTTAAAATTATTTATTGAATTTATTGAGGTAACATTTGTTAATAAAATTATATAGGTTTCCAGTGTGCAATTTTATAGTATATCATCTGTATATTGTATTTTGTGTTTTAAGATCCTGATTTTTAAAATATTAAGAAAAAATGGTGTAGAGAAGTAATCTCATTCAAGAAGGAAGATTGGGCATATGTGTTTTTCTCTCATCTCTGTAAAGATTCTGTTAGAATAAAAAATATATGAATAAATCAAATAACCACAACAAAGTAAATAATCTGAGAATGCTAAGAGTGAATGAGATTTTGAATTATTTTTTTTAAAAATGGAAAACTTCTGAATGAGTGTAGACCAAAGATGATGAGCAAAGGAAGCTACAGACCCGAATGTCTCCAGAGTGGGCTATAGCTGAAGAGAAAGCCAGTTCACCAGGTTGAAAGCAGTGGAGAAGGTGGGTGAAGAACGGATAGGTAAAAACACTAGAGGAGATGAGAGCTGATGCAGAAAGTAAACTCTGCATATGGAATTGGGCTTTTCTTCTCCTCTGCTGCACAGGGAAGAAACTTCATATTAGAACTACTCTGCACACTCAACTTGGAGATTTTGTTTTAAAAAGTAATTAACAGAAATCTAAGCCTGCATCTAAAATAACTAGAGGAACAAAAACAAAGTTCAGAGCAAGTAGAAGGAAGGAAATAATAGAGATCAGAGCAGAATTAAATAATATAAGACTAAATTCATAACAATCAATGAATCCAGGAGCTGGTTCTTTGAAAAGATCATCAAAACTGACAAACCTTTAACCAGACTCATCAAGAAAAAAAAAAGGGGGAATCAAAAAAATAAAATCAGAAATGAAAGAGAAGTAACAACTGATACCACAGAAATGCAAAGGATTGTAAGAAATTACTATGAACAACTATATGCCAAGAAATTAGAAAACCTGGGCAAAATGGATACATTTCTAGAAACATACAATCTTCCAAAACTGAATCAAGAAGAAGCAGAAAACCTGAGTAGACCTATAACAATCAGCGAACTTGGAGCAGTAATCAAAAAACTCCTGACACATAAAAGCCCTGGGCCAGATGGCTTCACAGACGAATTTTGCCAAACATTCAAAGAACTAACACCTATCCTTCTCAAACTATTCCAAAAAATTCAAGAAGGAAGACTTCCAAATTCTTTTTAAGAGGCTGGTATTATCCTAATTCCAAAACCAGATAATGACACAACAAAGACAGAAAATTACAGACCAATACCTCTGATTAACGCAGATGCTAAAATGCTCAACAAAATACTTACAAACTGCATCTAGCAATACATTAAAAAGATAATATACCATGATCAAGTGGGATTTATTTCAGGGATACAAGGATGGTACAATGTTCACAAACCAATAAACATAACACATCACATAAACAAAATGAGGGGAAAAAAATCACATGATCATATCAATAGACACTGAAAAGCATTTGATAAAACCCAGCACCCATTTATGATAAAAACACTCAGCAAAGTGGGAATAGAGGGAGCATTCCTCGACTTAATAAAGGCCATAGATGAGAGACCTACAGTCAACATCATACTCAATGTGCAAAAACTAAAAGCGTTTCCCTTAAGATCAGGAACAAAACAAGGATGTCCTCTTTCACCTCTCTTATTGGACATAGTATTGGAAGTCCTAGCCATAGCAATTAGACAAGAAGAAAAAATAAAGGCATCCAAATTGCAAAGGAGGAAGTAAACTGTCATTATTTGCAGAAAACATGATAGTAGTGTACACAGAAAACCCTATAGGCTCCAGCAAGAAACTACTCAACCTAATTATTGAATTTGCAAAGTAGTGGGATACAAAGACAATATTCATAAATCAACAGCATTTTTGTACATCAACAATGAACTATCAGTGAGATAAAATTTTTAAAAATCCCATTTATCATAGCAACAGCAAAAAAAATAATAAAGTACCTAGGAATAAATTTAACCAAGGAGGTAAAAGACCTGTAGTCAGAAAACTATAGAACACTGAAGAAAGAAATGGAGGAAGATACAAATAAATTGAAGTGTATGCTGCATTCATGGATTGGAAGAATTAACATCATTAAAATATCCATACTACACAAAGCAATCTATAGATTTAACAAAATTCCTATGAAGATTCCAATGATATTTCACAGAACTAGAACAAATATTTCAAAAAGTTATATGGAACCACAAAAGGCCCCGCATAGCAACAGTGATCCTGACAAAGAAAAACAAAGTTGGAGAAATCATGTTGCCTAATAGCAAACTATAAGACAAGGCCATAGTAATCAAATCAGTATAGTACTGGCATAAAAACAGACACATATATAATGGAACAGAATAGAGAGTCCAGAAATAAACCCACAACTTTATAGTCAATTACCATACAACAGAGGAAGTGAGCATATACAATGGGCTAAAGAGAGTTTATTAAATAAATGGTGTTGGGAAAATTGGACAGATAAGTGCAGAAAAATAAAACAAGACCACCTTCTTATACCACACACAAGAATAAATTCAAAATGTATTAAAGACTAAATATTACACCTGAAACCATAAAAACCCTAAAATAAAACATAGGCAATAAAATCTCAGACATTGCTTGCAGCAATATTTTTTCCTGATGTAATTCCTAAGGCAAGGGAAACAAAAGAAAACATAAACAAATGGGACTACATCAGATTTAAAAGTTTTTAGTCAGCAAAGGAAATTATCAACAAAATAAAAAGACAATGCACTGGCTAAAGAAAACAGTATTAAAATAAAAAGAGAACCAACTGTATGGGAAAACATATTTGCCAACGATACCTCAGACAAGGGTTTAATCTCCAAAATATATAAAGAACTTACACGTCTCCACACTAAGAAGACAAGAAACCCAGTCAAAAAATGGGCAAAGGACTTGAATAGACACCTCTCCA
>CM052542.1:43245238-43276069 GCA_028533065.1 Trachops cirrhosus | reverse complement strand
AATAAACTAAACTAAAATAAAATAAAATAAGAAATAAAAAAAGACAATGCACAGGATGGGAGAACATATTTGCCGATAAATTTGATAAGGGACTAATATCCAAAATTTATAAAGAACTTACAAAACTCAACACCAGAAAAACAAACAGTCTAATTAAAAAATGGGCAAAGGACCTGAATAGACACTTCTCCAAAGAGAACATACAGATGGCCAATAGACATATGAAAAGATGCTCAGCATCACTAATCATCAGAGAAATGCAAATTAAAGCCATAAATATATAATCATGTTCATTGAGGAAATCACCTCACAGCTGTCAGAATGGCTGCCATCAATATATCAACAAACAACAAGTGTGGTGAGGATGTAGAGAAAGGGGAACCCTTTTGCACTGTTGGTGGGAATGCAAACTGGTGCAACCACTGTGGAAAGCAGTATGGAAATACCTCAAAAAATTAAAAATGGATCTGCCTTTTCACCCAGCTACCCCGCTTCTGGGAATATATCTGAAGAAACCCAAAACACTAATCAAAAGAATGTAAGCACCCATATGTTCATTGTAGCATTATTTACAATCACCAAGATATGGAAGCAGCCCAAGTGTCCATCAGTAGATGAATGGATAAAACAACTATGGGGCATTTATACAATGGAATACTATCATTTATAAAAAAGAAAATTTTACCCTTTGCAACAGCATGGATGGACCCAGAGAATATTATGCTAAGTGAAATACGCCAGCCAGAGAAAGATATCATATGATTGCACTCATGTGTGGAATCTAATGAACAAACTGAACTAACAAGCAAAATAGAGACGGACTCAGAGATCGGGATGACAGCTATGGGGTTGGGGGAGGTTAGGAGGTGGAGAGATTGAGCACAAAGGAAAAAGGACTCATGGACGTGGACAACAGTGTGGTGATTGTGGTGGGGAGGAGGGTATAAGGGAGATAAATGGCAATGGAAAAATATAATAAAATTTTTTTAAAAATAAATAAAATGAATAAAATAAGAACTTTTAAACCTTAAAAATGTTTAGAGCTCTAGAAGGCATATGACATCTAAAATGCAACCTTATATATTTTGGGTTAAGAAAATTGAAAAAGGGACCTTTTGAAAATTAAGTCCTTGTGCCCAGGAACAATTCTTGGGGTTTGGAACATCTTCCCAAAACAGTTTTTTCATTCTACAAAGGATAAAGAAAGCATTAGAATTAAAGAAAAACATTCATATTGAAAACGTTAACAGTTAATGAATGTATAAACTAGAAATTAATCCCCCAGAGCTATGCCTCAGTATGGTTAGATTCATTTTCACATGCTATCACATGAAGATTTCCACCAATGAGCTGTCCAGACCAAAGTTAATAATCAGTATATTAATAAAAAATAGCCAACACATATTGGAAACTGTGTATCAGGCAATTTATATAGGCTTTTCTCAGAGAAAATAAAATATTAAAAATGGTCATCAAGTGAGTTTCAGAAACAATTCCACTTGATGTGGTCCACTAGCTCAGTTAACTGAAAGATAAATTCTGATTCTAAAATTTATTCTCTCTCATTTTTTTTTTTTTTGCCAGAAGACAAAGGTTTCTGTAGAGATCCCTTCTGTGAAATAAACACATTGGCCCAGACCTCTTAGCACAGAGTAATGCAGTACCCAGAGCCACAAGAAATTCAAGGCCATTTGCCAAACCAGACTGACTAGAGCCATCAGTGCTGATTTTTAAAAAGCAGAATGTTTACTGATTATTTGAGAACTGACTGCTCCAGGTAAATTTTCATCACTAAAAGCCCTCAACCCACATTCACAACCTGAAAGCCACTTTTGCCATATCCAAAAACATACATCCCAGAATTTCCTATTATAGGCTTATTTCCTGAGTGTATTTACACAGAAAATTAATTTCTTCCATGAGGTTTATGTTGTGCTGGCAAAACAGAATTTAGCTACTGAAAACAGGCTTTTTCTTTTCATGCCATCTTAATTATACAAAAAAGGTATTTAGAATGTAATGTTTCTGATTTGTATTTTATATCAAGGCTTAAATATGCTGAAGTTTCTTAACACCAACTACAGTACCTTTGATGTAATATTAGCAATGTTCCAAGCAACAAGGTTAAAGATGAAATTATTATTGGCACAATTACATATACACTTGTATAATTCCGGAGTTTCTCAATATCACCTGAAAGAGAAATGCAATTCACATAATTCAGAAGCTTGAGGAAAAAATATCTTCCTGTATCAAAAATTATAACACATTCCCTGATTGCATCATAAATCTGTATTACCTCTAAAATATAAAAATAAAAGAGGAAGATAAAAATATAGTTATGATCACGTTAATAAAATAATTATTACTACGTCCAGAATTATGCTTATTGTTATTTAGGAAAATACTTTTTTCAAAATGGTTTGTCAATTCTCTCCCTCTGATCCCTTTTAGGTGATAGGAGTTCACATGCCATTTAGTTGTTACAATTACTAGGCATCTGCTTCTAAAGAGGCCAGCCTACAACACCTGCCAATCTCTAGCTTGCTCACTCCAGACACATTGACCCCCTTGCTGTTTCTTGAATTACCAAGCACGCTCATTCACCCGTACAAAGCACTCCTTTGTACTTGCTATCCCTTTGCCGAAATGCTCTTCCCCTTTGTATTTGCAGGGCTCAACTCAAATATGATTTGCACAAAGAAAAGACCAATTTTGGCCATTCTAACTACAACACCACATTTTAAGTCTACCCCTTCATCTTGGTTTGCTTCATGGCACATAATTCATACTTCTATCTGACCTTATATCATACATGATTTGTTTTTGCCTGTCACTCCCATTAGAGTACTGGAGATGAGGCTCCATAGGGGCAGAGAAGGATGCTCACTGTTCAATCCCAGTGCTTAGAAGAGTGTTCCATCTATATTTGTTAAATAATACATACATAAACTAATTTTTACAATTATTTTAATCCTAAAACCAGGTAAACTGTTTCTCTCTTAAAACTTCATTATTGGTGTGCTTGGATTTGAGGACAATTTGAAATAATGTGGATATGCCAAATATGGTAAGATGAATCAGAAAATATGAAAGGCCTAGTCTATGGTAATCTCTCCAGTTTTACCTTCAGAGGAAAAATATTTCCTTTAGAAGACTGATTAAAATTTATGGACTCACAAATACAGGGTCCAGCACAATGTCCCTTTTTATTACAAAATTTTTTATTACAAAATCTCTTGTTATAAAATCATAAGCATGTAATTCTGTAACATAATAATATCACACTCAAGCACACCATATGACATTTTAGGTGAAATGTTCGAATTAAAACTATAAATCATTACACCCATAATACTACCCTACCAACCACACTCAAGTAGGCGTTACTTCTGCCACACCCTGTCTATGTCCCCAAATGTATTTGGAGGGAAAGGTGCATTTATATATATTATATAAATATGTGCAGAAAATTAATATATTTCTAATTCATCTTTATGAAGATACACTTTATTGTATACCTGTGTATTTCCCTTTATTTTGTTTACATCAACTTTTTATCCTATTTGAGACTGAAAATTTTATTTACCAATGCAAGAATTCAAAACTATGCCTGGTTACTCTCCTTCTTACTATCACCATGGAGCCACATGCCCTGACTGCATGCACCCGTGACACACGAGACTCTGGCTCTTCCACTATTCCATCAGAAAGGGAATAACCGATGGCAACGTTACTGCTAAGTAGGAAACCACCCATCTGTATACAAAGAAACTAAAAGTCAAAGTTTTACCTTGGGTAAAACTATTAATTATCTTCGGTTTCCCCACTCCTTCCATAAATACTGGGTAAAGACTGAATTGATACTTCTCAATGGGGATGAAATGATCTGAGGAGAAAACAAATTAAAGGGTCATTCTGACTGAATTAATTAAAATGAGTGAAATCTGTGTAAACTATTTTAAGTGATCCTCCTATATTTCCAGATACAGAAATTAGTTGTTATTTATGGATTTAAAGTGATAATTAAGGGAGTTTCAAAAACAAACTAAGCACTACAAATTCTAGGAATGCCAATAGTTTTACAAATAATACTTTCAAAATTTTACGTAGAGATAGGAGATAGTGATTTTTCAAAGGCATGTTCCAGTGACAGCTCCTCTGTTCAAGTTTGGAGTATGAGCTTTTTGTTTCCCTGTCCAGGGCAATATGCTTTACCTCCTCTCCTGTAGCTATCTCCAAAGTAAGCAATATTCCCTTTACACAGGAATTTCCCTTAGTTTCCCCATCCAGGGCAGCTAGAAAACTAAAGTCCTGTGAAATCCTATAGAAGAAAGATGGGGGTAGGAATGAGGAATCTCCTTGCAATATCCAGGATTCTAGCATCATGGAGAGTGACCATCTCCACAGCAAAGCTCAAAGATGAATCTATCAAGTATTATGAATATGCAAAAACTTTGCTTTATAAGAGATAAATCTCTTTGAAGCCTAAATTCCCCATGATTTAAAAAAAAGCACAGAGAGTAACCACCCAGACAACAGTGCTAATTAAATGAATTTAGTTCTCTGTCAACAATTTGTCTCTTTTTACCCTAGTGCTAATTCTAGGCCTTGGAAATAAAATAAAAGTATGAGTCTTTGGGATGATATTACATAATAAGATCATGGCAATCCTTAGCTTCCCTATACTTAAACCCAACTCAGAGTTAGAGATGCTGTGTTGCGCACTTAAACTTTGTAACTACCTCCTGGGGCAGCAGGTCTACTTTCGGGAGTTTGTGCTGATCTATGTCACCAGGTCCCAGATTCTCAGACCTTCAGCACAGCACTCCGACTCACTGCCAGTGAAATAAGTTGGTACATGATCTGGTAGGACAAGTGGGCAGTAGAAATCAAAATCCATTACAAATTGGTTTAAAGATAAAGGTAAAGCTGAAAGCAACAAAAATAGTTCTCAAGTAAATAAACAGTTTAAGTAGATTTTGGAATAAAATGTAATACGGTCATTGAAAATAATGGTTAAAGGGAAAACACGTTTGTGATCTATCAAAGGAACAAATCAGAAGAAAAGTGGTAGATGATAGAGTATTGTGACAACTGTGTAAAATACTTGCATGACAAAGGATCAAATGAGATAGAATTAAATGTTTACGATAAGGTGGTACATTACCAGCATATTTTTTAAGTTTCATTTAATTAACTGGCTCTGTTAAATGAATTAGTAATGTGTAGTATCATACTAGCCTGTAAGAGAAACTTACTAAAGTACAGTAAACTTACCATGGATATAATACCTCTTAACAGATGAAGGGATCCTATGCCATTTAATTTCACTGTCTTCATTAAGACTTTTCCACTCAAGAATAAAATACATCAGATTGTAATCACTAAGTGATAGCATCCAGGAAAGAATCACACAACTGCTGTTTAAAGGGTAAGCATTGAGTGACTGCACGATATTTACTGAAGGAAAAAGAAAGAAATTTATTTTTTAAATAAAAATTAATGAAAATCTCCTAATACCTTTGAAGAATATATAACCTACAAGAAAAGGGGAGGAGGTAGAGATGGCAGGCATTTACACAAGTAAATATAATACATGGGAATTATTTTTGTATTACAAGAGTCACAGAAGCAGAGAGATGTGGGAGTCTATGCTATGCGGGAGAAACAAGATGCTACCTAAAGCCTAAAAAAGGGCTCTTTGGAGAAGGTCAAAGTTGTTCTCCACTGGAATGCTGCACAGGCCTATTGGTTATCCTTACGTACTCCCTCCAAACTCTTCCCTCCCTCTGATGGAGCATGCTTTCAGAGCACACACCTGATCATTAACACCCTCTGCACAGAGTCCCACTTCAAAGCCTCCAGTGGATTTCCACATATGAGGATAAAATTCCTGCCAGGTCTACAAGGCTCTGGCGCCCGCACTTCAGCCTACCTCTTGACCTTTGAGGATTTTCTGCCTGGGGCACCCTGGTCCTCCTTCATGTCCCCTCCTGTGCCATGAGGACTTTTGTTCAGGCTGTTCCTGTCTCAGGAACCAATGCTCTTCCCCCTTCTCTAGGGAAGTTCAATTCCTATCACAACACTTCCTCAAGAAAGCTCTCACTGTCAATACCAGATCAGGTTCCTATTTTCTTTCCTTTTATACAATTATATTCCTTTCTTGGGAACACCTTCCTCAGTTTATAAAAAAGCATTCACGTGCATGATTATTTGATTAATGTCCGTTCCACCTACTGGACTCGACAAATGCTGAGACCATTATAGCTCTTCTCACATTGGAATTCCCACCACCTGGCACAGTACAGCATTCAGTAAATGTTTCTAGAACACAGTGATTGAAAATACCTTTAGTAGAATCATGTGCAGATGCACTAGAACTTAAAAGAAGTTTATACTATATGTACAAAGGTAACCATAATATAAAGCCTGATATAAAATACCTTCAAAAAGGCAGAAAGCACTCTGAGAGTTAGAACAGAATAGGACATATGTGATTCAAGTAAAAAGCAGAGGTTTCATGGAGGAGATTGGTAAAGGTACAGAAATTTGAGTTTTCTTTTAAAAATGTATATTTTGAATATATAATCCAGATTAGAAACTCCTATTGAAAGTGGTTCTAAATTCTCTTATTAATTAAATACATCAAAATTAACTAAAGAGGGTTCATCACTCATATTAAATGAATTCAGGTTAATTTTCAAGTCTGAGTAATTACTCACATCTATATAATGTCATACTATTACCTATATATGTAATCCATATAAACATGTCCATGTACTTATTTTTATATATTTATATATGTGTGTATATATATATTTATATATGTGTGCATATATATATTTATATATATGGAGAGAGAAATTGAGATTGATTTACCTAGGACCCCCATTGGTCCAAAAGTATTAGATTTATTAGAATATTCTCACTTACTATAATATCGCTTTAACCATGTGCTACCATATGAAAACCCCAGGACCATATTATGTAATCAGAATACAATCCAGTTTGTTATTTTTCGGACAAAGAAGAAATAAAGGTAAAAGAGAGACTTCAAAGTTCAGAGAATCACAGGCTTCTTGGAAGACCATTTAGAATGGGAGGAGTTTGCAAAGATTAAATACATAAAAGGGCACAGGTTTACTACCCTATACTTTTTTCTTACCTTTGCTGATAGGCCGTGAGAATGTTAAATTAAAATTTGCAAAAGAGGCACCAATCGAATTGAAAGCCAGAACTGTAATGGTATGTGTTTGTTCTGTCCATTGGAAAGTGAATTTGGTATGATTTCCCACATCTTCTGACCATGTTCCATTGAGGGAAGTGTTATGTTTTACCACATATCTTCTCACGCTGCACAAGGAGTCATGTTTCATCAGGGGCTAGAATAAACATAAAAATGGATTAGCTTAACGAGTACAGTGCTTTTTATACCAACTGAGCTCATGGCGCTCTAATTCTAAGTCCCCATTGGGAGGCAGGGGTCAGACCAGAGGCAGCACTGCCTATTTCCAGGCTGAAGTTCAGGGAGGTAGGGAAGGGAAGGGTCTGCCTCTGACCACAGGCTCAGTGAAGGTGTCATGTGGGTATGGAGCAAAGGAAAGTTATTTTCCCCCTCCTGGGTTTTCTTCTTAAGACTCAGAGAATAAATCATTGGAAGATAATGAAGTATGGATACAAACAGGAAGCCTTTCTACCAAAAAGTTTCACTCTAATTCTAAAGAAAAGAAAGGTTGACAGAAAGTTGAGAATTTCCTCATCTAAAAAGGAAAAAAAAATAACCCTTTGGTTCTATAAAAAAACAGGAAAGTTGAAAAATGTTAATCATCACATATAATAATCCCAGTAAAATTTGTCACTCATTTCCCCTTCCCCTGATTTGCTGCCACTTCAAGTAATAGAGGCTGTGCATGACACCCCAGAATTTTGGTCCTACAGTTTAAAAAAATCATACCAGGTCACTGACAATTCCAGTGTCAAATACATATTCAGTCCAATTCTATTCCACCATTCTACAGAATACACCAGTTCACCTATCACCTTCTCCTGTGTCAGGTAAGAGTAAGCGCTGCCAATCCTTTGTAAACCCATGGAAAGCTTGACTCCATACAACAGACTAGACTAGTGCTGCTCAATTTCTTTTTTTCCCTTTGTTATTGAGATTCCTATAAGTCAGAAATATTAGAAGGAAAAAAAATACACAAGCACATATACATCTATCCCTGCAGGGCTTGAAATAATCTGGGTAAACGGGGAAGGAGATTTTTGCAACCACTGCAAGAATGAAATGTCTGAAAAGTCATGCAAATTTTGCATTTTGTTTTTAAAAATCTATGTCAGGCTGTCAGGGGTGGGGAGAGGACTGGATAAAAGAAGGTGAAGGGATGAGCCAAAGAAGAAATACGTATCAAATATGTATAATCCATGGACACAGACAACAGTGTGGTGATAGCCAGAGGGAAGGGCGAGCAGGAGCTGGGAGGAGGGGGCAAAGGGGTGAAAATGGGGACATCTGCAATAGTGTCAACAATAAAAATAAAGAAAAATTTTGTCAGTTTTCATGTGCACATATTTACTTTTGTAACCATCAATTAAAAATGAGATACACATCCTTACTTTCAGTACAACAAAGTTCCTCTAGGCTCATCTTGTGTATTTCCTGCCCCAGTCCCAGATCAGACATTTTTCAAGGGACCTTAGTTCCTTTTATTGGAGATTGATATTAAAACAAATCTGGGTATGCTCCTTGCTACTGGAGTACTGTTACTTCAAGGCCCTCTCAGCTTACAAATCAAGGAATGCATGTGTGTACACTAACTCCTGTATTGCACACATCTACAAATATTTCTAAATGAATCCATCTGTAGCCATATCAAGCTAAACAGGAATTCATACTGATGTCGCCAACTCTAATCCCTTGCCACATTGGATCATTCTGGTTTTCTGCCCCTAGCTTCTCTATAACCAGTCCAACAATGAGACATCTGGGTCCCACCATCCACATCCATTCCTTAATTGTTCAATTCCAGTTTACATGTATAGTGGTACAAGAATTGTTAACCCATGCCCCATGATAATTAACTTTATCAACTAGAACCCAGTGCACAGTATCATTTCTTTTGGCTTGACTTTTAAGACTCCACTCATTTACAAACTTAGTTAGGCCTGCACCTTTTTCTCCCACCTCCTTCAGAGCAGTTTTTCATAGACTTGTCACACAGATTCATTTGTCCCAGCCTGGATTCCCTGTTGGAATCCAACCCCCTAAGTGATTTATGTTTAATTTGCATATGTTAAGGTTTGCTCTTTGTGCTATAAAGTTCTATGGGTTTTGACAAATGCATATGTATTCACCATGCTATGTACCTACCATGGCAGCATAGAGTAGTTTCACCACCATAAAAAATCTCTTGTGCTTCACCTCTTCAAACTTTTCCTCACCAGCCAAACCCCTAGAAACCACTGATTTTTCTACCATCTCTACAGTGTAGCCTTTTCCAGAATATCATGATTTTGGAATCATTATGTAGCCCTTTCAGATGGGTTTCTGCCACTAAGCTACATGCATTTAAGATTCATCCATTTCTTTTTGCGGGTTTATAGCAATTTCTCTTTGTCACTGAATAACATTCCATTGCATGGAAATACCATAGTTTGTTTACTCACTCATCTATAGAACAATATCTTGGTTGTTTCCAGATTTTGGTGATTATGAATAAAACTACTGTGAACATGTATGTGCAAATTTTTATGCAAACACAAGTTCTCAAATCAGTTGGGTATATACTGAAGAGTACAATGCTGGATCATTTGGTATGACTATGTTTAACTTTGTAAGAAACTACCAAACTATCTTCCAAAGTAACTGTACCATTTTGCAGTCCCACCAGCAAATAAAACTTCCTGTTGCTTTGCATTCTTGCCAGCAATTTATTGTCAGTTTTTTGAATTGTAACCATTCTAAGAAGTGTGTAGTGGTATCTCATTGTTCTTTTAATTTGTGATTCCCTAGTGACAGATAATGTTTGCTGAAGACCACATGTTTGTATCCACAAAATTCTGACCAAAAAAATCCATTCACTTGGGATAAATACATATGGGAGAGAGAATGCTTTGAAAATTGTTAGGCTGAACATCCATTGTTTATGGAAATATCCATTGCTTATATGTCACCATGCAAAAAGAATATCTCATTTTAGATGTCTTTGAAGTATGTGGGGAAGGCCGCATTTACTTTGTTTAGGATTAAATATAAATAGAATTTTTGAATTTGAAGGAACAATAGATATCACCTAGTGCAATCCTACTTTTATATGGATGAGGCTAGAGTCTAGGTGACTTTGCCAAAATAGTACTGACATAACTATAGTAAGTTAAGCCGAGAACAGAACTAAAGTCTCTCCTAACTCCGCACTGGTGCACCTCTGCCAGGGATCTTAGTTCTCTGTGATCACCTCTCAAAATGGAAATGAAATATGGGATTGCAGAGCATAAAAATGATAGGATTATGAACAATGAAGAAAAACATAAAAAAGCAGAAGTTGAACAATGAAGAATAACAAAAAAGCAGAAATTGAACTATGAAGAATAGCATAAAAAAGCAGAAGTTGAACTATGAAGAATAACGTAAAAAAGCTGCAATACTTTCCAAAGTAAAGTGACATTTCTCTCTTTTTTAGTGATGTCTTCATTAATTATTCTCCAAAATTCAGGTCCTCTGATAGGAACTGCAAAACAACAAGGAGCCCAAGTTGTACATGTGTTCTCGGAAGGAATATTTTTCAGTCGTATTTGAAACACACACTTAATGCATTTTTAAGACACTATCAAAATCTCTACAGACCTTTGATGTCCATGACAACTGTGTAGGCTGGAGCGCTCCAGTCACTCCAATATCCCAGTCCGTCCAGCCTCTTACAGCGCACCTGAGCAGCGTAGACTGCGCACAGGTCTGGCACTGGGAGACTGGCAGATTTTGATTTTGCATCATGCACCTCATGCATCTGAAACATAAGTCAAAGCATCAGATTGATCATTACTAACACGTAGGTGGCTAAAGGACCCTGAAGTGCATTTTATTTTAAACCTTAACACTTTCCCAAAATTAAGAGGGAACTGACTTCATGTCTTCTGGCTTTAGAAATGCTCACATTAGCCTTGGATCATGAGCTCCTTTGATCTAAGGATTGTCTTGGTTATCTTATTGTTTCCTCTTAGTAACCAGATTTGGACTGGTTCATTTGCTTTTATGGATTTTAACCTAGTACTTAATCACGACTGCCTTGTAGAGAATCTCTGATATTCAGTCTCCTCGAGAAGCAGGTAAACAGTCACAACTATGAGTATAATTCTGGTTGTTAGATAAAAGCAGCTTCTTCCAAAATGTGTTCCATTGAACACAGGTGTACTACAGAATATTATTAGATGTTAGAGGAAATAAGGGTTTCTTGGTGAAATGAATTGAGAAACATAGCATGAAATAAAGTCACAAATGTTTCTTTCGTGCAGGGCCTCTTCCAACCTTGAATAAACTATGACTCTACAGCAGGAACATACAGTGACACAGGGTTTCCTAAACTTACTTAGCCATGCAAGTTTTTCTTAAGGAACATTTTATGGAACGAATGTTCTATAAAAACTCACTTCGGGAAAATAGTTTGCAGGAAACTTTACTCCTTTACAGGGTTAAACTTATACCACACTAATAAAAGTAGCTACAGAATACAGAGGATATACTAAGTAAATACATCTTATGCCAGCAAAATAATTTCATGCAATAAAATTCTTTAAAATTATAAGAAGTAACATTTAGTAAAGCAAGCTAAAGAAATTTCTAGATAAAAGGTACCTTCCATTGTATTTCTTTTCCATTTAAACCATAACGAATCTGAAATTGAAGACTGTTCTCTGGAAAAATTGGCTTTTTCCAAGATATTTTCAATAATCCAGTTTTTACAGTAATTTCTGCTTTCACATCAGATGGAGACAGTGGTTTCACTAGAAATTTTAAAAACAGTATGTGTAATAGTAATAATGTTTAAAAAACATTACTATGATGTTATAATCTCTCTACCTTATATCAGCAATTTTCAACCTTTTTCATCTCATGGCACATATAAACTAATTGCTAAAACTTTGTGGCACACCAAAAAACACATTATTTTTTGCCAATCTGACAAAAAAATAGGTATAATTTGATTCATTCACACTGGATGGCGGTTGTTGAGTTGGCTGTTGTCACTTTTTTGTTCGACAATCTAAGGGAAAAGAGGTCCATGTTCCTAACTAAATAGTCGGATGTTGCATGTTTTACAAATTCTTATGGCACACCAGTTGAAAATTGCTGCCTTATATTTATAAAGCAATACCTCTTTTTGAAAAATTTCACATTCCTTATCTCATTTGATGGCCTACAACTTTATGTAATAAATAAGAAAGGGATTATTTTGCAAACAGAAAGGTTGTCCATGTCACTCTGCAACTTTATAGTAAAATGGGTTAGAAATTGAGCCTTTGGCTCTGCATGCAGAAGATACCAGACTGAGTACATGATAAACATCAGTAGCAAACTGTTCCATGTAGAGCTTTAATTCAAGGCAAATACAAACAAAAACATGTACTATATGCATTTCTACATGTGTGAGTTTCAAACTATTCTCCTACTATCTACTAGTAACTATTTGTGGGTCAAGGTCAGAGGTAGTCTTGCAGAGTGAAGACTTTATTCTCTAAAATCTAAGAAAAACAGGTTTTTAAGTGGAAGAAATGGAAGAACTAGACTATATATGACTAGAATAGAAAGAACTTTTTTAAAAAAATAGAAAAAGACAATATATAAACTTGATGTATTGGGGACCCAAAAGTCCCATGCCAACACACAACAGAGAGCCTCTGGAGCACCGCACTTCATCAACAATACTACTATAAATTGTCCATGACCAAAACAACTAAACTTTGTCATCAGTACACAGTTTCTCTTGATTGCTCAATTCTTCATATACCAAGAAGGCATTCTTCATCAACTTGTAAAATGACATATATTTCACCTCTTAAAAAGATAATTTCTCCTCAGGAAAGAAAGTACAGAATGAATGTGTGAGAGACCCAAAGACATTAAATCTGTAATTGTACTTGACTGAATCAAATGGATATCATATGGATATATTCCATGAATATCCAGTTTGCAGAAAAGATACTTGGAAGTACAATAGTTAATGTGGTCTCCACAATACTCACACTGAGAAGTATGAGAAGGTGACTACATTTACTGGGTAATAAAATAGTCGCAGAGCCCTTATCTGGCTAGCCCAAGTTTATAAAGCTAGTAATAAGTACAGCTGGAATTTGGATCCCAAAGTATAATCTCTACATTGTCTTCTAGTACTAAGTAGGCAACATAAGCCCAGTTTAAACTTCTTATTTAAGTACTGAAAAGAGTAACACCCAAGGTATTCAGGTATAGAACTGAGTCCATGTTGCACTTGTTACATATTACATGTGATGGTGCATCTGTGCATGTTTGTGGAATGGGGAGGTAGAGGGTTCTTTGCTATCCTAGAATATTTAGTACTAAATAGGTACTGCCCATGGTAAAATCACTTAACATGGAACCAAACTAAATTGAGTGGATGTGTGTTGATTAATTGGGACATTTATGTTGAAAAAGAAATCTAAACATTAGGCACATTTCTTATATTTAATAAAACGCAGGTTTTAATTCTGATGTGTACTAATTATTTGAAAGCATAATAAGTCAAATAGTAATTTTTGGCATAATTTCCCAACAAAATAGTATCTGGCACCAAAATATATTGCTTTACCTCTGCTTCACAATCACCAATGGGTTATTTTTCAAATATTCTACAGTAATACCAGAGGCCTATATCAATTTTTCCCAGGACTCTCTTAATTCTTTGAGATCAAAATGTCTCTTTAAAAGAGTATTTAAAGTTCACGATGGATGTCATCATTCCTTGTATATTTTCTCTTTTTCACTTGCCTTTAGCTATTTTGAATCCTGCTCCCAACAGCCTAAAGCCTTGGGTTATTACTATTCAGATAACAAAAATCACCAGGATACCTAAATTAAATTTTGAGATTCAAAAACATCAAATGTTTCCATAGGTACCCAGGTGGGGGTGGAGGGTGGAAATACAAAGTAGTGCCCTATTTAGAATATTGTTAAATTTCATTCCCAGTGACCAATGAATGTAATCCATCAAATAGTACACTGAAATTATTCTTATTGCTAAAAAAATTGTGCTATATACAATTTAAAATGAAATCAAAATGGTAAAACATTCTAAGGTTGATTGTGTTCTCATCCACTGTGAGCAGGAAAAAACTTAAATCTAATATGATCAGAAAATGGTAAAATATAACAATTACCCTGAATCAACCTAAATCCTAATCTTCTAATGAAAATAAAGGCAGACAACAAAGTGTCACATACCCATGGAGTCAGGAACGACACACGTTGGAGGAGAGTCAAGCGAACCCAAAGAGTGGTTGACCCTTATCCACATTGTGTAGCCGGACAACAGAAAGATGGGCTGAAATACGCACTCATAAAAACCATCTCTCTGCATGTGGCAATCTTTGGGTTCAGATGTGGGATGAATAGTTGGAACGTCAGGACAGTAAAGGCTGTTCCTTGAAAGACATGAAAACAGTCAATTAATATACAACACTGATGAAAGCAGCAAGATATTCGAGAATTCTGCTTTGCTGCTTAAAAGGTACAGTTTTTGCTCCATTGGAAAATAGATGTTCTTCTGAACAGGTATTTTTGAATTCCCAGCTGTGTCATAATCTTGTCTATCCATAAAAGCAGACAGTAACCCTTATTAAATATTTCATTATGCACTAAGTGGGAACGCAAATGAAATTCAATGGCATTGCTCTAACAGGGAGATAATGACCCAATTAGAGGTAGAAACTGTAACGCCTTGAAAGCTTAGCTAATATTATACTTAAGTAATACAACTTTAAGATCAAAAGTAGTAATGAGCATCTCTGGGATGGGAAGGAAAATAAATTTCTTACACTTTCAATACAGATTAAATTCCACAACAAACTACAAACATAGTTGATAGTAAATTACAGCATTACAATGTCCTAATATTTTCTAGTTCAAATCAATATCATTTTTAAAATAATAATTCTTGATTTGTATATGAATCATGTAATCAAATATATCATTCATCTTCTCAGAGGAGAAAATCAAGAAAATAATGTCTTATAACTGAATCCCTATCTACACCCACCTCAAAACATACAAAGCATTTCTCCTCTTCCTTGAAATACCCCTTCTGCCACTATTTGCTCTTAATATGACATTACAATGGCTAAAGTAGCAGTTACTGTTCCCTAATTAAGTATATTCTACCTTCCTCTTTCAAGAAGAAAATCTACAAGAATACTGCAGTGGCAATATTTCTATAGGAAATTTTCATCTCATCATATCCACAGAAAAATAAAAATAGCAAAAATAATACATACCTATGATACCTCAACTGCAAAGTACTCCCCACGAGTGACGGGATTGCATTGGCTGACCATCTGCAAGTCATTTTAGTTAAGTACCCATCGGTTTCACATAATATATTGATATTGACATCTATTTAAAACATATAAAAATATTAATGTACAGCAAAAACACCAAAAACATTTAATGAAAATAAAATTTCCCCAGATATTTCTTCAGTGGGACACCACTACAGGGTCCATAAGATAAATGCATCTTGTGGAACAAAGTGAAGACCTCGGGCTGCTTACCAAGCACGTACAGCTCAGCATAACGATGGTGGCACTCGTGCTCACTGCAGCAGTACACTGCGTCATAGGTGAACTTGCCTCGAGGTCTGGTGGCATTCAGATTGGGAAGGGTAACTTTGCTAACATGGTCACCCACAACATCATACTGGCTTTCAGGAATTTTCTCAGCTAAATTCATCCACCAAACAATCTCTTTTGAGGAAAGGACCCTGTTTCCATTTTTGTAGATGCAGTGAAAGGAAACATTAGACCCCACACTTGTCAGAATTTTGGGTGGGAAGTATAGGACATCTGTAACAAGGGAAGAAAGGCAGCAAATCAGATGACAGAAAAACATCATGTGAGCAATTAACAGTGTCAGAAGGATTCACAAAGCATTCAGGATTACACTGCCAAAAATAAAATGAGTGTACCAAAGGACTGCATAAATGTAACTGCCTGTTTGTGTACAGTTGCTTAGCGTCCCAAGCATGCCCATTCACAAATACTTAACCTTCCATAAATATCATCAGTATTTCCTAAACATAGAGACATTTTTATTGTAAAATGCCTTAGTGACTAACGGTCCCTTGCTAAGTGATAGGTAGAAAATTAATGAAAGTGAAATGTAGGCTAATTCCACAATGACACACGTCTTCCAGGAAATTTTGCTTATAATCAATGAATCTTAGGATGAGTTCTTAAATCACTTTAAGATAAAATCCACCCCCCCCGAAAGGTGGTTGTTATTGTCTCATTAGAAAATATAAAAATTTCAAATTAGCATAGAAAGTACAGAAATAAGCTTTAAATAAGAAAACTATTTAGGAAATGTAAAATTAATAATTTACCAAATAACAAAACAGGTCTGGAGTATTATTTTGAGTTATTTATTAACAGTCTCCTGTGGTTGAAGACAAGGAGAACCAATATTTTTTCCAAATACTATTTTTAACAACTATACACTATTCCATACTTCTTTTTCAGTTCCTTATTGTTGAAAACATAGTTTGTCTACATTTTTTATTAGAGATAGAATAAAAGTCAATGACTGTTAACATAGGGAGAAACTATTTCTGCTGGAGTGATTACAAAATCAGTATATTTCAGTTGTACAACTTAAGGCAACCCATTTTATGCTGATAGAATATAAATATCTGTTTTCTTACATAACATCTGGATTAGCCTCAAAAACAAAACATTTAATTGGTTTCTAACTTTTCTATAATACCGTGCTAAATTCCAATTTCCTTATATTTACAATACATGTAAGACATTGGCATTTTGTACGTCTACAGTTAAACATAAATAAGAAAAAACTTAACAGCGCGAAGCGACTGGACAGAAGCCAGTCCATTAGAGTCATCAGCCAGTGCAGGGAGGCGTTCAAGCCTCTCTGGTGCATTACTGAATGCGCACAAGTACTTAGCACTGACCCGAGAGGTGGTTGACCTGCCTCCAGTGTGCTCCGCACCTCATTACTGAACTACTGCACAGGTCTCCAAATAATCCACTTTTAAAAGAGTACGAGTGAACTTTGAAAAATTAAGCTGAAGCTTTTAGTTTTAAAGGTAATAAAAACTCAAAATATTTCATTTCAGAATCAAATGCATACAGCTGAGGTTTAATTGAGAAATAAGATTAAAGTCAAAGTACTTTGGCATTATTAAATGCTAAAATATTAGCTTAAAATAAGAAAAACAATTTATTAGAAATTTCACAATTTGTAAAATTTACATTAAACAAATGTATTGAAATTGATGAGGTAAATGTTGACTATTTAATTTTTTTAATAATATAAATATGTATTTTATTTTCCCATGAGATACTATACAGTATTTAATTTGTAAAAATAGAAAGCAATAATAATTTTCTTCTCATGGCCAAGTAGCAATACCTTTACAGTATCTACATTATAATGAATTTTATTAAAAGAGAAAATTCTACTGATAATTATTAATGAATTACTCAAAAGAATATATTTCAGAACATTTAAAAGCTATTTTAAAATGTGCTTATTTAAAATGAAAATTGATTTTTTAATTCTTAGAGCAGATTACCTAATTTTTTATGGGGAAAATATATTCTCTAACCTATTACAAGAGCGCCATGTGAAATGTAGAAATTATCTATTCTCTTCTTTGGCAGCAACGAGAATGCAATTAATAAAGGTATTATAAGAATTCAGCACTTCTTAAGTTGTTTTAGCATGTAGCATAACCTCAATGCAATATCCTTGGACTCAGTAAGTTCTGGCAAGGTCCTAGATTTTCCTCTAAAAGTCCAAGACTTCTCAGCAGCTATAGCAAAAGAACTTAGCCAATTCATTTCCAAGGCTCAATAATTCCCTGATTAATAATAGGCAATTCTTCATTTACTGTGGTAGCTATAAAGGTAATTAGCCTTCTATTTGCTATGCAGCCATATATAAGATAACCTCTGTCTAAATAAATAGACAAACACACAAATAAATAAATAAATCCAAAGTATTTGGAAATGATGAATCAGATATGCTAATTCATTCTAAATAAATAAAAGTACTCTAAGGCTCCTGGGCCTCTATGTAAAAGAAGTCATGAATAAGCTAACAGTTTTTATGATATTAAATATAACTTTAAAAATATGAAAACTCTCAAAATCAAGCATCTGAAGTGAAAATATTATTTTAGTACATAATTTGTAATATTCAAATAAAATTTTAATATTTGAAGTTTTCATCAAATAAATATATCTGATTTTCAAAATGTAAGTTAAAGAAACATAAATATAAGTGGTGTTCTGAATTTGTGAATTTGAAACTCTTATATTAACTCTATCTTTTGAATAAGAAAGTAATTCAACAAGATATTACTTTGGATGCACACAAACCTGGGAGCTCTTACACAAGTTCACTAGCAAATTAACTTTTCAAAATTTAAGTAAAAAATTAATATTGTGTTCCTTTCTTGTTTTAGCACCACAAAGATTAGGAGTCTTATAATACACCAAAAACAACTTCAAAAATCATATTTCCTTTTTAATAGAAGGTAATATTACAAAACCTACCTTGTGTGGTAAAAATAAGAGGGGTACTCCAGTCACTCCAGATTCCTGGGCCATCCAGTCTCTTGCTCCTCACCTGAACCTCATATGAAGACCCAGGAAGCACACCGTCCGTTAGCAGAGAAGTAGCTGAGACAATCTCATAGGCCTGTTCAATATTATTTGAAAATGCCAGAGCATCATGTCAATATGAACCCTTTACCAAATTGATCACAAGCAAGTCTCAACAAATTTGTAAGTATTAAAATCTTACAGATTAGTTAGCTGGCCACAATGGAATTAAACATAAATCAATAACCAAATAACAAAGGATGGCACATTAGACAACAAAATTTTACATAGCCTGTGAGTCCAAGAAAAAAATCACCATGACAATAATAAATATTTTTAACTGGACGATAATGAATATTCACTTTTCAAATTTTGAGATATGAGGTCTGTCCAGAAGGTATGCAACCATGTAATATAAAAAACAGAGACATTTATTGAAGAAGCTACTAGATATAAGAAACATTGTGCATAGGACAATGATGACTCAGTCCCCTTCAAAGTAGGCACCTTGAGACCTCACACAATTCTCCCAGTTGCCATCAGCTACCCCATCAGATTTTCCTGAATTTCATTGAAAACCTGAACTTTCTTCCCTTTCAAGGGTGATTTAGTTTTGAGAAAAAACAGAAGTCGCAGGGCTCCAAATCTGGGCTATACGGGGCTGAGTCACCTGGATGATTTGGTGTTTTGCCAAAAACTCTGCACAAGATGACATGCATAAGTGGGTGCATTGTCATGATGAAGCTGCCAATCACCAGCTGCCCATAGCTGCGGCCTTCTGAATCATCTGAATAGTCTCCACGGAGGAATGTTCAAACTTAATGAAAAATTTGATGCAGATTCATTGCTCTCCTCATTTAGTCATTTTGAATGTGATGGCCACACAATACATGTCCTCACTCAATGGGGTCTACCACCCCCACTGACTAGTACAGTGAAGTCATCATTGTTCACACATGCGCATTCCAGTTCACTCTCCTTGACTGCCAGGTTACATCAATGTGGTGCAAACTGTTCCCTTTATATTACAAATGGCTGGACTTTTTCTGCATAGATCCCATATAGCTAATGTCAGTGGAAAGTGTCAAGCTACTGCTAACAACTGCAATGTACATGGTAGAAAACTGTGAACAGAAAACTATAAACTTTCCTAGTGGAAAACAGCACAGAAGAAGGACATGAATGATTTTTAAGAGTCTGAGCCTGATGATAAACTACAGTGAATCAAAATTCAGTTTACAAGTAGAGGTAGAATATTTAAGAGACCTAACTCTACATTAAAAAAACCACCAGCAAAGAACTGCTTAGCAAATAAACTTTTTTTTAAAATTTAATACGTGTATTGATTTTAGAAAGAGAAGAAGGGAGAGAGAGAAAGAGAGAAACATCACTGTGAGAGAGAAACATTGACTGGTTGCCTCCCATATGCACCCCAACCGGGGATCAAACCCACAGCCTAGGTATGTGCCCTGACCAGGAATCGAACCCCCAACCTTCTAGTGTATGAGACAATGCTTCAACCAATTCAACCACACCAGCCAGGGCTCTAATAATGTACTTCAAAACTACTGAACTCGTCTGCCACTTAGACTGTGGGGCACCACAGAATGAAAATGGTGAAAAGCATTAGGAACCCATCCAGGGGTATCCTACATTTTGGCATCTCTGGGTCACACTAGAAGAAAAAGAGTTGTCTTGGGCCACACACTAAATACATTGTGACACATAATCACAAAAAAATCTCATAATGTTTTAAGTAAATTTACGATTTTGTGTTGGGCCACATTCATAGCCATCCTGGGATGCATACAGCCCTGGGGCCACATGTTGGATACTCCTGCAATAATATCAGATCACTTATAATATTTAAAATCCTATTTTCTCCATTTTACAGATCAGAAAGCTGAAGCCCAGAGAATCCTTAATTCTGTTTTTTCACACAACACTAAGGATTCCCATCCTGTTTTTATGAAAATAAAGAATTAAAAAGTTAGCCCAGGTCTAAAAAAAAAAACAAGTGTTTACCTCTAAATTACATAACAATTAGTTTCACAAAGGGTCAAAGTCCTTGCATGGCCCAAGAGGTTCTTTACAACCTCCTCCTTCTCTTCCCCTACCCCTCTTTGTTTTTTATTGCAGATTAATTGAGGGATTGATGGATTTTTATTGAGGTAACATTGGTTAATAACATTGTATGGTGTTGGAGTTTCCAGGCAAGATGGAGGTGTAGGTAGATACGCTTCACATCCTTGCATAATCAAAAGAAGGATAAACATTTCTTGGATACGTGCAATGTTCTATTTGCTATGTATATGTATATGTTCTGTTTGTAAAAATTCATTGAGCTTATGTTTATGATTTGTGTACTTTAGTTATTATTCTTCCATGAAAATTTCCAAAAAAATAAAATAACACATTTATGGCAATTAAAAAAAAGGATAACAACCAATTTAAAAACACAAAAACAACCAGAACTGCCAGAAAACTGAACTGTATGGATGTCCAACAACCAAGGAGTTAAAGAGGAAACATTCATCCAGCCTGGAAGGAAGGGCGGAAACAGGAAGTCAGGGCAGCAAGGAAGCAGCTGGCAGACAGGAACAGGCGAGGTGACAATTGGTGGACCAGGAAATCCCACATTCACATGTGGATAAGTCAGGAGGAACAACTGGGGAGTGAAACAGACCACACAACCCAGGGTTCTAGTGCAGGAAACTAAAGCCTCAAAACCTTGGGCTGTAAAAATCTGTGAGGGTTGAGGTGGTGGCAGAAACTCCCAGGCTCACAGGAGAATTGTTGGAGGGACCCATGGGATCCTAGAACATACACAAACCCACCCACCCAGGAATCAGCACCTGAAAGGGCACAATTCACTTGTGGGAAGTGAGGGAAGTGACAGAAAGTGGGGTGAGAGCCAAGCAACCAGCATTGTTCCCTCTCTGAACCCTTCCCCACACACAGCGCCACAACGCAGCAAAGTGGGTTGCCCTGCCCCGGCTGAAACCTAAGGCTCCACACCTTAGGTAACAGGCATGCTGTAACAGGTGTGCTGAAACAAAGAAATATAGCCCAAATGAAAAAACAGACCAAAACTCCAAACTAAGAACTAAGCGACATGGAGATAGACAACCTATCAGATTCAGAGTTCAAAACTCTGGTAATCAAGATTCTCACAGAAATGGTTGGGTACACATGCAAAATAAAATAAGAAATGAAGGCTAAACAAAGTGAAATAAAGGAAAATATACAGGGAACCAACAGTGAAGGGAAGAAAACCAGGACCCAAATCAACAATTTGGAACAGAAGGAAAAAATAAACACTCAACCAGAACAGAATGAAGAAAAAAGGAGTTAAAAAAATGAGGAGAGGCCTAGGAACATCTGGGACAACTTTAAACATTCTGGCATCTGAATCATAGAGGTGCCAGAAGGAGAAGAGGAAGAGCAAGAAATCAAAATCTTATTTGAAAAAATAATGAAGGGCCCTGGCTGGTGTGGCTCAGTAGACTGAGTGCCAGACTGTGAAGCAAATAGTCATTGGTTTCCCAGTCAGGGCACATGCCTGGGTTGCAGGCCCGGTCCCTAGTAGGGAGTACATGAGAGGCAACCACAGATTGATATTTCTCTCCCTGTCTTTCTTCCTCCCTCCCCCTCTCTAAAAATGAATAAATAAATAAAATCTTTAAAAAAAATAAAGATTGTGTGCTTTTAAAAAAAGAAAAGAGAAAATAATGAAGGAAAACTTCCCCATTCTTGGAAAGGAAATAGACATGCAAGTCCAGGAAGCTCAGAGAGTCTCAAAGAAGTTGGATCCAAGAAGAAACACATCAAGACACATAATAATTAAATTACCCATCATTAAAGATAAGGAGAGAATCTCAAAAGCAGTGAGAGAAAAGGAGAGAGTTGCCTACAAGGGAGTACCCATAAGACTATCAGCTGATTCTCAAAAGAAACCTCACAGGCAAGAAGGGGCTGGAAAGACATATTCAAAGTCATGAAAAGCAAGGTCCTACAACCTAGATTACTCTATCCAGCAAAGCTATCATTTAGAATGGAAGGGCAGATAAAGTGCTTCCCAAATAAGGTAAAGTTAAAGGAGTTCATCATCACCAACCCCTTGTTATATGACATCTTAAAGGGACTTATCTAAGAAAAAGATCAAAAGTATGAACAGTAAAATGACGAAAACACAAATATCAGTAACTGAATCTAAAAACCTAAGCAAACAACTAGAACAGGAACAGAATCACAGAAATGGAGATCACATGGAGGATTATCAGCAGGGAGGTGGTGGGAGGAGAATGGGGGAAAAAGAAGCATAATATACAGGGAATAAGAAGCATAATTGGTAGGCACAAAATAGACATGGCAAGGTTAAGAATAGGATAGGAAATGGAGAAGCCAAAGAGCTGATATGTATGACTCATGGACATGGACTAATGGCAGAGGGAATGCTTGGGGAGGTGGGTTCAGGGCAGAGGGGGTAAAGGGGAGAGAAAAATTGGGACAACTGTAATAGCATAATCAATAATATATCCTTAAAAAATTGTTGGTGTTGGGAAAACTGGACAGCCACACACAACAGAAGGAAGCTAGATCACCATCCCTTACACCTCTTCGATTCGCACTACTTCTCTTACCCTCACTCACTCCCCTGGCCACCAGTCTGTCATCCAACTTAAAGCCTCTGAACGGCTATTTTCTCTATTTGGAATCCAATTCCCCCAAATACACATATCACCATCTCCTTGAAATTCTTGCTCAAATGTCACCTTCTCAATGAGATCTTTCCCTACCTGTATTTAATACCCATCACCTTTCACCAGCACTCCCAAACTCCTCTTATTTTGGTCTACTATCCCAATGTATCCTGAGGCAAGCAGAACTGTTCTTGATATCTAGCAGGTGCTCAATAAATACTTACTGAAAGAATGAAAAAAGGATTTGATGCAATTCACAGTACAAATGAATGCACTGCACTGCATGTAATCAAATATATTGAGCAATTTTTTGAAAGGATTAAATGTAAAATTGGGAATCAAAGATTGTAGGTGAAAAATAATTATAAATGAATTCAAGTTTGTGTAAGTGAACTTCCTGTAGCCTTTTAACTGTGTGTGTCTATGTGTGTGTGTAAATGAGAGGGAGAGAGAAGAAAGGAGAGATGGGAGAACAGGAAGAGGAGAGAGAGAAATCAATCTAATATACATAAACTTTTTTGGAAGAGGAACTTTTTCTGGTACTAAGTTCTGATAGGAATTTGTCATGTTCCTCAATATATACCATAGATCCATATATAAGCAACATTGAGTAACATCAAATTATTTTTCTAAAAGCATTTTATAGAAGATGCAGAAATGCTGTTGATATGGTAACTTCCTATGCTGATCTTAAATGAAAGCCAGTGGTATAATATTAAATTATAACTGATTCTGTTCTACAAGGAGCAGGCACATTTGATATGAGGAAGGCACTTTCTATGGGACTTGGATGGGTCTCACCTTTACTTTAGTTGTGTCTCAACTTTTCCTTGTATTTACTTACTTCTCTCATACTTGTTGTAGAATTCTCTGAATATTTCACTTGATATTGAAGTTGAAAAGGTACCAGTGTTGAACTGGACCAAGAAATCTTTAAGTTACCACTGTCTATGATTTCCATATGCAAACCTGATGGTGGATCTGGCTTCACTTTAAAAAAAAAAAAAGAACACTTTTAAGTCAAGCAATTTTTATGATAACCATTAAATGAAGTCAAATTGAATTTTTAGCATATCCCATTCTTTCAACTACTTAAAAAAGTGACCTTATTCAGTGGCCAATTACATAACCAAAATATTGGGTCTACTCCTTATATCTTATCATAGCAATCTCATTTCCTTCTTCCTAAATGATAAAAACTATAAATTAGTAAATAAAATTATTTTGATAAATGTGAATTCCTGCTGTTAAAAAGTCATCTTCACTTTATTCAACTTGGCATTTCTCCAGCTTATCTGAAGCCTCCCCTCCACTATATCCACTCACTAGTTTTTGTGGATAACAAGGAAAAAAGCATTACACCTATTGAAATAACTCACAGCATGCATACTTTGCATGTAATAAACACAGCATGAGCAGACCTTGGCTTGTCACCAGAAATGGGGATGGAGTTTCTCAGCCGAATGGGCTATCTACCCTGGTAACTGAATTCTGATATCATATGTATACATGTATGTTTATGTATGATATACATTTTTGTATATAAATATGTGGAGTTATGCATCTGTGTGTAGTTTTAAACATAACAAAACCTTTAAATTATTTGCAGAAACAATGTAAACATATTACAATAAAGAATTAATTGAATAAATTTATGGTTCATCCTTATAAGGGTAATCTATATAGCTATTAAATCATATTTAGAGAAGAATATTGAAGATATTTAATATTGTTTGTTTTAAAAGTTTATTAAACAACATCTGTACTTGAATTCCTGATTTGTTAAAATTAAGTAAAAAGCATATGTATAAATATGTACTAAAAACAGGAAAAATGGCAAAATGATAGAAAACAGATGCAATTTGGTTTGAAATAGAACTGGTTTCAAAAAGAGACAATAATATTTAGTGAACATTTTCTATCTTTTTTTCCCCTGAGGTATAACTTCATGACTGAATTGCTCCAATATCATTGTAATTATGCTGTGAAGATTATAAATACACCCCTAGAGGACAAATTATTTGAAAGTCCTAATGTTACCATATAATGTCATATGTAGATTCAAAACATGATATATCCCCAATAACTTAGTTAGAAAGTGGAGGGAAATTGTGTCAGATACCTAGAAAAGTCACTCATATGATGTCAAAACAATGTTGCAAAGATGCATGTAAAGTGCTTATATATAATTATTTAAGGAAATATGACTGGAAAATAGTAACACTGTTAAATTATATATATATATATATCATGTGTAGTATATAATTTAACATGTACACAAAACTGAATGAATAAGTTGAATAGTTTAAGTTAACATTTACTTTTATTAGTCAAATTTGTAGTGGTATATTCAAGTTGATCCACAAAAATTGAGGGGGATCTTTGCACTAAAAACATGGGACATTATCTATTATTTGAGTTTTTCTTGTGATCAAATTTGTAGAGTAAATTACTCCTTGTTGACATTTTCGTTTATCTCTGTGCACCATTATTTATCCCTGTTCTACGAGGCAAGAACTTTGTATCATTCACCACTGTTTTCCCCAGCTCCCAAATCAGGAACCTCTAAAAAATATTTATTGAAGAAATAAATTCAGGCAAAGAAAAACCTCTAATTATTTTTATAAATAGTTATCTGAGATGTAAAAAAGTGATAACCGAACAATTCATATCCGTTAGATCCAAGATTTAAAAAAATCAATCTGTTTTCAAGAAAGAATTTAAGTTCCAGCTGCAAAAACAACAACACTACTGTTAAGTCCTTCCAGAAGCTGCTCTTGGTACTCCCTGGCACTACATTTATTGTGCCATCACTGCAGCGCTGGTCAAAGCAAGATAAGCTAGTGACAGACCTTGTAATCAGGCTTTAACCTGTTTGTACGACTGATGTTTCAGATCTGTGATCTTTCTTAGGCACAACTTACCGATATTCATGGGTTGGACAGACACAAGAGGTGACTGAAACACTATTCCAGCAGATGTGATTTTTAAGTACATAAGAAGAGTGTCATTGAGTTTGGCTGCTGGCACGGACACATGGCATTCACAACCTCCATGAGCACTGCAGTTGCATGGGACAGGCTGAAAACTGCCCATCTCAGGGACCCGCGGTGACTCTTCTAACACATCAGGCCTTTGTGAAAAAGAAGAGCCACATGTTAATATAGATGTGAAGGTACTGTATATATTTAAAACATAGGATATGAAACCCAAATTGAGATAACCTAGTCTGGACACCCAGCTTAAGGGGCAATGGCAAAAAAGATACATTATATCAGGGGGAAAAAAGATGAGAGTTAAAGCAGGTTAGCAGTCAGAAATAATCTAAGCAAGGAGATAAATCAAGCAATGGGGAAATACTAAAAGGTAAGAAGAATTGCTATCCTAAAATCATATGCCCAGTGTAAGTATCTTCCAAAATAAGCATGAAATAAAAGCTTTTGTTTAAACAAACCAAAACTGAAAGAATTCACCACCATGAGACCTGCATTATAAAACATGCTAAAGAAACTCCTTCAGGAAAAAAGAAAATGAATGATAGCAAATGAAAGTCTGGTTCTACACAAAAAAGTAAAATTTAGCTAAAAAGGTGAGTATTTACTGACAATACAAAACAAAAAGAATTACCATGTAGTGTGGGATTTGTAACATAAGTAGAAGTAAAATGTATGACATTAGCACCGAGCTTGGGGAAAGAGGAGATGTGTTAGTGTGCAGTGAAGGGGTCCAATATCCCTTGGAGGTATAATATCAGACTACAGTAAGTGAAAGACCTATATTATAAGTCACAAAGCAACCACTAAAATAATAAAACAAGTTATAGCTAATAAGCTACAATAATCAAGTCTATGGAGTATTAGTGTAAAGATAGAAAAACAGATTACTGGAACAGAATAGAGACCAACACCTATGTGGACAACAAATTTTCTACAAAAGTGAAAAAACAGTTCTTTGGAGAAAGGGTAAGCATTCCAATGAATTGTGCTGGGACAATGGGATACTTATGTTCCAGGGGGGGAAAAAACCTTCGATCCATACCTTACACCAGATCCACAATTAATTCAAAATGGATCACCAATTCAAATGTAAAACCAAAAGCTATGAAACTTCCAGAATAGAACATGGGAAAAAAATTTTGTGAGCTTGGATTGGGTAAAAATTTGTCAGCCTCAACACCAAAAGCATGATTCATAAAAATCAAATTGATAAAGCAGACTTCTACTAAGACTGAAAACTTCTGTTCTTTGAAAGACATTAAGAAAAATACAAGACAAGCCATAGATTGAGAGACTATATTTGCCTGTCATCTACCCAAAAAGCACTTGTCCAAGAAGTTATAAAGAATGCTCAAAACTCAATAATACTAAAATTAACAATGCAATTAAAAAATAAGCAAAGCCCTGGCTGGTGTGGCTCAGTGGGTGGAGCACTGGACTGTGAACCAAAAGTCCTGGGTTTGATTCCCAGCCAGGGTACATGCCTGGTTTGCAGGCCAGTCCCCCAGCTGGGGGCGTGTGAGAGGCAGCACTCAGTGTATTTCTCACATATTGATGTTTCTCTCCCTTTCTTTCTCCTTCCCTTCCCCTCTCTCTAAAAGTAAGTAAATAAATGCTTTAAAAAATAGACAAAGATGTCAACAGTTCGCCATAGAAGATATAAGAATGAAAATAAGGCCCTGAGCAGCATGGCTCAGTGGTATCAAGAAATAACATTCACAGACCTTTTAATGTGCAAAGTAGTCTACTACTACTAGACACTGTGTAAGGAAAAATACTGTGGTAAAAAGCACACTAAACACTGAGACTTAAACTCAAGTTCTTCTGTTTGCTTACTGAGCCGTAGACCATAGCCATGTAAGGGTATTTTGTGAGCCTCAGCTTCCATAATCAATAAAACAGAGAAAATGCTGCACCATCTATCTTTTCAAGGTTGATGTAAAAATCAAAGAAAATGACATGAAAGTATTTCTGAAAACTTGAAGTGCTATACACCCATAAAATACTGTTTTTAATCAGAGGTGGGATGACTTCGCATTTTTGATGTTTTGTAAATCTTTAAACAAAACCAATAATTCAATTCTTAAAAAATATCATGCCATGGCTTTTATGTGTTTTTCACATATTAAAATAAAAGCTTTTATCCAAAGTGTATGGAACAAATTGAATAAATTGTGGTATTTTATGTCAGAATCTTTGACTGAAGTACTCCCAAATTTTCTGTTCAAAAAAAAGAACTGAACAGAAACCAAGACACATATTCTTGACTGATATTTGAAAGGACAGAAAATTCAAGTGGTATTTCTAAAAAACAGAAACAGTTAGACTGAGACTCTCCTGACTCAGGCGGTCTTGCCCATGCCGTCCTTTCCCAAACATGGTAGACGTTGTAGCGGAGGGCTGACTGCCAATTGCAGTCACTCTGGTTTTCTAACACTTCACTGTCGTGTGTTCTGTTTAATCGATCTTCATTTTCTTTATTACTTCAACATATTCAAAGAAAGTAAACTACATGGCAGATATTCATAGTAACTACATATTGCTTAAAATGATTATATATAACTACATTATATATTACTGTTAATTCATAACTTGTCCTTTTTAAAGAGCATTTCTATTCAGAAATTTCTCAAACCACCCCAACAGACAACCCTATCATGAAAGTCTAAAAATCAATCTAAAACTACTGTAAGGATGTTCTAAGCAGCAGTCACCAAACTATAGCCCATAAGCCAAATATACCTGTTTTTGTACAGCCTGTGAGCTAAGTAAGGTTTCTTACATTTTCATATGTTCTTTAAAAAAAAAAGGAATAATGTTCTGTGAAAGATGAAAATGATGTGAAATTCAAATTTTAGTGTCCACAGAGTCATGTTCATTTGTTTACATATTAACTGTAGTGCAAGGTTATGGCCTGCACAATCTAAATCATTTACTACCTGGTCCTTTAACAAAAACAAGTTTTTAGGACTTGAAGCCAAGATGGAGGCATAGGTAGACACACTGTGCCTCCTCACACAACCAAAATAGGGACAACAACAATTTCGAAAAAAAAAAAAACAACCAGTACTGACAGAAAATTGAACTATATGGAAACCCAACAACCAAGAAGTTAAAGAAGACACATTCATCCAGACAGGTAGGACGGGCGGAGTCAGACGACTGGGTGGAGAGGGGTCGAGGCAGGGCTGCTGGCAGACCTTGGGCACACAGGAGGCAGCTGGTGGACCCAGCGAGGCAGCTGATTGTGGAGGGGCGCAGCACACAAGGTGGCTGGCAGACCAGGAGGTCCCACATTTGTGTGCAGATAAACCAGGCAAAACTGGGGAGCAAGACAGACCTCACAACCCAGGGCCCCAGCACAGGCAGATAAAGCCTCAAAACACCAACTGAAAACACTTGTGGGGGTTGAGGTGCCCAAAGAGACTCCCAGCCACACAGGAGAGTTTGTTGGAGAGACCCACAGGGTCCTAGAATGTACACAAGCCCACCCACAAGGGAATCAGCACCAGAAGGGCCCAATTTGCTTGGGGGAAGCGAGGAAAGTGACTGAAATCCGGCAGAGAGCAGAGCAAGCACCATTGTTCCCTCTCCGACCCCTCCCCCACATACAGCATCACAACCTAGCAACTGGGTTGCCCTGCCATGGTGAACACCTAAGTCTCAGCCCTTCACTATGTAATAGGCATGTCAAGACAAAAAAAATGGCTCAAACGAAAGAACAGATCAAAGTTCCAGAACAAATACAACTAAGCGACCAAGAGATAGCCAACCCATCAGATGCACAGTTCAAAACACTGGTGATCAGGATGCTCACAGAGTTGGTTGAATTTGGTCACAAATTAGATGAAAAAATTAAGGCTACACAAAGTGAAATAAAGGAAAATGTACAGGGAACCAATAGTGATGGGAAGGAAACTGGGACTCAAATCAATGGAGTGGACAAGAAGGAAGGAAGAAACAACCACACAGAAAAGAATGAAGAAAACCAGAATTCAAAACAATGAGGAGAGGCTTAGGAACCTTCAGGACATCTTTAAACATTCCAACATCCGAATTATAGGGGTACCAGAAGGGGAAGAGGAAGAGCAACAAGTGGAAAACTTATTTGAACAAATAATAAAGGAGAACTTCCCCAATCTGGCAAAGGAAACAGACTTCCAGGAAGTCCAGGAAGCTCAGAGAGTCCCAAAGAAGTTGGACCCAAGAAGGAACACACCAAGGCACATCGTAATTACATTACCCAAGATTAAAATGAAGGAGAGAATCCTAGAGGTAGC
>CM052542.1:43210594-43244738 GCA_028533065.1 Trachops cirrhosus | reverse complement strand
TTGAAAAAGATTAATAGTGAGGTATTACATGGACCAGATTGTTGAAGAAAGAAGGAAAAATCTGGATTAACTTTACACCAAAACTGAACATAGAAGTGCTAATCAGCCTGCAGTATCTTTGTGGGTTTTAATTTCTGCCAAGGTTTCAATCTGCCTTCCACCCCCCCACCCCCACTATATGAAGGATTCTAGAAGGTCTAATAAGAGGTCTTTGTCCCATTCTACAAAACTGGGTTTGGGAAGGGCAGGCCATCTGGCAGGAATGTGAGTAGATGGATTTTCAGAGTGTTTGTTTTGTTTGTAGGCATGAAGATGCTTTAATCCTTGTTGACGTCACACTTTCTTGGAGTGGAGTGAAAAGTTGTATTGTCAAAGTGCCAGAGTCATGCTGTTATTCCCACAGCAGTGCTTTTCCTTGGAACATAACACTTCAAATGATAAATTCTCTTCCCCAAATTGCACTGTTATTGTAATCAGGTTTTCCTAATTGTAGAGTCTTTGACAATTTAATGTGCTAACAATAGCAAAGGAGATTTATCACAAAGGTGTGTTGAAGGCAATTTGGGTAGAGTGTGATTTTTGGAGGACAGGGACCCTTTTCTGTTTTGTTCACTGCTGAATGTCCAGCTCTGCCTGGGCCAGATCTGGACTAAGAGTAGGTCCTCAATAAACTCATTGTATGACATAGTGAATTTGGGGCAAGTCACTTAGTGTATAAGATCTTCTGTTTTCACATTTATGGAAGTAGGAAGAAAAATCTCACTTTACTTGCTTCATTATCTATGTGCAAGTATTTTAATATTTAAAAGAAGCAAGCACATGTAAAGTTAATTTTCTTATACAGAGCCCTGTATCAAATCAGCTAGATTTGAAAGGCAACACCTAGGCCACTGTCACATGCAGACAGAAATCCTTTCTGTTGTATTCCTGACAAATAGTTATTCAGTTTTTACTTAAAGAGTTCCAGTGACTGGCAACCCAGTATGTCCTAGTGAGCTTATTGTCAGGCGATTGGAGAGAGTAGTGATATATGGGCTGTAGTCCTAGGACCAATAGCATCAGTACAACCTGTGATCTTATCTGAAATGAAGAATCCTGGGCTCCACACAGGAACTCAATAATGTACATTTCACAGGATCCTCCAGTGCTTCATACTCACTTTAAAATTTGCAAGTTTTTTGTCATTGATTTGAAAGCTTGTTCTTTATAGTATCCACTCATTAGTCTTAATTTAGTTTCTTGCAACCTTAAATAAGTTGTCTATTTTTTGTTCCACATGGAAACTGTTCAAATATTTGAAGGTAGAGTCCAGGTTGTTCATTTGCTGGACTCTTCTTAGATTGTCCAAGCTGAAACCCTGACTGTCCTGAGCTTTCCTGCAGTACCTTTGTCCCGTAGGGTTGTTTTAACAAGAGAGGAGGGGGCTTAGGGGACTGCATGAAAAAGGTGAAGGGGTTAAGAAGTATAGATCGGTAGTTACAAAACAGTCATGGGAATGTAAAGTACAGCATAGGGAATACAGTCAATGACATTGTAATGACGATGTACAGTGCCAGGTGGGTACTGGAAATATCGGGACACTATGTAAAGTCTGTAACTGTCTAACCACTATGCTGTCCACCTGAAAATAATGCTAAGTAATACTGAGTGACAATTGTAATTGAAAAAAAAAAAGAATACAAGATCCTGTAACTGAAGTTTTATGAAGGGAAAGGTTACCTCATCCCTTTGCCCTCGTGAATGGCAGAATGGGAATAAAAGAACAGTTAAACTGCTTGGAGACTCAAGCCCTTGGGGTATATAAACAGGATGAAACCACTTATCTCACCCTTACCAATTGTTCGGCATCTTCCTACCTTTGGTGTCTTCTCAGACACAGTTTTCCAAACTCAGTCTTCTTTTTCCTAAACTAAAATACCCAGTGCATTCAATTGTCTCCTGCATGGCAGGATCGGAATGTGAACTTTCTTAGAGATGTTTATTTTTTTGTTCTTGTTTGTTTTTAATTTCAAGTTAGATCATTGCCTAGCACTTTACATACTCTTAATAAATCTATTTTGAATACACAAACGAACGAATGAGTGGGGGAGCACGGTTGCCAGCTCTTGGTCGCCGTCTTTGGAAAACGCATTAGTGTGTTGCTGTACCAGCACAATTGGCTCCCTGCACTGGGCGGAATACTCTGTGCGCCCTATGAGTAGTATAGATACTCAGATTATTAGTTGCCCTAATTTAGACTTTATGCTTTGATGAGCTCAGTCTAGTGATGACAAAGAGAACATGACCTGCATCAGTATGATGATCTGTGTTTAGAAAAGCTAAAATAGACCTCCACAAAGCTGATTTAACTTATCGACAAGGTTGAATTTGTTTTAAATGGCACTTTTAGAGTGTTTTCCTTTTGGACCGGAGGGGCTTTCTAAGACTAGAAAGGCCCTCCTGGCTGAGAACTGCTGAGGTTGTTTCCCTCGCCTCCTTTCCATCATCCTTTGCTTCCTGGTCCGTCCAACAGTATCTGAAGCCATTTCCCTTACCTGAAATTACTTCTTCTCTAAGTATTACCATGAAAAAGGCTGTGGAAGAGAGCAGTAAATGCAGAGTAGGTGAATAAATGTAACTATCCAAGGAAGATGATGGTAGAATATGGCATTTTATGGTGTTGGATGTAGTAAAATGGGTAGAAACAGAGGCATAAGAAAAACAGACTGGCTCCTTTGCCATGGCAACAGTAAGTGCATTTATTACATAAACAGAAGCAATTGTTTGGTCCCTGAGCTTTTCTTTCCTAATCTTCTGATTCTCCTGCTTTTAGTTCAGTTTAAATTCTCAAAAGATGGCAGCCACTTACCTTGCAATGACATCGACCATTTCTTTAAATGCTCAATGTGGAGGTATACATTTAATTTCGTAATATTTCACTAATTAAAATAAATAAATCAAGGATTTCTTTGAAAGCTTATCATAGACGAGCCTGTGTTCTATCTCATCAAGCACAGAATAGTATGCTCTTTAAAATTTTGTATCTTTATTTTGATACAATAAACTTACAGACAGGAATCAAGGTACCATTTTCTTCCAATTCAGTGTCATTTAAAAACTGTCTGATTCATTCATCTATGTCTCGAGGGTAAATGGTCATCCGTGAGGGTCTGACGGAGAAACACTAAGTGATTCTATTTTAAAAGGAAAGCCAACATGCACTGAGTAGCGGTACTTCATAGATAGTTCAAAAGACTACTTTTATTTATTATGTCAAAATGCACCTGATGTCCTCTGGTTCCAGTGGGAAAAGGAAAGCTATTAAATGCTTATGATAGTGAAACATTATGTTTTAGGAGATAGGAAAGATTGGGGGTAATATATGGCAAATCAACTGCAAGCCAACACCTAAAAATTCTTTTAGGTTTTTCCAAAAAGAATTGCTGGGTTTTCATAATGTTCTTCCCACTTTGGAGGGAGTGGTGCAAAATTAAAAAGTCTGTAGTCTCATTTAATAAGTTTTCCAAATAATCTAAAATTGCAACATGTCCTGTAGGGTGGGTTGGGGTAAGTTAATGAATAAAGAGTCTAAAAATATACCAAATTTCTAGGTACAAGTATCAGCCCCACTCTTTATGAGCTATGTGACTTTGGGCAAGATACCTAATACCTCTGAGTCACAGTCTCTGCCCGAGTACGTTAGGATAACAAATTCTGCCACAGAGAGGTGTGGTCAGGTTTAGTGCAGTAACATGTAGAATGCAGGCAGTAGGGGACCTGGCATATGGCAGAGCTTCAAAACTGGGAATACAGTTCCATTCTCATTGTCACTTCAGTTCAGATCTTCAGAATCTCTCCTTGGGCCAATCTAATAGTTTCTGGTTTTTCTTGTCCACAGTCGCCCAGTGTTTTTCTGTTTTCCTTACCTACCAGCATTTATACATCTTTCACACAGTCTTCCTAACATAATATTGTTCTATGTCCCATTTTCTAGAGGAGTTGAAACTTCTTATCACAGTATTTAACGATACCTATGGTCTGACCCCAAATAACATTTTCTTTATAAAGATGTTTTCTGTTGGCCAGTTCCTCAACATGTCCTCATTTTTCTTTCTCCATAATTTCATTCACTGACACCCCCACTGCAGTACTTTCCATTTCTGCATACTGAAATCCTACCTGTGCTTTAAATTCCAGCTTTAATGCCATGCTCTCTATGAAATCGTCCTTACCCTTTAGACAGAAGTGATCTCTCTACTTCTGAAAATGCCTAACAATTCCTTATAATATTAATGATAAATGCCATACACTTACATAATGCTAAACTCAGGATACTTTACAATTTAGATATTATCTACAGTGTTAAGAGTAATTGACATTACAAATAACTCTCCATCTGTTTTCTGCCTCTGACTTAGAAATTGCTAGATTTCTTACCATCTATCTGGCTTCCCCTTCTCAGTCTTCTCAATGGGTATATTAATTTTGCAGGGTTGCCATAAAAATGTATGACAAACTGGATAGCTTAAAGCAACCTAAATTTATTGCTTCGAAAACCTGCTCATGAAAGTTTGTAGCAGCTTGACTCATAATCACCAAAATCTGCTAACAGGTAAGGTGTCTTCCAATGGGTGAATGTATAGCCAAACTGTGGCACATAAATATAATAAAATATTATTTAGCAATAAAAAAAGAGCTATCAAGACCCAAAAGATATGGCTGAATGGTAAAAAAAGCCAGTCTGAAAAGGTTGCCCTTTAGTATGGCTATATTAATAGGGGATTTTAGAAAGGCAAAACTATAGAGCCAATAAATAGATCACTCATTTCTGGGGTTAGGAGAAGTGAAAGGTTGAGTAGGTGAAACACAGAGGATAATGGTGGTGAAATCGTTCTGTGTGATACAGTAATGGTAGGTACCCAACAGTGTGCATTTGTCAAAAGCCATCAAACTCTACTGCACAAAGAGTGGAATACAGTATGTGACAGAACAATCTAACTATGCTACAAATGTATGAATAGAAACCTCACTGTAAGGATTAGGGGAAAAGTTGGCTGACCAAAATAACTGGCAATGAGTAAAGACTGTAAGACTAAAGGAAAAAGGAATTGTACATAAACATTATGTTCTTGTTGATTAAGTCTTCCATGGGGTCATGGACTAACAATTCTGAAACCACTATATTTGTATACTGGGACTAAGTGATTAAGTAAATGAATGTCAGATAGTGAGAGCCAGGTTTCTCACTGTTGAAGTGGGAGCTTATATGTAAGCAAGGGGAGGAGGCAGGTATGATCCCAGTTGTTATGGATTAGAGGTGGAGACATCAGTATAAACTCATGCTTACCTTTAGATAGAGATATTTACATATAGAAATATTTATAGATATGTGTATATTCAGGGATTAGTTTATGCACATTTATGTATATATATTGCTTTGTGGGCTGTAAAGGATTAGAAAAAAGGATACTTCTAGCACCCATTCATTTGTTTCTAATACTATTCTCCAATAAAAGGAAGCAGGAATCCTTGGAGAAACTGCTGATTATATGGGAAACATACAAGATAGGCCTGGAGCATCTTATAATGCCAGAAATTATGAAAGTACAAAAAATAGATATCAATATACCTACAATGATGGGGCATGCTAAAAGGAGACAAAGGCCAAAAAAAGTAGTTTTGGAACTTCTGGTCAAAATAGCAGCGAGGGAGACATGACTCACCTCTTCACACAACCTCATGAAAATTACAACTAAAATATAAAACAACCATCACTCAGAGCTGTCAGAAATCAAGTTGAATGGAAGTCTGAAAACTATGGAAATAAAGAAACCACATCTATTCAGACTGGATTGAGGGGCACAGATGTGGAAAAGGCTGGTTCCACATCCAAGTGTGGTAGATAAAAATTTGAGGAGGGATATCTAGGGAGTGAGGGGTCCCAGCCCCACACGGGACCCCTCATCCCAGGGTTCCAGTGCCAGGAAGATAAGTCTGGATAACTTCTGGCTGCACAATTCAGGGGAGATTGAGTAAGGGAAAGAAACTGCTGGAGCCCCAAGCAGTTCTTTTTAAAGAACCCATACAAAGACCCACCTACTCAGACTCACTCCCTCTGATTTCCAGCACCAGGGTAGCAGCTTGAAAGACATCAGTGGCATATAGGAAGAATTGAAGTGTCTGGCATCAAGGTGAACAGAGGCCATTGCCTCTTTTCTAAATCCTCCCCCTACAGAACCACAAAACTGGCAAACTGGTACCATATCTGAGACTCCATCAACCTGGTTAACACTGTTTACTCCGACTTGGAAATCCCCAGAGACTTCACCCCACCCAACCCAATTTATGGCCCACCCAAGCTAATTTCCATATGAATGGCTGATCTGGGCTCCAGCTGCACAACATTCTAAATCTTCTCAAACAGGTAGCAATAGTCCTCAGTGAGCCCCAGGCCCAGCACTAGTAGCAGCCAGTCTAGACTGACAGCATGGATTTGCCTGAGAATCTCCAAGCCCAGCACAAGTAGCAGTCGTCTCAGATTGCTTTATAGCTCAGGGAGGTTGGCCCTGGGCAAAACACAGGTGAGGGCTGACCTTGGCCTGCACCACCCAGGAAACCCAAGGGCCAGCACACCCAATGGACAGATAGCTACAGACCACATTGGAGCACCACCACCCTGTCCCTGCACAGCTGATCCTCCACAAAGAGCGAAGATTTGTGGTCAGTGGTCCCGGCCAATCCTTGTAGCTGACTGGCCTGGTTAAATCCCTCCCTTTGATCTACAAGAGCAATCAAGCCTCAACTACAAGAGGAGGGTGTATTCAGTCTGCACACAGGGTGCACCTTGAGTACCCAGCATGGGTGATAGGAGAAGCTCTGCCACTGGACCCTATAGGACACCTACTACATTAGGCCACACAACCAAGACACAGAGTCAAAGCAGCTCTACCTAATACATAAAAACAAACACAGGGAGGCTGCCAAAACAAGGAGAAAAGAAACATGACCCAAATAAAAGAAAGTATCAAAGCTCCAGAAAAACAGCTAAACAAAATGGAGATAAGTAATGTATCAGATACAGACCTCGAAACACTGGTTATATGGATGCTCAAGGAACTTAGGACCTCAACAGCATAAAAAAGATCCAGTCAGAAACCAAGGATACACTGCTTGAAATAAAGAACAATTTACAGGGAAGCAACAGTAGAGTGGATGAAGCAGAGAATCAAATCAATAATTTGGAAAAGAAGGAAGCAAAAATGACCAATCAGAACAACAAGAAGAAAAAAGAATCCCCCCAAATAACGATAGTATAAGCAGCCTATGGGGCAACTTCAAGAGGTCCAACATTCATATCATAGGGATTCCAGAAGAAGAAAAAGAGCAAGAAATAGGAAATCTATTTGAAAAAATAATGAAAAAAAACTTCTCTAATTTGGTGAAAGAAAAAACATGCAAATCCAGGACACACAGAGAAGAGGCCCATTCTAAGACATATCATAATTAAAATGCCAAAGATTGAAGATAAAGAGAGAATCTTAAAAGCAGCAAGAGATAAGCATTTAGTTAGTTACAGAGGAATTCTCATAAGACTGTCAGCTGATTTCTCAAAAGAAACTTTCCAGGCTAGAAGGGATTGGCAAGAAATATTCCAAGTCATGAAAAGCAGGGACCTCCAGGCAAGATTGCTCTACCTAGCAAAGCTATCATTTACATGAAACACTAAAGTAGTTCATCATCACCAAACCATTATTATATGAAATGTTAAAGGGACTCATTTAATAGAAAGAAGATCAAAACTATGAATAATAAAATGGCAATAAACACATATCTATCAACAACTGAATCTAAAAAACAAAGTAAACAAGAAGAACAGAGAGAATCATTGGACATGGAGAGTGTTTTGATGGTTGCCAGATGGGAGGGGAATGTGGGGTTTTAGTATTGAAGTGAAGGGATTATGAAGTACATATAGGTAGTTACAGAATAGCCATGGGGATGTAAAGTACAGTATAGGAAATGGAGTAGCTAAGGAACTTATACACATACCTGTGGACATGAACAATGGTGAGGGCATTTCCTAGCGAGTGGGGGAGGTGTTGGGTGGGGACGGCAAAGGGGGGACATTGTATGGGGAAACTGTAATAGCATAATCAATAATATATAATTTAAAAAAATAGAAAATAAAATTAACCATGGCGGGGTGGGGGGGGGAAGAAAAAAGGTAGTTTATAAGAGCCAAAGTTGGAAAAATTTCAACAAAAAAAACTTGTATTGGATTATAATCAGAATATAAAATAAATATCTGCAAACCCATAATGACACAAATAAATGATTGACAAAACAATTGTGAGAAAATAGACTAATCTTCCATGTAGAATAATTCCAGATAATTTGTGTAGACCCTCATTCTCAAGGAAGTGCAGCATAGCTCTTAATTTCTTACTTGTGAGCCACATATCATGACTTCTTTCCAAAGAGTACAGTATGGAAAGAGTTGAAAAAAAGAGTAATTTTACAAGGGAGAAACTTGATAAACACTGTCTCAGCCAGGATATTAAGGTCAGTGTTATTGTGATGTGATGTTGATAGTATGTACATAGTATGATATAATGTGATGAGAATAGCACTTTACCTTTGTGGTTTTCCTCCCCAGATAACATATAACTACTACTGATCATGAGAAAAACATTAGATGGACCACAAATGAGGGAAGTTGTACAAAATCCCTGGCCCGTATTCTTCACTACAGTCAAGAAAATCAAAAACAAGAAAAATCTGAGAAACTATCCCAGTCATGAGGTATATAAGGAGACATGCTGACTAAATATGATGTGGTATCCTGGATGGGATTCTGGGACAGAAAACAGATAGGAGGTAAAAACTCATGAAATTTGAATAAAGTATGGACTTTATTTAAAAATTATGTGTCGATATTGGTTCGTTGATTGTGACCAATACATCATACTAATGTAAGATGTTAATGAGAGAGGAGACTGGGTATGAGGTACATGGGAGTTCTATTATCTTTACAAATTTTCTTTTATTAAATTTATTGGGGTGACATTGGTTAATAAGATTATATAGGTTTCAAAGGTACATCTCTAAGATCCATGACCTTCATGTTGCATTGTGTGCCCACCACCCAAAGTCAAGTCATCTTCTGTCATCATATATGAGTCCCCCTTTACCCTGTACTATCTCCCATCCCTCTTCCCTCCGGTAACCACCATACTGTTGTCTGTGTCTATGAGTTTTTGTTTGTTTGTTTTCCTTGTTCGTTCATTTGTTGTTTTCAGTTTTATACCCCACATATGAGTGAAATCACATCTAAAACTTCTCTTTAAATCTAAAACTTCCTAAATAAAAAGTGTGTCAAAAAATTTGTATGCTAAGTTTCAACCCATACCAATTAAATCAGAAGTCTGGAGTGTGAACTAGTCATTATTATTTTTTTAAGAACCCAGATGATATCAATGTACAGCAGAATTTGGGAACCTCTGGAGTAGATGTCTCTGAGGCATGGAGGCTATTGTATTTTGGCATTCCTTACTTCACTCAGAGTGTTCCAAACTTATGAAATTGTTGAGTGTTGTTTGTATTTTACACCTATTTCAAGTTGAATTATTAATGAGCATGATAAAATGAAAGAACTGGAACAAGTTACCCATTTGAGTACCACTTGATGTAACACTATTGGGTATTGAGCTACTAATAGAAAAATATTTCAAGTGTATAATTACAATCACTATTATATCTTTTTAAAAGATTTTACTTATTTATTTTTAGAGAGAGGGGAAGGGAGGGAGAAAGAGAGGGAGAGAAACATTGATGTGAGAGAGAAACATCGATTGGCTGCCTCTCACATGCACCCCAAACATGGGCCACAACCATGTGCCCTGATGAGGAATCAAACCAGTGACCTTTTGCTTTATGGGACGATGCCCAGCCCACTGAGCCATGCCTGTCAACGCACGCCATTATATTTTAATATACAAGTTCTCTTCTAATTTTCCTGTAATTGAAATGTGAAAGATGTTGATAAATACGCCCTTTCTTTTGTCAGGTCCCAGACTCCCTCGCCAGAGTATATCAGTGTGTTCCGGTGGACCCCCACCCTGGGTCTAGTTTTCTCCCTTTTTTGACTTTCACTCTAGGAGGCTGGTTCTATGGACTCCAACACCTCAGCCCCTTTGCCCTCTGGTTTCCAGGTGGGTTCAGGCAGGATGGAAGACATAGGCTGTTTTCAGTCCCTTTCTCTCCCTTCCTCGTCATGGTTCTGGCCGTTGCTGTTTTTGTCCCAGCTCCCGCTCTGGGGACTCCAGTAGTCACCTGGCTCTGGAAAAACTGTTTCCTTCCCTAAGTTCCTTGTCTTTAGGCCTAGGAAATGTAAAGGCTTCCTGCCGTGGCAGGTCTCTGGTAACTCACCATCCCTTGTTGGATTTTTCAAATTTTTGCCTGTACCTCTATAAATAGTCTTTTCACTGTAATGTTTTTACTTTAACCCTTTGAGGGTGCCATCTGTTCCCTGTCAGAATCCTGACTGATACAGTGCATAGTTGTCTACTCTCTGTTCTCAGGGACAAACACCCTCTCCCATTTTTTTTTTTTAACTTGAGCAAATGTCCTGCCTACCTCGTTGGCTTTAAAAATGTCCTCAATTTTGTGAAATGATGCTGAAAGTACAGAACACTATTTTCTCTAAACCCTTACTTGGCAAAAGCAAAAGTTGGCAAACCTATGTTGTTCACCACACATTTTTTAAATCTCACTTTTGAAATCCAGAATCTGGGAACCATTGATACAAATAAGTATTTGACTTTGAAACATTAAGGGAATTCAGCTGTAATTCATTTTTCCACAAGAATCTTACAAATTTGGTGAAAGTTGCCAACGTGCAATTTGTCATGGCAGGTACTCAAGTCACTAGGGTTCAGTTGTTTGCATAATTTATTGTCCCGCTCCTGGTAAAGAGGAAAATAGTATCAGGGAAAAATAGAGGGAACTATAAAAATTAAAGTGGTTCTTTTCTGTATCTTTGAGTATTACACTTCATTGGAGATCAGAGGAGAAAGGGATAGAGGAAGAGGATATGAGTGCATCTGGAAGTCTTAGCAAGAAGTTGAAAGGACTCATCTATGAAGTATGGATGTTTGGTGATAGTGACTTAAAACTTCTATGTTCCAGAAATGTCTCTATTTGCACTGTTCCAAGTATTTTTTATTACGAGTTATTACAAAAGCTCATTTATAGATGACTTCATTACTAAGCATCACACATTAAAATTGAATGTGTTTCATAATGTCAAGTACAGTGAATCTATACTTGGAATAAAAATTTTAGAGTACCTTATGCTTGGACAGGGTAGAGAATTTAAAGTATGTATTTATCATGGTTCATTCTCCTTGCTTTTACAGTTCTTCCTTGTTGGAAATGTAACGTTCTTCTTTGTCACGTCACATCACATTTAATGTTGACTGCAAGGGCGTTAACACAGGGTTGCTTTTGTTTTCATCTGTTTAAGACATTTTTATTGTTTTTATTCTCATGACTTACCCTGCTCAGCACTTAGCTAAAGAAAATACACCAAACAATCTTTTAAAATTTATTCTTTCTTTTAGACACTTTTAAAGGGAACTTTAGAAGGACCAAATAGCTTAGTCCCTGAGTGGAGGGAAGTTTTTTTACAGTTGTAATCCAAACACAAGCTATTGTCAACATAGCATGGAAGAAGAATTGGTAAACTCAAGAATTTTCTTTCTCTTTACATTTCTACTGAAACTTTAAACACTGATTTATTTTCCCCTTTTTCTGGTGGTGGAAGCCAATTGATGGAAAACCTGGGAATTGTCAATAGCCATATGTCCCACCATATGCAGAGCGTTAGTAAGAGGGAATGAAACCCACTTAAGTTAGGAAGCAGAGACAAGAGGTGGAGAAGGTTACTGGTGTTTTTTGGGTTTCTGAAGACCAGCCGCATGTCTGCTATTCCTTTTATTTGGCTGTTTAAATTTTCCTGATTCCATGAAATAAAAATTCTTCTTTTTTGACTAAGCTTTTAGGTTAGGTTAGCTATGTGTGGCTTGAATTAATTTAAGTGAAAAGAGGACATTGAAGGAAGATTGTGAGGTAGCTTCCAGAATTAAAGGAAGAGTTGTTGACCAACCAAGCTACAAGGAGGCAGGAGCAGGCAGTCTAGGAACGACTCAGCCTGGGGCCAGGAGTTAGGTGCCATCAGGACTCACTCATCCCTAATGTTCCTTTCGTGGAGAAATATTCTGATATATTACCTGCTATGTTTTCCCCCAGTACGTTCATTTATTTAGTAATAATCCTCTTCCATTCATGGGCATTTTTGTATCCATTGCCACAGAAGATGTTATAGCAGGCTGGGTTCTGAGTCTCAAAAGCACAGACCAGAAGTGAATTCAGGTTCTGAAGACTAACGGAGCCACCCCAAGTCAGGGGAAAAAGAAGAAAGTCAAGGGGGAAGCAAAGAGAGCTCAGTTTATGCATCATTAGAAAAAGAGGCTGTGCATGCAGATGACTCCATCACCAAGCAAAAAACAGTGCGCGTTTGTGTTTATTGCTGTTTTAAATTGAATGTATTTCATAACATCAAATACTGTAGTCAGTAGTCCCCTGTATCTACTGTTTGCTTTCTGCTGTCTTGGTTTCCCAAGGTCATTGGTGGTCCAAAAATATTAAATGGAAAATTCCAGAAATAAACAATGCATAACTTTCAAATTGCGTGCCATTCTGAGTAATGAGATAAAATCTTGCACTGTTTTGTTCTGCCCTGCCTGGGCGTGAGTCATTCCTTTGTCCAGCATATCTGTGCTGCATCCCCTACCTGTCCATTAGTACTTAGTAGCAGTCTTGGTTAAATGGACTGTTACAGTATCACAGTGCTTATGTTCAAGTAACCTTTATAGGAGCCTAATGCTTGATGTCACAATATCTACATCATTCATCTCAGTTCATCTCATCATGTGGGCACTGTATTGTCACAAGAAGAAGGGTGAGTACAGCACAGTAAGATATTTTGAGAGAGAAACCACATTCACATAACTTTTACTACAGCAACCATTATAATTGTTTCATTTTATTAGTTGTTAATCTTTCACTGTGCCTAATTTATAAATTAAACTTTATCATAGGTATGTATGTGTGATAAAAACATAGTATATATAGGGTTTGGTACTATCTGCAGCCTCAGGCACCCACTGGGGGTCGTGGAATGTATCCCTACAGACAAGGGGGACTACTGTACAGCCAATCTACAACTGAAACAAAAATTTTGAAGTAACCTATGAAGTTTATATCCAAGGACTGAATGCTATAGGTGAACAGCAACATACACTCCTGAAAAGTTGGGGGTGGGAATCCATAAGAGCTGAGAGAATCACAGAGTAGAAAGAGCCATTGCTCCTTATCCTAGCAAGAGATAGTGGAGAGAAGCCCCTGGTGTTCTTGGCATTTGCAGTGGCACGGGACAGCATGTAGAGATGGCGTGTGATGGAGGTAGTCAATTCTGAAGCTGCCTCATAGAATTCCACCTTGACTCAGCAAGATGTAGGAACAATGGACTAATTCCTGAGAGTGGCATAGATAGGGTGCTGAGTCTCACCAAGCTGCTTATAGACCAGAGAAGTGTTGGTAGAACACTACTCGGTGCATTTCAGAAAAGAGTCAGGGGCAAGCAAGGGGAGTCATTCATCCTGAAGTAACCTTCAGCATGGACTCATGTAGATCAACACCTGAAAAACAGACAGGATGAGCAGTCAGATGACAAATTCAACAGATAACCAAAGGTCAAAACCTTTGCTTATCCTGGGCCCTGCCTGCCTTCCTGCCCCACTGCCCACTGCTGAGAAGTTAGAAGTGAACTTAAGGAAAAGAAACAGGAACCTGAATCTGTGGAGGTGTATTTTCTATCTGTTGATAAAACAGGATCTCTGTGAAGAAATTAAGTTCAGTTGCATAATAAATTGTCACACTGTCTGAACACCTGCTTATGTGGCCTGAAATTCAAATTCTGTCTTGTGCCGCAGACTGTGTTCTCCTGTGTGGCAGAGAACCTGGCTGCTGGCGGCCGCCGCTCACAACCACATATATTCACCGTCTGCGGGGAACGGGCTCTTCACCCCTTGCCTTCTGCCCCTTGGTCCTCCACCCCAGATCCTGTTTGAAAAGGTTCATAGAACAATCTTTTATTTTTATTATTTATTTATTTTTCCAGTTACAGTTTACATTAAATATTAGTCTATATTAGTTTCAGATGGACAGCAAAGTGCATCTGTACTTTACGGAGTGGGTCCCCCGCTGCTTCAAGCGCCCAACCTGGCCCCACACTCATTTACTTTGGAATTATTGACTATTTCTTCACAGAACAATCTTGACTGGCCTTCTTCTATTCATGTTGCCACCCCCGTGACCAGTCACAGAGTCGGCAGTGTGACATGCTATGATAGATCCGGCTTGGACCATGTGCTTGTGGCCTCTGAAGCCAGGATGCTGTAACTTGCAGCCCTTCCCCCACCCACATTCATATGCTTGAAGTTGCAGAAGGAGTAGTTTTTCTGCCAAAAACAAACAAACAAAAAAAACTAACAAACAAACAAAACAAAATACCCAAAACCTTGAGCAGAGGAAGAGGAGAAGAGAGGCTAGCTGATAAAATAGTGTCCCCTACAACTTGTTTGAATCAGGCATCTATCTGGTAGAAAAATTATTAAGAAAGGTTTCCTTAGTGTTACATTGATATGCTTAAGCGAAGTAACTAAAATAATTAAGAGATACTGACTATGTCTTTTATGACCCATAAGGTCAGAACCAGAACCTGGGCTCTGGGAAAACAAACACTCAAATAAACAAATTTCATTGTAAATTTGTAAACTGCACAGCAGCTTAACTATGAGACTTGGCTTACAGGCCAGTGAATAGATTTGGTACTCTTTGCTCTCAAATCCCATTATATTCCTGCAGAGAACAAAGTGCTTTGTGCTATGTGAAAACTGATTTATAGTATCTGTGCACCAGTCACCAGGATTACCAGAAATGTTGGCCACTATCCTTTAAGGTTCACAGGGACTTAAATCTGAAATGCATTTCTCTGAAAACTTCATTTAGCTGCATAATTCTGAAATGATTCTAGCCAACTGTTTATTTATAGCAGCAGTTTTTGGTCAACAAACAATTTGATTGACTTGTCTTTCAACTCTAAACAACCTTATGATTACAATTTAAATAGTTGCTGTGAAATTCATTGCTGTTATGTAGCTTTTAGGCAGTCAGAATAGTACACGTCTCCTACATCCATACCAGTACCATGGTGAAGGGTGAGAAAAGATGTTCCAACAAATTAGGAGCCTAAATGAGTTGCAAGTTGGGTTAACTTGCAAATGAATAGTACACAGCAGTAACTGGGCTGCCTTAGGGAGGGTCAGAATGGATCTAGGTCCCAGAATTAGTTTCAAAGAACACATGATCTTACATAGCTATTTTCAAGTAACTTTTTAAAATTTTCTGACTATAAAAGTAACATATGATCACTGTAGATAACTTGGAACAGTAAAAATGAATGACTAAACAAACTCATCTCTTACTTCCCAATCCAAAGATAGCCACTGTTAACATTTTGATGTGTTTCTCATGATTTTTTTCCAGTGCATGTATATTTTTAAAATCCATCAAGATTCTGTTGCACATAGGGTTCATATACACTCTATGGAAATTTAAAATAAAAATCTCTTTTTGGTAGGGGAATTTTAAATAATACCCTAGGTAAATAATCATTGTAAATTAATTACTTCTAAAATAAAACATTTTTTTGTTCTTCTTAATTATACAAATGAAAAACCACAGGATATACCTTTCATACTTTAGTCCAATGAATATTAACTGAGCAATTTCTACATCCAAGATACTGTGATGAAAAGTTGATGTTATATATATATCCATACCCATGGATATGGATGAAGCAGAGAGCATTTTATGATAAAATAGATACAAAATGAATCTCCAAATTATCATAGCCCATAGCTAGCATAGCTCCAATTCGGGAAATTACAAATAAGGGTCAATTTAGTTGGATTGGCACATTGGCTTGGATTTCAACCATGATGACAGAGGCGGGTGATGGTTAAGGGAAGGGTGTTGTGAAATAGAGGACATTCAGGGTGGAATAGCAATGCTGAACAAAAGCAAAAATTGAAAATTAAAAAAAGGAAAGGTATGTTTAGATACCTATAGGTTGTCCTCTATAGTGGAAGAAAATACTGGTAAGTTAAATCTCAGACAATACACTGAGAATTAATTTAATGCTAATTTAATGCTAGACTGAGTTTAACTTTACTTTGTGGGCAGTAGAGAACCACAGACACTTCTGAGTACCAGAATAAAATGGTCAGGACTGTACTTTAGGAATATTATATGGGACGTAAAATTCCTAACAGGAATGATGTGCCCATTTGTGTGTAGGTAAGTATTCCTATAACTGTTTTCTAAATATCTGTTTATTTTATTATATAAATAGTAGATATATTTTTATTTTTCTTTCTGAACCCTGAGAATATCTTTTTAGAACTTCTTTGGTAAGTATAAGAATTTCCTAAAATATTTTCATGTCTAAACTTCCTTGTCATTGGTATTTATTTATTTTTTATTAGTTATAACTTGACAGGGAATGTTCATTTTTTGTGCATATATTTGTTCCCTTTGTCTTTCCTTCATAAAATATTGATTCCCTCAAAAAGGAGTTGTGGAGCAACTATATGGGTAGAATCTTCTTTATAGGAACTGTGTCTCCTGGGCAATTTTGATTAAATTCTGGGCCTGGAGATAACATTTTAGTAAGAACAATTTGGAATATCATTCTTTTAAGGAAAAAATTGCTAGTACTTAAGAGAGTCACATTTTATAGCTGATACACATTTATTTATTCTGTTTGTTAAATATTTGGAAACTCAGATTTTCTTTATTTGTTCTTTGATTTTCTCTGTAATTTTCAAAGTGTTTTCCTTTCATTGCTTCTTAACTACTTCATTTAACTGTGAATGGCTAAAATCTTTTAAAGAAATGAAGTGTATTTTAGGGGTACTGTTTGTGTTTAATGTAGAAAATTGATTTTAGGTTTCTATTAAATTAGCTTTACATTGTCTGCTCTAAACTTACCACCATTAAACATATTTCTGGTGTACTCAGCAGAACTGGCTCTCATTTACCCAATCAAAGAAGTTGACCTGCTAATTATCTGCAAACAGCAAGTCAAGTAACCCCAAAGTTTAAACACCCTTATGTAAAAGGCTTTTAGTGTTTTCTTTGATTTCAGAATCTATTACTTAATTAAACAGTATATTCCTTACACAACTAATGCAATTCAGTACAATTAAATAGAAGAAGGCACTTACTCATATGCAAGAATATACTTGAGTATTTATTGTAATTAGTTATATTGATTATTATTTTTTACCATAGCACCTTTTACATTTGCAAATGCAACTCTTTTATTTTTAGATCCAAATGCTTTTGTATCCATTTCACAAACCCTCATGACATATTTGAGATTCCATTTTTGCTACTCCATCACTCTTTTCCCTTCCAAAGGCAAGAATAAATCAGAGCAATTATAGCAACATAAAAATCACAAAATAAAGATGGCACTTCATGGTGCTTTTTAGTATCATGGTAACCAGAGTCTGACATTCTCTCATGACATTTTAACACTCGAGTAATCTCCCATAGTTTTTAGGCACTAAGAGTAATGTCTTTTCGCTGCTGGTTTCTGCAGAATGTTGGTGCCCCGACCTAGACCAATCCATACACGATCAGTCTAGAAGTCACAGCAGAGCATGTACATCACAAGCTGTTAAATTACTCAGTGCCGCTTTGGTTGCTTAACTGAACTGGTTAAAGTCAAAGCCTGTGTATGTATGTTTAGATAACAATCTGTATGAGTTAATTTTCCTGTTTAAGATTTACTGATTTATCCCAACTGTCTTGGAAATGAGATATACATGTGTGTGCACATGCATGCATGAGCTTGCACACACACATGTAATTTATTTATTACAATGGAGAACAGATGAGAGCAAAGTAACTACAGCAATCATCACTTTTGGAGGGAAGAATTGTTCATGTTATATAAATGGTGAATCAATTCTTCTGTGAGTAGAGGTCAGATACAATTTATTGTTTATACCCCCAAACATCTTCATATAAATACTCCAAAGTTGCAGTACCAAGTCATAGATTCTTTGATGTGGTGAAGCCCTTAATTACCACCATGCTGTCTAACCTCTTTCCTGCTCAGTGTTGTCCTATAGCATTCCTGGTGGACACTCCTTTAGTCTCTGTTGAAAAATATCTAGTGAGGAGAGCTTTCCCAGTAGCCCACTCCATTTCTAATGGCTGTGAGAGATAGGAAGTTATTCCTCTGATTTGGTTTAAACCCAGCTACCTGTGTTTCCCACTTGCTGAGTTTAGTTCAGTAGAAAAATCTACCACATCTTCTTTACGATTGTCTTTACAGTGTTTCAAGTGAACTATCATCCTTGCCATCCTCCAAAAGTGAATTTTCTCCAACAGATTTCTATTTCCCCATCTCCAGAGGCTTTTATTCATTTGGTCTATGATGGACCCCAGAAACTGTGTCTGTTTTTGCAGTTGTAGCTGTGTAGTTTCATCAGCCTGTTTTCTGTATGTAGAAATTTGGGGGTCTAGTAGCTTTCTTCCATTTTTTACTCGATCCCTTTAACTCCAAGTTTGCAGTGTTTCTCTTGGTATAAAATTCTCAAGAACTTCATAGGTGTCCTGTGTATGTTAAAAGAATTCACTCTAAAGATATGAGGCTTGCTCTTTGATCCTCCCTAGATAACCCCATCTCTATTTTGGGGCTCTGAGGAGATCTATGAGTTACATACTTAATCTCTTCAAAAAGCCTTTTTTTTCATGCTTGTGACTAAATACTCTATAACATTTTTAGTCTTTCTAAAATATTAGCAAAAGATTGACAAGCTACATTCTTGGCTTTTTGTCTACAGCATGCTTTCTTGGCAATGAATCCCTTAATTCCTACTTATTTTGAAAGCTGCATACACTGAGAACTTCCCAAATCATTAAATCTGGGTTCCTTTCCATTTAAAAATTCTTTTCTCAATTTATCTCTCTCTCCTTGTATTCTACTCTAGGCAACAAGCAGCCAAGATATATCTTCAACACTTTGCTTGAAAATCTCCTCAGCTATTTGTCCAATTTCATTGTATACAAGTTCTATTTTCCACATAACTGCAGGGCACAATTCTACTAAGCTTTCTGCCACTATGTAACCAGGAACCTTTTTCCTCAAATGTCCAGTACGTGTTCCTCACTTACTTCTGAATCCCCACCACCAGCCACTCGAATGCCCATGTTTCTACCAATAGTCTGTTCGTGATGATTTAGGTATCCTATGAGGTGATTTTTGTTTCTATGACATCCTCCCCACTTCCTTGAGTCCTCACAGAGTTGTTAATGCCCATATTTCTATTAAAAGTCTGTTTAAGACAAGATAGACCTTTCCTATCATGTTCCTTAAAATTCTTCCAGTTTCTAGCCATTGCCCAATTCTAAAGCCATTCCCACATTTTTGGGTCTTTGTTCCAGTAATACTCCATTTCTACTTACCAAAACCTGTTAGGGTTCAACCACAGAAGCAGAACCAGTAGGAGATATAGTAAGATATCTACTATATCTTGTAATGCAGGGGTACCCAACCTCTGGGCCACAGACTGGTACCAGTCTGGGCCTGTTAGGAACCAGGCGGCACAGCTGGAGGTGAACTTGAATGTTATGTGCTTGAATCATCCCCAAACCATCCCCCATCCCAGGCCTGTGGAAAAATTGTGTTCCATGAAACCAGTCCCTGGTGCCAAACAGGTTGGGGACAGCTGTTGTAAGGCTTACGTGATTGTAGGGATTGGTGCTCAGCAGCAGTGATGTCACCTGAGAGCTTATTAGAAATGCAGACTCCTGGGCCCTAACTCAGGACTCCTGAATCAGATCCGTGCTTTAGATATTCCTAGTTTGATTCAGTTGCTCATTGAAGTTTGAGAAGCATTGTGATTGCCTAATTTCTCCTGTTACCCTGGCTCTTAGCTTACTTTTTCTATCATCCTTCATACCTTCCTCCCAACAAATCTGAAAATATAGTTCTTGAATATAAGCATTTTCAACATTTTATTGTGAATAGAGGTGAAAATCTCAATGATCTTCAAATTTCACATGACCTTCAAAGTTCTTCCTACTAGAGTTCTGTGTACTTTTCTAGTTATTCTTTTCTGAATGTACCCTGTTCTCTCACTAGATGACTTGCAGTTCCCCATGGTGCCGTGCCTTTTCCTCTCTGTGCCTTTCTTTCCACACTCTGCTCCCCTGCATGGAGTGCCCTGCACTGCCCTGGCTGAACTATGGGAATCCTCACTTGACTCCTCATAGATATGAAGGACCCAATGCCATTTATCCTGGTTAATTGTGCTCGATATGTAATAGCTACTGATTATTGTTAAAGAAACAGTAAATGATCAGAATGTGACAACCCAAAAAGGTTTCCAGGAATGTTGTGAAGATTAAATGAGGTAATAATAAGCGAATGTACTAAAGTACTAGGTAAAAAGTACTATTTTGAAAGCATGGTCTCATCACTTTCATGACATTTCAGACACGTTATTATTATTTTCATCTCCATTTTACAAAAAGGAAACAGACAGAAAGGGTAGGAACTAATTAACACATGCATACAAAAGAATATTGTAAGTCCTTTATAAATGTACATTTTAAGATTTGTATGGTAATTGCACAAATAATCAGTAGTTATAATTATCATTTCACTTTAAAAGATTTTCCAAAATACATTTAGAACACCATAGACCGGGAGAAGTGCTATTTTACTTAAATTATATTCCAACAAACCTTTTTGAGTGCCTGTTGTAGTGGATATCTGTGCTTTTTCCCCTCACTTCCCTTTTGGTATGATGACCCTACCACTTTTTTTGGGGGGGGACCACTTTTCCCTCTAAGTTATTTGGTTAGGGTGAAATCAACTCTCCTACCATTTCCTAGTTTCCTCAAGTGCACAGGCGACTCACACCTGAATAGTCATCATATTTCAATTCATTGGCCATCGACAGTGGTTCAGGGATGGGCCCATGATCCAAGTAATAACTGAGACTTGGTCTGGTAGTTATCACCACATTGGTCGATTGTTTAAGATTGGAAGAATGGAAGAGTGAGAAGGAAAGTCAAACGGGGAAGAAGTGAACTGGGAGAGAGTGGAGTCCTTAAAATCATTGTAAAGAGTTTCAAGAAGTGCTGTATCAATATTATGAAATTAATACTTGAATAAGGTCTATGTTTTTAAAACTAACAACCAAAATACTTGGACAAAATATTTTAAGTAACTGCAGTTTCAGTTGTGATTGATTGTTCTCAGCAGGAATTGTATCTGTGTAAATGGGCATATTATTGATTTTTTTAAAAAGAAAAGACAGGTGATCTTATTATTTTCTTTTTTAAATCAAAGATTTCCTTTTAGTGATTTTTTCCCTCACTAAAGACAATACTGAACGAGTAAGGGTGTTAATCTGTTTTGCTCTAGTAAATCCTATCTTCTTACTATAGAGTTCTTTTTCAATGTGGTGATAATTGCCAGTTTGGTGGTGATTTATTTTTATTTGTCTATTCACTCAACAACACTTTGTGTTGTGCCAGAGGGAATGAGATTCAAAGGTGCCCCTTAGCCTAGAATATAAATTCCACAGAATCTCCTGACTCAGAGCCTGGTATCTAGCAGACATTCAATATTATCAGAAATCTGTACATAGAGATAGATAGATGTGGAGTGCATTTCTGTATTAATTTGACAATGATACCTTCCAAGGAGCCATGTTTGGCCTTCAGGTATTGCCTATGAATTGAAGGCTTGGGTCTCTAATTCTTTTGCTTAGGGTAGTTATTCCTCATAATGCCTAGGTAATGATACTTATTTTAGTAGTTCACAATGAAATAATTAGTTATACTTAGTTTTGAATAATGACACTGGAATGACACCCTGATTCCACAATAGACAATTATTTTGGTTCCTATTAGTTTACTAACTTAGTGGGTTGAGTGGTGGCTTCCCTCCAAAATATGTCCACATCCTAACCCCTAGAACCCGTTAATTGGACTGTAACCCATCCCTCTATTCTTTTAATATTGTTATCGAACAGTAACTGGGGTCCTGCAGCCTGCCACCACCCTCTAGGCAAAATTCCAGAGGCAAAGGTTTTGTGATAAAGAAAAGGAGTCTTTATTCAAAAGTTTCACAATTTTGGAATAACAGCTTTCCACAAGAATTAGTCACTTAAGCCTATCAATTAAGGTGAAACTCTTGAACTCTTTAGTTACAGCTTAATCACTTAAACATTTCAATTAGGGCTAAACTCTAACACCTGAGTTCTCCTAGCATTTCCCCCTGTCAGTTTTAACTAATTTCTATAGTGTTAGTTTATAAACTAAAACAACATAAGATATAAAAACTACATAATTTTTGAAGAATGACGGGTTTCTGCCTCAGAGGTCGTCTCCTCTAGAACATCCAAAGAATAACCCTGCTACCCTCTGCCAGGCCAGCCAGACCCTAGGCTGTGCCCAGAGTTTCTTCCCATCCAAAATACTGTCTGATGGGAAACACAGGCAGCTGCAGCAAGATCATCCAGACATTCTTGAGGAAGAAGAGAGCCCGAGAGCCAGAGAAAACCTCTGCCTGCCTATTTGAGAGCCCTTCTTCATTTTAAATATTCTCACCCATAATTCTGTATGCTCTGGAGGCATTCAGCTTTTCAACCAATCCTGTCCTACACTGTTTACCATTGCCTTAGGCAGACTCCTCCTATGGCCCCTCCCTACTCCTTCCCAGTGATATGATCAGATCTCTCTGTATCAATATTGTTTCTGTTAAAAGTGTTTTTGTAAAAGATGAATTGTTAAGCACTCATGTTTTGCCATGTATAATGTGCGCTTTTTTGCCCAAATTTATGAGGGAAAAATAAGAATGCACATTATACATGGGTATAATGATTACATATCATGGGTATAATAATGGATATAATCCATGTATAATGTACACAAAAACATGAGTGCGCATTATACATGGCAAAATATGGTAATATGTAACCTATCGGTAAGCGGAATAAACTGTGTTGACTTACATGTAGAGAACTTTCAACCACCTACCCTTTGATTTCCTTTTTCTGCTTTCCCTCTCCCTCCTAATAAAACCACCTACTGCACTGAGATGTTAAGATGGTCTTTGGGATGGGAGTCTGCCATCTTCTCAGGCTGCTGGTGCTTGAATAAGCCATCTTTCCTTGCACCACACCTGACTCTTGAATATTGGCTTTCGAAACGGCGGGCAGCCAAACCTGAGTTCAGTATGAGAAACTTACTTGAAAAAAAAGGGGGGCGTTTGCAGATGTAATTAAGTAAGAGTCTTGAGTTGAGGTCATCCTGGATTATCTGGATGGTCCCTAAATCCAATGACAAGTGTACTTCGAAGAGAAGACTGACACAGAGGCGAAGACCATGTGAAGATGGAGTCGGAGACTGGAGTGATGCAACCATGAGTCCATGCATTCCTGAAACTACCAGGAGCTGGGTGACACAAGGGAGGATTCTACCCTAGGGTCTTGGGAGGGAGTGCAGACCTTTTGACACTGTGGCTTTGGACTTCTGGCCTCCAAATCAGTGTGAGAATAAATTAAGTTTGTGCTCATTTGTTAAGGCAGGCCCAGGAAACTAATATGCTATTTTATACCAATTATCTAATTAAGGATTCTGCTGTGATGTTTTATTTCATAATAATCTTGGAATATCAGTGTTTCTACTCAAATTCTTGTCTCCACCCAATGGAGACATTATCTGTTGTGTGAGGTTTGATGAAAACCAAAAGGTGAGTGCTTCTGGGTCATTTTTGTCTCCCATAAAGTCCCCAGAAAGTCCATTCAGTGCACAAATATGAAATTTCTGAATCAAGTAGCCTCAACAAGTGGTCTGGAGATTCAAATGTTCTTTAAGAAAAGTGACATTTGTCCTGGGAGGATATTTCTATGGGAGAAAAGTTCCACTTATAAAGTCCCACAAGTCAGCAAAGTAACTGGGTCAGGGAGCTGGGATACCTTGTTTATGGCCCTATCTATGGGCTACTTATTCTGCACCTCTGATGCCTCTTGCTATGAGGGTGTTAGGCAAGTTCATTTCTAAGAACCTTTTGAAATGAACTATCCACCCAACCTAGAGTATGTCCACTCCCCTACGTTCATTCTTCCTCACCCTATTGGTTTCCTTTGTATCACACATCACAGTTGGTGGTTATATGAATACTTGCTTGTCTGTCTGCTGCAACTCCAAGTTCAAGGAACATAGTAACTCACTTGGCATGTTGTCTGGTACATAGTATGTCCTCAATAAAAATGTATTAATAAATAAATCCATGGGTGAACTTTTGGAGCGAAGAGCAAGAAAATGTCTATTGACTACTTTGGGGTTGAAATCAGATTGTTCAAGGACGCTTTTTTTTTCTCCCTACGTCAAAAGCCATTGGATTTCAAGATTGAGAGATAAGTGGTCATTTAGTTTAACTCCGCACTTGATGCACAAGTGGCCTCTTCAGCCTTCCTTACCAGCAGGACCAAAAGGGTTGGCTGAAACATCTGTGTTTACAGAAAACTCACTATCTCACAGCTTCCGGGCTTTTCCATTCACTTTCTTTTCCTACTCTTCCCAATCCCTGCGATCTTTTTGGTAGCATTTTCCACACCTAATGGAGCAGAGGCCTTGAAGTCTGGAGGTGGGAAGAACAGGGGGACTCCCGGCTTAACTCAGTCTGGGAACCACTGGCTTCAGGCGGGCCGCTGTGGCTGACTGCTGGATGCAGTAGTGGCGCCGCCTTCCCGCTGAGTTCGTCTCCGGGCACGCAGGGGGTCCTCCTTCCCAAGCTCCCGGTTCTCCTCCCCTGGGCCCTCGGCCACAAGCAGAGGAATTACCTGTCGCTGCCCGGGGTCCGCTTTTTCCGCCCCGGAGAGATCTCCGAGAGGCGGGCGTTGGCAGTCACCAGCCTTTCCCGCCCTTCTCCCCGCCCCATCCACTCCTTCATCTCCTTAGCCCCTCCTTCCCACACTCTGCTCTCCTCTGTCAGGAGTTGCCGGGCTCCTGCTGCGAGGAGTTTGGAGCCGCTCCACTGCAGAGTCCTCGCCGGCCACGCAAGTGCCAGAGCCCGGGCGCCGTCGCCATCTCTGCTTTCCTTTTGGGTTGGACCCCGGCATCGAGGTGGGACCCGCTTCTCTCTACTCCATTCCCCCACGGCCACCTCTTCCGGCTCAGGGCAACTCCAGGAGCCGGGCGCTGGGGCGCGCGTGGCCGGCGCGTAGCCCGTGGGCTACTTGGGGACCGGGAGTTCGGGGAGCCCGGCGGTGCTGCCAGAGACACCAGTGGCCGGGGGCGTTTGGAGGGGCCCCCGGAGAGCTCTCGGCTTCCCCAGTGCTGGGGAACGGGAGGCCCCGGAGGCGAAGGGGATCGCGGCTCAAGGCTGAGGGTAGGCAGCGGAGCCTGGGAGCACCTGCGGGAGCCGCAGGAAGGACTTGCCAACCGGCCAACTTCTTTTCCAGGTCTCCTGCCTACTTTGGAAACTGAAGGGACTGCGCCGTAAACCAGTAAGCCGTGGGGCCTGGAGGAAGGTTTTATTGGTTTGGATGACAAAAGAAAAAAATTGTGTTTAGACCTGAGCCTCTGTTTTCCACCTTCCCTTTGCTCTCCTCAAGCAAATGAAAAACAAAATAACAGGAAGCAACCCCCAACGAAAGCACTTATTTATAAGGGATTTGTAGAGGTGTGAAAAAGAGACCCAAGTGGGGATTCACTTTGTAAATATCAGGTACGATGAGGCTGGCTAAGAAATTGTTTATTGTGGGCACTATTTCTAGGACTGTGCTGGCAAACAGAGGATGACACTGGCTCTTGTACGCCTGAGTTCCTTATATTGAGGGGTTCCTTGGAGTGTCCTCTGTTACCATTATTTACATAAGTGTTGAAGTATAGCGAAACAAATACTCTTTTAGAGCTTTGGAGTTGGAGTCACAATTTTGGTATGATTTGCCATTTATCTGGAAGACTGGTTAACTTCTCCGAGCCTCAGTTTCCTTATCTGTCAAATTAGAGGGTTGGATTAAGATTCCGATGGCCTTTTAATAATATCTAAGGTGTTTCCCAATTTAAAACTGTATAATTCTTGAACTCTTTAACATGTTAGATTCATAATTTCATGACATTGCTCTTAGCATTTTTGTTTATGTGCATTTATGATTTATACCTTTAGGATTTTTCAAACAAAAATTAAAGAGAAAAATACTTATAAAAGGGTTCAGAAATATATAGTTTATATGTAAATACTTAGCTCATCTCTCATGCTACCTTAAAGAATCATGTTACAAAAGAGTTGTGAGTTTGATGGTAAGTCAGTATTTGCAACGCCTCAACAAAACGTGTGGCTTCAGCATAGTACTCATTCTCTTCCAGTATTTTACATTTGGAATACATAAAAATTGTTCTGGAGGAAAACAAAAATTTCACTTCTCCTATCAATTACTGATCTTGAACAGTGCTTGTTACTTTTTAGCATAAAGTTGTGTGCAGAATATTAAAAAAATGGTTTCAGCCCACTTCAGAGCCTCTCTGAAATTAAGCTCAGAGGCAGAGATGCCAATTTTAGTAATGCATTTTAGTTGCCTTGGAATTAATCCCAGAAAACAGTGGAGGTTAACTAAACCTACAAAGCAGAAATTAGGAATTTACACACACACACATACACACACACAAAGTTATACAAGATTGAAAAAACAAACAACAACAAACAACTATTGGTGTAAGCAAACAGGGAATGTTGGAATGGCTTTTGTTGTTACTTGTAATTCAAAATTACTTAAGACTTAGTTATCTGTCTTTAGGATAGGGTGAGAAGTGGTCTGGCTCTTTTCGGTGGCTTTGAGCTAAAATAATGTGTTTCCACCAGCATGTGTGTTATATGCGGTTTGGGAGAGTGGAATGGATTTGAAGTACTCTTATGAACACATTTGAACTTAGTTTTCAGTGCCTTGTTGCTTTTGGGCTGGAAGTGTCAGCAATCAATCACTCAGGCATTTGTCTTCCCTCATATCCTCTGGTAAAATAGATGATCATCTCCTGTGAAACAGATGCTCAAGGAATTCAGCAAATTATGGAATGAATGCAGAGTAGTAAAATCCTGGTTTCTCATCTCTTGTTGGAAGATATCCAGAAACAGTGCGTGAATCCGACTGCTCACGGTCTATAGCCAACTCATTCATAGCTTAGAATCATCATTATGGTTGGCAGAAGCTCTATTCCACTTTTGTGACATGGGGATTTGACTCTCATGAATTTACCAAGAAAAAAGTCATGTCTTCACCCTTAGATCGCTATTATATAACCAAATGGTTTGTGCCTAAAGTGCAATATCTTGGAAATAAAGATAAAATATCCAGAAAGAAATGAATTGTCTTGGCAGTTGCTTACTCTACTGCATTGTTTCATACTCAGCCAAAACACAATACAGTAAAAAATGAAGACAATGGCTTATAGTCTGCTTTAATTCTTAAGATTTTATGTGATTCACAAGTTCTACTTTTAATTAAATCAGAAAGGCACAAATGTTCACCTACTGGCCAAACCTAGTGCATATAACTTTTGAAGTTTACATTTAAATTTGGTCTGCTTATAATTTGGAATATTCCTTTACAAATACTTTTTAAAACTTTGTGACAATTGTGATATTATCTGTTGTCTTTTCATACACATGATCTTATTAATTAAATTTTTAACACTTTGAACTATAACATTTATAGGGAAAAGTCTCATAAAATAAATGTACTCATTAACAAGTAATATTATGGATAATTATAAGGCAAATATCCCACTATTCACCATGTGAGAAAGAGAACATTGCTAATACTCTGAAACCTCTTGCTTGTTTCTTCCTGATCACAAGGGTTTTTTTCTTTTGAATTTTATATGAATATGGGAGGCATTCTATCATAGACTCTTTTGCTTAACATTATGTTTGTAAGATTAAGCTATTTCTTTGTTCCCCTTTAAAGAAAAAAATTATTAAAAGTTGTTTATATTCTTTCTCTCCAATTCATCTCCTCACATTCTCTCTTCAACCCATTCTTACCAATCTTTTGTTGTCAGTGCTCAGCCAAAACTACTCTTATCAAAGTCACCAATAACACCATCCTTCCTAAATCTGATAGTTGTCAGTGTTGATCTTACTTTGCCCATTGATAGTATTGTCACAGTTGTAATATTTCCTTACTGACTTCCGGACACTATGCACTCTTGATGTCCCTCTTTCACTGGCTACTCCTTTCTGACTCCTTTGATGGTTTGTCTTCTTCTCTCAGAGGTTTTGAGCTTAAAATGCCTTAAGATTTAGTCCTTGAGAGCAATTTCCTCTCTATATTCTGATGATTTCATGCGACTATTTTTCTCTGATTTCTATATTTTTATACTGATGACACCAAACCAATAGCTCAGTCCTTGACTTCTTTCCTGAAATTTGGACCTCTCTATCCAACTGCCTCCTCGGCATTTCCACTAGGATGTCTAGTAGACACCTCTAGTTCAACATACTCCAATGGAATCTTCACCTCGCTCAGCTTACTCTATCTGCATGCTTTCCCATCTCCTTCAAATTGCTTAGGCCCACAATCTTGGAATCATTTTTGATTTCTCCCATTCCCTTATACCTTAGTACCTCAGATGTAAAGTGTCAGGAGATCTTTTTTGGCTCTATCTTCAAAATAAATCCAGAACATAATTACATCTCATCTCTTTCAGGGCTATTATCCTGGTCTGAGCTTCCATCATATCTCACATGGATTATTGCAAGGGCCTCCCAACTGGTCTTCATGCTTTTATCCTTTACCTACCATCATCCATTTTTAAACTGCGGTCAGAGCTTTAGTTTTTACAACATGTCAGATCATGTCACTTTTCTGCTCCAAACTCCCCAATGGCTTTCTAGTTTATACGGAGAAAGAACCAAAGTCCGCAAGATGGCCTATGAGGCCCTACCTCATTTATCCATCCCCTCCCCTTTCCTATCTGATCTCATTCCCTACTGTTTTTTCCACTCACTCAGTTCCGGCCACACTGGATTCCTTGCTATTCCTTGATTATATTGAAGACCATGTTTGCACTTCAGCTTTCTCTGCCTGGAATGCTCTTCCCCCAGATATCCACATGGCTTACTCTGTTACCGCCACTTCCTTTAAGTCTTTGTTCAGTTGTCTCCTTTTCAATGAGGCCTGTCCTGATTATCGTATTTAAAATTATATATATTCTTACTTTCTCCTTTCCTTTGCTTTTCTCCATAGTACTTGTCACCTTTTAAAATAGTGTATGACTTTTATCATGTTTTCCTGTATCATTTCTAGCAGAATGTAAACCCCATGAAGGCAGATTTTGTTTTGTCTTGTTTTACTTACTAACATATCCATAGTACCTGGAATAGGACCTAGCATATAAGAGGTGCTCAGTAATTTTTTTGTTTATTGTTGCCAACCATGGCTATTGCATGTTCATTTTTGTTGCTTGATATATTGCATTGTGTGAATGTATCTTTATGGTTTACTGATTCTGATTATGGATAATTGTGCCACTTCATTCCTTGCTGTAGTATAGATCAGCACCCCATTCCTTTTTATGGTCAAATAATATTCCATTGGATGGATAACCACTTTTTGTTTATTCATTCATTAGTTGATGGACATTTAGATACTTTTCACTTTTTGGCTATTATGAATAATGCTGCTACCAACATTTGTGAACAAGTTTTTGTGTGAATGTATATATCTCTTGGGTATACTCGTATACCAAGGAATAGAATTGCTGAGTTTATGGTAACACCATGATTAATATTTGAAAATCCTCCAAATTGTTTTCCAAAATAGCTATCATCATTTTACATTTCCACTAGCAATGTACAAGGGTTCTAATTTCTCTATGTCCTTGTTAACACTTGTTATTGTTTGTGCTTTTGATTATAGCTGTCCTCGAGGATGTGAAGTGGTGTCTCATTATGGTTTTGATTTGCATTTCCTGATGACTAATGATGTTGAGCATCTTTTCATGTACTTATTGGCCATTTGTATATCTTTTTTGGAGAAGTACTATTTGTCAATTTTTTCATTGGGTTATTTGTTTTTCTATTTTTGTGCTGTAAGAGTCTTTACATACAGATCAAAATCCTTTGTAAGATACATGATTTGCAAATATTTTTACCCATTATGTAGTTTGCCTTTTTAAAGCTTTTGATGGTATCCTTTGAAGATCCAAAGTTTTTAATTTTGATGAAGTCCAATTTAACTATTTTTTGGATTTGGTTTTGGTGTAGTATCTAAAAAACCATTACCTAATTCCAGGTCGTGAAGATTTATGTAGGCACACTCATTTTATTGTAATTCACTATAGAGTGCCTTGGATATACTACATTTTATATAAATTAAGGTAAGACCTTCCACCGGCAAAAATAAAGTTTATTTTTTGAAATATTTATTTATTTATTTTATTTTACATTTTTAAAAACAATTTTTTCAATTATAGTTTATTTTTTAAGTTATATTTTATTGATTATGCTATTACAGTTGTCCCAATCCCCCCCACCCTGTACTTTGCTCCACTCCACCCAGCACCCACCACTCTCTCAGGCAATCCCTGCAATATTGTTCATGTCCATGGGTCATTTACATAAGTTCCTTGGCTGCTCCATTTCCTATACTGCACTTTTCATGCCAATGGCTATTCTGTAACTACCTGTACTCCTTAATCCTCTCACCTCCTTACCCATTCCCTCACATCCCCCTTCCTTCTTGCAACCATCAAAATGCTCTCCGTATCTGTGATTCTGTCTCTGTTCTTCTTGTTTGTTTAGTTTGTTCTTTAGATTCAGCTGTTGACAGATATATAGTTTTGACATTTTATTGTTCATAGTTTTGATCATCTTCATTTTCTTAAATAAGTCCCTTTAACATTTCACATAATAATGGTTTAGTGATGATGAACTCCTTTAGTTTTTTCTTCTCTGGGAACCTCTTTATCTGCCCTTTGATTCTAAATGATAGCTTTGCTAGGTAGAGCAATCTTGGCTGTAGGTCCCTGCTTTTCATGACTTGGAGTATTTCTTGTCAATCCCTTCTAGCCTGTAAAGTTTCTTTTGAGAAATCAGCTGACAGTCTTATGAGAATTCCTCTGTAAGTAACTAACTGCTTATCTCTTGCTGCTTTTAAGATTCTCTCTTTATCTTTAACCTTTGGCATTTTCATTATTATGTGTCTTGGAGTGGGCCTCTTTGCATCCATCTCGTTTGGAACTCTCTGTGCTTCCTGAACTTGCATGTCTAATTCTTTCACCAAATTAGGAAAACTTTCTTTCATTATTTTTTCACATACATTTCCAATTCCTTGCTCGTTCTCTTTTCTTTCTGGCACCCCTATGATGTGATTAGTGAAATGCTTGAATTTGCCCCAGAGGCTGCTTATACTAACTATCCTCATTTTTTTGGATTCTTTTTTTCTTCTGGTTGTTCTGATTGGTTGTTTTTTGCTTCTTTAGGTTACAAATTATTGATTTGATTCTCAGCTTCATTCATGTTGTTTCCTTGTAAATTGTTCTTTATTTCAATTAGTGAATCCTTTGTTTCTGACTGGGTCTTCTTTATGCTGCCGAGGTCCTCACTAAGTTCCTTGAGCATCCTTATAACCAGTTTTTGGAAATCTGCATCTGATAGATTGTTTATCTCTGTTTTGTTTAGCTCTTTTTCTGGAGTTTTGATCTATTCTTTTATTTGAGCCATGTTTCTTTGTCTCCTCACTTTGGCAGGCTCCCTGTATTTGTTTCTATGAATTAGGTAGACCTGCTTTAACTCTGTGTCTTGGTTGTGTGGCCTAATATAGTAGGTGTCCTACAGGGTGCAGTGGCACAGCCTTTCCTATCACCTGGGCTGGGTACTTGAGGTGTTCTCTTCATGTGGGTTAAGTACACCCTCTTGTAGTTGAGCCTTGGTTGCTACTGGCAGATCAGTGGGAGGGATTTACCCAAGCCTGTCAGCTGCAAGGATTAGCTATGACCACTTACCACCAACCTCTGCCCTCTGTGGAGGGTTAGCTATGCAGGGACAGGGTTTTGGTGCTCTGACATGGTCTATATCTGTCCACTGGGTATGCTGGCCCCCGGGGTTTTTCAGGTGGTGCAGGCCAAGGTCAACCCTCACCCCTGTGTTTTGCCTGAGGCTATCCTGCGTGTGTTATGGAACAATCTGAGATGGCTGCTACTTGTGCTGGGCTTGGAGATTCCCAGGGAAAGCCAAGCTGTGATCTAGGCTGGCTGCTGCCAGCGTTGTTCTTGGCAACACTTAGCAAGAGGGTGCTTGAACTCACTGAGGCCAGCTATTGCTTGTTTGAAAGGATTTTGGAAGTTGTGAAGCATGAGCTAAGACCCACCATGGAAAAGCCACCATTAACAGTTATAAGTTGGATGGGATGGAGCCTCAGGGGATCTCCAGGGCAGGCAAACAGTGTTAGCCAGGTTATGGAGTTTGAGATATGGCAACCACTTGCTGGCTCTGTGGCTCTGCCCACCTTTCTGTCTAGGGGAAAACTGTCCCTCAGCCCTGGTCTTGATGCCAGACAGTTCAGTTCCTCCCCGTATGCCACTGGTACCTTAAAGCCCCTCTGGTGCCAGAGCTCAGAGGGAGTGAGTCTGAGTAAGTTTGTTTGTGGGTTCTTTAAGAGGTACTTCTTGGGGCTCCAGAAATCCTTCCACTGACTTAATCCTTGCTAGTTTTTGCAGCCTGAAGTTATGGGGACATAAGTTATGGGATGTTATGGGATGCTAGCCTGTAGTTTTCTTTTCTTGTAATATCTTTTATTTTCCATCATGGTACCTGATTAATGCTGGCCTCAGAATAGGTGGGGTAGTATTTAAAACACTTGGTTTTATATAGTTATATACTCTGCCAGCAACCTTGCTGCATTTTAAAATTAAAAGTCAAACAACTTACATAGTGATACTTTTGGATTTTCTACTTTTCTTGAATAATGACTGTTTTGTTTCTTTCTTTATAATCTTTAAACTTTTTTTACCCTTCTCTTGCTGCATTGACTAGGACCTCAAGTATAATGTTGATTTCCAGTGCTTACAGGGGAAGTCATTTTACCATTGAGAATGATGTTTGCTTTGGTTTTGGTTAGATATGCTTTTTGAGATTTACTTAGTTCTCTCTGTTTCTCACTTGCAAATAGTTTTGGGTTTTTTTGGTCATGAAAGGGTATTGACTATTATAAAATGCTTTTTTATACTTACTGATATAATCAAATGCTTTTCTTCCTTCAATTTATTGAGGTAAATTGTATTAATTTGTTTTTAAAAAAGATTTTATTTATTTATTTTAGAGGGGAGTTAGGGAGGGAAAAAGAGAGGGAGAGAAACATCCATGTGAGAGAGATACATTGATCAGTTGCCTCTTGCACACCCCCAACTGGGGACCCAGTCTGCTACCCATGCTTGTGCCCTCACTAGGAATTGAACCTTTAGGTTTGCAGGCTGGTGCTCAATCCACTGAGCCACACCAGCCAGCGCATGCTTTTTGAAATATTAAATCATAGTCATCCCCTGCCCCACTATCTTTACTATAACAGTTGTACTCATGCTATATGCATATTTTATGCATTGCAAAATTCCATTTGCTAATATACTGTTAAGCTTTTTCTTTTTTATTTTTTTTTAAATTTTTTTATTTTAGTTTATTCAGTGTAGTTTCTATCCTTTATTCCCATTCCAGCCCGCCCACCCATTCCTCCCCTCCTCCCTCCCCTTTCCAACCCCCCTAGTTTTGTCCATGTGTCCTCTATATTTGTTCCTGTAAACCCTTCCCTTCTCGCCTGAAATTCCCTCCCCTCTCCCCTCTGGTCACTGACTACCTGTCCTCTATCTCAGTGTCTTTTGTTATATTTTACTTGTTTCTTTGTTTTGTTGTTTAGGTTCCTGTTAAAAGCGAGATCATATGGTATTTGTCTTT
>CM052542.1:43186613-43210094 GCA_028533065.1 Trachops cirrhosus | reverse complement strand
TTGGTTGTGTGAGGAGGCACAGTGCGTCTACGTATGCCTCCATCTTGGCCAGAAGCTCTTTTTAAGGACTCCTTAATCTGCATGAAATAACTTTTGAGGTGCTTATTTCACTGTCATTAGTGTAAAATATATTTTGATTTTTATTTTATCTGTTTTGTCCAGTGGTTTGCTCAAAATATTTTGTCCTAAGGGGATCTGTGCAGTTATGTTTTTGCTGTTTATTTCTGCCTTAAAATCTCTGTGGTCAGAGAATGTGGTCTGTCTGATTTTGGTCCTTAGGTTTTGTTTGTAACATGCTTTGTGCCTTTGTGTATGTTCAGTTTTTGTAAATGCACCACTGGTACTTGCAAATAATGTTTAATTTGCATTTTTGGGGAGCAGAGTTCGGTGTATGTCAAAGTTGTTAATGTTGTGCCAGGTTATTTGTTCGTGTTTTTCCCATCTCATGTATCTTTATGTATTTTATATGTATTGTTTTGCTTATTCTATTCATTCTTTAGGAAGTTAAAATCTTCCACCATTTGTGTGGATTTCTGCTTTTCTCCTTGTAGTACTTTGAATTCTCACTTTATATATTTTGAAGCTACATAATAATATGCTATTTTGAGGTTATATTATAATTTATACACACATTTAAAATTATATATTCCTACTGAATGGAAGCTTTCATCAATTGGAGTGACTCTCTTGTTTCACTATTTTTCTGTTGCTGCCGGATTGGGGGGATATTATTTTAAAATTTATGTTTACATATGTAACAACCTTTTAAAATAGTTCTCAGTTAGGGTTATCCCCATACTACCTATTGGCTTCAACATAAAAATGAAATATATCTACTACTCTGTAACCCCTGAAATCTGACATGCTAAGCCTAGAGATGTGATTAATGCCATTATATTATTTTTAAATGAATTTTAGTAAGTATAAGAAATACCAGAGACAGAAATGCTGAATATGTAGTAGAAGTCATTGTCAAATTTAAGTGCCATGAAATTGGAAGTTTAAAATCTTTTTTAGTATTGTGAGCACTGAATCTGTTTAAAGTAGGCTATGGGAAATTTGGGGTGATACTGATTCTCACTGAATGAAAGTCAGCAAGTCACTTATTCTCTCATAAAATTAGTAGGCTAGGTTCTTCCCACTTAAACAATTTTACGCAAATGAAGTCTCCCCAAGAGTGCAAACAGTTCACTTGCAGTTAGTGGGGGAGAACATGTGCTTGACCATTGAAGTGTTGAGGTAATCCCCTCCGTGGGAATACAGTGGTAGTTCTGCTTAGCACAGCATGGGGGCCGGCTGAGAAGAGAAGAGACCTGTGGGGAGCCATGGCCTGGTGAGGTGTGGCTGATTTTGAAGGAGAGAGTCACGCATTTGAGAACTAGTTAGAAAAAATTTTGTGTTATCCTAGGGACTTATTTAATCAAACTAGAATAGTATGGACTAGCAAATGAAAATTACCTACTGGAGACGCTTAGGGGGCATTGTGGTATTAACATTAATTTAAAGTCTTTGCCAATTAGTAGGGGAAGATCTAGAAATAATATAGCCTTACAAGTGTGTGTACATATGTGTATAATAATGCATGAAAAAAAGAGAGAAAGAGGAAGGGAGAGAAGATGGGGGGAGGAAGAAGAAGAAAGAGAGAGAGAGAGGCTCTATTCCTGGCACAATAATTTCTATGAAGTTTATGGGAATGTATAAGTGTTTATGTGTTTGTACTGGATAATAACTAAACTTAAGGTCTGAGCCAAATAGAGATTCTCATGAGCTTCTATAATGGCATTATAATAGGCTTTAAAAATGTCAACTCATGTTTAAGAACAGCTGTTACCAAATATCTATTTTGGGAAGGCATAGGACAACTTAGTTTTTCTCAGAATTACATGATCTTATTTTTACTTTAACTAGCAGCTGTTATTTGGGTTTTTCATAGTTTCTATGAAAATTAAGAAACTGTAAACATGAGATATTTGAACAATTCGATTTTTGTATGCACCAACAAAATTTCTGAACCAAATTGGTCAGTGTTTGGGAGATGAAAGCGAAAATAAATTATAAACACACATAGATATACACACATATAGTAAACAGGGAGAAAGTATGTTGACACCTTCATAGTAAGCTCCCAATAATTGTAGTTGCTGTAACATTATTAAGATGTTACTCTTCGAATTTGACACACTTACCGTATTAGACTTTCCCAGGAGGTGGCTGGGTGTTTCTCTAGGTGCCTGAGGGTCTTGCAACAACACTGTTAGTCACAGATTTGATTTGGGGGAGAAAAGCTTTTTGCCCAGAATGAACAGTAGGTAAGTATATTCTTTCTATGAAAAATAGTCATCTGCACAAGTGGCCTCTTGGTCTTTTGATTCCAAATTTGCAAATCAGTTCTCACACAGAGGTTCCTATTGTGTTTTATTGATATTTTTTTGGCTGATCTTGAATCTCTTTTGTAATACTTGCAATATGCTTCATATCCTCCCCATTCTTCAAAGGGGCAGTTAAATCCTCACTTTCCTGGGAGGTCTTATGATTTTCCCCAAACTAAATCTCTCTGATTTCTCCTAATTACCACTCTTTTTAGGTAGTTGTGATTCTTTAAATATAGACATTGTGATTTTTAACTATTTAAAATGTTATTTAACTATTTCACAATGCTTTTTCATCCTTTATTTAGAATTTTTGTACCTATTAGGAGAGCTCTTTTAGGAATTTTTAAATGATGATTTTTGTTTAAGTCTTATCACTTTCATAAGAGAACATAAATCAAAGAACTTAGTTTAGGGATTCTTCTTTTTATGTTCCGAATCTGGTTTTCTTCTTAATCACATTGCAGTTCAGTGCTGTTGATGTCCATGTTTTCCCAAATAATATCATACTCTGGGTTATGAAGAATATTTGTGATATAGCACTTCATAAAAGAATTCTTCACTATGGTTTCTAAGATTTTCTTCTAGGTTTGTCCATTTTACGAATTTTATACTGGATCTTTATTAATATTGTCATAAGATGTCAACATAAGATTTCTACACAAGACTCAAGGCTCATATTCCTTTATTAAATGGTCTTTAAACAGGTTGTTGATAGAAATATCGACAAGTTAAAATTATCCAGTCTGTCGTGAGGCAAGTGCCCCAGTTTTTATGTATGCAATCAATGACAACCAGATCACAGCAGCTACCAGGCCATTGGTGATTATAAGATGACATTGATTTTAACAAAGATCCTGGTGTCAGAGATGTGAAAATATTGTGAATCTTAAAATAGAAGAAATACAATACTACTCTTTTCCTTTGCATTTCTTAGAGTTCAACTGAAATTTCACAATGTGAAAATTTGTTGGCCCTAGGACTTTGATAGTAGCTATTTTCTCTGAAATCTCATAGTACTTTATTTAATTAAAAGAATTAAATAATAATTTTGCATGAAAAAAATCCATGTACATCTACAAAGACGTACAGTAAAAAAAATACTAGCCCCCAGGCCCTCTACCCTCACTATGCCAGTCCTGATCCTGGTGACAACTAGTTTGAACCATTTCTGGGTTTGGTTGTTAGACTCGTGGCTACCCTTCTAGGGCTATAAATATACTCGGACTGCTTTTTCTTTTCATTTAACATTTTATCAAATATTCAGTTAATATTTAAATGAGTTGATTTAGGTACAGATTTTTAAATTACTTTGTAGGTGAGATGCCTAAGACTCAAGATTGTTGACTTCAAATTTTTGAATTGTAGCTGATCCCTCTGCATTTTCAAGGAATTAATTTCAGACAAGATCACACAATTAGAGTCATTTCAGTAATTAAAGTACTTGAAAATATGTTTTCAAAGTGACATGCTATGTGCCAGGATAATGGAAAACTACGTTTTTTAATTTCAAAGATAATTTAAACCTTTAAAGTTACTTGATGGGAATAACAACCAATTTCTATCATAAGTGAAGAAATAAAAGTAAGCATACTTAAAATGACAAGGTTACCACAAATAGACCAGACAATATTTATTTTTTTAAATATTTAACACTTGAAGGAATAATGTTTTTCATTTATATTTAAATGAAAAGCTTAAATGTTGTTTAAGTGAAAGATAAATGGGTACTTCTCTTGCAGAATAGTAAAAGCAAAAATTAGTGGCAGATGGAGTTTATTGAGCTTATTCATCAAGGCAAAGAATTGTCAGAATTGCTTTCCTTACTCATAAATTTTTCTACAAACCTAGAGACTTTATGAGGTCATCAGAGTAAATTGTGAATAATTTCTTTCCTGCCCAGTTGTCCATTCAAGCACTGATTGAGACTATCCTGTTTTATATTTAAGTAGAATCTGGTACATAAAAGTAACACAAAGAGAGTACCCTACGATAGAAGTTAAACTGTCTGATTTTCTTCTGAAAACCCATAATATCATAATTTACTGGAATGTATATTTTGATTTTCCTTTTGTTTAAAGTTTATAGTAATCATTAAAGACTTAGTGATATATTTAATATGCTTACTGTGCTTAGTGCAGTATGCAAATTGAATTATTGCCTCCACATCCAGGTATACTTGATGCATCATTTAGATCAGGCTATGGATGAGTCTTTGTATCCTTCAGAAATATTTCTTCAAATATATCAATTAAAACACATTACTCCTTTTAATTGTCAATATGGAATGACTGCCCTGCATACCAGGACAATGTTAGATAGTATTATCTCAAAATCCTCAAAGCTTGGTGTCTATGAGTGGCTCAATATAAGGAGGTAGACTTATGGACGATTGTCTGAGGAAGGAGCATTCCTTTGTTTATCTACATCAAGCATTAGAAATGACATAGAAACCATAAAAAATAACCAGTCAGAAATGAAGAATACAATATCTGAAATGAAGATGCACTAGAAGGAATCAACACCGATTGATTGCCCTCTAAATCAATCAGTGATTTAGAGGGCAAGATAACAGAAAATACCCAAGCAGAGCAACAAAAAGAAAAAAGAAGCTAAAACATGAGGAAAGTCTAATGGACCTTTGGGACAACATCAAGCCCAACAACATCTGCAACATATGGGAATGGAAGGAGAAGAGAGAGCAATGGATCAAGAACCTGTTTTAAGAAATAATGGCTGAAAACTTCCCTAACCTGATGAAGGAAAAAGACACACCTGTCCCAGAAGCACAGAGAGTCCCAATCAAGATGAAGCCAAAGAGGCCCGCACCAAAACACATCATAATTAAAATGGCAAAGCTTAAACAGAGAATCTTAAAAGCAGCAATAGAAAGACAGTTACCTCCAAGGGAGCTCCCATAAGCCTATCCGCTGATTTCTCAACAGCAGCACTTCAGGCCAGAAGGGATTGGCATGAAATATTCAAAATAGTGAAAAACATGGACCTAAAACCAAGACTGTTCTACCCAGCAAGGCTATCATTTAAAATTGAAGGTGAAATACAGAGATTTTCAGATAAGAAAAAGCTAAAAGAGTTCATTAACACCAGTCCAGTAGTACAAGAAATTGCAAAGGGCCTTCTATAAGAAGAAAGAAAAAAGAAAAGGAGAGGAACATAGATATAAAGAATAAAATGGCAATAAACAAGTACCTATCAATAATTACTTTAAATGTAAATAATTAAATGCTGATATCAAAAGACATAGGGTAGCTAAATGGGTAAGAAAACAAGATCCATATATATCCTGCCTCCAAAAGACCCACCTCAAAACAAAAGATACACAGAGACTGAAAGTACAGGGATAGAAAAGGTATTTTATGCAAATAGAAAGGAAAAAAAGCTTGGGTAGCAGTACTTCAAAATAGGCTTCAAAACGAAGGCCATAACAAGAGACAAAGGAGATTACATAATGTGAAAGGGATCAATCCAGCAAGAGGATATAATCCTTATGAACACTTATGTACCCAACACTGAAGCTCCTAAATATATAAAGCAAATCTTGATGGACATAAAGGGACAGATAACAGTAATATAGCTGTAGAAGGGGATTTTAGCACCCTATTGACATTAATGGATAGATCTTCCAAACAAAAAATCAAAAGGAAACAGCAGCCTTGAATGACACACCAGACCAAATAGATTTAATTAATATTTTGAGAGCATTCCATCCCAAGGCAGCAGAATATACATTCTTTTCAAGTGCATAGAGAACATTCTCTAGTTAGATCATATGTTAGAACACAGAACATGTTAATAAATTAAAGAAGATTGAAATCATATCAAGTATCTTCTCTGACCACAATGCTATGAAACTAGAAATCAATTACAAGAAAAAAACTGAACAACACACAAGGACATGGAGGCTACATAACATGCTCCTAAACAGTGAATGGGTCAAAAATGAAATCAAGGAAGATATCAAAAATTACCTTAAGACAAATGAAAATGAACTACCCAAAATCTATGGGTCACAGCAAAAGCAGTCCTAAGATGGAAATTCATAGCAATACAGGCCTACTTCAAGAAGCAAGAAAAATCTCAAATAAACAGCCTAAGTTTACAGCTAAAGGAACTAGAAACAGAACAACAAACAAGGCCCTAAGTAATAGAAGGAAGGAAATAATAAAGATTAGAGCAAAAATAAATGACAGACTAAAAAAACAATACAAAAGATTAACAAAATGAAAAGCTGGTTCTTCGAAAAGTTAAACAAGATTGACAACATTTAACTAGGCTTAAAGAAAGAGAAAGGGCCCAAATAAATAAAATTAGAAATGAAGGTGGAGAAGTAACAACTGACAACACAGAAATGCAAAGTTTTGTAAGAAAATACTATGAAGAAATACATGCTGGGGCTTGCTTGGTCCAGCTGAGGGTGCAGGACTTTGGGGCTCTGGGTTTGCCTCTACCACTCTGGGCTGGTGTGCCTATAGCATTTCTAAGGTGATGCTGAGTGAAACACCTTATGAATGTTTCTGTGACCTTCCAGGCACCAGAACATTGGGTCAGAAGTTGAGATTTCCACTACCTAGAAACAATGGAAAGAATTACACTTGATTTTTGGAGAACTGAAAGATTGTGATAAAGAGCTTAATGATATGATTACAGTACATCAGAGACAACTTCTTTCATGGGAGAAGAGGATTGGTAGAAAGTGTTGACTTTGGAAGACTATTGCAGCAAATTAGGTGAACAACATGAAAGACCTGAAATAATGAGGTTACTCCTGGAGATGGTAAAAACCCGTGAATCTGGTCAAATGGAATGCCAAACAGCTTTACAGAAGACTCAACTACAGCTTAAGGAAATGGTTCAGAAGGCAATCCATTCTTCTCCCCTCTCTGGAGACCTTGAGAACAAAGATACTATTGAGGCAGTCAGTCATGTTGTAGACCATTCAGGTAAATTTAAATTGTTAGTACATGCATTACATGATGCCAAGATGGTGGAGACTTGTACTGTGAAAGAAAAGCAAGACTATAAGTAGAAATTGAAGAACCTTAAGATTGAAATCAATAAATTAAAAGAGGATCTAACTGAAAAGACAACAGAAAATACTGAACAGTGAGAAGAGATTATTTGCTGAAGCAAGAGATGAGTTGCATACATGATGAATTGGTTTTTAGTGCAGAGAGAAAAAATGAAAGATGAGTTACTGGTATTGCAAGTCAAAGCAAGAACATACAAACTCGGAACTATACAGTCTGAGACAAATTTACCTGAAACAGTAGAGTGATTTTCAGTTTCTTAATTTCAATGTGGAAAATTCTTAGGAATTAATACAGATATATAACTCAAAGATGAAGGAATCGAAAGCCCTGGAGTCTAGACTTAATGGATAAAAAAAATCTTAGTCTCTGGGAGAAATACTCCAGATTGAACCCTAAAACAAAAGTACCATGTGCAAAATCTGTGCAAAATCCCCAAAGGTAATGTAATTGAGATTCAGACTGAAGAGAACCAGCTCTCAGAAATACTAACTTCATTTGATGAAAAGCCATGGCATGATATCAATATTTACCTGGGCCTTGCCAACTGTTTTGGTTCAAAATGACCAGAAAAGCTGGATGCTGAATGCCACGATCACATGGAAAGACTGTGATTCTCATGTTGCTGTAAAAAATGAAGCCTGTCTGGGTGAAAATGACGTGTGTGAGTTTGGGTGCTGCAACTCAAGTAACTTCATCATCGAGGCCCCAGGCCATATGTCTGACATTGAGAGGATGAATATTTTCAAGCCTTCTAAATGGCAGAGAGTTGTTCACCACAGGTCTGTGTGCACTTGTTCAGAAAGTGCCAGTGGAATAAAATACAGCTTCTCCTTGGGTGAGCTAATTGTCACCCAGCATTCCTACTGTTTGGGTTCTGCCTTAACAGAGGATGAGAAGTTGGTAGAGACAGAGTCTGATAAAAAGAATTCACCTCCAATTTAGTTAGTGAACAAAGATGCAGCATTGCTCAGGGAAAAGGATGATTTTTCTCCCACAAGTCATCTTAAGCATTTGCAGGCAGAATCTCATCAGATGGTTACAGATCTGGAGTACTCTGCTCCCCATCAGCTAGCTCTGGGAGTCTCAACAGCACAGCCAAACATAGCTTAGAAGTCTCAGAAGAGTCAGCTCAAATAAACACCTCTCAGTAATCAAAGAAAACAAAAGACTATTTCCATGTTCAGTATTCATGGAAGCAGATTTCTCATCTGTATGGAAGACAGGAAGCAGATATCAATATCTAATACTTAACTCTGAAAACACAGAGAGGATTGGAACCCTTCATAAGCAACATTTCATACCAAAGGGGAGCATAAACTGAAAGCTCATTTTTAAACATCTGTATTTTGTTTGTTTTCAAGTTAACCATTTGCATAAGTCAGATATTTTTTTCATGTGTAAGAAATTAGACCTTATTCTCTGTTGTATATACACAAACTTGGAAATATGCTATGAGAGAAAATGACTTCCCTGTAAAGATGCAGACTATGATTAAATACCAGAGAAGTTCTTTAAAAGTATGAATATCAAACTGAGAACCCCTGTACATAAAATGCTGTTTTTACTACCTGATTTTTTAAAGCCTGTACATACATTTAAATTATAACCAATAGCTTATCAAGTGAGCTCCAAATGTATGAGGAATGAATAGTATTCTTTTCTTGTGGTTTTAGCTCTGAATTTTGCTTGTAAGTAGACATAAAGTAATATAAAATATTTTAAACTGGAAGTTATGTCCTCTGTTACTGACAATTGAGGTCCTTGTCTTAAAGCTGAGCAGAGCCCCATCTTGTCTGGGTCTGTAGTTGTCCCATCTACTTATACAAACAACAGCTTGCTGAAATATCAAGCTTTATATGCATTTAAAAAATTATTAAAGTCTAAAACACTTGCATTTTAACTTGTTATTTAATTTTTAAAGAATATACTATGTGCCTCTCTGTCTTTCTAAGAGAGTTGATTGGCTTCAGTCAATAAAATGATGTTTAGTAATTTAAAAAAGAAAAGAAGAACTATATGCTGGCAAATTGGACAATCTGTACAAATTGGATAAATTCCTAGAAACATCAAATCTTTCAAAAACTGAACCTGGAAGAATCAGAAAATCTGAATAGACCTATTACAACTAATGAAGTCAAAGAAGTAATTAAAAAAAAACCTTCAAACAAACACAAGTCCTGGGCCAGACGGCTTTACAGGTGAATTATTCCAAACATTCAAAGAAGATCTAACATGATCCTTCTCAAACTGTTTCAAAAAACTCAAGAGGAGGCAAGACTCCTAAGCTCATTTTGTGTGGCCAGCATTATCCTAATTCCAAAACCGAATAAAGACACTACAAAGAAATAAAATTATAGACTAATATCCCTGATGAACATAGATGGAAAAATACTCAAGAAAATATCAGCAAACCAAATCCAGTAATACCTTAAAAAGATCATGCATCATGATTAAGTGGATTTATTCTGGGGATGCAAGGTTGGCACAATATCCACAAATAAATAAAAGTGATACACCTCATAAACAAAATGAAAGATAAAAATCACATGATCATGTCAATAGATGAAGAAAAAGCATTTGATAAAATCCAACACCATTTATGATAATAACTCTCAGCAAAGTGGGAGCAGAAGGAACATACCGCAACATAATAAAGGCCATTTATGACAAACCCACAGCCAACATCATAATCAAAACTAAAAACTAAAAAAAAAATTCCCATAAGATCAGGAGCAAGACAGAGATGTCCACTTTCACCATTCTTTTTAAACATAGTAGTGGAAGTTCTAGTCATAGCAATCAAACAAGAAAAAGAAATAAGAGGCATCCAAATTGGAAAGGAAGAAGTATAAGTGTCATTACTTACAGATGATGTAATACTGTATGTAAAGAACCCTAAAGATTCCACCAAAAAACTATGAGAACTGGTAAATGAATTTAGAAAAGTAGCAGGATACAAAATTAATATTTAGAAATCAGTGGCATTTTTATATACCAATAATGAACTATCAGAAAGAGAAACTAAGAAACAATCCCATTTGCAATTACAACAACAAAAAATAAGGTACCTAGGAATAAATTTAACCAAAAAGATAAAAGACTTGCACTCTGAGAATTATAAGTTACTGAAGGAAGAAATTGAGGAACACACAAATAAGTAGAAACTCATAACAGTGTCCATGGATAGGAAGAATTGACATCATTAAAATGTCCATGCTATCCAAAGCAATCTATAGATTCAATGCAATTCCTATCAAGATACCAATGGCATATTTCACAGAGTAGCAGAAATATTCCAAAAATTTACATGGAACCACAAAAGACCCTGAATAGCCTCAGCATCCTTGAGAAAGAACAAGCTTGGTATCATGCTACCTGATGTCAAACTATACTTCAAGGCCATTAGAATCAAAACAACATGGTACTGGCATAAACACAACATAGAAATTAATGGAGCAGAATAGAGAGCTCAGAAATAAATCCATGACTTTATGGTCAATTAATATTTAACAAAAGAAGCAAGAACATACAATATGGTAAAGAGTCTATTCAATAAATGTTGTCAGAAAAATTGAACAGATAGGTGAAAAAAAAAGAAACTAGATCACCTTCTTACATTATACACAAGAATAAACTCAAAATGGATTTAAAGACTTAATGTAAGACTCAAACCATAAAAATCATAGGAGAAAACAAAGGCGGTAAGATCTCAGACTTTTCTCTTAGTGACATTTTTTTCTGATACATCTTCTTGAGTAAGGAAAAACAAGAGAAAAAAAATAAACAATTAGTGCTGTATCACACTAAGAAGTTTTTGCACAGCAAAGGAAAACATCAGCAGAATGAAGACTACCTATGGAATGGGAGAACATATCCACAGATGATACATCTGATAAGGGGTTAATATCCAGAATTTATAAAGAACTCAGACAACTTAACACCAGAAAAACAACCAATTGAAAAGTGAGCAGAAGACCTGAATAGACACTTCTACAAGCAAGAAACACAGTTGACCAATAGACATATGAAAACTTGCTCAACATCACGAATCGTCAGAGAAATGCAAATCAAAGCTATATTGAGATAACACCTCACACCTGCCAGAATGGCTATCATCAATAAATCAACAAACAAGTGTTGGCTCAATTGTAGAGAAAAGGGAACCCTCATGCACTGTTGGTAAGAATGTACATTGGTTCAACCACTATGGAAAACAGTGTGAAGTTTCCTCAAAAAATTAAAAATGAAATTGCCTTGTGACCCAGTGATTCCACTTCTGGGAATGTATCTGAAGATGCACAAAACACTAATTTGAAAGAATACATGCATCTCTGTATTCACTGCAGCATTATTTAGAATGGTCAAGATTTGGAAGCAGGCCAAGTACTCATCAGTAGATGACTAGATTAAAAAAAGTGGTGGCACATTTACATGATGGAATGTTATTTGGCCATAAAAAAGAAGGAAACCTTACCTTTGTGGCTGCCTCAGTGGTCCTGAAGAGTATTATGCTAAGTGTAATAAGCTAGTGAGAGAAAGACAAATACATATGATTCCACTTATATGTGGAATCTAAGGAACAAAATAAGCTAACAAAATAGAAACAGACTCATAAAGAGAAGAAATTGACAGCTGCCAGAGGGGAGAGGCTGGGGGAAAAAGATGAAGGGATTAATTGGTACAAATTTGTAGTTACAGAATAGCCACAGAGATGTGGTTTACAGTGTGATGAATATAGTCAACAATGTCGAGATAATTGGGTATGGGCCTAGGTGGGTCCAGCTTGGGGCGGTGCGGGGGCACACTCTGTAGAGAGCATGATTTTCTGGCCACTTTGCTGTACAACTGAAACTGATGTGGAATGGTACTGAATGTAAAAGAATTCTTAATTTCAGAGTTTTGCATAGATTTCAGAGAGTTTGCCAACCCTCTTAAATTATAGCCCTAATTTTGGGTGTATGAGTGTCTTTTGGGCAGTTGGCACATTGCTGTCACTAAATTCTCAATAAGGTCCATATCAAAAAATGATTAAGAATCACTATTCTGAAATTCTCTCTGGTATTAAGTTGGATTCTCAAAGAGCTGTGTGTGGATGATATTAGAATGTCTCTTTTAAAGACTGCTTTTATTCAATTTTGTCGTGGAGTGATGCCACCAGCTTATTTTGGAGAATATTTCAGGAAAGAGTTATATCTTGCCATTCACTCATTCACTCATTCATTCAGTTAATATATTTGGAACACCTACTGTGTGAGAGGCAGGCTTCTGTGTGTGAAGGATATAATGATGAAAAGGAAATAGTAAAAAAATAATTCACTGGTCTGGTGGAGTTGACATCCTAGTGGAGAGAGTTAGACAATAAACAAGAAAAAAAGAAAATCACATTCACATTAGTGTTAAGGAGAAAAAAAGTTAAGCACAACAGCAAATATGACAGATTGGGATGGGGAAGATGTTGAAATTTTAGGTAGGCTGGTCAGGGAAGGCTCCCCAAACAGGTGACTTGAGCAAAGGGGAGAGCAGTGGTTGATGAAGTCAGAGAGGTAACAGAGATCCTTGTAGTTCTGTGCAGAAATCAGACTTTTACCCTGAGTGAAAAGGGGCGTACTGCAGTGTTTTGGGAAGGAGAGATGTAATCTGACCTATGCATTAACAAGACCACTCTGGCCACTGCATTGAGAATAGATTGATTTGGGGAGCAAGGGCAGCAAGCAGCAGGGAGACCAGTTAAGAGGCTCTTCTGGTCTTCCAGGGAAGAGATAGTGGTGGCTTTAGAATGGAATATTGGAAATGGTGGGGGTGAGAAATTATCAAATTTCTAACTTCTTGTGAAACTCTGCTACTATTAGGATATTTACGAGGATGTTACCTGTTATCTTAAAGTTAGGCAATTTTTTTTTCTGTTCTTAGTGTTAGGATTATTTGTACATTCCCTAAGCTGTTGCTCTTATTTTATCTTAATTACTGTGAATTTATAATTGAAAAATTTGACCATACAAAAGATTAAAGCGTAATAGCTCATCCTTACAAAGTGAATTCCACTTAATAACATTTTGTATACTAGACTTATTTTGGTCATTTTAGTACTAGTTTCCCCTTTGCTAGATTGTTTCTCTTGTTTAAAATTTTCTCTCATTTTTTTTCTGTGTTATTTTTGTGCTGTAAACCTCTTTATGTTCTGATCTGGTACAATTTAGGGTGCATATAAATATTTCTCTCTTTGAGTCTATGGAAGGTGCCACCTCTCACACTCTCTTTTATGCCCTTTTCATACTTGTGATTGTTTATTTGTTATATAAGAGCAAAACCTGACTGCAAGATCTCAAACCATAAGAACAGCTTGTGTTTTTCATAGAACATTAAAGAAAAGAATGGTTGGATTATGTAAGGAAAACCAACTGATCTATTTTGTTGCTTAAATCAGCAGATAATATTCAGTTGAGTTACAAGTGAGTCATATTAATTGTTGGACTGAATGACTAATCCCTTCATTTGAAATACTTACTCTAGTGACATGTTGTATCTATGACACATCCTGATTATGAAACTTGCCCTTGGGTTTATTTTATAAGAAACTTTTTTATCAGAAACAGGTAGCATGGAAAAAACTCAGAGGAGTTTGCACACATTTCATATGATTAGATAATGAGGATTCCAAACTCTACCCTTTTTAGAAAATCCTAAAGAAATATTGTGATGTGAGTTTATAAAGAACCCAAATTTTGATAAAAAACCAGATAATCTGAAAAACAAATTTACCAGACTACAAAATGTTTACACACATCTACTTTTTCTCGAGTTATTAAGTTGTGAATGAAACAAACATGTTTTTATGCTTACTCATCACATGGTACCAATTCTGAGACATGACTTATGAGACATGTTTCTCACTTAATATTTTATAATATTCTTTGTGGTAAAGATGTGACTTCTATTTTCAAATAAAATCACTCAGCATTATGGGAAGCACTGAAAGTGACTGTAGAGATTATCCATAGTCTGATTTGTAGATGAGGAATGTGAGGTCTGGGGTGTTGAGGTCCCTAATCCCATAGCTGATTAGTAAAGAGCCTAGATTTGCACCCAAGACACCTGACACCTAATTCACAGCTTTAGACCTTGGATTTACTTGTGTATAATGAATTGAATCTCTAATTTGAGATAATAAAAAATTGGAATATCAAAAGCTTTTACTGTGTCATTACAAATCTAAACTCAATATATTAAAATAATACCAGCATTCTACTTCATGACATACTAGCACAAATAATCTTACTTATAATGTGTTTCATATTGAATAGAATTCAAGGGAAGGCTTGTATCTGAAGTCACCTTATCATTTGGATATATTAAGCCATCAAATTTTCCTTGAATTACTCTGATAACTCTCCAATGTGAGTATCACCTCATTTGCAAATGAACAGCAGGTTTCCAGAAACACATTGGAAAATTTCCTCTTCTTTATTAGAAATAAATATGTAGTCATTACCTATGCTATAACCATTTGGCTTTGTTGTATCTTAGGAAAGACAAAGATAATTTTTTGATTATGTCATATATGAATGTGTGACTTATTTTAATTATGTAAGATGGCATGTGTCCAGGAATAAATGTATAACACAGTTGTACTGTAATGTGAGATACTTCCCTAATATTGATCCAGAGTATTATAGATGATAAAAATTTAAAGACTTATTTATAATCCTTTTCCTTTTATATTTTCCACAGGCAACTTGTGTATATGTCAGTTTTGTGTGTGTGTGTGTATATATGTATGTTAATTTTAGATTTACTGTTTTTCAGGTGTTCTTCTCTGAAGTAAGATGGCTTGTCAAAAATTTTGTGTGGCTTTGCTATATTGTGGTAAGTTATTTGCCTTTTAAACATCTATGTGTAAGGTAGAGATTTTGCCTTTTGAGATACTCTTTCCTTTATTGGCTAATAGAATTTTCCATTTCCAGTTAGGAATTCTCATGCTCTTGCCTACTGAACAAAAGTGTAAGTATGAAAATGAAACCCCTTTCTAACCCTTTGAAAATAGAGTGAAAATGAAAGCTACTACCAAACTCTTAGAAAGAACCTGATATATGCATATATCCTTTCAAAAGTATAGCACACACACACACAGTTCATATCTATAGTTGCAAAAATAGAATTGGTTAATATATACTGTTTTGCAGTTTTCTTTCTCCACTTAACAGCTTTTCAATTTATCATGCCAGTTTTTTTTTCAGTATTTACTGATGCACTTATTTCTTTAATGGTCACATGACAATGAACTGTATGAATGTACCTTAAATTATTAGTTTATTTGACCGATTTCTCATTGATAGAAATTTCTTTTTCTGTAACAAATAATGCTGCATTGAAATCCATATATCTTTGAATATTTGGGAGAATATTCCTGTAAATTAATTTCTAAAGAAGGATGTTTATGCTAAATAGTATACACATTTTTGAATTTGATAGACACTGTGAAATCTCAACAAAGCTTTGTAACATTCACAGTCTGAATATAAGTATATGAGTGCTATTCCATTGCATTTCTGCCAAAGAAGCATATTATCATTATTTTACTTTTTTGCCCTGTCAGTTAAGCAAAAATGGCATTTCATTTTAATTTTATTTATTTGATTATTTGTGAGATTCAGCACTGTTTATTGACATATTTCTTATGTGATTTTCAATTCATATACTTTGATCATTTTGTTGTTGGATTTTATTTGGCCTTAGGTGATTTTTAGGAATTAAAAAAATGTAATAGATATTTAGATTTGTAGTGGTAGTCAGGGTTCTCCACAGAAGCAGAACCAGCAGGATATATATATACATATATATATATATATATATATATATATATATATATATTCAGGAAGAGATTTATTATAAGGTATTGGCTCACACCTTTATCTTTGGCAAAGTTCCTAAGGTCTGCAGTTGGTGAGCTGGAGACCCAGGAGAGCTGATGGTGTAAGTTCCACTCAAAACACTGGCAGGCATGAGACCCAAGAAGAGCTGATGTTTTGGTTTGAGTCCACAGGAAGGAAAAAGCTGATGTCAAACAGGCAGTGAGAGTTCCTTCCAAGTCAGCCATTGTGTTCCAGTCAGATCTTCACCCGAATGGATGAGGCCCACCCACGTTGGGTGGGCAGTCTGCTTTCCTGTTTCAAATGTTAAGTTCATCTAGGAATATTCCCGCAGACACACCCAGAATAATGTTTGACAAAATGTTTAAGTAACCTGTAGGCCTCAACAAATGGACTCATACCATTAATTATCATAGCCCTAACAATTTACTATGTTTTGCAAAATTTTTCTCTCTGCCCATGATTTGCGTTTTAGCTGTTTTCTTTTACAGCCAAAATTGATATATACACAGTGATACCCTTATACATACTTAGAAACAAGATAAGACACTTAACTATTTTAATTTTATTCAGTAAGTGTAGCACTATTAAATTATAAATATATGTATGTGTGATAATATTTAAAATAAATGACTATGGCACAAAACGATGGGTTTATTCTCAAATGAAATGGAGTTTTCACTTGAAATGCTATCTTTTGCACTGTAACTCTTATAAACAATAACAAATATAATGTTATAAAGGGATATTATTGAGGGATGGTGTACATTAAAAATTTCCATCTTGAATACCACCAGAAGAATGCTTTCAGAAATTAAGATGTACACTTGTCTTTCTCCCGCCCATTGCAGGAATATCCTCAAGAGAAAGCTTACAGATATTCTTTCTTCTCTCTTGTGATTTAAACTGCTCTGAACCACAACAGGCTTCTGTTTGAAATTAGTCATACATTGCTGATGACTTTTGAGCATACTATTTTCACTTGTTTCTTACTCTATTCTAGTTTTATTCTGATGTTAAAAAAACCCTCATCATCTAATTTAATGAGGTTGATTTCCTAGTTTTCAAAATTACAGTGAAGCTATCTTTAACAAAACCTATCTTATCTGGCAATCTTTATCTATGTGTCCACTAGTTCTGAGCATCTCGTAGACCGCTCCAATCTAAAGGTGCTCTTGTGAGCTTCTCTGCTAGTCTTCCCTGTTGTGTCTAACTGTTCTTTCTCATTGTCGCCATCTATATATTCACAGAAAATGCTCAGGACAACTCCATTGTCACAGATTTTAGGAAAAAAGTATGCCACAAAAGACTATTAAAAAGTAATAACATCCTCATTCTTTCTTATATAATTCTTTCTTATATACATTATCTTCTTTTTGTTAGGTTCCACTCAAATGTTTCACATTAGCTTTCCAACAGGTTTGTAGTCTGATGAAGTTTTGTGAATAAGGAAAGATCCTGGGATCTTGTCGCCATGAAAACATATGGTTTCAAAAGCAAGTTCTGGACTCCTAGCAGGTTGAGGACTCCTTTGGAGGGAAAGAAATATCATTTGCAAAGGAAGCATTGTAAACAAAATAGGATCATCTTTTAATTAAACTGATTCAATAGTTGCTATGTCTGTGACTAGAGTAAATGTAAAAATGTAAAAAAATAGAAATGTTTAAAAGTCAATTTACAATCATTATTACATTTTAAATTTCTTCTTTGAGGAATTTAGGCTAATTTCATTTCATCCAACTGAAATCTCCATGTGCAGCTAGAAAATAGAATGCTTTTAATTAGTACCAAAATATATTTATGGTTTTGTAACACCAAAGAAATAACTTACTCTCTTTTCATTGAGATATTATGATTTTAGAAATGGGTTAGTAATGTCGAAGTACAAAGGAATGCAACTGCAATGAGGATTCACTTTTGGTAATGTTATGGTAGCTAATTGTGAACGCTGTGGGCAAAATATTAGTCATGCTAATCACTTTTGCCTTAATTTTTGCATCTGATACATATTTATGTTAACTTATATTTATACAAAGGATTTAGAAACTAAATTGTTAAGTCATTTACGTATTGTTTGAATATTTTTACATGTATTATTTTTATAAATTAAAATGATTGTAAATTGATTTTTAAACATTTCTATTTTTTTATATTTTTACATTTACCCTAATCCTTCAAAATATTTATTCCATATAAATCTACACAGAATTCTCAGAATTCTCATTCTGCATTAGTCTGTATCTGAAGTAACATAGCTATAGGATCATTTGGGTAACTTGTAGAAGAAAGAATTATGGAAAATTGTCATTTAATTTTTAAACAATTAGTTATTTAAAATTTGAGGATTTTTTGTTACAGGATTACATATTTGTTTTAACTTTTATGTATCTTAAAAGTGATAATTGTCTTTAATCAGCAATGGAAGATTCCTGTAAGAAATCTTGTCATTGCGCCCTAGTTCTTGGAGAGTGCATTCAGGGCATGACTTACGTGATGTGTATCTGGAAGATTAATGGCAGAGTCAGGTCATCCAGCTATCCTGATGTTGAAGACAAAACCTTTCTAGAAGCATTCAGTGAAAGTACTGTTAACATTTTGGTGTTATTTTCTTTAAGAAATATTAAAACAGCACTTTAGTATTTGTTTATGTAATTGGCCATCCAGATATTTCTTATTCATGCTGGATTTCATTAGAATATTTTTTTTAGGAATAAAAATGGAAATATTTAGTTATAATTTTCTTTCTTTAATATATATGTATATATATACACACACACACACATATATATATGTGTGAGACTAGTGAGGAAAAAGAAGCATGAATTTCCAAAAAGGGGTTTTAGAGTGTGAAGTTGTCTCGAGAAATAAATGTCCCCTCTCAAGTACTGCCCGTTGTACAAGGGAAGCGCAGAGCTACCGGCTGTCAGGCACTGACTGAGCACTTGGAAAGGTAAATAGTTACCACTGAGCACTGCATGGTTTGTTCTTAGATACTTGCTATTTTCGTCTCAGCCAAGATGATTAATTGTTTTTCTATGCATCTTTTTAATGTCCAAACAGAATTTATTTATTTGATAATGGCATTTAACTTGGCATATCCCATTAAGTTGCTTTGCATGCCACCAAATACAACCTACGACTTCCTCATGCCTGCTGGAATCTCAAAGAACACCTCAAATTTGAATGGACATTATGAGACATTTTTTGAAGCTAAATTGAATTCAAGTGGCACCAACTATTCTAACTTATCCAAAACAACTTTCCACTGCTGCTTTTGGAGGGAGGAGGATAAAAACTGCTCTGTGCATGCAGACGGCATCGAAGGGAAGGCATTGGTTGCAACAGTGAATTCTTTAGCTTTTCAGCAAACAGGTAAGTATTTTAATGCCCCAAGATTTAGCTGTTATTTAATTGTATTGAACAAAATGTTTTCATTCTCTGAAAAATGTACGAAATAGATGTCTTGGGGATGGGATTCTTCACACATATTATCATCTTATGTTAGTAATACAATTAGGATTTATCATGTGACCAAATTAATAAGCCCCAAATTTTTAATATCCCATAAAATAAAAAAAAATGTAACAGGGGAACATTTTTTAACTTATAAATTCATTTCTTGCAGTCTTCTTTAAAATAGAAAAAGCACACCTTATTTTGTTAGAGAAATTGTTAGAGAAAATATTTAAATTCATTAAATTTTAAAGCATTTATGAATAATATTTGTTCAAGCAAAGAATTGCTCTGTAACCAATACATACTTTAAACCAGGGGTTTTTGTTGTTTAAGGTTAATGACCACTGAATGTAGCTAGTGTAGTTAAAAACGTTGCATCCTGGTCATCATGGCTCAGTTGGTTGGGCATCATCCTGCAAACTGAAAGGTCGCCAGTTCTATTCCCGGTCAGGGCATATGCCTGGGTTTCAAACTCTGCTCTGTCCCCATCTGGGTGCTTGCAGAAGGCAGAAGGCAACCAATCAGTGTTTCTCTCTCATATCAATGTTTCTCTCCCTCTCTTTCTTCCCTCCTTCCCCTCTCTCTAAAATAAAATAAAATGAATATTTTAAAAAATGCCATGCCTGGAGATTTAAACAACATGATTATTTCTAAGCCTTCTGTAAGTGCTAATAGAGCAGAGTCAATTGACTCGTTAATAAGAGACCTGCAGTGTGAGAATAAAGCACATATAATTAAAGCACACCTATGTAGGGCTAATCAGGATTTCTCCACCTCAACAGTTTTGACATTTTGGGTCACATGATTCTTGGTTATTGGGGCTGTTCTGTGCATTGTGGGATATTTAGCAGTATCCTTGGCTTTTACCCAGTAGTCTGCAGCACTCCCTTCCCAGTTGGGACAATCCACCCATATATCCAGGCTTTGCCAGATGCGCCATGGAGGGCCAAATTGCCCCTGGTGGGGCACCACTGATTAGATGGAGGGAACACTCCAGTTTGTTGAAATCAGTTTAGGAAAAAGGATAAAGCATAAATATGCAGTAAAATCAGAGTTTTAAAACAAGTTTGCAGTGCCTCCCATTGAATTGATAGTTATTTAATTTAATTTTATTATAAAATTTTTATTCCACTGCATTGTCATTAAAATGAAACACTTTAAAAAATTGTAAGGAAATGTAGCCATTCCAGTGATTATTAAATGTACTAAGAATGAACTTAAGAAGTCAGGGTCCTTGGGGTAAGCTTTGAAATGATCAAAAAATGTTAATATTTTCACTTAAAAGGAATGATTATGGTGCTGTAGATTTTAATTTTATATACCATATAAATAAAGGCTAATAACCAGTTACTCCTACGTGAATTAAAATTTTTGTAACTAAAGTTACTAATTTAAGTAGTGGTTACTGAGGATTTCCATTAATTATTCTGCCACGAGGCTGATTACTTCATAGGGCTCAAGAAGGTTGCAAAGTCCTTCTCCTAGATAGAAATCCCTCAGGTTTGAGGAAATATGTTGGTGTTGCCATAAGAAGTTTAGTCTTGTCTTACATTAGTCTTGAGTTTCAGTCATTGCTATTCTTGCTTTCTAAATTACAAATCACCTCTATAGTTTTCTTACGTTACCAGGTGAGTTTTTCAGTGTGCAGTGGAATAAGCTTTCATCAGTTGTATTGGAGCCTGTAATACAATAACAAGAATTTGACATGCATCACAGTTCAAACGTGAATCATCATACCTTTTTTGCTAAAGTAGATACACATAAATACTGCTCCAAATTTGCTTGTACTTTGATATTTAATGTTCTCTTTTCTCTTGGAAAGTGAGCATGAAGTGAGCTACGTGAGGATTTTGTTTTTAGGGTTTGTCCTACTCACGTGGTTCAGGGTAACAAAGTTTGAGAAGCAATAATTGAATTTAATTCCCTTCCTTTACACAAAAAGGAGACCGAAGGCCAAAGGGGTTGTGCGGCTTGGGCAAACACATACCATTAGGCAGAGACTTTTTTTTTTTCCTCTCTCTCTCAAAACAGGCATTGGAAGTTGTATCAGAACACTGGTAAATTTAATTTAGCTCTTCTCTTTCAGTGAGTTGTTCAGAATGTTTTTCAGATTTAAAGTAGTTTATTTTTAATTCAGGTGCAAACTGGAACATACAGTGCTGGATGAAGGAGGACTTGAAGTTATTCATCTGTTATATAGAGCCATTATTTAAGAATTCTTTCAAGAATTATGACCTTACAGCCCATCTTTTGTATGTTCTGTAAGTACCAAATTAATTTGTGCATTTTTATGACACATTTAAAAAAAATGAAAGACTGCCTATATACACAAGTGGATTGTGAAACCTCTCCTGTCCCTGCATTTCCTTTTATGTTGTGTAAATTTCTGTCAGGGAATTTACATATTTTTTATACAATCTTCTGTTCCATTAGGTTTTCTCTTTTCTCCTCCTGTTGATTCAGGTGGCAAGACATTGCGGATAGGAATGGGCACATATTCTGAAAAAAACATGAATTCAATTTAGGGATCTTTGGTATTTGAGTGGAGGATGGGAACATTTTGTTTTCTATTTTTTTCAGGTAGACTTTTTTCCTCATTATTATGTTACAAATATAAGGTGATTAATTTTGTCTGTGCTATGTGGAGTGCCAAGATGGTGGTTTCAGATAGCCATATGCTGATGATCCTAACAGCGAATACAGCATTCACGTTTACTAAGAACTCCAGTATTAAAACATACCATTTCTATGTGAATTTTAACCCTTTAAAATCCTTCCTCATTTGTTCTTTTGTTTGATGCTTGAGAAAGACTCACCTTCTTCGGTTCTACAGATAGGGAATCATGCCATTAGGAGGCGAGGTGTTAGAAACACAATACCTATAAAGATAAATAGAGACAGAAAACAGGATGATGGTTACCAGAGACTTGGGGTAGAAGTAGTGGGGAGTTCTTGTTTAGGTGTGTACAGACTTTCAGTTTGGGAGGATGTAAATTGTCGTGAAGTAGGATGGTGGTAATGACTACCCAACAATGTGAATGTACTTAATGTCACTGAATTGTACACTTAAAATGGTAAATTTCATGTTTGCCACAAGAAAAAAATGTAAAGAAAGAAATTTAAATATGTCAAAAAACCCCACAAAGAATATGTATGATCTGTGTCCTTGAAGCACTTGCAGGCTCGTGCTGGGGACAGGCACAGGGTTTCAGTGTCAGTGGTTACTGGTGTGTGTTTGGTGGGCACGGGAAGCCACAGGCACACAGGGGTGGAGTGGCGGCCTCAGATGAGGATATCTAGTACAGCTAGTGAGAGAAGACAGGTGCGAGTGTTACCTAAGGAAGGCGAGGGCCGAGTTTGAGGCAGGAGACAGCATAGGAAGAACTCTGAGACTGCACTGCTGTTACTGGCCAGCGTCTAGCATCCTGGTTGCCAGGAAATGCCTTTTAGCACTTTGGTAGAATGAATAGTAAACTGAGGCAGGGAGAAGGAAAGATACATGTCTCATCCCCAAACTCTTTTTTTTAAAAAATATTTTATTGATTATGCTATTACAGTTGTCCTATTATCCCCCCTTCATTCCCCTCCACCCTGAACACCCTCTCCCACCCACATTCCCCCCTTTAGTTCATGTCCATGTGTCATAAGTTCTTTAGCTTCTACATTTCCCCTACTATTCTTGCCCTCCCCCTGTCTATTTTCTACCTACCATCTATGCTACTTATTCTTCATACCTTT
>CM052542.1:43132945-43177675 GCA_028533065.1 Trachops cirrhosus | reverse complement strand
TCCCCTTATCTCTTGCTGCTTCTAGGATTCTCTCCTTCATTTTTACCTTAGCTAATGTAATTATGATGTGCCTTGGTGTGTTCCTCCTTGGGTCCAACTTCTTTGGGACTCTCTGAGCTTTCTGGACTTCCTGGAAGTCTATTTTGTTTGCCAGATTGGGGAAGTTCTCTTTTATTATTTGTTCAAATAACTCTTCCACTTGCTGCTCTTCCTCTTCTCCTTCTGGTACCCCTGTAATTCAGAGGCTAGAATGTTTAAAGATGTCCTGGAGGTTCCTAAGCCTTTCCTCACTTTTTTGAATTCTTGTTTCTTCATTCTTTTCTATGTGGTTGTTTCTTTCTTCCTTCTGGTACACTCCATTGATTTGAGTCCCAGTTTCCTTCCCATCACTATTGGTTCTTTGTGCATTTTCCTTTATTTCACCTAGCGTAGCCTTCATTTTTTCATCTGTGACCAAATTCAACCAATTCTGTGAGTATTCTGATCACCAGTGCTTTGAACTGTGCATCTGATAGGTTGACTATCTCTTGGTCACTTAGTTGTATTTGTTCTGAAGCTTTGATCTGTTCTTCCATTTGGGCCATTTTTTTTTTTTTGTCTTGAGGTGCCTGTTATGTATGAGGAGCAGAGCCTTAGGTGTTCACCTGGGCGGGGCAACCCAGTCACTGGGTTGTGATGCTGTATGTGGGGGAAGGTTCCAAGAGGTGACAATGGCACTTGCTCTGCTCTCTCTGGGATTTCAGTCCCTTCTGCCACTTCCCACAAGCAAACTGGGCCCTTCTGGTGCTGATTCCCATGTGGGAGGGTTTGTGTACATTATAGGACCCTGTGGGTCTCTCCAACAAACTCTCCTGTGAGGTTAAGATTCTCTCCCGGCACCTCAACCCCTACAGGTGTTTTCAATTGGTGTTTTGAGGCTTTACTTCCCCACGCTGGGGCCCTGGGTTGTGAGGTCTGTCTTGATCCCCAGTTTCGCCTGGTTTATTTGCACGTGAATGTGGGACCACCTGGTCAGCCAGTTGCCTTGCGCACTGTGCCCCGCTCCACAATCGCTGCCTTGCTGGGTCTTCCTGCTGCCATCCCACACCCAGGGTCCACAAGCCACCACTTTTTGTGCCGGGACCCCTCTCCGCTGGGCTGCCTGACTCTGCCCCTCCTACCAGCCTGGATGAATGTGTCTATTTTAACTCCTTGGTTGTCAGACTTCCATACAGTTCAATTTTCTGTCAGTTCTGGTTGTTATTTTGTTTCTAAATTGTTGTTGTCCTTATTTTGGTTGTGCAAGGAGGCACAGTGTGCCTACCTATGCCTCCATCTTGCCCAGGAGTCTTGAGATTTCTTTAAGGAATTGGCTGATGTAAATATGGAGGTTGAGAAGTGCCAAAATTTGCAGTTAGAAAACTGGAGATAACTGAGAGCCATATGTCTGAGAATTAGGAGAGCCAGTATGTTTCAGTTCAAGTCCAGCTCAGTGTGGGGGCAAGAGGAATGTGGGAAGAGAGAGAGAGAAAAGAGAATTCTCCCTTGCTGAGCCTTTTTTGTTCTTTCAGTCCACTAACAATTAGATGAGGGCCCCCCACACTGGGAAGGGCAGTCTGCTTTACTCAGTCCACCAATTAGAATGTTAATAATATCCAGAAACACTCTCATTGACACACCCAGAAAAATGTTTAACCAAATATGTGGGCACCCCATGGCCAGTTGACTTAACCATTACAGGAGATAATTATTGTACCCAAATTTCTAGACAATTTATGCTTATGATTGTATAATTACTTTTCTAACTCTCTTCAGGAAGACATGTATCCATAGCCTAGTATAAGGAGAAGGAAAGGAAGTTGTAGAAGCTTTTCACAAACGGTGCCAAAAGTAAGAGAATATGCATTTTAAAATATTAACAAGATAGCACAATGAAACATATAAATATACCAGGCAAACTGTGAGTTAATATAATTCAGGAATCAGCTCAAACACTCTTTACTCACATTTTAATAAGGGTTGTGTCATACCCAAACAAGTGGCAAAGGAAGAAATTGAGAATGACTCATTGTGTTAAAACAGACAAACTTGAAAATAAATGAAAGACACCTTTAAGAAGACACCACACAGTCCTAAATTGCTACATATTAAAAAGCAGAGGCTAAAATATAGATCACAATGGGATCTCTGTAAACAAAATAAATGTATTTTTAGCTAAAACTATTTTAATCTTACTATACTAACCCTTCTCTAAGAACCTCCACATCAATTAAATTGCAATTTCACATTCAGAGTTCCCATTATGTGTCAGCTGTATTTGACATGATGAAAATACTGTATTTCTCACTCCAAAAAAATCCAAACCAAAATCAATTTCACCTGATAAAACATGTGAAATGAAACACTTCTAATTGCTAATGCTGCCCAGAATTATGAGATTCAACAGTTCTCTAAAAGCTTTTGAACCTGGATAATCACTTGGTTTACCTCAGGAAACAATGGGGTTTGTCATTGTAGTGATTTGGCTTAGAATAAAAAAGCCCATAAGAATTGGCTGTTTTGGGCAGTTTCCAACCTGCATGAGGATAATTTCAGGAAATAAAAAAAATGTCTTTGGAAAAATAGAAAAAGAAAACCAAAAATTTCCCTGACATTACCTTAATTAGCCCTCAAAGTTAACAGTTGCTAAAATTCAGACGCCATCTGTGAGGGCCACTTTCCTTACTCTCCAACTCCGCCCTCCTTTCTGGTAGTCACCTGGCCCAAGTCCCAACTAGCACGTAACTTCACTTTCTAGATTAAAAGCTGTTTCAGTTATAATTTTTATGCCAAGCTATAAATGCCAAAGCTAATTGGAATCTTTTTTAATAAAAAAGGAAGAAAAATTAGTGCAGAATTATTCTACCAAATTTAAAAGCATATTGTGAAGCTACACACATTTTTTTAAATGTGGTACCATTTCAGGAATACATAAATCAAGGAGAACAGAAGAGAACATCCAGGAACAAACTATGTGGATATAAATGTTTCATATATGTTAAAGGTGATATTTGAAATTAAACAAATTATTTAACTAGCGTACTAACTTCCTGAGATACTCAGCTAAAGATATTAGAAGAAATACTCTTATCTGATATCATTTACCAAAGTAAATTCTAGGTGAACTAAAGATAAATGTATTTTTAAAGAAATTAAACATGCTCTAGGGAAATATATTTTTCTTTTCTTTGAATAGGGAAGACCTTTTTAGGAGTATACACAGGACTTCCAGCCAAGATGGAGGCATAGGTAGATACACTTTGCCTCCTCACACAACCAAAAGGACAACAACAAATCTAAAAACAAAAAAATAACCAGAACTGCCAGAAAATCGAACTGCATGGAAGTCCAACAACCAAGGAGTTAAAGAAAAAATATTCACCCAGACCAATAGGAGGGGCAGATATGGGCAGCTGGGTTGGAGAGGACTCGAGGCAAGGCAGCAGCTGGAGGACCAGGATGGGCAAGGTGGCGGCTGGTGGACAGGGCAGTCACACACTTGTTTGTGGATAAAATGGGAGAAACAACTGTGGAGCAAGATAGGCTGTGCAACCCAGGGTCCCAGCACAGGGAAATAAAGCCTCAAAACCTCAACTAAAAACACCTGTAGGGCTTGAGGTGGCAGGAGAAACTCCCAGCCTAACAGGAGAGTTCATTGGAGAGACCCACAGGGTCCTAGAAGGCACACGAACCCACCCTCCTGGGAATCAGCACCAGACGGGCCCAATTTGCTTGTGGGAAGAGGAGGAAGTGACTGAAAGCCAGCCAAGAGCCAAGCAAGTGGCACTGTTATTTCTCAGACCCCTCCCGACATACAGCATCACAACACAGTGATGTGGGTTGCCCTACCCTGGTGAACACCTAAGGCTCCACCCCTTACTAGATAACAGGTGCACCGAGACAAAAAAAATATGCCCCAAATGAAAGAACAGATTAAAGCTCCAGAAAAAAATAGAGCTAAGCAATGAAGAGATAGCCAACCTATCAGATGAAGAGTTCAAAACATTTGTAATCAGGATGCTCACAGAATTGGTTGAGTGTGGTCACAAAATAAAGGAAAAGGTGAAGGCTATGAAAAGTGAAATAGAGAAAAATATCCAAGGAACCCACAGTGAATGGAAGGAAACAAGGACTCAAATCAACAGTTTGGAGGAGAAGGAAGAAATAAACATTCAACCAGAACAGAATGAAGAAACAAGAATTCAAAAAAATGAGGAGGGGCTTAGGAACCTCCGGGACATCTTTAAACATTCCAATATCTGAATCATAGGGGTGCCAGAAAGAAGAGGAAGAGCAGGAAATTGAGAACTTATTTGAAAAAATAATGAAGCAGAACTTCCCCAATCTGGAAAGGAAGTAGACTTCCAGGAAGTCCAGGAAACTCAGAGAGTCCCAAAGAAGTTGGACCCAAGGAAGCACACACCAAGGCACATCATAATTACATTAGCCAAGATTTAAATGAAGGAGAGAATTTTAAAAGCAGCAGGAGAAAAGGAGACAGTTACCTACAAAGGAGTTCCCATCAGACTGTCAGCTGATTTCTCAAAAGAGACCTTGCAGGCAAGAAGGGCCTGGAAGGAAGTATTCCAAGTCATGAAAGGCAAGGACCTACACCCCAGATTGCTCTATCCAGCAAAGCTTTCATTTAGAATGGAAGGTCAGATAAAGTGCTTCTCAGATAAGGTCAAGTTAAAGGAGTTCATCATCACCAAGCCCTTATTATATGAAATGTTAAAGGAACTTATCCAAGAAAAAGAAGAAGATCAAAAATACAAAGAGTAAAATGACAACCAACTCACAACTATCAAGAACCAAACCTTGTTGGAGACCACTTTGTGTGGTATCAGGAATTGTAGCCCCTGCACAAGGCAGGCCTTGAATAATGGCCTGTAAGTCTTGACCAGAATGCTAGGAATGCTGGGAGGCAGGCATGACCTGATGCTAGCACCAAGGGTTCCTGTGGGAAATCTGGCCTAAAGAATACATTGTATCCACTGAAGTTTGCTCTGCTACAGCCCTGATAATGGATAACCAGGTGTTTAACTTCAAGGCAGGAAAGAAGACTCCTGAGTCTTGCCTTAATGATTGTCTGGTGTCAGTATGTCTAACAGACCCTAACCTTAAGCTAATCTCTGTGTTCCTTCTATTGTTACCTGTAAACAATATCTGTTTTGTATTAACTGTAGCCCTCTAACACTGATTAATGAGCCACGCACGCATGCTATACACCCCTGCACATATCGTTCTCAGTAAGTCTCAGGAGAAAGGACCTTGGGGCTCTTCTCCTCTGTGAGATTAGCTAGCCTTTTCTCCCAAAGCAGATCTTGTGTTGATAGCCTCATTTCATCCATGACTCTGGGGGACACTGCAGGATGGGGTCCCCCACAGAGAACCCCCCCCAAAAAACCAAAAACTAAGCAAACTACTACAGGAACAAATTCACAAAAATAGAAATCACATGGAGGGTTATCAGCAGGGATGGGGAGGGGGACAATGGGGGAAAAGGTACAGGGAATAAGAAGCCTAAATGGTAGGTACAAAATAGAAAGGGGGAGGTTAAGAAGAGTAGGGAAAATGGAGAAACCAAAGACTTTATATGTATGACCCATGGACATGAACTAAGGTGGCGGAATGATGGTGGGGGGTACATGGCAGAGAGGAATAAAGGGAAGGAAAAAATGGGACAACTGTAATAGCATAATCAATAAAATATTTTAAAAAGAATACATACAAATTCAGATTTAGAGGGGTGTGGTAGAAATTAATATATTTGGGCTACACAAAACTCGGAAAATTCTGTATGTAGAAACAAAGTTTAAAATCATAGGACTACTTTTGCTAGTCTATTATCTGATAAAATATATATTTGAAAAATACAACCCTAGCATGTAGAGAATTCTTCCAAATGAATAAAAAGATAAAATGTTCTAAAAGACATTTAGGCAATTCACAAGACAGAGAAAAACAAGTATAAAAAATTCAATATCATCAGTTTTTACTTTTATTTTTTAATATGATCAGTGTTTAAATAACCATTTAAAATAACAATGAAGGTAGGTTTCTGTCCTGAATTAGTAATTCTTCTAAAATATGAAAACACATATTTTGGTAGGGAAAGAGCGTTCTCAGAATTGCTGAGCAGGAAGTGATTTGGCACAATGAAAAGTGTGTATATTCTTCAACCCACCTTTGCTCTTCTAGAAAAGTACCTTAAATAACTAAGTAAGGATGTTCACAGAGATTGACGTTTACCTCAGAAATCCACACAGCTCTCTTTCTCACCTCTTTTGGGTCTGAACTGAACTGGCTCCTTCATGGGGAGGCCCACAGGGCTACCCTTTCTATGGCTGCAAGGCCCCACATCCTGTTTATCCCCTTTCCCTGCTATAGTTTTCTCCCATGTCACCTATCAGATCATGTATTTTATTTTGTACTTTATTTTTCAATTACAGTTGGCATGCAATATTATTTTATTTTTTATCTATTTTTTTCTCCTGCTGAAACATAAACTCTGTGTGGCTAGTGCATTTATCTGTGTTGATCACTGCTATGCTAAGACTCCTAATGGACAGTCTTAGATTTTGGGGGCCTAACACTTATATTGTACAATTTTAGGGTCTTTCTAAAAAAATACACTTTTTAGATATAGTTAAAATTTTCAAATTAAAAAAATCTGAGAAATAAGACAAATATTATAAAATCTATAAATATGACAAGGCAAGTAAATGAAAACCCCCTTAAAATCTTCAGTATTTTGGTATTGGCTGAATTTCTGAAGATATTATCCACAAAGCCTGGAATAACTGATATATATTTTTTGTAGTTTAGAGTTCATTCATTCATTGTTTTGCAGATTTATTGATATATAAATCAATGTACCAAAAAATTTGCCCATTTAAAGTATACACAATTCAATGGTTTTTAGTACAGAGTTCTGTAAACAGCACCACAATCAATTTAGAGCAATTTTATCACCCCTAAGTTTATACCACACTCATCAGTTAATTAGATATTTGGGTTGTTTCTACTTTTTAACTTTTTGGTTTTCATATGTTTTTCACTGAGATAAAATTCAAGCCCTGGCTGGTGTGGCTCAGTGGTTAGAGTGCCAGACTCTGGACCAAAAGGTCACCAGTTCAATTCCCAGCCAGGGCACATACCTGGGTTGCAGGCCAGGTCCCCATTTGGGGGCATATTTTCCAGAGGCAACTAATCAATGTTTCTCTTCCTCTCTTTCTCCCTCCCTCCCCCTCTCTCTAGAAATAAATAAATAAAACCTTAAAATTAAATTCATATACTACACAATTCACCCTTTTTAAGTGTACGGTCCAATGCCCTTTAGAATATTTAAAGAGCTGTATAACCATCACCACTAATTTCAGAACACTTTCTTCATCCCAAAAAGAAACCCTGTGCTCATTAGCACTCATTCCTCACTTCTCTTTCCCTCAGCCTCTGTAAACTATGTTATTGTCTTTTTCTATGGAGTTGCTTATTCTGGACATCTCAGATAAAGGATATTATGCAATATGTGGGCTTTTGTGACTGACTTTTATTTTCACTTAACACAATGTTTTCAAGGGTCGTGAACGTAGTAGCACGTATCTGTACTGCTTCTCTTTTTATGGCTGAAAAACATTCCATTGTGTGGGTAGACCACACTATTCATTCAACAGTTGACAGCCATTTGGATTGTTGTTACTTTGTGGCTATTATGAATAGTGCTGCTATGAACATTCATTTACAAATTTTTGGGTGATGTGTGTTTTCATCTCCCTTGAGTATATACCTAGGAACAGAATGTGTGGGTCCTCTAGTTAGCTCAATGTTTAACATTTTGAGGAATAACCAAACTCTTCTGCAGTGGTTAGAGCATTTTACATTCCCACCAGCAATTATGAGGACTCCAATTTTTCATACCCTTGTCAACGTTGTTATTGTCTGTCTTTTCTGTTTTAGCCATCCCAGTGGATGTGAAGCCGTATCTCATAGTGATTTTGATTTGCTTTTCTGTGATGTCTAATAATGTTGAGCATCTTTTCACGCCCTTATTGTCCACTTATACATCTTTGGAAAGATACCTATGCAAATCCTTTATCCATTTTTTAAAAATAACTGGGTTATTTGCCTTTTTATTATTGAAATTAGATGGGAACCCTTTAGAGCAGAGGAGTGACGTGATCTGATTACATTTTGCAGGCTCACTGCTGCACTGAGACTGGTCAGAAGGAGGAAAAGGTCAAAAGCAGGGAGACCGGGTAGGAGGCTAGTGCAATAACCCAGAGAAGACACAATGTGTCTTGAACCAATAGAAGCAGTGAAGGTATGAGAAGTGTTTTGATTCTGAATACATTCTGAAGGTAGAAGTGAAAAGATTTCCTGATGACTTGCATCTGGTATATGCAATAATGAGAAGTTCTCAAACACTTTTGTTCTGAGAAATGGAATGATAGGGAGTGTTAGGAGTTTGATTTTGGACAAGGCAAGTTTGATATGCCTATTAGGCATCCAAGTAGTGAGGCTATACTGGCAGTAGAATATACAAATTGGGGGTTTAGAGAAGTCTGGGCTAGAGATTAATATGTGAACAAAACAGGGGGGATTCTATGGAAAGTAACCTTATGAAGTGCTCTGATCATAAATTCCTAACTGGGCAGATTATGCCTCAGGAATATAACTTTCTAGTAAAAGGTTTATCTTCTTTTTTCCTTTGCTTCAGTTGGATGATTCTATTTTTTCAAGAGCTTTAGACAATTGCAGAGAGCTTTTTTCCCCCAAACACACGAGGAAACAGGGCACATATAGTTCCTGTTTTTAAAGACAAGCAAAGGTTAAGGGAGACAAAGGAAATGGAGTCTGCAGGAGACAAAGGAAGGGAGAAGAGGAGTCAGAGAGGGCTGATACAGAACACATTAAAGAAGAAATTACCTTCGTGCTGGGCATGAAAATAATGAATGCAATATAATTCTTTAAACTGTAAAGAGAAGCAAAAAGAAAAACTGAGACAGTTTTCTTCAATCACCAAAGGGGAGTTTAAAACAAGCAGCACCAGTAACAGATCTCACTACAACTCATTTTAAGAGCTTAGGAAAAATCCAAATGTGATCAGGAAATTATACATACTCTCAGAAGAACAGGAATAAACCAGTTCCCAAACTGTCCGGTTGAGAATCTTTGGGATAACAAAGAAAACACAGCATGTTCTAATAATCTGACTTTAGAAATAGGTTTGGGATATAGGAATTTGTAAAATTTCCATAACCAAAATCAATTGTCTTCTCCAAAACTAGTAATACAGAAAGTGTGAAAATTAATAAAAAGAAACTTTATTTAAAATAAGTCAGGAAGCTTGAAGACAGAACTCTCATGCACCTGTCACTCACACTACTGACACCGACAGGAAGACAGTACCTTGCATCTCCCACAGGAAGTGATACTACATTACCACCTCAGCAGGTGGAAGATTTCTTCTAGCCCAGCAACAGCTCAGCCAATGGGAGTCTGCCAGACTCAGCCAATGAAAAGTGACTGTACTTCGAATGGTCAGTTTCCTCCAATGGACTCTTTGTTTACAACAGACCTTCCCTGAGTCTATAAAAGATGTTCTTCTCCTTTGTTTCTTGAACTTGTGCATAGTTTGCCTTTATTTTTATTTCTTATTTTTTGATTACAGTTTGCATAATTTTGTTTTTAGATTACAGTTCGCATTTGTATTAGTTTCAGGTATACGGCACAGAGGATAGACATTTATATAGGTTAAAAAGTGTTCCCTCAGATAATTCAGGTGCCCACCTGGCACCATTGATAGTTATTATAGTACTGTCATGGGGATGTAAAGTAAAACATAGGAAATAAAAAGTTTATCTTTGTCTTAAGCAAGCTCCGTCCATTATGTCTGTGCACTTAGGTTAACACACCTTTGAAATAACCACCCTGAAGAAAACACACAATCTTGCTAACTATCCTGCACTCCAATCCCTGCCTTGCTTTTTTCCACCTCAAGTAATTTTCCTTACATTCTCTCCTTAACTTCAAATGCATAAAAGAAGCTGCAAAACTTCTCAGGACCATTCAAGGTCTTGCTCCCCAGCATATGTGGTCAGTTTGGTGCAAATAAACTCATAAAAATTTTCTACTTGTTTTCTACAGCTGCCTACAAAAGCCATGAGACAGCATGAGATCACCAAGTCAGCGAGTATAGAGACAGAGTAGGAAAGATTTTTATTGAATAAATGAACTTTACTTACTAATATATGGTATATATATTTTCTATTGACTGAACTTCAAATTAAATTTGTGGCAAGTGTATTAATTCCGTAGCTACTCACTAGCCCTCATAAACATTTTACATGACACCTTGCATTCATCTCTTACTGATGTGCTTTAGGTCAGAAAAGTCCCATCTTCAAACTGCCTGTGTACCTTCCCCACAGCCTTCAACTTCTCCTTATTGATAAGCTATAGGAAAAGAGGAGGAAAATGATCGTGTCATGGTCCCTCTGTGTCACAGCCTCAGGCTGATTGTCTCAGGGTGACAGAAAACCTCCATAACAGGAAACTCCACGCTTACACAAATTGAGATTAGTGTTCTATGAAGTGAGTCGATTACTGTAGATTACAACTGAAAAGCACATTGTTGGAACTTGGGCTGTCGTGCATTGGCTTAGGTGCAACCTGTGAGACTCAGCAAATACTTAGTGCAGTATCTTGAATAAATCAACCATCAGAGTAAAACCTGTGTTTAAACTCATTTGACTCATTTCCATCACCAGTAAGTGGATTTTAGCAAAAGCATCATCAAGGAACCAGAGTCTGCAGCAGTAATGGCTGGAAATGCTGAAGAACTCTGGATTGGTCAAGAAAACAACCATAAAGTTTTGTTGGGAGAGCTGTAACAATCATGACACTTTACAGAACATGGTGATAAAATTCATTTTTCAACTCAGAGGACATGAAAATATTGAGGCAAAACACAGGTGCATTTATGCTGTCGATTGTTAAGTGAACTTAGCAAAGGTTGAAGTGAGGTTTTATTATTGAGTTATTTTAAGGACAAAGAAATGAATCACAACTTTTTATTTAATGACATCTAGAAATTAATTTGGTAGTGTGTGAAACAGCTGTAAGTATCCAGTTTTGCTAGAGATAATCAACAGTGAAGATATACTGTGCAAAGTCTGCAAATGTGTCCTCCAAATGAGCAATCTTAAGACTAGGGCCACTTTATGTATACACCCAATATTAAAGATGAATAATTGTTTCAAATGATCACCTATTAATTTTGCTCTATGCCTAGTGATTACAGGGAAATTTAAAAAATTGAAATTTTCTACTTTTTAAAAATGTGAGGAAAGGCTTGAAATGTAAATTCCTCACTAACTTTAGTTCTTTTTTTTAAAAAAAGACATTTGTTTTCTACTTCTGCAAAAACAGAAGATAAAACTTGACTAACTGAAATGGAAATTTTTAAGAACCACGAAGAAAGCACAAAATAATGACTTCCCAATGATATTACTGAACAAGGTCTTTTTATTCACATTCCACGGACCCCCTCAAAAATTATACACACACACATACATGGTCTGTCCGGAAAAAGTTGGGCCATTGTTAATATAACAAAAACAGTTTGTGCAACATTGATGAAAACTGGCAGGCATGGAATGCACATGCATGAATAGTGATGACTTCACTGTACTAGTTAATGGCAGCAATAGATGCCACTGAGTGAGCATGTGCACTGTGTGGCCATCACATTCAAAATGACTGAGTGAGTACAGCAACGAATCTGCATCAACTTTTGCATTAAGCCTGAGCATGCCTCCATGGAAACTATTTGGATGATTGAGAAGGATGCAGCTATGGGCAACTGGTGATTGGCAGCTTCATCACAACAACGTGACCACTCATGCATCCCATCTTGAGCAGAGATTTTTGACAAAACATCAAATCACCCAAATTACCCAAGTAATTCAGCCACTTTACAGCCCAGATTCGTGCCCTATGACTTCTGGCTTTTCCCAAAACTAAAAATCACCTTTGAAAAGGAAGAGATTTCAGACCATTGATAACATTCAGAGAAATATGACAGGGCAGGTGATGGTGATTGGGAGAACTGTATGGGGTCCCAAGGAGCCTGCTTTGAAGGAACTGAGGCGTCATTGTCCTTTGTACAATGTTTCTTGTATCTTCAATAAATGTCTCTACTTTTCATATTACATGGATACCTTCTGGACAGACCTTTCATATACATATACACACATACATACATACACACACACAGGAGATATTATGTTTAAGTATCAGATAGGTACATACTTTCTCCTGACATTCACTCTCAGCCCAGATGAAGTATGTCAATGCATTCTGCATGTTTTCCTGACAGTGCGTATGTGCAAATCCCTGGACCAGAGACGTTTCCTTAGGAACTGTTTTTTCTTATGGGCATTTTCTAGTTATGTTGGTATTATCAAATCTCTGTAAGTATTTAACTTTATACTTGGTTGGGCAACACAAAGAAATATGTTTCTTTCTAATCTAGCTGCGTAAATCCACCTGTAAGATATCAGATGTTTCATAAATGTTTGTGCATAAGGACACTTTTCTTAAGTAGTATTTTGTATCAGTGCTTTTTTTCCTGTAGTGCACAAAAAGTCTTCAGAGCAGTATAGGACTCTTAAAGTGTGAGATATTCTCTCTTTTGCAATACCTCCACCTTTATCAACCATGCCCCCCACACCCACCTCCACCCCCGGAGAGTGTCAGCTGCAGCAAAGCTATAATCGGGGACTGGATTCCTTCCAGTTAGCACACACTCCCGGACTGCTTCACTTCAATTACAGTGAAATAGAAACAGTGTAATAATGTGCATAAAAGTCTTTGTTACAGTATAAATGCCAAGTTTTATTTAAAAAGTAATCATCTGCATCATACATACACAATAATGCATTCTAAAGCAGTCTTGGGTTTACATCGTAAAGGTTCGGAATGAGTCACCCCAAGGTGTGCCTTGAGGTATGCTGATCATTTTGAACTAAAGTTAACTGAGACCCTGCAGGAAAGAGAAACATCTGCCCCCTTCCCTCGACTACCTAAAACAATTTGAATTAGAAGCCTTGCCCCCAGTAAGAGATTATCAGAAATAACCTCCTTTGACCTATCTATTTGGCAGGGCAAACTACTGATTTAAAAACAAAAAGCAGTCTTGGGACCTTCCACATCATGTGTGGGGTCACGCATATCACTGCCCTCCTCCAGGGGCATGGCCACTTAAAAGCAGATAGTTAAGTCATAAGCTATTTAATACCAGATTTTTTGCAAATAAAGTACTCATGAGGAGGAATGGCAAGAAAATTCAATTGTACAATTTATATTCACCTACAAAATTACTATTTCCCAGTTGTAAACCAATTATTGTACTTGGAAAATGCCAGCATCCTCATAAATATTTTGGTTACATTATGGTGCAAAATATAAATTTTGCAAACTTTGAAAAAGCACATTTTTGTGACATCTAAGCATTTCCTTGAGAGCATAGGAATGTTACTCATGTAATGAAACACTTCATGAAGAAGATACCTTGGAGGTGAAGATACCTTGAGGAGGTGGTAAGAAAAATCTGTGGGTTCATAAGTAGAGGAAAAGAAACAACTGTGACAAGTAGGACCAGCTGAGAACTCACCCTGAGGAAGAGATGAGATATGACAGAGTTGCCCCTGCTCCCAAACATTATTATCCTTCTACCAACTGTGGGAATGCTTTCTCCACTGGACTCTGCAGCACCGCCATTTTCTGTGGAAGTCATGGGGCCCGAGGCGCGCCCTTGTAAGAATGCAGCAGCAGCACTGTGTGGCAACTGCACAGGGCAGGTGTTCGTGAGTTCCAGATGCGGGGAAGTGGATCCCAAATCATTTCTTCTTGCTGGGAAGGAGTTTGATCAGATGATTTTCTTCTTATCACCACCATGTCAGTTATACTGATAAAACTGATTGATAGTAAGAAGGGGATTATTCTGGAATACGAAAAACCTCAGGAGGTGGAGCAGGCTAGGAGGAGGGCCCTGATCTGGGAGAGGAGGCCAGCAAACCTCACAGAGGTTTACCTGGCCCCTAAGGGTGTTAGGGATTGGAAAGGGCTGCAAAAACAGAAGACAGACCCTGTTCTTTGGAAAAGAAATAGAAACTTTCATTTCCTGCCTCCAAACTATTCACACTGCCATTACCTAGACCCAAATCTCAGGCAGGTACCAAGGTCAGCTAGCTCCTTTAGGGTTTACTTCAACACTAAAGGCTTGGCCTGGGGACTCAACCACTAATGCATGACATTGTTTCTGTGGGAAAAGTGTTCCAAAATATACCTGTAAGCCAGCTGTTTGGAATGTGACAGAGAATCCTTTTATAAGATTACCTATGTACAGGCAATTCTTTATGTATAATCTCAGTTTTAGAATGCAATCAATGTGCTTTGAATCTCCAAAATATATTCTATGATATATACAAAAAAATTTATAAGGAAAAAAAGTGCCCAACATTTTTGTGACCAAGACAAAACTGTTGTATTGCATATTCATCTAGAGCAAAACTTCCTATTGACACTTATTACTTAAATGATAGGTAGGCACTTCAGAATAAATGTCTCTGTTTTCACACATATAGCAAATCCAGTAATCTACCACTTTGACAAACCATTACATTACTAGGGAATAGCTACAAATATTCTATATGAAAGTACTTTATATCATCAAGAGGCAATGCTTTAAGGCTACACATTAAGGCTACCTTGGTTATTTGAAATGTGTTAAGCAACAAAGACATTTTTGCAAAAGGTAGTATAAATGAAACACTATTTCCATCTTAGGAAAAGAAAAGCTATTATAAGCCGACTAGACATTTAAAATGGAATCTTAAATCTTATTGCTATTATCCTATTGCAGGACAGATCAGCACTCAAAACTGCCCCTTTCAGAATACCAAGAAATTCTCACTTTTTTTGTTATTGTTTAGTTTAGGCTATATCAGAATAAAGACTTTTAAAATTAAACTTTCCTTTTGTGTTTAAAGTAAAATTTATTACAATACAATAAATGCAAGTGTTATTAAAATGCTGGTTGAAATTATAAAGTGTCTATATAATTTTTCTAGTATAAATATTAGAAATAACTTCAACAATTCTGTATGTACATAGAACATTGAAAACATAAAATCATGCACAAGGTCAAAATAAAACTTTGCATATTGTCCTTTTAGGTATCACTTTTATCTTCTCTAGTGTGATTCCAGAATATGAAGGGGTATGCTAATTACTCAGATACAAACTTAAAGGGCTTGGTGTTTTAAATGTACATCAGTTATCACACATTAACAGTGTTCTAAAATCACTGCTTATCCTATTCTGATCAAGTGGTTCTAATTCCCATATTTCCCCTTCCCAATAGGTCTTGGACATAAAGTTGTGCAAGAAAACTGTGATTATAGGATCCAGAATGACGTGTATTCCTAATGATTCATTGAAAGTGGCCAAAAGTGTTATATATATAAAAAGTCCCACAGGACATAAACATATAAGTAAAATTAAGCAGCTCACCTTCTGTTTGCTTACTTGGGTCCATGCCTCTATAGAAAGGAGGCACCGGACTCATGAAGAAGTAAGGGCGAATGAGAACTGCCGGGAGTGTGTGTTTGAGGGTGGGGGAGGAGCAGCACAGGAAGGAGCGGGGCAGAAGTGTCAGATTATAAAGGGAAATTAAACAGAATTACCTCTCTAGTCACCTCATCCTGCTAAAGCAGGGACTGGTTCCAGCTTGGCCTCCCTCCCTGCGTCCCAGGGAGCTCTGAGGCTATTGTGTCCTCGAGCACTGGGAAAACTGCCAGTGCCCTTCAGACAGGGTGAAGGCATGCCTAGCTGTTCCCTACTGAGAGCAATTCAAAATATGAGGAACAGCCTATGTATTACAGGTTTGGACATTCACAAATACCAAAGAGTCTGAACTAGGCCTCAACATGAGAGCAGGTGAAACAATTACAAATGAGCAGCTAACACCCAGAGAGGTTAAGGGGTACAGCAAAGGGAAAGAAAAGGAAGCGGTGTATGATGCTTAGTCCTCTATGACAGCACTTCCCATCCAATCCCTTTGGGTCTGGGGTGGGGCCTCAGGTTCTGCATTTGTAATAAGCACCTAGGCAATGCTGGTGCTCTCGGTATATGGACAATGCTTTGTGAAGCAAGGGTCCACCACACAAAGAGGGGCCACCACTGTCTCCCTGGGCCGCGAGTGTATCTTGGAAGTCCTGAGCAGAACTTAGACCTGCTCCTATCCAAGGTAAAAGGTGTAGATGCATCCCCAGGTAGAAGGTGTAGATGCCCCGCATACATAGGCAACTGTCTACGAGACTGCGTTACTATATTTTCTGAGAGCACCATGACTATGTGAACAGCCAGACAGCATGATTCAACTCGAGTAAATGGACTGATCTATTTGCTGGTAATAAAACATTTAGTCCTCCTTAAAGTGAACATGATATAAAGTATAAAAACCCCCAGCATATTAAAGTTCATAGTAAAAGGCCACATGTGCACATACATACACATACTATGAGTTTTAAGGAATTAAATGCATATTATCAGAATGTAGTGCTACCACTGCTCCCAGCTAAAATCATCTCCTCTTCCAAACACAAGGAAAAAACCTTGAATTGTAAGGAAAATGACAGCATTGCCAGCCAGAACAAGGCCACAGGCTCCCCATTTAATCTGGAACACAAAAAAAGAAGATTAAATCTTTACTTGCTTCATACTGTATTCTTTGAAAATCTATTATTTTCATTAGAAACATCCAATGAAATATTACATAAAACTGCTAAAAAGGCTTCATGTACAGGGGAGAGGCAGTGAATTTACTCGGTAATTAGTGTAATTACTTCATGAGGCTTGTTAATTAAGTGTACTATCATCCTTAACATTTTCCCCATTAGATGTATTTCTCCACTTGTTTTCCATAGACAATGAGGGCCCTGAGTAAAACACATGCAGATGACAAAGGGTCCCCTTGCAACACCGGTACTGAAACTTCTGCGCACACTGCCTTTTGTCATGAAAATAGGAACTGGAGAGTTAAGGATTGATTTGTTTCTCTTCTGGGCAAGAAAAGACAAAAAAAATCTGCATGCAAATGAAAACAGCTTTCCGGAGTGGCACAGGATTTCAGAGGTACAGCTGGGAACGACAGTACCCTCTAGTGGGCATTCTGTGTTTCAATTTATCTAACAGAAAACAACAATGAAAGTTCCTTCACAAAACATGCAGTATTGAAAGGGAAAAAGGGACATTTTTAGAACAAAATTTAGGAAGTACTTAGTCGGAGGTATAAAGAGAATGAGGTCACGACAATCTTGCCTTCAAACACCATCAACGCTTCCTCATTATCTAGACAGAGTTCAAACTGGCACAGCATCCAAGACCCTCTCTGTGATGCGCTTCACCAACCTTTCTAACCTCAATCTCAATCACTCCTTTTTAGTTCCATCATATTGGAATACTGCTCTTTATTCCACATATTGATTGCATTTTCACACTCGGGTGCCATTCCACATAATAGCCTTCCCTACTTTAATCAAAACCCTATTTATCAAAAACCACATCAAATGCCAGTTGGAATTTCGCTGTGTTCCCAAGGCATTGTGATCCTGTTTCAATTATCACACCTATCATATGCTTACCTATCAGGCTAGTTTCTGTCCTCTTTGGGAACAGAGACAGCATCTGGCTCTTATATCTTACAAATAGCAAACGTTACAGAAAATATTTACTAGGTGAATAAACAAGACTTGTACGTATCTTATATTCAATGCCCCAATAAGTTTTATGAAATTGAAACAGTATGTAATTGGGGATATAAGAACAAAGAGTATGAAAGACAGTGAATGTCAAAGGAAGGAATAAATTATACCCACAATGTGGTTTTTATTCACTGTATCTTCAAAGCGCTGTATAGTTGCCCCTCAACATATGCCTATTGTGTTGAGTTGAGGACTGTGTCCATGATCCTCCAAGGAAAAGAATCTGATACGATGTTGTGGTACTGTGATTTATAATAAATATTTGGTCTTCCTCTCCTCTCCAGCACAGAGACCTAAAACACTTGGAACTTCTAAGTGATAACAATGATAAATGTGACTTTTATTATGTTAATGAGGTGACTTTTGGAAAGCAGCTACAGAGGAGGGCTGGTGCCCAGAGAGGCTAACCTTGTGATTAGAAGGGTTAGAACTTTTGGTCGTCCCTCCCACCCTGCCCACCTCTGGGGACGGGAGAGGAGCTGGAGATTAAATCAGTCACCAGTGGCCAATGATTTGATTGATCATTCCTATGTAATGAAGCCTCCAAAAAACACCAAAATGAAAGGATTTGGAGAGCTTCTGGGTTGGTGATTTGGTGATATGAGAAGAGTGGTACACCCAAGAGGACAAGGAAGCTCCTCACCCTTTCCCCATACCTTGCCCTATGCATCTCTTACATCTGGCTGTTCCTTTCATAATAAACTAGTAATCTAGTGAGTAAATGGGTTTCCTGAGTTCTGCGAATAAATCAATCAAACCCAAGATTAGGGTCATGAGGACTTCTGATCTACATAGCCAATCAGTCAGAAGCACAAGTGACAACCTGGACTTTTGACTGGCAACTGAAACCGAGGACAGTCTTGTGGGACTATACCCTTCACATATAGGATCTGATGCTCTCTCTGGGTAGATGGTGTCAGGACTGAGTTCAACAGCAGGACACCGAGCTGATGTAGAACTGCTCGCTGGCAGTGTGGGAACCTCGTTCCACACGCACTGAAACTGGGTGATCAGGAGCCATTTAGATGTTGACTTTGAAGCTAGAAGAGTACTGCTATTGTAGTCACTGTGGATTGCCCTAAGCTAAGAGGCAAGGATGTAAGAACAATTCCAGAAAATAGTGGAATAAAGAACAGTATAAAATACAAAAAATCACTTGGTCATGCTAAAAGTTGTAAGAACTAAGAAAGCATTCTGAAGACATGGCCAAGATATTGATAGGTAGATCTAAAATGTGGACCAGATTAACTAAAAGTATACCTGGCTTTGAGTATTAAGTCCAAGCAATAAAAAAGAAATTGAGGTTCCAGACACGGGCCTCTGAAGTAAACTCAGAGACAACTGGGTAAAACAATGGAGAACAAAACTCACCACAGCCACTCGAGCAAGAATAACAGGAAATCCAAAGGCAGAAACAACGATTCCAGTAGTGAAAAAATAGGCCAGCTCCCGACAGGCACTGCTTGTTGCATCAGAGTCATACGTTGCTCTCTTGGCAATGAAATAGGGAATGGGAGAGATGGCATGAAATACCAGGACGAACAGGGGCCAGTACACGCTGTCGGCGGGACACAGAAGAAATGCAAAAAGAAAAGTTACAGTTAAGACATTCTACTGTTTCAAGGTTAATATTATTTTAAATGCCTAGGCCCCAAAATTATTTATTCAATTGTCAGTGTTAGCACTTAAGATGATTTCTACCAGGAACAGAGAAGAGATAATGATTATTAAAAATCACTAGTCATTAATATACAGATAACAGATATTGTGTTAAGAAACTGCACGACTGCATACATGAAACCTATAAAATTTTATTAACCAATGTCATCCCCAAAAATTCAATTTTAAAAAAAGAAACTACATATATGTATAATCTAGAATCTTTATTGTTTTCTGTAACTACTGAGCTGTAATTTAAGAACAGAAGCTTAAAAAACCCCAGAAGCTTAACTTAGACATCTTGGCTTTCCCTACAGAACACAGTACAGTGGCTTACACGTGCTGGTTTAATAAAGGTTTTCTGAGGGCTTGCACGTTGGAAACCTTTCAATGAGTTAGAACAAAACCCAGATTCCTTGCCCTGACCTACAAAGTCTTACATGATCGGATTAACTTATTTTATTCATTTTGTGCCATCCTCCCCGCATTCGCAGCCACACTAGCCTTCTTTCTGTTCCTTAAACAACCCCATCCCTCCTCTAGGGCCTTTGCATGGCCTTTGCTTAGAATGCTCCTCCCCCTGACCCTCTCATTGGCTGGTTCCTTCTTATCATGCAATCTAAACTGAGAGGTCTCCTCCTAAGAACAGTTTAACCAGACCATCCATTTTAAATACCTCAGGTCACCCTTTGAGCACATCACCCTCTGAACTTTCTACACAGCACTTATTCCTATCTGGTGTTTTCTTGCTCATGAGAACAGGAATCTGACTTGTCTTTACCAATTACCACTTACGTCCAGGGCCCAGAATGAAGTGCTTCATTAATATTTATTGAATGAACAAAATAACAAATAGATTTCAAGTTTGGAAGACATGAAAATAAATATGCTTATTAATAAAAACTTTAGATATACTCCAATCTTTATTATAAGAAGTCACAATAATTCTGTAATGCAAAACATAAAAACTATTTCTTCTCAAATTTCAATGTTTTGAATGTATAAAAAATTGCCATCTGCTTTCCAATTACATTTCCTCCATAAATTCTTCAGAAGTATTTTTCTCCATCAGTTAGACATTTATCATATTTTATTCCATGAGAGGGGGATACAGGCATAGCTTCTACTCACATACACACACACATACATACACACACCATAATAATACAGATCACCACAATGCCTTGAGGAACACAGATCCACCAGGATGGCCAACACCTCCGAGCAGGAGCTGGTGTGAAGCCACTCCGTAATGAAAGCTTCCCATTTCAGCCAGAGACTAGGAAGGCAGGATGGTTAACCAAAAAGCAAGCAAGGAAAGTGCCCTTAAGAGACTCAGGACAGAAACACTGAGTTCGGACTTCTAATTTTACACTATAGGAATTATAGTGTATTTCACGAATCACCAAACAATATTGTGGGAAGGGAAGGGTTTTTTACAAATTCTCTAGTTCAAGGCGCTTTCTGTACCAGTGAAGAAAGACACTGGAGAAGAGGTCTGGAATAGAACCCAGCTGTTGCCTGACATACCCACAGCCAAGAGCTCTTAATTCTTCCTAGAATACATTAAGTTTTCTAAAGAAAATCTGACTATGCTCCCATTCACAGCCAGTTATTGTGGGCAAAAACAGGGGGAGGGTATGTACAAGTTCAGTGACAGAAAGTGACTTAACAGGGTGATCCGGCCTTAAGTTCCTAATGAGCAGGTCATGGTGGGTAGTGACACCCAGGCATGCGACTTTTTTAGTAAAAGATTTATCTTTGTCTTAGGCCAGCCCTGTCCGTTTTGCGTGTGTGTGTGTGTGTGTGTGTGTGTGCATCGAGGTTAGCGCCCCTCTGAAACAAGAACAACCACCCTCAAGAGAGTATATAACCTTAACTGTCCTGCACCTTGCTTTCTCCACCTTCCTGGAACCTCCCTGACATGCCCTCCTTAATGTCAAATGTGTAAAAGAAACTACAAAACTGTCACTCTCCTGAGCATCTGAGATCTTGTTTCTATGCAACTGTTGTCAGTTTTGACTCAAATAAACTCATAAAAATTCTCTACAGGTTTGGACATTTCTTACATCAACAATATAAATTGTAAATGCTCCCAAAACAAAATTTGGACCGAACTGTTCTTTTATACACTAGTAAGTTTCTCAGGGCCAGAGGTCTCTGTTTATGTCTACTTATGTCCACATACGAATGCTGAAAATGTGAGATACTTCTCAACCTCCAAGATGGCATTATTGAAATTAATTTAAAGGCAAGCACTTGTAAGGATTGGGTACTTTAAAATTCTCAGAAATATAGAAACTACCTAAATGCTTTTGAGTTTACATGATCCAAGATTAATCCTCAGTAAATAAAAGCTAGTTTAAGTTTGTTGGTTTAAGTAGAAGGCATGTCTTTTAAGTTGATATTTTAAATTTAATATATTTATATTACATTTTACTTGGGTTTTATAAAAATAAGTCCATGTTAATAATTGACTTTGATGCCTATGAAATGTTTCTAGAGGTTATAAAATGTCTTCATATACATAACTTCTTAGTTTTCATTAGAAATTGAGGTTAAAATCTCAATATATGTACGAATAACTTTGCTGTGCTGCAGGAGGGACCCTGGAACAACGCAAAAAGGTTTGTTTCCTTTCCTTACAGAAGAGAAATTTTAAGCTAATCAGGCATTTTTTCAAATGTTAAGTTGCATGGGAAGCATGGTGAATAAGCGAGGGAAGAGTCTAGGGCATGTTATATGGGTAGACGACAGCTGTACATTAAGTGAGAACTTGGGGTGTGGGAAACTCAAGATGGCTGTTTGGTTCTTCGAGGCTCCCTGGCAAACCCCACTTTTTTATTCAGTATTTACGTTCCTTCATGCATCATAGTGCATTCAAACTGGGCTTAGATGAGGCGAAGGAACTTAGGAGCTAACATTATTGAAAGGAGACATGTTACACCACTGGGAAGGTTTGATGGAGTCACTTCAAGAAAACGCTCAATAGGTAACTGCTTCCTTTCCTGGGGAGCAACCAGGAGACAAAGACTTTAAGAATTATCAACTATCACCTCGCGATTTTGTTTACTTTTGGAAAGGACATCAAATACAGACACCCTCCATCCTCATTGGATCAGGCACCTAACCACAAATGGACACCTACCCCTATCTCGGACACTCGCCTCCGCCTACACAGACATCGAGGTCTCCTCTGGGAGGAAAGCCGCTGACAGAGGCAGACCACTCTCCCAAGACACTGACGAGGCCTGTATTCCTAGAGACTGATGCTGAACTCAGAAACCAATTCGTTCGACTGTCTTTACTTGTATGCTGATGATGTTAGTTATAATAACATACTTGTTCTTAAGGTATGGCTGATAGTTCAACTGTTTATAGTTACGGAACTTAATACTCTTTTACAGCTATATAAATGTAATACTAGATGCAAAACACAGAAAAATGAAACAGATGGCAAAACTCAGATCATAAGAGTTCACAGGACAGAAATGATCCAGAGTGTTTTTCGTAATGAAGGCCCGTAACACCTGACAACCTTCCATTTACCTGCCCTTCCTTCCCTTTTGGGAAAATTCGGCCCCTACCCACATGTCAGGGTTACTCTATTGTCCCACCCGCAACGATCCACCATTTCAACACGAGGACCACCCTCCCCTGAGCCCCTCTGCCCATTACCCTTTATTCTTCATAACACTTCTACCTCTGACAGTATGTAGATTTTAAAATCTGTTTATCGCCTGTCTCCCCCACTGAAATACAGACTCCAAGAGGGGCAGGACTTTTGTTTTCTTATCTCTGAACCTCCAGTTCCCATAACTGTAGCTGGCCCACAGTAAGTACTCAACCAACAACTGCTGAATAAAGAAATGTGTTGAATGCTCCCTCTGCCTGAAATGCCCTCCCCTGACTTGGCCCGGTAAATTATGATTTATCCACCAGGTCTCGGCTTAAAGACAACCTCTATGCAGCCCTTCCTCGCTCTCCCGGGGAAACTCTGATGCGCTTTCCCGAAGCTCTCACTGTACTTTCCACACATCCCTACTATAGCTGCTGTCTTCCTAAAGGGGCTGTTAGCCGGTCTCTCACTCATGACTAGAACTATGAGCTCCTTGAGGACAGGACTACTTTTCATTTTTGTATCCCCAGCTGATCCAGAGCAGATATTCAATAAATGCTTATTAAATGAATATATCGACTGTAAAAAGAGTGTTTCTCTGCACTAGTACAGCTAACCCATGAGGGAACTGAGTGCATAATTTGGGCTTCACTAACTCATTTGATTAGAGCTTGGTGCTAAATTGACCAAATTCCCTAATATCCGATACACACACACACACACACACACACACACAATAGTGACAAAGACACAAAAAGAATAGCAGCTTTTTTTTTAAAATAACTTACCCATAATCTTCTAAGGCACATCCCAGCATAAGAAAAGTCAGTCCAATAGCCCCACTGAAGGATAACAACACAAGAGCTGTGGAAAATAAAACCAAGAGTTACAGGTTCCAGATCACTGGTTGTCAGGGGCTGGAGGAGGAGGGGAAGAGTGGGGAGTGAGTTACTAATGGGTATGGAGTTTCCCCTGGGGGTGATGAGATGTTTTAGAATTAGATAGCAGTTATGATTACACAACCTTGTGAATGTACTAAAAACCACAGAATTTAATACTTTAAAAAGGTTAATTTTGTGGTATGTGAATTATATCTCAATAAAATTTTTAATTGAAAAATAAAAGGTCCCAAATCAAGCAAATGTAGCAATTCACTTATTAGCTGATGTTACATTTGACTAGCAAATCATTGCCTATGTCTGCCACTTTTAATTTACAGTGTTAGTCTCAAGAACTTCCAGTGCCCCACTCCTACCTAAGGTACGAATTCCCTCTATTTCTGTCACAAATAGCCAGCCAGCCAATCTCTACAACTCCAGTGGAGGGAACCTCATTATCTCCTGAGGTAGGTCATTTCATTCTGTTTCTAAATGTTGAAAATCCTCTTTCCTTAAATTATATGCAACACTGCTTCCCTGTAATATACACGCTTTGATCATTTTTGCCTCCCCGAACCTTAGTACTTTTAAATATTTGCAAACTGCCTTCATGTCTTCATAGAAAACAATTCTCAACTACTGAATAAAATATGTATTCCTGGCATCTGTATCTCTCCTTACGCTGCTGACTTGTTAAAATTCTTGAGCTCTGAGTCACTAACATGGGTTCAAATCTCCTCTGCCACCAACTACTTGTGTGAACCTCTTTAAATCTGATTTCTCACCTGTAAAATAGTAATAACAGTGTAACCTTATTAGGAAGCTTATGGTAATTACATGAGATAAATCTATGTAAAGTACTGGGCAAAAGGAGGGGCCCAATAAGTAAATATTGATTGATGTAGGTATCTGCTCATTTTAGTAATGTTCTTTGAATAAAGATATAAATTAGAAGCATCAGACACTATATTATCCAAATTTGCTTCTGAAAAAAAAAATACAGGATCCAGCACAAATAATGCCCCTTTTTAAATACAAAATCTTTTATTACAAAATCATAAGCATGTAATTCTGTAACATAACAATATCACACTCAAGCACACCATGATATGTTAGATGAAACGTTCAAATTAAAACTATAAATTATCACACCCATATTATTACCTCACCAACCACACTCAAGCAGCTGTTACTTCTGCCAGACCCTGCACAGAGCACTCAAAGTCACTGACTAAACTAGTTCAGATTGCTTCCTGTTGCATCAGGAGGAGATTTGGGGAAGGGGGACACTGTTTTATAGGAAGATGTCAAGGTGCTTTTAAAAAACATTTAGAAGTATGCAGATATTAGGGGACAAGGAAGAACTTCAATTCTAATTTATACATATTTTTCCATTTAGTAGATGTCACTTTTTAAAGAAAGCGGTACAAAAGTAAGTTTTCATTTCTTGTTTCACTAGAGAAGATCTCTTCCTAGTTGGCTTTGTCCCCTCCCTGTGCCTGACCATCTGCACTCCTCGCTGTCCAGCACAGCCTTCGCAGCTGGGAACTGTAGCCGTCTTCCTTGGAGTCTGTGACACCAGCCTCTCGAGGTTTATTTCCAGTAGATTCTTTTTAGTCCTTTTTTCTTTTTCAGGAATCGCATCCTCTACATCTCTTAAAGATGGAGCTGACCAGATTCCAATTTCATCTCTTTCCACTCTACACTCTTGCTGAGACACTGCTTTCAACCCAAAGCTCCCCGGTACCACAAGGGCCCGGCCACATGAATGATGCATCTCCAGCTCCAATCTTGACTTCTCTGCCTGAGTAGCCAACAAGGACCTCACATTCACATGTGAAAAACTGAAGCATCCCACGCCACCTGATCACTAAACACACATCTTCCCTTTGAAGGAAGGTTCTATCTTGAAATACCAATACCATCATTGCACTCTATTCTCCAGAAAAACAGCAAATCAAGGAGACTCAATCTCCGAGACCTCACTGCTATAGATTGAAAGCTTGTACTCCATCTCCCCCACCCACCCATCCCTCAACAATTCGTGTTATATCCTAATGCCTGTGTGATGGTACTGGGAGGTGAGGCTTTGGGAAGTGATTAGGCCATGAGGGCAGAGTCCTCATGGATGGGATTAGTGACCTTACAAGAGACTTCAGAGAGCTCCCTCACCACTTCCACCATATGAGGGTACAGCAAGAAGACAGCTGTCTATGAACCAGAAAGCAGACCCTCAACAGACATCAAATCTGCTGGCACCTTGATCTTGGACTTCCTAATCTCCAAAACTAATAATTTTTTTGTTTAAGCCATCCAGTTCATGGCAGCACTGTTCTTTTGATCCCTCCCTCTGCTGCCACCCTAGTGTAGGCCCTTATCATCTCAGGCCCGGCTCTAGTCATCTCTTCCACTCCACCCTCCACACAGCAGACAGTGATCTCACAAACTGATAAAGTTGGTGTCACCCCTTCACAGCTGCTTTCAAGTCTATGAGTTGTTCTGGCACTTGAGGTTCAACATGATCTAACCCCTGACCACCTCCCCCACCATTCTCCCACTAAATTCGAGTCTTAAAAACATAGTTTAAGCTCCTGGAGAGAACAAGGTATGCTCTTTCATGCCCCCTGCCCTAGGTTACATACTGTCCTCTCCACTTGAAAAAACTCTGCCTTCACCCATGTTTTGCCAGGTGAAGCCTTATCAATCCTTTTAGCTTCAATTCAAGGAATACCTCATGTGTAGAAGTGGTCCTCTTTGTCCCTGGAGCAAGGTTAAGTGACCCCATCTGTGTTAGTTACCTGAGCTATTAACAATATACCGACTGGGTGGCTTAGAACAGAAATTTATTTTCTCACAGTTCCGGAGGCTTCACGGCATCAGCAAGGCCATGCTCTCTCTGAAGTTTCCAAGTAAAGAATCCTTCCCTGCCTCTTCCTCACTCCTGGTGGTTTCTTTGGTGCTCTTTGGCTTACCTCATTCTACTTTCTACCTCCATCTTCACATGGTGTCTCCATATAGTGTCCCTATATGTCTCTATGTCCAAATTTCTCTTTGCTTATAAGGACACTAGTCATTCGGGTAGGATCCAATCTAATCCAGTAGCATCTTAAACTTGACTACATCTGCAAAGACCCTATTTCCAGATAAGGTCACAGTGACAGATCCAGGGGAGTTAGGAACATAATTCAACCCACAACACCATCTGTGCTCCCACTGTATCTGAGCACACCTCAGTCAGTTAAATAGTAACCATGTCAAACTCTGTTGTCCAATAATAATTCATCTTTTAATCCCAAACCTCATGTATACAGTAATCCCTCAAGGGCTGAACTACCTGAAAATAACCTAGATTCCTTCACAATTTCTAACACATTCACACATAAACATTATTATTTGATAGTTTCTGGGCATGACTAAATGCAGTACAATTCTGAAATACTACTTGTCACCTGTTTTCTGCACTGGCTTCAAATGGCTGTTTTACTCACAGGAAACTGCCCAAATAAATCATGTTTACTAAATTGATATTGAAATAAGCCATCCAGAAGTAATGATAAAATATGTCTGCTGCTAACAGCTAACACATTCAGATATATTTATTTCACAGTGAACATACACAAGTGTGCAAACACACTTTATACAAATTTATAACAGGTGGGGAGATCTTTGGATACACATTTCAAAGAGAATAGGAACTCCAACAAAAAAACAAGTTATGCTACTCTATTCAAAAGATTAGAAATCTAACGGTTTCCACCCAAAAATAACAGGAAGCCTTCCAGGAACCTCTCCCACGGCTGGCATCCCCCATTCCCCAGAAGGCATACAGATAAGGGAAGAGGTGTTCTTGGTACCCCCTTTTTATCAAGCGCGCCATTCAAAAACATATAACTGCACAAACACCACTTTCTTGTCTGTCCAAAGATGAAAGTAGCGATAAAATTCCACCTAATTTGCTTTCCACGACTATGAGAAATACAGCTCTTCTGGGCGTTTCCCATTAACACCCGCCTGCAGTCAACTCTGCTCAATAGGAAAAACTATCAGAACAAGAGGATTTAGTGCCCCAAATCTGAGAACGCTGGAGACAATAGCTCCTCTGGAAGAAATGGGAAAGTGAGGGATGGCAGGAAAAGACAGAGGAGTTAGGGCGCACTTGTCAGGAAGTGGAAACCTCGTCAAAAACAAGGCAGACAGGGGTGGGAGTGAGGGTGGAGGGAAGCTCCTAGGAACTGTGGAGCCGGTGAAGTGATGCCCGGGCGACGGGCTCCGGTCTCCCAGGCAGGCACCGCTCCCTGCGAGGGTGCTTCCTGGAGGGTACGGAGGGGCTGGGGAGAGCGTGAAGGCCAGTGGCCTAGCAAAAAAAAAAAAAAAAGGCTGAGGTTCCCCAAACATCCTTCCAACCCTCACCCCAACAAGCGAAGGGAGTGAGCGAGTGCTTTCCCACCCAGGGAGGCGGGAAGCGTGGTGAGTCTGGGGGAGGCCGCTGTCTGCCCACGCGCTGAAAGCGCAGCTCCAAAGTCAGCCCGGCGCGAAAGCGCCGACCCCACCGCAGGACCAGCGAGCGGGGGTGCCACGGTTATACCTTTAATCCCCGCCATGTCTCCCGAGCTGAGGCCGCGGCTGCTTCCGGCTTCCTGCCACAGACCCCGCCCATACGCGGCCGGGGGCTGGACCGCGGGCCCCGAGCCCGCCCCGGCCACTCAGAGCCCCGCCCAAACTTGTCCACAATCCCGCCCCCATTTCTCAGAGTCAAGCCCCCATCTGCAGAACTCGGCTCCAGTCTCCCATATCCTGGGCCATCCCCGCAAACCCACTTGCGCGCAGTAACCTTGACCTTGCTCCGGGAGCCCATCTACTACGTCCTGAGCCCACCTCAGAAGGCCATGTTGTACTTAACTGTCCCCAACGGAAGGGAAAGTTTTGCTTGTTGGGGCAATCTAGAAGAGTACTTCATGTGACCTTTACAGAAAGAGGCTCAAAAAGGTTTAGGAGCCTCAGCTCTTTGGAGGAGGTTGGATTAGGGGCCACATATCCTCTCATTCTAACCGAGAACCACTTCAGAGTATGGTGCTTCTCTCCCCTCTATTGCTTTTTCTAACTTTTTAACGAAACAAAGATAAAGGGGTTCATGGGTACTCAGGTTTCCCTGGCTACCGGAAGAAGTACAAATCCTCACCACCACCTTTCTGATTCCTGCTTGGTTTACTTTTGCAAAAACTGTACACTACGTATTATTGTCTCAACACGTGTAATTACCTGTGACTTTAGTTTATTCTTCTGGTTCCTCCCATGTCTCCTTGTAGATGGAAGGTACATTTATTAAAAACATGGTGTTGCTAATACCTGGCTCCTGCAGACCCCTGATGATCCAGAATTACACTGCACTCTACTTTGTAGCTGCAATCTAGTCAAGAGAGTTGAGAACTCTTTCCCTATTTTGAGTACCGTATTCTTTCTAATACCTGTTAAAGTGCTCAGGAAAAACTACCTATCACCCAAACACCCAAAGTCTGACTTTTTTAGCTCACTTACTGTAATGCCATGTTGCTCTCATGAGGAAGTTAAGATTTTTTTTTCACCTAAATTGATGAGGATTTACTAATTGGGTCAAATCTATTTCTTTTATTCCCAACCACCCAGCAAGTTATCTGGAAAGCCATATGTAAGTGTTTGCTAGAGCCTTCAGTGTCAAACTGAGGCTGGCCCCACAGAAAGAAACGATTCTGGAGAAAAGTGACATTTCTTCAGAGGCACAGCTTGCTTTGAGTGCCTTAGGCTTAACAGTAAGAAACTGGAAGGCTGTTTGAGAAGCAAAAAGACAAGGTGTTCACCCCAGGGTAATATCAAGACGTAGAATATTGCAGAGCCAGGATTGGTCTCCAGGTTTCCTGCCCACAGCAGCTGTCCTTTCCAGCTTACTTAATAAGCACTTAAAGAGAAAGTTAGCCATCTTGCTCAAGGCTTTAACCATCTGAGAAAATTCTGCTTCGCTCTTGCCAGATGCTGCACTGAAAAATTGGTCTTCTACTTACCCCTTCCATGTTTTTTCAAGAATAAGAGTCACCAAAAACAGAAAGTAAAACCTTGAAAGCTTAAACCCTCTCACTGACTTGCCATCAATGTGTTACTTGGATATGTAAGATCATGTCCTCTGTCACGCTGTGCAGAACTACAGTGATCTTCTTTGGAAATATGTTTATATTTTCTGCTTGCATTTGGTCCTTTCACATTATAAATTACATCTTATTATCGCCATTTTACAGATGGGAAAACTAAGGCTCAGATATTAGTAACTAGTGAGTACGGAAGCTGAGGTCAAGCCCCAAACAGTTCAACTCTGAAGTCAGATGGTCAGCACTTGTGCAGTGGATCTTGCACACAAATGTCATAGTAGTTAGAAATAATAGCCCCTTATGTTTAACAGAGCAATAACATCCAATCATTAATTTGATTTTCCCTTATATATCCATTTGTATCTTGCATACAGCATTTACAAGATAATGGTTGAAATAACAGAAACTAATAAAGTTCACCTTATATATTGTAGTATCTCTCCCTATCCTACAGAAAAGATCTAGCCTCAAACTCCAGCTCTGAGTAACCCTCTTCATGCATCTGTTTCCTGGTGTAGGATTTACAAAACCTGCCTCTCAGAACTTTTTGAGGATGAAATGAGAAAGCGTGTATGTATCTCTGTAATAGCACACAGGGCCATGCATGAAAGATAGATGCAATGGCACTGCACTGGGGTTGGCTCCCAAGTCCATGTATAAGTTAAATACAAGTATGGTGCAACACTATTGAAATCAGTCAATGTTAGTTTTCTTTCCTAACTCTCAACAACTACTCTTTTCACACAGTCATCCCCTTTACAAAATTTACAAGGCAAGTCTCAGCCATTACATGCAGACAGATCTCTGTCAGTACAAGGAGACAAATAAAAGCAAGGTCCTGGTGGGGTAGGTCAGCTGGTCAGAGCATCACCCTGATACCCCCAGGTTGTGGGTTCAATCCCTGGTTAGGGTACATCAAAAATCAACCAAGGAATGCATAAATAAGTGGAACAGCAAATTGATGTTTCTCTAATCAATTAATAAAAATTTTTTAAACAAGAGCAAATTGGTTGTCTTTTCCTACTCATGTTATCCACTGCCCACAACCAAAGGTTTCAGTGTAACTCCAGCTTCAATACTGACCTGCAGCAATGCACTGTCTTACTGACTCTCCATAACAGCAACTACTGTTTAGTGAGTACCATTTAATAACAGTTTATTTATACAGTCTCTAATTCCACCGTTACGGGGCTGTTAGGATTATCTCTATTTTACAGATGATAAGATTAAGACTTAAAGACTTTTAAGGAACTTGTCCGAAATAACAGTCTTAAGTGGAAAAATGAGGATTCAAACTCAGTCTTCTGGTCTCAAATCAATACTGTATCATTATGCACAAACACCATGGTTTAGCTTTAGAACAAACAGAACATGTTTACTTGACCTAAATTCCCTGATTGCTGTTTCCAGTGGGGAAACTGTCCTGTTGCTGTGATAACTATTTCTGGAATTCAACCTTTGTGTTCATTCCTTAAACAGATGTGTTTTTCACCAGCATTAGGACTCAGCTAGAGTGTTCTTGCAGACACAGACAATACAGTGATGATTTGAATGCTTTTGATTTGCAGCATTTGCTTCCAAATGAACATGCTACTTCTGTCTGAAAAGAACTAAACTATGTTTTCTATGACAAAGTCTCAGACTCCCAGGATCGATCCCTCTGCTACAGTATCTGAGAAAAGCTTTGGAAGCCCATTAATATTCTAGTTAGGAGATCAGGATTTCTATGCTGATTCTTTTTGAAACACAGTAGTCACACAACATGATCCAATTGTGTGGGCCTATGGGGGCAAGGATGGCAGTGGGGATGATTAGAGTATAAATCCAGAAATACTGTCAGATTACATTTTGGTACAAATGTGCATGTGCTTTTCATATTCTTTCCCCATAACTTTTCTTAAATGTGAATCACGTCAGGAGGTATAATTCAAGCTTGTCATATTCCTACGAGCACAAAAATAACTTAGATTTCTACAAATATTTTTGAGCCTTTTAATATACATTACAAATATTTTAGACCAATCACATTTTGTTGTGTGTAACATATTTACAAAACAAAAATATATTACAATAAATACGAATGAAACAGTGAATCTGATCAACAAGAAACTCTGTCACAACCAGATATTTAAAACGAATGCAAAAACCTGTTGGCCTGCGTATGCTAAGAGTTTTGAGATAAACAGGGGCCCCGAGTTATAATGTATCCAGGAAAGAGATGGGCGAACCCAAAGTTAAGTTAGGTAAGATTCTTTCCCATTGCTACTTACATAATGTTTAATGATGTTTTAAACTGTGAACATTGATGAATTATCCAATCATGATTCAAAGCTAATATAGTTCTATCATTTCAAAATGTATTTGACATTCACATAATATCCTTTTAATTATTATCATTATATACTGTAGTTCACACAATATCTACAATTGTGAATGAAGGAAAAAAACAAGTCACAGCAACATGTCTCACATTCCAATTTTAAATAAGACAAGCACATACTGGATCAAATATTGTTTTATAATACGTTAATAAATAACACCTACTTTGTTATGGTTACCTTGAAGAGTTGACAGCTGTATGTTTTAAAAGAACATTTTTTTGCAAGTTTCACATTGTGAGTAAAAAGGAAAATTTAAAAAAAAGAACACTTTTAATGAAAAAAGAAAGAAAGTTCTGTATAAAACATAAAGAATATTTTTTCTTTTTTCTAATTTGGAACATAAAGCATTTTTAACATGCTGCTTTTCTAGTAGAGTTTGCCATAAGAAAATTAAAATAGAAACAAAAAATGATTGTCTTTGAAAAACAATTTTTGAAAGCTTTTCACAATATTGAGCATGAACCTTTTAAAGTTAGCATGGAAATCTGTCTGCCCCTCTGCTTTGCACGTGTGTACTACGCACACTGTGTGCATGCGCGCCCAAGAGATCTACTAAGCTCACGGGGTAACAGTGGCTTACCCTCAAAACCAGAAACAGCCAAACACTGAACTAAAATCCAACCGGTCTGAATTCTGCAAAGGCTTCACTCTTGCTTTGCTTTTACAGATGTCCCTGTGTGAGGTGTTGGTCATGGAGACTCCCAATGACTTTTAAAGCAATAAACCCCACTGAAATAATCCAAGGGGCCCAGTTTCACCTGGTGGGAGAGGAACATGGAAATCCTGACGAGCCACCTGCCTCGGGTGCAGACAGCACAGCTCTCTCCCTGCCGCTGCGCCTGACTGTTACTCATGCTCAGTGTTGTCTTCTCTTCTCTCGCCACAGCCACTCGCACACCTAGAGGACGCTCAGTCCATACCAGGTATCTGTCCCGATCACTTGTGAATGTGCCAAACTGCTTCACAACAACCTAAGAACATTTCTTGGCTAAGTGAAAGGAAGAGCATTAAGCCTGATAGCAATTTAGACATTTCTTTCAAATCAGGTTGTTGTTTATGGTGTTAAGACTTTTTTCACTGAGCAACCAGTTTTCTAAAGGGAAAGGAAGGCAGTAGCCCAACTTTCTGACCAGGAATAAAGATTTCTGCCTCTTCAGAGTCCCTATTTTCTTTAACCAGTATTTTCACTAATTTTTAGCTTATCCCGGAAGAGGTGGTGGTCACCACTGGATTATAGTACAGTCACTTCCCACAACCCAAGTTGTTTTGCATGTTAGTCCTCTTGACCAAAAGAAGTATACAGTGTTATTCTAAAGACCATAGTAAATTTTCATTAAAAAAAAACTTGGTGGTTATATTCCTGGAGTCTAAAGCAGTTGCTCAAATTATATCTTTCCACGAAAATCTAATAACCATGAGTTAAAATCCATCATGTGATCCTATTACCATAACTTCGCTCATTAATCATATCCCCAGAAAATGAGATGGGTTATGCTTTTGGTGGCCTCTATTTCCCATTCCCCCGCAATATGCTGAGTGGGCTCCACAAAGTGCAGGCTGGAACGTTGTAACTCTGCAAGGTCATCTAACTAAAAGGTCCTGTCCTGCTTTGGACCTTTTATTGTAGGGACTTGAGAAAACAAACATCCACATTCCTTATTAATGAGGAATTAACTCACAAGTACTTGAATAGTTTAGTACTGGTATGTGTTACCAGAGTTTTTGGTTCATCTTTGAAAACCTCAGAATTATGACACACGCTAAGCATCTGCACAGGTCTGCAGCAGAGATGGAGAATTAATACAAGGGCTTTTGGCCTTGATTTTCGAATTCAGACCAGGCGTCATTGAGCTCCATGAAAATCATCTTTGCATATTGTTCATAGGGTTGCCCAGTAGCCTACAGAAAAAAGAAAACATACATTAGATACCAGAGACCAAGATTTTGTTTAAATTTTCACTGCTAAAAGTGGGCTCTACACTGTTGAAATGTTTTTCTATTAGGCCATTTCTCTTCTTACAGCCCAACCTACATGACCCTAATTACTATCACCTCCCCAGAATGCCCTCCCCCTAGAAATTCACTTACGTTACTATTAATAGGTCAATGAATAGATAACAGAGAACTTATTAGGCTGAAAAAGATTATTCTCTATTCTCCAGAAGTATTTACCAAATGACAAAGATTTATGACAGCCTATCTCCAATTGACTGTATTTCTAAACTCCCATTTTCCCATTTCTAAAAGCAGCTAAGTTCTTGGAGACACTAAAAATTAGTCACTGGTAAATCTTACACCTCTCTAAGAAAAGCTCCCATTTTGTTATTTATAATATATAGTTTGATTTTTTTCCCCATCCACCTTATAAAATATAACTGTTCACTTAAATACCTGGTTTTAGCCCATGGACTTTATCATATAAATTGTCTAATAACCAGAAAATAGAAAGTATGCTTTTTAAATACATGTTTATAAACTAATGAAATGAGGACCCAACAGGCCATACAGGAGGGCACGTTATGCTCACTTTATCTGGATGCACCACCAGCACAGCCTTCCTGTACACCTTCTTCACCTGCTCTGGCGTTACCAGGTCTGCCATGCCAACCGGCTTCCACTTGGTCTCCCCAGCCCACAGCACAGTGTGCATCGTGGAGAGAAGTGCTCTGATATTTCTCTCTTTGCCTTCAATCCACTCCAGAATCTGTAATACAGGGGAATTAAGAAATTCAGAAGGTCTCTATTGGGATTCTGCTCCAGCAACATCAAAGTACCTGAGGCTCCCTGCATACTCCCAGCTGTCTCCTCTACGGTAATGCTTTCCCACCTCCGCTTCCTGCCTTCTCTTTCTGGTTGACTCTTCACCATCCTTCAAAAGCCTGCTCAGGGATTTCATACTGTTCCCCTTTGAGAGTCTGAATTCCTTCCTTTCTGTGCAACTCCAGAGTTCATTATTCACTCCTAGAGTATGAACCCCATGGGGACACACACCATGTCTATTTTGGTCTCTACTCTCTGATTCTGTCTAGTATAGTGTCTGGCACACAGACACAAAATAAATACACCTTGAAGAAAAGAAAGAATTTTCTGGACCATGCCCTTAAACATGTTTCTATCATAATATGTGCCACACTTGATTGTAATTGTCCATGTGTTTGTCCTTCCCTGCCATGAGGCTGAGCTGCGTGAGGAAAGGTACTGTTCCTTTTATAACATTGTATCTCAGAAACCAAATAACTCTTCTGCCACGGAACAGGGCTCACAAAAGGTTTGTTAAATGAATTCACCCACTAAGTCACTCATTCAAACTATTCGTAGTTTGGATCTTCATATTTTGAACAAATGAGGTGATTAAGTTAATGGTTTCGTAACATTGCACGTAACTGAGCTCATTACAGGAGCTCGGTGCGTGCTTGCTGATGGATGGTTCAGTGATGGCTCCCCTCCCAAACAAGTAATACCTCCGTGCCAACTCAATAACCAAGCATGGTTTAAAAGACATACATGACTTCTTTGATGGAAGACTGTCAGAGTTTGCCTAATGAATAAAAGTTATCAAATGGAGCACAAAGGAATATAAAACCTCTGTGATGTTATGTGAAGTGAAAAGCAAACACAAACAAAGGATCTTTTATTATACACAAAAAAGTATCAAAATATTTATACATCTTCAAAAATGTTCGAATCTATCCAGAGATGTGTCATATTTCAAAATGACTGACTGCCTGCAGTAGCCCTGGTTTGGGAGAGGCTTTGATGCAGTAACAGATGAGACCCTCACCTTCCAGTTTGCTACAGTGGCAGCATATTTAGTATTTTGTCACACAGAAATGAGACCTCTCCCTCTGCAAAGGGCATTCCTATTCTCTTGACGTTTACACACACTTCCACTACCTCACACAATTCACCAGCATAACCACACTTTTGTTTCCAAGCTAACCTGTCCACACAACATCCGCATATATGAAGTATCATCTGCTTCCTCATCTGTGAAAAAGGGGGTGAGAGAACCTGGTTTACAAACTTAAAAACATGGAGAAACATTCTTTTTCTCTAAGTCAATTCCTACCCAGACTTCCAGAATCAAAAACAGCTAAAAGCAAAGCTGCTCCGGTTAAACATGAAGGAAAGCAGCGAGGAGGCCAGGACCTAGGAAGGCCAATGGCTCCGCCCACACAGCCTTGTCACACAGGATAACGGTACCAAGTCAAGGACTCCCTCACCTTTAATTTCTCAGGATCCATTTCCTTCGCCATTTCTTCCTTTCTCATTTCAGCTATTGTTCGAGGCCCCTTTTTGTCTTTATGTGCATTGAAACCTTGACCAGAAAGTAGGTCTTCAAAGTCAGCTGCTTTTTGTTTCCCTTCTGCAATATAGTTTTTAAAAATCATTATAGTTTTCACTCTTAATCATAATATCATACCACGTCTCACAACACTTATCGAGTCTTCAAGGTGCTTTCACATGCATTAATCCCCTTAATCCTCACATTTACCCTGTGGGTAGAGTAAGAGACTGCTATGCCCATTTTATAAATGAGGAAAATAAAGTCTAGGGAACTTCAGAAATTTGTCCAGAATCACATACTATGTCCATGGCAAAGCTAGGAGGTGAGGCTAGATTGTTAGACGAAATACAATTCTATAATTGCATTTCCACTGCACCACCTACTTATAGATGAGGATACTCGTGATTCTCCCCCACCCCCTGCCCCAGTCATACAACTAGTTAGCATCAGTGGTGGAGCGAAGGTCTGGGTTTTGGTTCTTGGAATCCACACATGCCGCTTTCTTCCCTAAAACCAGCTGACAGTTTTAGTCCCTCATAGTGGCCTTTTTCTCCAAGTGTGGCTGTGGTCTCAATCTCAGTCTGTTAGGAAAGGCAGCCTAGCATGATGGTAAAGAGCAGAGACTCTGGAGACAGACATCCCTGAGGTCTGAATTCCAGCTCTGCCACTTATTAGCAATGTTACCTTGGGGCAAGTTACTTATCTCCATGGCTCAATCGCCTCATCCATACAATGGGGACAGTGTTAATGATACTACTTACCTCACAGTATTGTTGTGAGAGTTGATATTAACATTTTAAAGTGCGTAGAACAGTACCTGGCTATTTAAACATTTGTTAAATTAAAACAAACAGAACCAAAATACAGCAATCCATACTCGCAGTGCCCATCAACCAAAGCTGGTGTCCAAACTGAGATCCATTTGCCACCTCTACACTGTAAGGTGCACTATACACACACTCACACAATCACACACTGGGACTAGGGATTTTGTCTGTCTTCTTCCATGCTGTGTCCCCAGTGTTTTCTACACTGAAGATGCTCCATAAACATTTGCTGACTAAAGACACTCACCCTATACCTACTCAAAATACAGACAGAAAGGAAGCCACAAGACTCATGGATTTGTCCAAGGAATATCCACTGCTAACCACAAGCCATGACATTATACATCCCCAACAACAGAACCCCTATCATGTTAGCATGTGAAAAGGCACCTGCGTCACGGCCGGTACAGCGTGGCAGTCAAGGGAAGGCTTTCTGGGGCCAAACTGCTTGGGTTCAAATCTTAGCTCTGTTACGTACAAGCTGTTCGGATTTAAAGATTACTTTATTGATATCTGTCACAGATTCCTCATCTACAACATGGGGCCAGTTTTGAAGATTATATGAAATAATACATGAAAATTGTTTAGAATAGCACCGGACATCAATCAAGTAAGTACTCAATAAATGTTAGCTACTGCGAATAGGAAAAGGACTTTCCTTGGATTCCACTTTCTCTCCATGGATTCCAGAGAGGGAAAGGCCTGTTTCCTCATCATATGCTTATACATTTAATTCTTGGGTATGATCAAATCAACTGGAATGCAAAAATGTGTCACACCAGGCCTTTTAACAAACTCAAATTCAACCATCCCTGCTATGTAAAATATGGTTTTTTAAAATATTTTTAAAGATTTAATTTATTTATTTTTAGAGAAAGAGAGGGAGAGAAACATCAGTCAATTGCATCTCTCTCACATGCCCCAACCAGGGACCTGGCCCACAACCCAGGCATGTGTGCTGACAAGAAATCGAACCTGTGACCTTTCGGTTCACAAGTTAGCACTCAATCCACAGAGCCACACCAGCCAGGGTGAACAAAATGTGTTTTACATGTCAAGAACCCCATTCGAATAGTAAAAATTTAAAAAAAAATTTGTATACATATGAAGGCCCAATCTGGGATACAACCACAGAATTAAAAACAAACCTTTATATTTGATTTAAAAATAATAATAAATAAAAATAAAAAAGAATAGCATCCAGATTATCCTCCAGCCTTAGGCTACTGGCCCATTTTGTGTTCTTTTAACTTTCTTCTCAGAAGAGAGAAAAAACACATCACAGGAAACTCAGTGGTCTCAGGAACATCCACCAACCAGAGCATAAGAAAGACTAAATGTCTAAGATATACACACTCTCGTCAGGACCTGAGGGCAAATGTGAACACAGTTCTTAAAGGTTCCCAAGCTTTCTCTTCTACCCTCTCTTTCAAAGGAATGACAATTTCAAGATCCACCCACCCTTCCCCTCATCCATTCAATACTCATTTAGAGCCTAGATGTGCCAAGCGCTATACTATGTGCTAATGATAACGTAGCAAAAATACACCGAGTCCCTGCCCTCCACCTGGTCTCAGTGTGGGGAGAAACACACAAGTGAGCCAATCATCACAAAATGCTATGTGTTAAGAGCATGGTAAATGCAGGTACTCTAGGCACAGAGTTGAAGGCAGGGGCCATGCTGTGTCTCTACAATTACAAGACTGCCTCAGAAACCACCAGAGTTGTTTTCTGTCTCCTTCTTCAGACATACATCCATGCAGGTAGTATGACAACACAGGCCACCCCACACCAGGCTCCATACCATTGTCCTTACCCAAATTGGTTGGTCCTTTCCCACGTTCATTCTGGGCCCCAGGCATGGCTGAGAAGCTCACGTTATAGTTGGGCCGGTTCTGGGGTGAGGAGTGCGGCATGCTAGGCTGTGGCTTGGACTGTGTCTGCTGCCAGTTGTAGCCACCTCCCTGCTGCCACCCTCCACCCATAGGCTGCGGAGAAGCTTTCTGTGGTGAGCTGAGAGGTGGAAATCCCCCACCCAATCCAGTTGGTGTGGTGGGTTTGCTGGCAAATGAAGAACTACCTATAAAAAAAAGGGGAGAAAGAAGGTAATGCTATTTTTGAGTAGCCTCTAACTTTTGTGTCCTGAGTTATTGTTTGCAATAACTTTAGTGGAAATTGCCTTAGTAATTAATAGCACTGTTAACCTTCCTAATAGTTAAAAAAAATTGCAGGTATATATTTCCTTTAATCCCCACAATGATATTTTTAGGTATGTATTTTTTTTTTAGGATTGGCTACTTTGCTTTTTTTTTTAATTTTTTTATTTTAGTTTATTCAGTACAGTTTCTATCCTTTATTCCCATTCCAGCCCACCCACCCATCCCTCCCCTCCTCCCTCCACTTTCCAACCCCCCTAGTTTTATCCATATGTCCTCTATATTTGTTCCTGTAAACCCTTCCCTTCTCCCCTGAAATTCCATCCCCTCTCCCCTCTGGTCACTGACTACCTGTCCTCTCAGTGTCTTTTGTTATATTTTACTTGTTTCTTTGTTTTGTTGTTTAGGTTCCTGTTAAAGGTGAGATCATATGGTATTTGTCTTTCACTCCCTGGCTTATTGTACATTTACACAATGGAATTCTATGCAGCTGAAAGAAAGAAGGAACTCATACCTTTTCCAACAGCATGGATGGAGTTGGAAAGCATTATGCTAAGCGAAATATTTTTAGGTATGTATTAATAGTCCCATCTTTTCTTTAGATGAACAAACTGCAGCTCAGAGCACTTAAGTGATTTTCTCAAAGTCACACAGCCAGCAAATGACAGAACTCGGACTTGAATCCAAGTCTTTGACTCCAAGCCAGAAGAGCCGTGGCTCTTCCCCCAAGTGCCATCCCTCTTTCCATCCTGTCTCCTAAGCAGATTCTATTTCTTTAATAGAGTAAAAACTACCAAATGATAAGAATAGGAAATAAGATATATTCACTCATTAAGGTGCTATTTAAACTTCAATGATCAGGTTTATCATTGTTTGTTGTAAGTACAAGTGTGGTTAATGCTCAGGAGTAAACAGATATGTTTTGAAATCTCACAAGTAGGTTCCAATTTCACACTACTTGCATTCATTGCAGGAGAGCAGACACAGCCAACACGCTGACAACTCGGAACACAGTTCAGAGCCTTGGCTGTGTTAGAGCCACCGGAGGGACTTTTAAAACTCCCTGTTTTCAAGCCACAGACATAACAATTAAATCAAAGTAGCTATGGGAGGAACTAAGGCATAAATGTTTGCACTGGAACTGTTCAATGTGCAAATATCTTAAAGAGAAGAACACCATCTTTTGTCTTTCCCAAACCACAGCTATATAATTTGGAAGTTTAATTTTTACTGTGAAGCAATTACCAAGGAGTCAAAAATTGTAGCTTGTAGCTGTTGCTCATACTCCTATCCATTGTGTGGATTGTGTGGCTTTAGGAAAGTCACTTAACTTTCCTAAGTCATGTGACTAGAAGAAGTGGAGAAATTTACAAAACTAATTTTTCCAGCATTTGTAAAAATTACTGCATTTCAAAAATGATAAAGAACACTTTAACTTCCCCTAGTAGATTTGTTATAGTGATATGGGTCTAGCTATTCTGAAACTATTTTTGTTGTCTGACTATTAATATTGTTGCCACACAGGGAACAGGAAGATACACACATATAATATGGGAAGGCAAGGAAAAACCCTGTGGTACTGGATGGAAATCTAGATATTTATACCCCATCATCCCATCTATCTCCCAAAACATAGAGCAATGACCCCCAGCCCAGTACAGTGAATATGCTTAGTGTACAGATTAGGATTTCTAAATACCATTCCCCACAAAAGGAAATGAGGATACTTTGGAGAATGACTGTTTCTAGGACTAGGTTATAAAAATTTCAAGACAAATCTAGAACATCTTGTTGTACTACAAAAAATTCTCGGAAGATGGACTTGTTAAGAGAGAAACTTGGTTCTTTTTGCCAATGCAGTAAAGAATTACAGACCAGTAAATCCATTAGCGTGCATGCAGCATTTATTAGTGGTATGTTCTCAGGGAAGAGACTGGGCCTTGCCGAGGTCGGGGAGAAAGACATAGGTTCAGGGCAGGGCAAACTAAGGGTGGCAAGGGCATCTAGTCCCTCGTCCCGAGGACTTATATAGTTGGCAGGATGGGGTGAGGGAGTTACATGTTGACTGGTGGGTAAAGGTGGTGCCAGCTTCCCGGGGGGCACATAACTACTCAAACATACGCATGTGTGGGGGTCTGTTAGCCCAAATTTTTATCTTGCTACAGACTCCATTTGTTCATCTTGTTGTAAAACAGGTATGTGACAGGAGGTAGTTAATTAGAGTTGAGTCAGTTACCCAGAGTTATTAATGGGCTTTTTCTGTAAGCACTAAGGACCCCCTTCTAAAATGGGCAGTGACCAGAGGTAGGCAATTAATCAAGGTGGTTTTATGGGCTTCTTCTTTGGGCACTGTGGACTCCCTCCTCTTCCTCGGTCTAGACCTTGGGAAGAATACAATTTCTTTTCCAGATAGTAGAAACAACACAGAATTTCAAGGGCTCCCCATGGTATTTCTTGTGATGTTGGAACACCTGGCAATATTATCGGACCAGGCTTAGGACTGCTGAGTTAGTGATGTCTCCCTCCGCCTTCCTGCCTTAGTTTACTGTCTATCTTGCCTAACAGAATCTAGTGAAACAGATATAGAAGGCAGAACAAAGGGGCTTTCACAAATCAAGTCTGGGACAATAAGGACAGTAATAAATGATAACACACTGACTCAAAAAAATTCATCATTCCATTTGATGTGAGGGAGAGAGAGGGAGGGAAAGAGAAAGAAAAAATTTTTCCTTACAGTGAAATGCTAATTAATAAATGTAGAAAGGAGGAAAGAATCAGAAAAATCACAGTTTTCCAAACATCATAGTAATGACTACTTCAGGCAAGAAACATTAATGAATGCCAAAATTAGTGGGTAAAAGTCAAATGGAGAATAAAATATTCTCCAAAAGGTTTGTCTCAAATAGAATAGTCTCAAATTATCTCCTCCAGGTTACTCATTAATTACAAAGGGAAATATGTTAACGTTACAGTGAAGGAAACTGGCAGACATCACCCTAAGCAAGTGATAAAAATTAACAAATTGAGACTTTCTTAACTGGCCTGTACCCTTCAAGTATCGATCTCATAAAAGGCAATGAAAGGTTGAGGAGTGATTCCAGATTAACCGTGTCAAAAGGACATGAGAACAAAATGCAAGATATAATGCTGGATTTTAAAAATGAACTTTCTATAAAGGTCACTCTTCAGAGAGGCCTTCCATAACCACTTGAATCTAAAATAACATCCCAGTCCAGCCATCACTCACCTTATTTTTTTCATAGCACTCTGCACAGGGGTTATGAACACAAGCTTTAGAGCTAGAACTTCAGTATTGAAATCTTATTACTTGGGCATGTTACTTTATCTTTTGTGCCCCAATTTCTCCATCTACAAAAGGAGGATTATAATAGCCTACTTCAAAAGAGTATTGGAAGATGAAATAAATTTATATATGTAAAGCACTTAAAATAGTGCCAGGCACATAGTAAATCCCCAATAAACATTGTTAGTAGGTTATAAATGTATTCATTTACCATTTGTTTTCCCTTCTAGAATATAAGCTTTAGAAGACAGAAATTTTATTTTGTTTTTTTTGGTTGGTTGGTTTTTATTAGCACATTGAAGGCACTTACTAAACAGTGGTGAAATGAATAAATGGATTTAAAAAAATGACCTGTCAATGAGGTTTTATTTGAAGTAGAAACTCACCTGATGTTATTTTAAATTTTTCAGCTTACATTAAAATACAAGAAGGGCACTTCTGGCCAAGATGGAGGCATAGGTAGACACACTGTGCCTCCTCGCACAACCAAGATAGGGACAACAACAATTTAGAAACAGAATACCAACCAGAACTGACAGAAAACTGATCTGTATGGAAGTTGGAAAACCAAGGAGTTAAAACAGACACAGACGGGTAGGAGGGGTGGAGTCGGGCAGCTGGGTGGAGAGGGGTTGCACAGCACAAAGAGCGTTGAGACTGGGCACATAAGACCGCAGCGGGCAGACCCTGGGCACACAAGCAGCGGCTGGCAAACCCTGGCCGAGGGGTGGCAACCAGCAGACCCAGCGAGGTGGTGATTGTGAAGCAAGGCACTGCAAGCAACCCAGGATCCCAGCACCAGGAAATAGAGCCTTGGGGCACTGATTGAAAACACCTGTGGGGGTTGAGACACAGGGCAAGACTCCCAGCCTCACAGGAGAGGTCATTGAAAAGTCCCATGGGGTCCCAGAATGTGCACAACCCCACCTACACGGGAATCAGTACCAGAAAGGTCCAGTTTGCTTGGGGGAAGCTGCAGAAGGGACTGAAATATGACAGAGAGTGGAGCAAGTGCCATTGTTCCCTCTCAGACCCTGCCCCCACATACAGCATCACAACCCAGCTACTGGGGTGCCCCGCCCTGGTGAACACCTAAGGCTCTGCCCCTCATACATAACAGGCATGACCAAAAAAAAAAATGGCCCAAACAGAGGAACATATCAAAGCTTCAGAACAAATACAACTAAGCAACCAAGAGATAGCCAACCCATCAGATGCACAGTTCAAAGCACTGGTGATCAGGATGTTCACAGAATTGGTTGAATTTGGTCATAAATTAGATGAAAAAAATGAAGGCTACAATAAGTGAAATGAAGAAAATGCACAGGGAACCAATAGTGATGGAATGAAAGCTGGGTCTCACATCAATGGAGTAGACCAGAAGGAAGAAAGAAAAGAATGAAGAAATAAGAATTCAAAAAAATGAAGAGAGGCTTAGGAACCTCCAGGACATCTTTAAATGTTCCAACATCTGAATTATAGGGGTACCAGAAGAAGAAGAGGAAAAACAACAAGTGGAAAACTTATTTGAACAAATAATAAAGGAGAACTTCCCCAATTTGGCAAAGGAAATAGACTTCCAGGAAGTCCAGGAAGCTCAGAGAGTCCCAAAGAAGTTGGACCCAAGGAGGAACACACCAAGGCACATCATCA
>CM052542.1:43105919-43132445 GCA_028533065.1 Trachops cirrhosus | reverse complement strand
GTCACTTACAAAGGAGTTCCCATCAGACTGTCAGCTGATTTCTCAAAAGAGACCTTACAGGCAAGAAGGGGCTAGAAAGAAGTATTCCAAGTCATGAAAGACAAGGTCCTACATCCCAGATTGTTCTATCCAGCAAAGCTTTCATTTAGAATGGAAGGCCAGATAAAGTGCTTCTCAGATAAGGTCAAGTTAAAGGAGTTCATCATCACCAAGTCCTTATTTTATGAAATGTTAAAGGGACTTATCTAAAAAAAAGAAGATAAAAAACATGTGTAGTAGAATGACAGCAAACTCACAATTATTAACAACCACACCTAAAACAAAACAAAAAGAAACTAAGCAAAAACTAGAACAAGAACAGAACCACAGAAATGGAAATCACATGGAGGGTTAGCAGCAGGGGAGTGGGAGGAGGAGAGATGGGGGAAAAGGTACAGAGAATAAGTAGCATAGATGGTAGGTAGAAAATAGACAGGGGGAAGGCAAGAATAGTATGGGAAATGTAGAAGCTAAAGAACTTATGACACATGGACATGAACTAGAGGAGGGGAATGTGGGTGGGGGAGGGTGTGCAGGGTGGAGGGGGATGGAGGAGGGTAATGGGACAGCTGTAATAGCATAATCAATAAGATATTTAAAAAAATAAAATAGATATAAAAATACAAAGAAGGGAAAATAATTTTGAAAGTTCTTCAAAGAAAAAAATTCTAAAATGTGTAAGGAAAAGCCAAGGTTCCGACACAATTACTGTCAAAAATGGTAGCATGCTCTCCTTCCCTGCACACAATTTGGCTCTAAATACCTCAGGGCTATTTGAGAAGCTGAACTTCCAACATGACTAATTTAAACCTTGGCATCAGGGCTTGCCCCCCACTATTTAACAACTCTGCACCACCCAGAGGACGAAGGGAACAGGAGGAAGACAAGGCTTCAAAAGATCCAATGAGCTAGTCCTTAAAAAACATTTTCTTGGTGAAATAGTTTGATAACACGGCAAACTTTGTCCCTTTTGGAAAGCATCGCTGTGAATCTTTATTCTCAGATGCATTTGCTGCAGTCAGAGTCCACTGAACCCAGTGATTCCAAAATCACTTGCTCATGTAACACTTACCCTCTAACAACAATTAACATATGATGAAAACACTGCACAGAGAGTGAATATTTGCATGTGCAATTTCACAAACTGACCAGAAAGCACTGCAGTCAATGACAAGAAGGGGGATACCAGAGTGAGGATCTCATGGGCAACATCAGAAGGCGGCCTGTGCACAGCTGGCCCCATGTGGCTCAAGGCTGTCTGACCAGCTTCGTCTCTCAGCGTTTCGCTACACGCTCATTACTTTTGCTGCTGCCAAACTCTATTGTCAGATGGTTCTGGAAGTTCTAACTTTACTCATGTTACCAATCCAAAATTAGGCATTGGAGAAGTAGATTAATAGGGGTTAGTTCCAACCCCTTATTTGAAGCCTGTTGTTGTTTTTTTAAATCAATCACAGGATTTAGAGTATATATAGCTTAAGAAGACATAAGATTTTAGGTTCCAGCTTATTATAGCACTAAAGAATTAGATTTGAGATTTTGTAGGCATAAGTAAATATCTTAACCTGTTAGGTTTGTACCTAGTGCCCCAAGGTCAGCAAAAGGATCCAGAGTCTGGGGTTTGTTTTGATGGGTGGGAGTGCCATGCGAGGATCCTGTTGGGCTGGTGGCGGCTGACTTGCTTCCCATTCCAAAACCTCCTGAAAAGGAAATAAGATCATTGAAAATGAGTCAGCTGCCTAAGGCTAAATGCTGAAATTCAGAAACCCAAACATACTGCTCATCTTGTCTCCAACTGCAAATGAGGACCGGATTTGGAAATACATTAGAAGTTTGCTCTTTTCTGACGTAACTGAAGAGTGGCTTCGGGCGGGGTCAGGGAGCAAAGAAGGCACATGCTGTTTCCTGGCCACACCTGTGAGCTACCGTCCAGGTTACCTCTCCTGTCATCTGACTTCATTCTTTCTATGGAATTTGCAGTCAAACCTGCATCTGAATTCTGGCTCTGCTCTTTCCTGGATGAGTGGCCCTGGGCACATTGTTTAACTTCTCTGAGTTCCAATATTTTCTTATTGGTTCAATAAAGAAACAGGAACTGCTTCAGAAAGTTGCTGAGATGAACATATTGTGTGCATGTGTGTGTCACTTGACCCAAGTCCTTTGTTAAGAAAGAGGACCATCCATATTATACAGCATCTACTCTATGCTAGAAATTGTCATGTGATTTCACTTAAACTGTACAATTGTGGGAGACAAGAATTATGATCAGAAAACAGAAAACAAAACTGAGATTCACACTTGTAAAAAAACATCTAAGAGCTTCTAAGTGGCACAGTTAGATATATATCCAGATCCACCTAGTTCTAGTGTCAAAACAGATATTCAGCAAATAAGACTTAGAAAAATAAAATAATGTATAATATATTAGTTACAGCACTACCATGTCATCAAATGCAATGGGGAAGTTCTACCAGAACATGTCTTTAGGAAAAATCAACACAAATTACATGGGTGGGCTATGATACTCTGTAAGTGCTCACTTATCTTGGATGAATGGTCATGCTTTAACAATTGGCTAAGTGTGCATAGAAAAATACCCTGCTGACCTTTACCTGGTTTAGCATGCCAGTCCCAACCTCCTGAAACATCTGGCTGAATGTTCACAGCAGGTGTACTCGAAGCTAAAAATTAGAAGAAACAAAGAATAAAAATAAGACAGCTTAGAGCCCACTTTTCTAAGTTCACATAGCTATTCCTTCCATGATGTTTATTTAGCTAAGGAGAATCAGCTGTATAAGAATAACATACATTGGTACTAAATTTGTTCTGAATCTATAAAATGCAAGTAATAAACAGGATGTCATAAGAAAGAATTTCTTTCTAAAGCACATCTAAATTCTGTTCATAAAATCAGTGAGTAAAATGCAAATACTAAACATAAAAAGTGGAATTTGAAACATACATGTACTCATCGCCCCCACCACCCAAGGAATCATCAATTCACCAAGATCAGCATTACCAAGCCCATATTGACTTGTTTTGTTTGCTTAGTATAAACCAAGACATCTTGACCTTCCTACCATTAGGTTTAAAAAGAACACACTCTTATGAGTAATAATAGTTCCTTCCTTTCTATTCTTATTCCACAGCAATTCCTGAAACCTGAGGTGTAAATTAGACCTTTTTTTTTTACTAACGTTTGCCGTCTGACTTTCTTTACACTCTGACTTTACTCTGATGTCTAACTAGGATGTAGAACTAGGTGTCAGAAGTTCAACGTTATTATTAATCAAACCCAAACTCATTATGACCACCTACCATATGCAAGGCACCCTGCCTGGGAACAGAGAACTAAAAGACACATTGCCTGTTTTCAAAAAACTTAAAATCTGTTGGAGAGGGGGACATACAAATGAAAAGGTAATTACCTAATACTTGTCTTCTCTCTGCCTTTTATTACAGTTGTTTTTTTTCCTTCTAACACTATGCCCCAAGTGCTTATCCTCTTTAGAGTAGATGTTCACTAAATATTTGTAGAGCTCAAAGGTAATATTTCTTGATTTTAACAAAAGATGATGGTGCTTTGTGGAAATCTGAGGAAAAGGACTCCAGGTTTCCACTTGCACAGCTGGATAAAGAATGGGAACAGGCACCTTTCGCCGAGGTAGGGAATGCTGGAGGTGGACAACTCTGACCTCCCAATCTGACATCTGGGTCTCACATATATGCTATCCCATATGAAGAATATGCAACTGATCCACTAACAGTGGGATGATCATTGATTTCCAAGTGAGGATGGTGGAAAATTCTTTTCACTCACTGGCAAGACACAGGCCAAAATGAGAAGTATGGCCACCAAACAAAGGGGTGCTAACTGGCCTACACTGGGTAATGACCAGATTCTAATCAGCTCATAAGACACAGAGAACCTGATCCAGAACTGCCAGGCTGAAGTATGAACATCCACACCCATGGGACATGAAATGTAGTTCTCTTATGAAAACAATAAATTCAAAGTATTAAAATCAGGAAAAGAGCCCTGGCTGGTGTGGCTCAGTGGATTGAGCACTGTCCTGCAAACCAAAGACTGTATGGTTTGATTTCTGGTCAGGGTGCATGCCTGGGTTGCAGGCCAGGTCCCTAGTTGGGGGTGTATGAAAGGCAACTGATCGGTATTTCTCTCCCTCTCCTTCTCCCTCCCTTCCCCTTCTTTAAAAATAAATAAATAAAATCTGTTTTGAAAAAATCAGGAAAATATACAACCTCACTAATTCTATCATTATGCATCTAAGAGGCTTAGGTAGGAAAAATGAGTTAATTAATCTTATTTAATCTTATCAGAAAGATAGATAGTACCTATTGTGTGTCAGTAATTCTTCCAAGCACTAGGGCAGCCTTAATGAACAAAACAAACAAAAATCCCTGCCTTGCTGGAAGAGATAGACAACAAAAAATAAACATACCACATAAGTAAACTATTAAATACATTGAAGTTGATAACTAACATGGAAAGGAAAATGTAGAGTAGGGGCAGGGGGATAAATTGCGACGTGAAATGGAGCAGTCAGAGTAGACCGAGCTGAGGAGGTGACAGTTGGGCAAAGATCAGAAAAGGATCAGCCAGTGCAACAGCACGTGGGCCAGCAGGGCCGGAATGGAGGGAACAAGAGGGAGACAATGGGAAATGAGGTCACTGGGGCGCTAGGGCACACAGGGCCTACATGGACCATTCTGAGGACTTTGGCTCCCACACTGAGTGAAATCGGGAGCTCTTTTGAGTAGACCAATGATGCGACTTACAGTTTAAGTAAGTGAGCAAACCAACAGCGAAACCTCTATCCCTGCGTCTTTCCCTCCAGGGAAACAACTTTCAATCAGGAGATTCTCTTAGGTAGGCACTACTCAAGGGTGAGACGCATATTTCTTGTATGTTGTCCTGTGGACCTTCCTCAAACAGTTTGATATTTAAGACTAACTGGAAATTACCTATAAATGTTATTCTGAGATTGATTTATATTTTTAGTCAAGTTACAGTTTGACCCATGTTGTATAACTCATCTTCCTTTCGCATTTGCAAAACTTCCATGAGGTCAAGCTGATGAGTGGACGGCAGACTCCAGACAAGCTTGGGGTGCTTTCAACAATATGTCACTCTCTAGGTTGAGGCCAATAAAGTTCAATCATCTTCAACATCAAGAATGGGACACAATTCTCTACCTCAAAGCCATTTGCCCTTCACTGAAGGGCTCTAGTTTTAATCTGTTACCTACGTGATATCCTATTACACTTACAAATAGATGTGATCGCTATTCTTTCCACACAACCTAAGTCTCTAACATAAAACTATAATGTGGACTGCATATGTAATTTAAAATTTCATAGTTGTCACATTAAAAAAGATAAACATTTAGACATCAGTAAAATTAATTTTAGGAATGTATTTTATTTAGTTCAATGTATTCAAAATATTAACAAGTGACCAATATAAAAATATTAATGAGATATTTTATATTCTTATTTTGTACTAAGTGGCCACTTCATATTAGACAGAATAGCTCTAATTCATCAAGGTGTTGTATTCTTTTCTTTTTTAAGGTTTTATTTATTTATTTTCAGACACAGGGAAAGGGAGGAAGAAAGAGAGGGAGAAAAATATCGATCAGTTGCCTTTCACATGTCCACAACCAGGTCCTCAACCCAGGCATGTTCCCTGACAGGTAATCCAACCCATGACCCTTTGGTTTGCAGGCCAGCGCTCAATCCACTAAGCTACACACACCAGGGCAGGGTGTTGTATTCTAAAGTTTGTTTTGTAGAACACAAATTTTATGGAATGCTCATATCACATTTTATTAGCTGGACTCATATTTTCCACATTCCAAAGATTTCTTCAACTAGGATGTATCTTCTAATCAACTAAAAGTGACAGCATTTTCATTCCTTATCAGTACTTAAAAAAAAGAAACATCCTATAACCAATGGTGTCATAACTCTGTGTATGTAGCTCTGATGCAAAAAAAGAATTCCACAGTCAAATAAGATTTAGAAAAGCTGAGTAAAACAAAGTTAAGCAGACTTGTTTATGGTCTAAATAGACCTTTTAATATGTTAGTATGAACTGTTAATTTCCAAAAGAGAGAGATGCATTATATAGCTTCTCCCCCACCCCACCCAATACCCCTACAGGATGCTTTTAAATCTAAGTACCTACTGATAACTTGTGGAAATCTATGTTCCACTGAACACAACGTAAAATACTTCTCACCATGCACTGTAGGTGAAGGACTTCTCGTAGGCTGAAGAAAAGGGTCACTGGAAGCACTGGATGTGTTCAGAAAAGAGCCCAGCAAATCCTGACCTGATGGTTTAGAAGGTGCTCCAAATGGGTCAAAGGCGGCACCTAGAAAACAAAGGGAAAATGGGTTTCTTTGTCCTATGAGTTCATTCATTCACTAAATATCAAAGAGTTGTCACTATTGCCAGGCCCTAGCCCAAATACCTGAAAAATCAGGATGATGTCTGCCTCCTGGGTCCACCTTCTCCTTAAATTTCGTCCAGGGCTAACAAGTTTGTGAATGAACTAAGAAGACCGGAACTAAGTGGGCTGCTGAGGTTTCCAGTAACAATGCAACAACACTAGCATTGTATCTTTCCTTAGGGTTTACATTGCCTTTCATAAAGAATACCTCAGAAGTGGTACTGTTTTCATTCTACAATCAAATTGAGGTTTAGAAAGACAAGTTCCTTGCCCAACATCAAGTAAATAATAGGGCTGAAATTCATGTTCAAGTCTTCTGACTCCAAATCCCAGGATCTTCCCAAAGGCACCTCACATTTCTCAAGGTGTGAAACAAATGTAAAGAAAACCACATAGAGTGGCGTGCATGTAATTGCCCTTTAATATCTCATTATTGGGCAAGGAACAAAACTCCCTTCAGCTCTTCTTGGTGAGATGGCACTTCCTACTGTCTAAGTAGTCAACTAATGAGTTGATTGCTTCCTGGAGTGGGACTGACCTATTTAGGAATAGACAACTAGAATCAAAGAAGTTAACGAATAAACTCCACTCTCACAGCCCAGGTAGGACATATGGTTTAATGTGTTCCGCTACAACTTCATTGCCACAGTGCTCTCCCACAATCCACGGGGTAATGAATTAGCCTTGTGCAGCACTAGTAAATCAACCATCTGTCTGGTGCTCTGCTACACAAAGTATATCCCTTATCTTTTAATACTCACAAAGTTTTATCCCTTCTGTCAAAATGAGGACACTGAGATTTACAGAGTATAAGAGTATACTACATTTAAGTTTGATGCCAACTAGTGGAGGAAGCTAAAATCTTCTATTGCTTGGTGCATTTAACATATCAACTTATGTTAAATTAGAGGCATCCCCCAATAATTAAAAGTGAACTTCCCAATACCAAAAGATAAGAGCTCAAAATTTAGTCTTTATAACAATGCTGATAGGTAAATATTATCCCCTTTTACAACCAAGAAGATTACGGTTTTATCTATAAGGCTACACAGATAGTTAAGTGTTGATCCTGGGATTCAAATCCAGGCCTTTAATTCTGGACTGTGTTCTTTCTACTGTGTTTTTGGACTACAAGACTCACCCCCGCAAAGGGGAGGACGGGGGTGGTGTGGCAGTGGAGCGGGATCACAGGTTATTAAATATTTTACCATATTTTTTGCTTCAAAAATTTTTTTCCTATTTTCCTCCTCTAAAACCTAGGTGTGTCTTATGGTCCTAAAACTATGGTACTTCCTCTTAGGGTACAGAATACTTGAGTTCTAGATCTGGGTTTGCCACCAATCAGCTATGCATCCTTGGACAAGTCAATCAATATATCTAGGCCTCAACTTATTGTCTGTAACCTGAGGCACAGATTTATCTAATGTCTCAGAGGGTCCTTCCAGTTCTGACACTGGAACAGAACTATGTACACAGAATTATCATGGATTAATTAATCCAAAGTCACTCAAGATATATGGTCTTAACAGGTGACCACAGAGTGCTATACTATCTTAGATCTTAGGGATTTTTAATTTCATGATGGAGTTTTTATTCATTTTCGTGAGTAAGAACTAGATGGAAAGACGTGAAGAAGAGGAGATATCCTGGATCCAGGGCACCTCACATCCTGGCTCCACCAGCAACACATAGCAGCTACATTCAAGGATTCTGAGGCTCACTCTTACAAAGACCACCTCCAGTTGAGCTACCATGAATCAGCGCCTGCCAAGGCCTTCTGAGAAGTGAAGGATACGTTTGGGGAAAAAAGTTCCTACAGGTTACCATATACCTGGAATGTTGAGACAATTCTCTTTATTCTTTCTAATGTGATATTATCTTGGTAACAAGAAGCAACTGATTCTTAGAAGCTCTAATGGGCTTTGGTTTACTCAGCAACACTGTCTTGCAAATATCAAAAAACTGTGGATGTCTAGCCATAGGAAGGGTTGAGTCTCTAGCAGGGAGCAAGATGAAGCTCACTGAGCCACACGCAGCTTCAGCTCCTTACCTGGCACCAACAGCTCAGCTACGGTCAGCTGTGCCACTAGAATGAGTCCCTTAAATATATCTTGATGTAACCAAGTACTTCTCTGCATAGCCAAAGCGTATTCAGAAAAGTACAATTCTAGGAAGGCATTACAGGAAGGAGCAAGGGAAAGCTTGGAGTCAAATGCCCTACTTTTGGACGCTGGCCCTGTCAATTCCTAACTGCATGAACAGTATGCTACCAATTTGACTCTAAGCCTCTATTTCCTCAACTATGAAGTGGGGATAATAATTGCACCTATTTAATGGGGTATTATAAAAATTGAATAAATGTTTGGCATTAAATTCCATGTTTGGCAAATAGTCAATACCCCACAAATATCAGATGTCATTATTAATAATAATTCATCAGTCTACATCTCTAAGCTCAGGTACCAAAGCCATGGAAAAAAGTTAAAGTAAGGATGAGAAGTTCAAATATTTATTCTTACCCTGTCCTACATTCTATTTCCTCTTGTGTTCCCCATTTAAATAAAAATACAGATTTCTGAGGGACTTTCAGTGAGACCAGAAAAGTCTAGCTTATTAGGAAGGGTCAATTCTACCTGCTTGGCCCAAAGGTTATATTTCAAAACTGAGAAGTATAGCACAGCATGGAAAAAATTACCTTCCCCCACCCTTAGAGTTGGAGATGCAGAGGTGGAAGTGGCAGACCGGCGTGGTGTTGACTGGGTAGATGCAGGTCCACTTGGATGAAACACGTCTTCCACCCCGGACTGTCCAGCCTGGGCAGGGCCGGCCGCACCTGCACCCCCAAACAGGTCACTGAGCAGTTCAGAATTGGTGGGAGGAGCCACTGGTGCGGAGAAGTTCTTACTCACTGCAGACCCTTCTAAGCCCAGAAGGTCCACATCCTCAGGGGGTGGAGGGGCAGCTGGCTCCTGCTGCCTTTTGCTGGGCTTTTTGGTTCCATGATGTTTGTCATCGGTGGCACTGCCGTGTGGACTGGAAAGGGTCAGAAGTTCATCGTCCGATTGCTCACTTTCCTGATTCACTAGGGCAGCATGGTCCTCCTCACAGAATGATTTCTCCGATTTCTGATCTAAGAAAGGTCATGATGCCAACAAATGTTAGCTACTGGCCACAGCATATTTTTTAAAATTATGTGTGTATAGGTAAACACACACACACACACACACTCTCTCTCTCTCTCCAGAAAGACAGAAGGAGCAACCCAGAGCAAATAATGCTCTCAGACCCTTTCCAGTGGAAAACTTGATATATTTCACTTTACATTCAATCACCGTTTGTTGAACATCTGAGAGTCAGTACAGCATAGGGGTAAGGAGCAGAAAACCTGAAGCCAGATAACCTGGGTTTGAATCCCAGCTCCACTACTTACTGGCTCTGAGAAGTTACTTTACTTCTCAGTGCCCTAGTTTCCTCCCCCGCAAAACAGGGGTAATGAATACTACCTAACCTAACTCACATGGCTGCTGTGAGAATTAAATGAGATGATATATAGGGAATGCTCAGATCAATAGTAAGAAGTAAAGTATTTATGTCTTTTTATTAATAATGATAATTATTATTATTGTTATCTTCCAGGCACAATGCTAGGTGCTTTAGAAAACCATTATTTCCTATTCCTTTGCTGACTCCTCTCACTGTTTTACTTTTCTGTGTGGCCTGTAGCCAAAAGCAAGGCCCTCCTCCCACAGTCTGGAACTGAAGTGAACCACATACTTAGTAAGTAAACAGAGGGTATAGAAATGCTTAGGATGGTCCTTACACCAAACCGAAAGGAGATACCTTCAGCATAAAATAGGGAGCAGGAAAGAGGCATCTTCTGGGAAGGAACAGAGATGCTGCTGAGTGACTTTCCAGGCCCTCCTTGAGACAGCCCCTCCTATGGAACTTTATTATTTAATGTCAGATAGATCCACATTCAAATCTAGTACAGACCCACATTTCTTATCCCCAATTCTGAAATGCAAAAAGCTATGAAAAAGGAAAGGTTCTCCTAAGTTTGATGCAAACTAAGTAGGCTGAATTATCTGACCAGAGCTGATGTGAAAGCACTCATAGTCTCCAAGAATTTCACTTGGGGTTATCACTTGTATGTTTCACTGCAGAAATGTTCATGCGTCTGAGTAAAGGCTGCCGGACATGCCCTTGGGAATGCTAATTCATGCACAGTATGTCCCACATCACCTTTCTAAATCCAAAAAAATTCTGCATTCCTAAACACAACTGGCTCAGCAAAGTTAGGATAAGAAGCTGTGCATTTGCACTAAAACCTATTTCAGAGACTAACAGGAATGATTTCTGAATCACTCACTAAAATCACAGTAAGAGATAAACGTGAAGTTTTATTGAAAGCCCTGTGTGGGAAAGATAAGATGCAGGCGGAACCAAGAGGAAACTGGGATATCTACCTGCTATCTAGATTTCCCAAGTTTCCCATTATTTTTAAAATGTTATTGGTCCTATTTCTAAATGTAAGCCTTTCAATTCAAAGGAATTCTATGGACAATTTTCTTCACCAACACAGGAAATTCTGTGTAGGCCATGGGAATACTGTCTTATGTGCACACAGCTGTGGAAGGTCCATCAAGAAAATGGTAAGCAGACCATTTGGCAATGGTAATTGCCAAAGCCAGTGACCTATCTCTTTCACAGAGGACGTCTTTATTATTAAATTCTACATTGAACCCTGCAGTTAACTTCAGCAAACTCTGGAGCAAGGATTGAGACAGCATAGGGACTTGGGCCTGGGGCCAAAGGAATGCCAGATAGCCAGAAGGAACACCAGATAAAATAACTGCAGGAATGCAACCACCCCACCATTTCCAGATGTGGAAACTACTGTTCCACATGCACAATTAAGGTTTGACTGCAATACAACCTTCCTAGGGCAGCAGTAATGAGCCACACGGCCATCTTACCCTCACAATGCAGGCGCAAAGACTGTTGCTAAGCAACTCAAAGGACAGAGGATGTGGTCCAGACCTAACCCAGAAAAAATCCATGTCTCACTCAACTTTTAATCATGCCTGCTTTATCCACAGCCTATTAAAAACAACCCAACAAAGCCACTCAGGGAGCAAGTCAGGAACCCTGTCCTTGCAGGCTGTCTCCCTCGCACCTGATGCAAGTCCAGTAAAATTTGTCTGGAAATATCTTGGGTGGTTCTTTCTGATTTCCAACTTGAGAAACCCATGCCGCAATCCTTGGTGACAGGATGGCAGATGGGTATCCATTAGAATGCCAATGCCAGTCTACCGATGGCAGCAATCTGAAGTATTATGTTAGAAAGATTCTGAAACATCACCAGGTTCAGCAAAGGGACACTGAGATGGAGCCCGATTTCTGCCATGGCTGTTAAAGCGAGTAGCAGAGGCACAGCAACAAAGTGTTTGCCTTCTCTGCAGCCAGGGAAGCTCAGCTCTGCCAGATTTTACATGTTTAGAATATTTAGCTGAGGGCAGGAGATAGAGTTCATTTGTGTGTCGGCAGTGTAAAGGGAGGTCCTAATAAATATCACGCTTATTTGTAAACCCAGGAAAAATGTAATCTAAAATATACCACACAGAGAGAAAAAGTAGCAATCAGCTTAAAATAGCCTCTGCATCAGTCTAGCAGAAGCTATGGACTTGAAAGCAGGAGGCTGCTTAATTTGAAAAAGGAATGAGCCAAGAGAGTGTCAAGTAAGGGGGAACGTGATGACTTCTAAGTGCTGCTTTACATTAGGCTGCTTTGAGAACCAATCACCTTTATGAAGAACCATGTGATTTAACCAACTAACCATAACTTAAAGACATGCTTGGAAGTACCTTGCCAACAGAGAGTGGAAAAGAAGCCGCCTTGCCCAAAATGCCTGGGGTTGTCTGGAGGGATATCTATCGGAGCCTGTCCTGCAAGACAAGAGGCCATGCAGTGTCAATGAAACATAGGAGGTAAGTCAATGTGACTTATTAACAACACAGAGGCTTCCAGCTAAAAACACAGCCATCAGGTGATTCTTACCTCCTAAGGCTATAGTATCTTGATGCTCCTGGTGAGAAGAAAAGAGGATGCTGGGATTGATGTCTTTTGTGCAGTAATGTTCCCATGGTGGGGTTAAGTCTACCACTTTGTCGTGGGGCTGCAGTTCTACATCCAGAGTCACCTGAAATAGCTGAGGATATTTTTCTGGTACATCACATGCATCCAACTCAGGCCTAAATAGGAAAGTAAAAGAGTAAGATCAGTGAAAAACGATGGAATCAATACAATGTTCAGCACAGGAACCACTGGAGGCTGACTCTTAGGTTAACTCTGAGACAAATTTTTAGAGGAAAAGCGATCATTAACCAGATAAGTTACTTTACTGGACTGAGCCTCAGTTTCCTCCTGTAGAGTAAAGAGGAGAATAAAGCCTACTCAGAGAACTTGGATACTACTACACGTGAAAGTATTCTAGAAAGCAGGGGTGATACATACAGCCAATATGCACCAGCATGGCCAAATCGGTTACTAAAATAGTGAAATAGGCCCAAGGCCACCACCCTGAGCTCTCAAATGTCTACCCCCACCCTGACCCAGCAACTCCCATCCATCAGCCCAGCGCCGGCCACCTGCCTGAATTCTCTAGACCATACTAAAATACAGCAACGAAGGGTTAATGTCTGATGCAAGGGGGTCTCCCAGGATCCTGCTCAATGCTGTGGCCTGGAATCCATTCTGAAGGGCCACTGCCCACATCATACTACTGATGAAACTGCCACCCCTGTTGAAAAACACAAAGGGACACACAGTGCAAAGGATCACAGCATTGACACTTTGTTGCCTCTTGCTCCTTCGCATGGAATTTTAGGCATTTTAGGCCTTTCTGTTTGAAGTCCTTTGAACCATTTGTGTTCAAGACAAATCAAAACCAGCCTCTCTGTGTTGCTAAGCTACACTCACAGTCCTGCAGCAGATTCAGGGATGCTACAGCACAGCACTAATGAGCCTTGAGCAACTGGCTCCCAGAAAATCACAGCTGTTCCGATTGAAAAGGGTTTTCGGCCCAAGCAGCACTCACTTGGTGAACTTTAAAACTGTTGTTTCCAGTGGTATGAATCCAGTATGAAACTGCAGCTGGAATATTTGAGTGTTGGTCACCTAAAAATATAGGAGAGAAGTACATTACAATCAATCCATGAAGAGGGAATCAGAGCAAAAGATTATATTTTGGGGAGCCATGAACCTCCAACTGTTTCTAAGTCTGAGCCTTTGCTCACGATGAATATTAAATAAACCCCCCATTTGAAACAGGCTGAGTTTTGTTCTGGCCTTTCCCCTCCATGAACTCTGCACATTTGTATATGTGTGAGTTCCCCTGCTAGGCTGTTTTAAAGACAGGGACACAGTCTTATTCTGGTCAGCCCTGAACTAGGCAGTAACTGGCAGAGAGCATGCACTTAGCAAATATTTGATGAATTAAAATACAATTACTTGTAGCATTATTTGTAATATCCAAAAAGTGGCAATCATTCAAATACCCATCAATGAATGAAGAGATTAATAAGAGGCAGTATAGTCATACAATGGAATATCATATTGTATAAAGGAATGAAATACTAATACATGTACTACATAAATGAATCTCAAAAACATTATGCTAGGTGAAAAGAGCCAGTCACAAAAGACCATATATTGTATAATTCCATTTATATGAAATATCCAAAATAGACAAATCCTTAGAGACAAAAAATAGATCAGTGGTTGTCTAGGGGATAGGGAAGGGGGAATAGGCAGTGACTGCTAATGGCTGCAGGGCCTCTTTTGGGGGTGATGCAAATGTTCTGGATTTAGACAGTGCTTATGGCTGCACAACCCTTTGAAAACACTAAACACAAAAGGAATTGTACACTGTAAAAGGGTGAATTTTATTGTAATAAAAAATTTTTAAGTATCATTACTTAATCCCACATTCCCAATAGAGACAGCCACCCTCATGCTGACCCAAATGTAAAAAAGCTGGGTAGGTCATAGCTTCTCTGAGCCTCAGTTTCTCCCATGTAAAACAAGGGAGATGGGCATAAGCAATCTTTAAAGGCTTCTTCTAGTTCTAAAACCATAAGACACTCAAACCCGAAGTGATATAGAAGGAAGCCTCTGAAACACTCCCACTGAAGACTCAGAGGAACTTCTGCCGTGACCCTTCCTGAGACCATACCTTGGCCTGTAGCCGGCTCCCAATGGTGGATCTCAAGTGGTACATGGAAACGACCACATCTCCTTGCACAGTGATGCTCAAGGGAATGAAGATTTTCCCATCTTGGACACGGTATTCTCTTTAAACAGACAAGAACACACATGAAAGAGAGTCCAATTTGGTACAATCACAGGTATAGTCCTCTGTGGCTCTGGCCAAGGGACCTGATGTTCACCCAGGCCTGGACCCAGGAATCATGTCCTATCTGAGCAAAGTCGGAGCACAGCCAGTGCCAACCGGGTGCACGCTGGTTCCGCCATGGCAGAGCATTGGTCCGGTGCCTTGGCCTCTCTTGCCATCCCATTTGGACTTCTAGATACATAATCACCCGTGCCTACTTTCAGATCTCATTTTTTTCAAATACATCTAGCCCTTATGTATCTGCCTTTCCCTAACTTTAAATTAATGGTAAAAAACAGAGACAGAAAGAACAAAAAGTACAACTGAGATCAGTACAGAAACAGCAAAGAAATGTTCTGTGAGGACCTTGGATACTAATCCTCCAATTCAATCTATTCCAGAGTAATTTCAGTTCCTGCTGCCATCCACTCCCGACTCTCCACTCCCTTCCCCTAACACCTCCCACTGGCAGCTGCTCTTTCTTACAGATTCTAGAATGTCTTTAATTGCATCACCGTCTACCTAGCTGTTCACCTACAAACCTCATTATCTCTGACTCCTCCATTATACTCACCAAATCTCTTCAAGGTCATTCCTTTTTTTAAATACCCAGGTCCTCTGTCCTACAGCAGAGTCTTAACCCTCCTTACAGCTCATGTTAGTCTCCTTAGCTTGTATTCCATTTGAAAGGGGCCTACGACTTCCCTTGACCTGATTGTACTTTCCTACATTTACCACCTATGATAAACTTTTAAAAAAAATATCAGCCATGATCCAACTTACAGAAGAATTGAGCAGTTCATAAGAAGAAATGAAGTATAGTAACTTACTTCATTCGTTCGAAATCTGCACAGGTTGTATATATTTTGGTTTCTCCAATCAGCACATCACAGTAAGGGCGACATCCATTTCTCTGTTTGTTAAAAAAAGGGACCGGACTGACAGTGATCGACTTAATCGTGAGAGGTTTGAAGTGAGGACGGTAGGGTTTGTCTGCTAGGAGGTCACACATATAGCCCAGGTATCTGAAACAGATGGTCATTGTGTTGGTGCCCATCACACCAGAAAAAAAGCAACTGATCTGTGTTATGATGTTTATTTTTTGTAAATTATTAACTTACAATAAAAATTTACATTAATTTCTTTAACATGAACTAGCAAAAGAGAATGTGACCAATAATTGAGGAAAAGGTTTTATCTAGTGACACTGCTGTACTTCCCCCTAAGAACTGATGAGGAGTATTTATTAAATGAAAAAGCTTCTGGGAGCTTTATACTATCACAATAGTTGAACAACTATTCCTATTTGATCTAACCGATTAAAATATATCAGTTAGAGGTTGGCATTGAAAAAATTTTAGAATTTTATCATCAGAAACATTTTTAATCCAAAAAAGAAAAGGCAAGGAGATGCAATTTAAATAAGAGAAAGATAATAAGTCAATGATCTTAAGAGGTGTTTGTTGTTTTTTAAGTACATGATACCAATTTGATTATGTCTGCATGTTTGCGCCTACCCTGCATCTGGTTACTTTACCTCCTGTGGGAAGGCGAAAGTCCTATGCCTGGCCGCTTTGCATATAACAATCGAACAGCTGGTCCAGGAGTAGAGTAGAGATTACAGAAAATGAACATAGCACCAACCAGAATTGACGATGCTGCCCGCCCATCCTGCCAAAGGAAATGCATAAACTTGTCATAAACATAGTCCAATCAGCCACTCACCACTAAAAGAGACCAGTTGGGGGTGGGGTAGGGGGAGAGGAGAGAAATTATTTTAACTAGGCATACCTGTCAGTTCAAAATTGTTAACTCAAAAAACAAACTTGGTCCCAGCTATTTAAATCACCAAGCAGAAAGGAGAGACTTATTCTTAGGATGAAATTGACTTTCTACTAACCTAAGAAACCCAGCCAATATAAATTTGATTTGTGCGTATTTACTAAAAAATAATCTAACCTTCAAAGTAACTTTGGACTTGTGGCATCAGAACTAACAGCTGAAGTATCTTGGTTTTGGGCTGGAAGCAGACTTCACAGGTTAGGTAAATACTGAATTTTATTATAGAATATGCTATATCTATAATTCATTCAATATATGTTCCTTGATTCATATAAAATCATATAAAAGAAGATTCAACCTCACTCAGTGGAGGAATACATACAATAACATTCCTGACAGATGGTGACCCAACCTCTTCTAGAACACTGGAAGTAATAGGGCGCTACTTGAAGTAGGCCAGTCCAGTTTACAAAGGTCTTCCTTATACTGAATATGTTAAGTTGAAGTCTATGCCACTGGATGATCCTCATTCTTCCTTCTGGGAGGACCAAGAGTGAACTGACTTCTTTCCCTCTGTGACAGCCCTCCCTTTCCATGAATACTTTTATTTTCCAGGATAAAAATACATCCAATCTGTGATGGTTCATTTTATGCATCAACTTGGCCAGGCTGAGGGATGCCCAGATAACTGGTAAGACATTATTTCTCTGTGTGTGTGTGAGAGGGTGTTTCCAGAAGAGATCAGCATTTGAATCAGTAGACTTAGTAAAGAGATCCACCTTCATCAAAAGGGTGGAGGCATTATCTAATCTGTTGAGGGCCCAAATGGAACAGAAAGGTGAAGGAAGGGCAAATTTTCTCTCTTCTTGTGCTGGGCCCTCCATCTTCTCCTGCCTTCAGACATCAGAGCTGCTGTTTTGGGGACCTTCAGACTCCTGGACATGTACTGGTGGCCCCTTGGTTGTGAGGCCTTCAGACACAGACTAAATTATACCACTGGCTTTCCTGGTTCTCCAGCTTGCAGAGGGCAGACTGTGGGACTTTTCAGCCTATTCCTATAGTAAATTTCTTATGTGTATTACTCTCTATATATCCTACTGGTTCTGTTTTTCTGGAGAACCCTGACTAATACATAATCCCTTCAACTCTTCCTCATTTAATACTCCATTTTAAGAGACATCATCATTTGGTGTATTTCCTCTGAATAAGATTCCAGTTTTAAAACAACCTTAAATGTGCTGCCCAGATGTAAAATGTAAGCTATGACATGTGATCTAACTAAACTAGAGAGGAAATATCATCTTCCATAGTTTGGACACAATGCTTTTCCTAACATATGCCCAGGCCAAGCTAGTTTAAATGCTAAGTCATATCATAAGCTCTGATCTTTCTATCTATTAAAACCCCTAGCTCTTTTTCAGATGATGTGTTAATAGACAAATATATTCAATCCTTTAGAATCAGAATTCAAGAGTTTATATTTATCCTGTGTTTAATTTCACATAGTTTCTGTTAAACGACCAATCTCCAAAAGCTTTTAAACTCCGGATTCATTATGTGAATCTCCCATTCTGAGAAAATTGATCAGTTTGCTCTCCATATTGTCATAAAAAATGCTGATTAAAAGGGCAACCAAAAGAAATTTGGTAGACTGTTGATCCATTAACCATCTACCTTTGAAAGCAGATATTCAACCACTGTTTCACTAAATGTATAACAACCTAGCCCAAGTCTGTCCTTCTTGATTGTAAGAAACTGGTAAATATCTTGCAGAAATCCGATAAACTATTCTCTACTAATCTACTAGTCCTCTTGCAAGAAGTTTGGTTGCTTTGATATGTCTGTTCATCATGAACCAATTTTTAGTGTTTTTCCTAAGAGTTTGAAAATCACCTGTGTAAAAATTTATATGAGAATTTCGCCTGAACTGCTACCAGGCTCACCATCCTGTAGCTTCCCAAGATCAACTCCCTCTCTTTTGGAAACAATCTCTCTTTGCTTGCCTGGCCCCTCTTCCAGTTTCCTCATATTACATAAGGGATCCATAATTGCTTTTCCTAGTGCTTTTGGCACTCGGTCCCATAACGTAAGTCTAGAGAGTGGATTACTGTTCAATACTGTGAGTCTCTCTTACTACATCACTAACTATCAGCTTTATCTTACTTGTTGCTACTCCCTTTCTAGCTTGACATTTGTCCCAGTGACAAAGGAACAGAATAAAGGAGTTAAGGCTATGCCATGTGCCTCAAGCATTCATTGTTGTCCTTATTCCAAGGATATTTTTTCTTTTTTAAAAAATAGTTTTCTCAATCCTGTTTAGAATTTAGTCCTCCAGATACCCCTTTAACATGCTCAAGGTGCTTAGGTATGTGTCCCCTCATTGTACCTGTCATGCAATTCTTTTACATTAGAATATTAGTTTTTATATTAGAAGTTAAGTATTTGAAGTGAAAAGAAGAAAAAATGCTCTGCTTTCCCCCACCTCTTAGCCAGCTGGCTCTCAATAAGAAGGGGGAGAATCATCAAGTAAGATCATAGTAAAAAAAAAAAAAAAAATATATATATATATATATATATATATATATATAAACACTCTGAAGTTTACAGAAGCAGTGAACATTTCCAGTATTTATGCTCAGATTCCATTTTTGTGTTCATTTGTTCATGTTGTCAACTTTTTCAAATCTCACACCTGTGGTGCAAGGGGAAGAAGACACAGTTCTTGACTGTGATATGCTCAAGGTCTAGGGGGACAACAGTCAGTTCACCAATATGATGATGTAGTGGAGGGACAGTGGGAATGTCCCTATTGTGAAAATACTCAAAAGCATCAAAGAGATTTTATTGAAGGTTGAGTTTCGAACAACAGGTAAGAGGCCTCCAGAAAAAGGGATAGGGAAAGGGACTCTAAGTCAGTTATCAGAAAAACCGTCAGTCCTTCTGGCAATTGCTGTAAAATACAGTCATGTTTTATGTGACTACTTATAAAGGCATAGGTATCTTTTTATTTCATTTTTATTCAACATAAAAAGTGAAGAAAGCATAGGGTGTATAGTCAATAATGTTGTAATAACTATGGTGTCAGCTGGGTACTAGACTCATGTACACCTGAAACTAATAAAATATTGTATGTATGACAACAAACACACAACTTTCAACAACCGAACATAAAAACAAAACAACCTAAGCAAACAACTAGAACAGGAAGAGAATCACAGAAATGTAGATCGCATGGAGGGAGATCAGTGGGGAGGGAGGAGAATGGGGGAAATAGTACATGGAATAAGAAGCATAACTGGCAGGTACAAAATAGACAGGGGGAAGATAAGAATAGTAGAGGAAATGGAGAAGCCAAAGAACTTATATGTACAACCCATGGACATAAACTAAGGAGGGGAATGCCAGAGGGAGGGGTTGCAAGGAAGACGGGGGTCAAGGGGAGCAAAAATGGGACAATTGTAATAGCAAAATCAATAAAATATACTAAAATATATTGTATATCAACTGTAATTGAAAAAAATTAAAAATTATTTTTAAAGAGTAAGAAAAAATTAATATTCCAATGTGTTTATGGCATACAAGCTCAATGGCATTTTTATCTGCATACCCGCAGCTCATTTCTACCTTTGGTAATACCACACTCTAGAGGCCCCGTATGAAGTGGGTTGTGTACATATCTGCCTCTCCCACTCAAATTTTAAGGCAAGTATAATAAGGTAATTTCTCATTTTTATATCCCTCAGATCACCTAATTCCTGAGTAGGGGTTCAATAAAATGATAATTCAACTTAAATGTTACCTGTGCATCAGTCTGCATAGGGCCAGCTGTGTTTGACTAAACTACACCAAACCACCACAGACAATGACAACAACAATAAAGGTTACTCACCAAGCAGTGCACAACACAGACGTTTTTGGGATTCTGCAGTAGCCAGTTATACATATTCCGACACACGGCGAAGAGGTTGTGCAGACTGGGGGCCTGCCTAATGGGCCAACTGCACTCTGAAACCTAAGGGAGCACAGTAAAAGGAAATGAATTCCCCTGGCGACTTCCTCTCCTTTCACAGGTGTTACACCACACAACCGCTTCCAGAAGTGATACTCTATTTTCTTTCAGTATAACCAGGAACAGTTGAGAGTGGTCCAGACACAGAAAGAAGAATTAACTTAATCCGGCAATTTTTTCACTAAGAAGTTCTGTCTCGGTAAGGTATAAAAAAATATTGTAAAATTCATTTTAAATTCGGCTAGACCATTTAAACTATATACTTGGGCTTTTTTTATTCTGTGAGGTTACCCCAAATTTTATTTCAATTAGCAATAATTATGTCTCAGATATACCTCATTGGCTATACTACTACTCACTACACAAAGCTCCAAATCTAATTCTACTAAATATAAAATGTTTTGACTGGCCTACTAGATGTTTAATTACAGGTTTGTCTTGTAGATTCCGCACTGGCCCTAATTCTGTACCAGCTGTCATGATCACGTGAGAAGTGCAGCAGAGGGAGCCAAGCCTTGTTCGGGCTCTTACTCCCCTCTTTTCGTGAAGGAGCCCACAACTCCATGGGGCCAACCTTCAGCATTTTCATTCGTCTAACACACATATTCTTTCAACACATTATAGAGCACCAACTATGTTCCAAGACTTCTGCTTGGCTCTAATCTGTACAGCAATCATCTAAGACAGGTATTGGCATGATCCCCATTTTGCAGATGAGAAAACTGATTCTCAGAGGTTGTCTTGTCTAAAATCATACTGCTGGTCAGAACCAGCATTGCAACTAAGCATCAGCCTCAATTGATTAGATGTTCACTAATTTAATTAATAATAAAGAGAAGCTTAGACTTTGGGATCTCATTAAGCCTTTTTAAAAACTTTTTAATTGAATTTATTGGGGTGACATTGGTTGACAAAATTATATTCAAGCTTTTCTTCATAAAATGTGGTAAATGATACTTACCTGCTTACCTGACATGGCTGTAGGTACTACATAGAATGTAGTTCAAGGGCTTAGATCAGTATCTGACACACACAAAGTGATCAATAAATGTAGCTATTATCATTATGGTATGAGGTGACTGCCAGTGCAAAGCCCTAAAGTTGGATAGAGCCAAGAATGTCTTAAAAATGTATGGCTAGAGTATAGACTGAAGGGGGTCAGATCGTACATACAAGGCCCTGTTAGGAACTGGGAAAAGTATTTAAGAAAAAGAGTGACTCTCAGATCTGCATTTTCCAAAGAGCTCTGGAGATCCAGTATGGGGAGTGGATGTGGATGACACGAGAGTAGTTGGGAGACCAGGGTGGAGGCTGCTGAGCAGTCTAAGTAAGGGATGGTGGTGGCTTAGGCTTAGATGGGTAGCACTGGGGTGCGAAAAGGCCCAAGGGATTAAGAATTAAAGAGAAAGTAGAATATATGTACACAGGAGTGGGTGGTTGACCACATAGTGGCAGTGCATGAGAGTGGAGCAGTGTACTTAAGAGAGAGACGAAGGAGAAAGAGTCCAGGTTTCCAGCATGACTGCTGCATAACAGAACAGGAGCAGGTGCCATTTGCTGACATAGGGCATTCTGGAGAAAGAAGAGGTTTTGTGTGGATGGTGTCATCAGAAAGCGCTCTACAACACTGATAACACTGGCCTGAGAAAATACAAATGTCTCAAATCCCTAATATTTAACAGTGTGGCAAGAGAGGTAGGAGCAATCTGCTTGGTTTGCCCTTTTCTGGAAACCAGATAATAACCAGTCAAAGACAAATGGTAAATTACATGTGGTCTCTGTAAAGCTGACGTCTAAAAGCAAACTCGTGATGTTCCTCTCTCTGGGGCTGCCAAGGAAGCCCATTCTCTTTTTCCGTCGGTAACTTTTTTCTGCAAGATGATTATGGGGTAGTGGCAGGGAACCTTTTTGGATACCCTTTTTTCTATACCTTCGCAAAGGTATAGATGTGGTTTATTAAACAAAGCAGATGAAATACTTGCCATAGCTACCAAACAATGCAGGGTCACCCAGTATTGGGCCTTTGTTAATTTAAACTCCGTAACATGTGGTCCCTTTTTACCCAACATGATTCAGGGCTGTTTCTGGCCCATATTTATCCCCCAAATATATTTCCCATCGATATCGTCTCAGGAAATGGAGATGATATATTGATTTTAAAGAATAATTGGGAAGATAAATTTTTGCCATCAAAGGAAATACAAAATGTACATTTGCACAAGCTGCTTCCTGGCTGCAATGTTTTTTCTTCCCTGGTAAATCCCTATTCATCCTTCAAAACCCAAGTTCAAGTGCTCTCTTGTCTCTGACAGTTTCTCTAACACCCCCACAGGCAGAAATGTTTAGTAACTTAGTCATCTTTGTGCCCAGGCCCCTGTCCATTTTCATCTATTACACCTTTTATCAGTAGAGCAACATGGATGAGCCCACAGGCTGGGTTTTCACCCAGGCTTCATCACTTCCTTCCCGGTGAACCTTAGGCAAGTTACTAACCTCTCCATGCCACAATTCTCCTGTGTGTAAAGAGCAAATGGGCATTACAAGATTGCTTTGAGGATTTAGTAGTACAACAAGGTAAACACAGTAAGTGCCAGCTTATTGTCAAGCTACATTAAAATAACTGTTTCTGTCTGTCTCCCATCTAGACACTAAGCTCCAGAGGAGGCAGACCATAACATATTCATCTTTGCAACTCAAATACAGTATGCACGTGCCAGGTGAAAGGCAGGTGCTCAATAGGTATTTGCTGAGCTAATGAATGAGTGAAAGAATGAACCCCATTTGGCAATCTCTTCTTGTAATAAGATTTGTCTCCATGTGCATTATTTGGAGGAAGAAAGAGGTGAAACAATTTTGTTGTATTTCTAGATCACAACTATGTAAAATGGTAGGAAATTTGTTTTCCTAGGCAACATTGCAATATTTTTAAGCCTTTTAGAAACTGTCACCCACACAAACACTGTGTCAATATCTGTAATGAGTCTCAGCTAAAAGTTGACTAGATTGTTCTTAGCACAATAGGCTAATAGCTTCAGAATAATTAAATCAATCAAGTAAATAATATTAATTTCAAACTGCTCTATAATTACATATTTAACTTGATATATATAATTATAATCATTAAGCAAACATACAATTAGAATTTTTTAAAAGCATGTGCTCTGTGTAAAAGGGAAAATACTTTAAGGCATAAACAAACCCAAAACATTTTAAAAAGGAATATAATCACTCAAGCTATTTCTCTCTATGTCTCTCTCTCTGGGGTTCACAGTTTCACACAGTAAGCACTGTCACAGGGCCAAGTGACACTTCGCTATGCCATCTCCAGTCCCTCTGCACACCTCCTGGAACCACAGAGCATCAGAGAATGCCATATGGATTACAAGGCTGCCGTGATATCACCTAGTGCAAAAAGAGGCGAAAACAGAACCAGGGCTGGATGCCGTTCAATTTTTATCCGTCTGTCTCTCCAGGCACAAGATAAGATGGCACAATCATCCCATTTGGTGAGCATAAGAGCAAAAGGTGCTATGGAAAATTGGACTAAAGAGCCAAATCCAGTGTTTTCAGAGTCCAAAACCATTTTTGGAGGACAGGGGCATTTCAGCCAGTCATTTACCAGGGGATTGTTATTACCAGTGTTAATCATGGCTACTATTCACTGAATGCTTACTCCATGACAGGCACAGCTATGAAATCTACTTCTTAAGCACACTTACAGAAGTTGTGTTCTAAGTATTTATGAGATAGGTATTCTTATTGTCACCCCCATTTTATACAGCAGAACACGGAGTCTCAGGTGAGGTAAAGTAACTTACCCAGGAAGAGGCGCAGCTGAGATAGGAGCCTAAGATAATTTCTAAAGTTTAAAATTTGTGTATATTTATAAATTTCACCTTAATAAAAATAGTAAATTTGTGTAGTTTCTATTATACCACACTGTCTGATGAATATTTACTGCAATTCCATCTTGCATTTGTGGGGCTTCACATAATGGCCATATTTCGCCACAGTTAAGACAATTCACCGAAGCTTACAGAGCTACAGTGTGGGGAACCATGGCCCTATGGCCCTCTGGCCCTCTGGCCCCTGGCCGGGGGTTTCTTTCTTCCCCATTATCTCCTGTCTTTACACTGATGCATAGTGGCAGAGGGAAAGATGAAGCATCACCCTGCTGTGTCCAACCCCCTTCACCAACCGGCATACCAAAGCAGAAACAACGGGGAGCTTTGGCAAAGTCTGGAAGGAACAGAAAAAAAAAAGGTTCACCTACAAACAATCATAACCTCTTAAATCAAGTTGTTCCCAAGAGAAAAGAAATCCTACAGGAGCAGGCAGTTTGGAAATAGTCAAAATGAAGGAACAATCTAAAAGAACCAGCTGAGTTTATTTTTTCCATGTTACTAACAACATACCTTCCCTTCCTGGTTGGGCAGAGGGAGAAAGAGGCTCCACGTGGCACTGGAATAGCACTAATCAGAGTTAGAACTTCAGAGCCAGCTGGATTTGGTGGTCACTCATCCAGGTTTCCGTTTATTTACAACAGCATGATGCGTAAAGCAATGGTTCTTGACATTCTGGGGCATGGCTAGAAACCATCTGTGCAGAAACTGAACCCAGGTACATGCACATACACACACTCCCAGAATGGATAGGGGTGATGCGGAAAAGCTGTGGCTATGATTACACAGCACAGTGACTGTATTTAATGCCACTGATCTGTACACTTACAAATGGTTAAAATGAAATGTTATGTTCTGTATATTTTTCCACAATAATAATTTTAAAAATGAAGTGAAAGCAGATGCTTAAATTTCCTGAAGCTCATACATGAATCTAAATACACAGTGGACTCCTGTCTTTTTAACTCAGATTAAAGAACATCTGGTCAGATGATGTATCTCATTAGTTCCCAGGACTTTATTGTCAACATTGGTGCTTTTTACTTCCTCCAGGTGGGTACTGGTTAAGAAGAATAAAAAACCTGACCTTCAATACCTCCTCTGTGGTTCTGAACAAGTAGGTATGCTGGCACCTCACTTTGAACAGAGGACTATCTGCCATGTGATGTTTTGAGTTGAATCTTCTGCTAAAATTGATACTAAACACAGAATCCTATTTTTAATTTTCTTTTTTTAAATATATTTTATTGATTACACTATTCCAGTTGTCCTATTATCCCCCCTTCATTCCTCTCCACCCTGAACACCCTCTTCCACCCACATTCCCCCCTTTAGTTCATGTCCATGTGTCATAAGTTCTTTAGCTTCTACATTTCCCCTACTATTCTTGCCCTCCCCCTATTTTCTACCTACCATTCATGCTACTTATTCTTTGTACCTTTCCCCCACTCTCTCCTCCTCCCACTCCCCTATTGCTAACCCTCCATGTGTTCTCCATTTCTGTGGTTCTGTTCCTGTTCTAGTTGTTTACTTAGTTTCTTCTTGCTTTTGTTTCAGGTGTGGTTGTTAATAATTGTGAGTTTGCTGTCATTCTACTACACATGTTTTTTATCTTCTTTTTCTCAGATAAGTCCCTTTAACATTTCATAAAACAAGGGCTTGGTGATGATGAACTCCTTTAACTTGACCTTATCTGAGAAGCACATGATCTGCCTTTCCATTCTAAATGAAAGCTTTGCTGGATAGAGCAATCTGGGATGTAGGTCCTTGTCTTGCATGACTTGGAATACTTCTTTCCATCCCCTTCTTGCCTGTAAGGTCTCTTTTGAGAAATCAGCTGACAGTCTGATGGGAACTCCTTTGTAGGTGACTGTCTCCTTATCTCTTGCTGCTTCTAGGATTCTCTCCTTCATTTTTACCTTGG
>CM052542.1:43017939-43105419 GCA_028533065.1 Trachops cirrhosus | reverse complement strand
CCATCTTTCATTCCATCACTATTGGTTCCTTGTGCATTTTTCTTCTTTAAACTTATTGTAGCCTGTATTTTTTCATCTAATTTGTGACCAAAATCAACCAATTCTGTGAGCCTCCTACCGATCTGGATGAACGTGTCTATTTTTAAATCCTTGGGTGTCTGACTTCCATACACTTCAATTTTCTGTCAGTGTTGGTTGTTATTTTGTTTCTATATTGTTTTTGTCCCTATCTTGGTTGTGCGAGGAGGCACAGTGCATCTACCTATGCCTCCATCTTGGCCGGAAGTCCTGCTATTTTTAATTTTCTGTTACATATGTAAATACTCAGAAAATGGTTTTTGATTATTGCATAGGATTCCTGTGGACCCATGTGGCTTCTAACCATAAAAGCTAATCAAAACAAAGGATGACACCCCGAAGCAAAGGAATTCTTCCTAGAAACAGTCTTTCTTTTTCACTGCCACCCATATCCCCAAACACACACCAAACAATAAAAATGTAAAGTGACTGAGTTCAGGGTTTAAGGCACAGAGGTAAAGACAGGGCTGGACTCCTGTGAGTCCATAAATAAAACCAGTGTCCTTTTCCAGCACTGGTATTTATGGAACACTCTGCCATATACACTTATTAAAATAATGTTTAACTGCAGACCTAGCACTTCACTGACCTAAAAGGAGGAAGAAATGGTTCTAATCTTCACAGACTGGAAGAGAGAAGCAAGAGAACTTCTCTAAGTAATGCAACAGTGAGATGCAAATCAATTCACAGTGTTAGTACTGGGGAGAGAGAGGACTAGGGGCCTGGAAAAAGTCACATCAAAAACAGAGCTCAGATGAATATAGTAAGGTTTTTGGGACGTTCTACCTGATATGTAAAGTGAGGGTTGCAGGAGCTCTACCTGAGGGTCTAGTTCCATTCAACAGAGTCCTGGAACTATCTGTGAAGGGCTAAGGGCATCAAACAATCCTGTGTTTTAGGGAGAAAGAAGTGGAGAAGCCTTGTGGAAATCCTCCCCGTCGTGAAGTTAGGCTTACAAAGAAGGCGTGGAGTGGTGTAGCAATGGGTAGCTTTTTAAGGCGAGGGAGCAGCTCATGCAAAGAGACAGTGTGTGTGTCCTCTGGGTGGAGCATGGGTTTCTGGGCATGGGAACAGTGACAGATGAATCTGGAGAGGCAGGCAGAAGCCAGACCATGAAGAACCGCGTAAGATACCTTCTACAATTTGCATGGAAAAGAAACAACCCCATACCTTTCACTTGTACAAGACTTACTCATCCTTCATGTTTCGCTCTCACTGCAGTCTCCCTTCATTAATCCCCCTCAGTAGGTACTGTACATATTGTTTGCATTTGTCTTTAGAATGTCCTGGGTTTTCTCTCCAACTAGGCTTAAGTGCCTTGAGAACCAGAGTCAAATATTTATTGCATGATCTGTGTGTTTAACAGTTCTTGACACTTTCATTCGTCTGATAAACTTGTAGCCATTCCAGTTACTGTTCTAGGTAGCAAATAAAATAAACATGCTTCCTGCCCTTCTAAGGAAAGCAAGAGCAGCCTGTGGCAGATGTAATTCATTATGTAATTCCTGGTTCCTTTGGTAAGACTGGTCACAAAATTTGTAGTGACACTAATAGCTGTCTTTCTTGAAATATCTTTATAGCAGCTGCTTTTATAAATACTACCCCAAGAGACATTTGCATATGTATGAATGCTTCTATAATGGTATTATATCTTTATTTACTTTCAGAAGGAAAATGTTCCAGACTATCACAGATCTTTCAAAATCAAATAAAATTTCTATGAAATATCATGCAGGATGTTCCACTGTCCTTCAGTTTTAAAAATGATGGCACTGATTTAGTCTCTGAACAAGCAAAGAAACCAATTCAAAAGATGTGCATCTGAGTTAGAGACAAAAATATCTACTCACATTGTTGTTTGACTGTCACTTCACTTGCTCTGAATTAGGTAATAGCTGGAATAAGAGTTGGAAGGGCAGTTAATTATAGGGACTCAAGGAGCTGCACTGAAAATCTCCATTACAGAATGGCAATTTGGACCAAACCACTTCAGAATTGGTTTCGTCCTCACTTCTCAGAGTGGTGCAGGGCCACAGAGGAGTAGCATGCAGGAACTGTTACTAACGCAGTTTCTCACGGCCCCCTTGTCCTGGTGGAGCAGCAAAGCTGGGTCTGGTGTGTAACAAGCCCTCTAGGTGATTCTGGGGTTCGCTGCAGCTTGAGAACCACTGGGTTATCTCCGGCCTACTGGGGGAACACCCTGAGAAGAGAGGGTCCATAACAAAACCCTCCCTTAGCACACTGAACATTAGGGCAGGAATCGCAACACACGGATCACCCTTCCTGTGTTTTCTACAGGTCTGGAAACTGAGGCCCAGAGATTAACAATGGCAACTGGAATCTGGAGCAAAATGCATTCTGGCCTCAAAGCTGAGATCCTAGATACATGGCACAGACAACCAGTTACCATTCTATGTATTTGAAATAAAGCTTCACTTTTAAAGGGGCCAATGCATAGAAAACCCTTTCTGTTTATTTGTAGATCCAAATGTAGTTGCAGAAACAATTGTTTCTAAAGTCTAAGTCAAAATACTTAAAGATGTTCTTGAGAGAGAGAAAAAGCCTTATTTTGGTGAGTTAATCAAGAATTTAGTGACAGAAGGAGACTAGACTTTTGGTGGTGAGCACACCATGCAATAGACAGATGATGTATCCTAGAATTGTACACTTGAAACTCATATAATGTTATTAACTAAAGTTACCCCAATAAATGTAATATTAAAAAAATTCAGTGGCCAGAAATATCATGCTTGACATTAGACCCAAACCAAAGCCAGGTCTCACAGCTGCTAAATTAGGAATATTTCTTAGTTTAGGTCCAAAAGCTCCTTAAGAGTACAATCCAATTTTCCCAGGTAATACTGTCTGCCTAGGGTTATGGTTAAGAACACAAGCTTAAGGCCACTTACTAGCTGGATCTTGGGCAAGTTACCTTAGCTCTTTGTGACTCAGCTTCTCCATCTACCTCAGAAGACTGTTGAAATAATTTAACGATACTGCATGTGAAGTTTCCAGCACAATGTATATGCTCTGTAAGTTTTGGCTGCTGCTCTCACTACTACTAGTATTAGTAATAGTATTACCAAGCCTACAGTGTAGACTATTTATGTGTCTCTTATGAAAGAAGCATTTTTACTGAATGTCAGAAAACTATTTCCATTAATATTAGTGTGTCTGTACTGGACTAGCTACACTGCCTCATTGTGACACCCAATCAGCAATAAAGAAGAGTTAAAGGCATAATTAATGTTATAGTATAAAGGCAGCCAAATATCTTATGTAGCAGTTCAATCTCCAACTGAGTCTCACAGCAACACACCCTAACAACTGAGTGACAAATCAGAGCCTATCTGGGGCCCCAACTTAGATGGCATTTCATTGACTGATAGACTTTCCTACAAATATCTTCACCCAAAGAAAATCTCATTAAAGCCTAATGAATATTTTGTGGCTAGAAGTGTCCAGACTGTGTAGTTTTTCAACTTTTGAGGCAAAGGCTTTGAAGATAGCTGTTAAAAGAGAAATACCCTCTTACATCTTCAACCATGTGACCCCAGAGCTAAAATTCCTTACCCTGCTGTGAAACTTGGCAGTTCGATAAGACTTGGGTGACAGATTGTACACCGTGTAGTGGTCAAGATGTCTGGAATCCAAAAAACTTCGAATGTCATCCACCTGATTCCTGAATCCTATGTCAACGTTGTCCAGAGGAAAGGACATCACTGGGAGGGTCACACAGAAAGAAAATAGGTTAAATAGGTCTGCTGTCATGATGAGCAGCAATTGGAAATCGAGTCTGAGCAGTGTGTAAAGATGAGAAACTTACCAATAATTCTGGAGGTAACATAAGTGAAGTCTAAATCTCCCTTCGTGTAGCTAAAAGCAAGACAAGACAGGCCACTCATTAAAATGATCCAAATATGCCAAGCTTTCTCTCTCTCAATCACCTGGGGCACTTCCCTCTAGTTGGCATATTTTGACTTCCCTCAAGGCCTTCTCTCTAACAAGGGAGCATTATTGAGAGAAGACAGCCCACACCCCAAGGAGCTTCAATTTACCACTCCAACTGGATCACCCCAATAGTCTTTACAAACAGATGCCACTTTATGAGCAGGATCCACTTAGAAAACAATGCTTATTTATTAACAATGATTGTTTCAGGCTCTTTGCCTACAGAGAAATATCACCCATAGGTGTTAGCAGCTAGGGCATAGGGAGGGAAGTGATGGAGAATGAACAAAGGACATCCTTTTCCTGCCTATCGGGCCCTAGTTGGGGATTAAAATGTTGACTCATATATTGAATTTGCCATTTGAATTTGTGATGTAAAGCTACACATTGTAACTTAAAGTGACCCTAAAATTTTATAACTAAGAATAAAAAAATTCATTATGTTCTACCTGTAAAAGTTTTCATATAGTGGAAGGGTAGAAAACTTCTCCCACTAAATCAATTTTAATGGGTTATTAAGATACAAAAACAAAACTCTGCTTTGATTGCAATCCATGAGCACTGCTTATGCAGATTGCATAAACATGATTAGCTCATTTAATTCTCAAACACCCAAAGGCACGAATGCTACCAAGGTGAAAAAGCACAGCTCAGAGAGCTTAATTAACTTGCCTTAGGTCACGTGGTTAACAAGGGCAGATAATGCATTAGAACCCAGGATGTTGGATTTGAGAGCCAGGGTTGGCAACGCACTGTACTCTCATGTATTGATGAGCTGAGTCTTCCCAGCCTGTGCTTGTAGCTTCTGAAGGATTCAACTTTATGCTTTCCGTGACATTGCTCAGTCAGACCCCATGAAATTACATCACAAAACTGATAGTCTTTGAGCCAGACAAGCAGTTAGCAGCTCACCAGATCCTTTGGGGATGCAGCGGTCCGTTAACTCAACCAGGAAGAGCACACATACCTGGTAACAGATTGTATAACTCTGGAAGAGGTGTCCTTGAGGGTGTCCTTCAAGTTGTCCTTTAGGTTGCTGAAGAGCCTCCCTGCCCCTCCTTTCACCATGTCAAAGAGGCCGCCCCCATAGCTGGGCTCCATGTCTGGCGATGAGGCACCTGCCAAGGAGAAACAGAAAAGGAGGTGAAGGCACAGACCACACAGAAAATCAGTCCCTCTTTATTCCTAAAGCATAGAAGTCCTCCTCTGGCAGCCTGGGACAGACATCCCTGGACGTTACATCCTGCTCTCAGCTTACCGAGTCTGGGTGACAGCAGTGCTGCTGGCCCTCAGAGACCGAGGCGAGTCCCTCACAAAGTTCCAGGAACAGAAATCTCAGAGCAGCACAACCAGTACTGCAATCACAAGTCACGTGTGCCTACTGAGCACTTGAAATGTGGCTCATTCAAACATAAAATACACACTGAATTTCAAAGACCATGGAGAAAAGAAAGGAGCATAAAATATCTCAATATTTTTACATTGATTATATGTTGAAATTATATATATATTATATATATAGAAATTATTGATTATAAGTTGAAATTTTGGATATATGAAATTAAATAGATTATACTAATCAACTAATTTCACTTGTTCCTTTTAACTTTTTTCATGTGAAAATACTAGGAAATTTTACACTATATGTGTAGCCTGCATTATACATCTTTCGGACAACGCTGCTCCAGAGAGACTGCCAAGGGGGAGCAGTGGGCAGCTTATCAGTGAGTCCAGGGTCTCCTCCGTCCTTTAGTGGAGGTGACTGTGTTAGGAGCCCCATTCAATGGCTATCCCTCAAAGTAACAGTTCACCTCCATCATGGAAAATATCTTCCGAAGGGCCTTTATGACAGCTTTTAGGATGCATGGTGGTTATTAGTGTTGTTTGTCAAGTATTTCGGGTTCTGACCCCTTCCAGCTTCATAAAATCGTACCTGCTGGCCCCTTGTAGGTAGCTCAGAGTTTCTCAGCCTTGGTACTATTGCCATTTGGAGCCAAATACTTCTTTGCTGGGGAGTAGGGGCTGCCCTGTGCATTCCAGGGTGTTTACCAGCATCCCTGGCCTCTATCCACCAGATAGCACTGGTATGCCTACTTCATAGGAAACAGTTAAATGAATGCACATAAAACTATTCGCACATTTCCTAGGGGGTAAGAGACTGTAGCTATGATTATGCACTAAAACTTATTTAGCACTTACTATCTGCTAGGTATTATTCTAAATATTTTACCTATATTCACTCAACCCATAGCATACCTATGAGGTAATATTATTTCATTTTACAAATCAGAAACTTGTCTAAGGGTATATAGCTAATAAGTAAATGGCAGAGTTGGGATTTGAGCCCTAGGCAATGTTTCCAACCACATCCCTCATTCTTCTCTTCATATTACCCTGAATTAAATATTTATTATTCCAAATAACTTCTTTAAACTTTTATTACACATGTGGATATCCATAGGCAATATATTAAAGTTGTTCTCCATGCTTTCAAGCTATATAAAGATGGTTTTCTGTTTGCAACTTTATTTTTTTTCACTCACCATTGTTTAAAATTCACCTATGCGGGTACCACATGTGACTTTGGCTCACTTAAAGTATGCATCCACTACCCATTAAGGCTGAACACTAAGGTTACCCACTAAGATGGACAAGGAGGTTATTTTGCTAAAACAATGCAGTCATAAACACATCGACTTGATTACATATAGGAGATCCTCTCTTGGTTATACCTAAGAGTGAAATGTGCTACTACATAGCAGATACGCATCTTCAAATTTCTAGATATTGACAAATCATTTTCCAAAGTAGTCATGTCAGTTTAAATTCCTACTAGTCGTGTATATGAGCTCCCTCATTCTATTTTTCCTTAGCACTTGATATTGTCAAACTTTAAATTTTTTACAAATCTGGTAAGTATAAAGCAGTATCTCATTTTGGTCTGTCTTTGTAATTTCCCAGTTATTACAGAGGTGGCATATCTTTTCTTGTATTTATTGGCCAGGCAGCTGTATTTTAAATCATACTTGAGGTACCTACCATACTCCTATGTGCCATTTAGATGCCCATACATATACCTAGAAATACATGCTGACTGTTACATGCCTCCTTTCTGATCACAAGAGCTATCGCTATCTCAGTCACCATTCAGCATCTATTTGAAAAGAAGACTCTACTTGAAATCACAAAGAACACTCAATACCATGAATAAGCAAGTGAATGGACACTCATTAGTATTGTCTACTGCTTACAGAGCTCTCCTATGCACCAGGAACTGTGCTTGGACTTTAATGTTAGTACAATTTCACATAATGGGAGAGGGGAGAGTGTTTATTATACCCATTTTACAGATGAAGAACTGGAGGCTCAAAGAAAAGGAAGCAGCTCACCTAAGACCTCAGCTAATGAGCAGGAGAGCCAGGGATTCAAATTCATATCTGTGCAGTTCCAAAGCCCATGCTACTTCTTCCATTTTGCACCCTTCTACAGCTGAATGCCAACTCACAATTCTAACAGCTGTAATTAGGATGATCCTTACCTGCCTTATAGAGAGCCCTCTCTCTCCTAGTCCTTGATCTCCTTCACTCCCCTCCTGTGTGCCTTTCATCTGGTGGCTTTCAGCAGCAGATGTCCCTTAACAAGCACTCTCATAAATCACTGCATCTGTCAGACCAACCAAACCAATCTCTTTCTGTAGTCGGCCTGAGCCTCTGTCGCCCCCATGGCTTCAGGTCCCTGAGCAAAATGCCAGGTACTCATCTGCTGGACAGCTCCACAGACTACAGCTAAAGCTACAAATCTGAGAATGTGCTCTTGGGTCTGTTCCCCTGTCATATAAGGCACACGATCTCCTTTTAAACACACCCCTCATAAAAATTAGTATTGTGTTTTCTTTTTAAATATAGCAAAGATAAAGCAGTATAAAATGTTTATAATTTCCCTGTTTCCATCATAAGTTACCACTCCAGCCTGAATACCCTTTTCATTTGCTATTGTTCTAAGAGATGACACCAAATTGATTATCCAGACCTCTCTCTGACTCTCAGCATTTCATGCTGGAACAGAACTCCAAGGCACCAACGTATTAAAAGATATAAATATCCTTGATTATCTACAAATCAGACTCTCACCATCATTCAGGCAGCAAACTCTTTTCATTAGAGCCTTGGAACCCTGCAGAAACCAGAATCACTGGTCAGAGTACATCTGTAAGCTTTATATTCCCAAATTACATGTCAAACTAGCCAGGACACAAAAAAGAGAGGAGGGATGTTATCTGATTTGGGCCTAATGGTCCTTCTAGGTAGGGATTCTGGCTCTCCCTGATGAGCTGCATGAAGGCCAGAAGCTCCAGAGGATATTTGAGCCTCAGCTATTTGAGAGAAAGGACAGAGAGGTTTCAAAAAAATGACATAACAAAAAGGGAAAAGTCAGAAAATGATGCAGAAGAAAAACAATGACTATATAGATCATGAGTTGACAAATGACAGTCCATGATACAAATCCAGTCCACTGTCTTGGAAATAAGAATGGCTTTTTCCTCTTTCAATGACTGAAAAAAATCAAAAGAATAAGGCTTAATAAGGTGAGAACAATACAAAGGTCAAATGTCTGTAAGTAAAGTTTTATTAGGACGCAGCCAAACTCATGTCTTTACATACTGTCTCTGGCTTTTTCATGCTACGATGGCAGAGTTACATAGTTCTGACAGAGACCTTCTGGCACACTAATCTAAAGTATTCACTATCTTCCCCTTTACAGAAGTTTTCCAACCCCTGCACGAGGGGGCTGAAAAGACTTCCACTCTTAGAAACCCAGAGCTTGCCAGCTCTGACATGTGTTCATGCTTCGGCTAAAATGGCACCGGGGGAGGAAGCACTCACCCTGGGCTTAGTAAACGGTCCTCGGGGATTTGAGGATGTCCGACAATGGGAGTGACGAGGACAGAACTGAGAGAGCATGAGAGTGCCATCCCAAGACCAAGGCCCAGATCTACGCTCCTATGGCTCCAAGGAGATTCTTGCCCTATAATAGGTATCTTGTCATTTTAAAACCGAAGCCCACCAGAGACAAGCACTGAAGAACTGCACCTTGCCCTCAACATCATTTCTAAGGGTGTAGTAACAATCTTTCTTGGGATTCCTAATGTTTACGAGCAGCACCCTATCCCTCCCAAGTCATGGGAGCTCACCACACGTACAACCTGACTGGTTCTCACTGGTGCTGTGACACAAAATTTGAATCTCCTGGAAGAGAATCTGCTTCCCACTGGGCTGTTAGTTAGCTATTTGCTCATTTATTTAAGTCAAGCTTCAGTACAAAAATGATTTGAGGTGATTTTCTAGTTCTTTGGAACAGAATATATTTTTAAGAAGACCAGCACAAATGTTAAGGCTGGTCTTAATTGTCTCAAGGTAACTAGAAATGTAGGAAAAGTTAAGTGTGGTGACTTTTCATAAACATCTTCCTAGCTATCAGCCTTGGGCAAACACCACAAGAACTACTAAAAGAAGAAGGAAAATATTGACAAAGGCCTTGCCTGGAGAGTCCATCATGCACAGTGCAATGCCCCACATACAATCCCACTGCTCATACAATACAGGTGCCCATGACACCCTAAGCTGCATACAATTCTACTGGGTAACCCCTAAGGAGAGGAGCTCCCCCATAATGTACTGTTATCAAAAGAAAAGGATTGTATGCAAATATTTAGCAAAAAAAAGATGTTCACTGAAGTGTCATTTATTGAGGTAGTGTTCACAGAGGCAAGACACTATAGCTGATGCATTATTCTACATAATTAGCTATTAAATCACTATTTAGAAGAGTGCAGACATTCATGACAAGGGCTAAGTAAAAATAAGCAGAATATAAAACATGCACAGTAAAATCTCTTCTTTTGTAAAAGAAAAATATTTGCAATGGAAAAAACTCTGGGCAACGATTAAAGTTCTTAGGACACCAACCTTCCTCAGTGGGCCCTCTGGGCCTCCACAAAGATACTTCCTGTTTCTAGAAAGTCGCCAGCACACAGTTCTAGTACCTGTGAGTTATTATTATTAACATCATTCCACAGTGTTCAGGATCAGCCTGTTCAAGGGATGACAGATCATCTGAATTTTGGCATGACGTTCATATTCATGTTCCTTTTCACCAATGGGGGCACTGTCCTCTGTGGTCATTTAAGTGTCAAGATGCTACAAGTGTCCTTCCCTGGCTTGTACAAAGTTGCAACTGCAAGACAGAAATTCCCAAAACTACACAGACCCTGCAGAGATGCACTATTATTCTGTCCAGGGAAAACGGTGTTTCTTTTCCACAACATTAGCGAGGGTCAAATGGCCAGTGTCAACACCACAGAAGGCTTCATCATCCTGTTTATAACAGATTTTTCATCTCTTGGCTTCCCACAATTAGAGAAATGGATCACATGGGGACAACAACTAGATATATCATAGAAAAACCCAAAGCCTTGGCTTCCAGAATCAAAGATGGTTTAAACCTCACTTCCCATTCAACCTACTTAAAGGACGCTTAGAGAAAAGAGGATGGACCTTTAGGAGGGAGATCTTACACTGGAGACTTACGCGGTTTTTCCATTTAAACCTCTGTGACCTTAAGCATGATATGTTACTCCTCTGAGGTCTCTTCTCCCTTTATAAATTGGAGCAAATTAATAACAAAAACTTTCCTACATGTCTCATGGCATCAAAAGGATCAAATGAGATCATGCATATGAATGTGATTTTTAAGTGGTGAGATTTTCTAAAACAATCAGGAATTTTAATTTTGACTCTTAGAAATTCAGCTGTCATGCAAATGAGTCATTCAATTGACTACCTACCACAGAATGCCCAGGAATCCAACTGGAAATAACAATTTCACAGAAAAACAACATTCTCTACATCAAACAAAAGGTTAGTCATGAGACAAAGCCACCACAGTCAAATAATGGGCTTTACATCAGCCAGAACTGGTTTGACTTCAACTTTTGCTACTAGCTGGATACACAACCTAGAGAAGTGAAGTAACTGATCAAAGTTTCAGTTTCCTTATCTGTAAAATGGACGCATTCCTGGAATATCACAGAGGGTTGAGGTGAGCATTACGTAAGACAAAGTTCTGTAAACCTTAGCACAGTGCCGGGGCGTTGTCAGCACTTTGGGAATGGCAGCTTCCAGGTGGCTCTGGGAACTGGAAAGAATAAAGCCACGAGACATGCTGTCTCCAGCAAAGCTAGGCAGCCTCAGGGAAAAAAAAAAAAGCCATGTTGTTAAGTTTCAGGGTTGACAAAGCCAAATGGAAGATGTGCACAACAAGGACAGGATCTGTCCTAGAACTCCCACTACAGCACTCGTGAACTCTTCACTTTTGAGAGTTCAGAATCACAAATATTGAGTAGAGGCGAACCTCTTTATGGCTCTGGAGTTTCCCCTTCCTATCCTGAAGGGAACTGGTATGTGTTATTTGCACAACTAATACTCAAGTTCAGTGGTACTGGTTTTTGAAATACTGAACTACTGCAGGACTATTTGCCATATAGTGTGAGCTATTAAAACTACCAGTCCCTTGATGACACTCTACCACAGCGGCCTTAAACATGGACAGGTCTGGCAGTTGCTCAGCAGACCAAGGGGGCAGAGACGTGGGCGTGTGCAGCACCCACCAACAGCTCCAGAGGAGCTCGGCACTGGCAGACACAGGCCACAGAGCAGGCAGTGCCAGTGAGGTGATGAGGGTCCAGACCACATGAAGCCCTGGCATCCAAGTGCGTCACAGTCCTGACAAGTTGACAGCATGCTCAGCCCTTCTTCACCTGGAATAAGGTGCCAGGGCCCTTAAAGACAATCAATCTAATGGGGAAGTTGATTGAAGGACTTGATGCCATTCCTTATGTCAAACCATGACTCAGAAATGGGCACAAGGATGCTTTAAAGATATGTTCAAAATCAACAAAAATACTGAAAATTAAAATAAGTCTTTTGTTCTATAAATATTATCACCTGGTAAGCAGTTATAAATGCATGTGTATATTTGTTTAGAGAATAACAGGGGAAACTTTTATTCTCTAAACTGCACTTTATATATTAATTTACATTATCATATCAATTATAAAATATTTTATTATTACCATCAAATCAGTGTGTACAGTATTTCCACACCCACTTTTCACAACCTTAATGGAAGGATCAGCCCCAGTTAAGTGCCTATGGAAGAATCAGAGACTCAAAGACTCAAAAAATATAAAACAGAAATAAATTAGATGATTCTTTAAGTTCCCTCCAGTTCTAAAAATCTCTGACACTATCATCACTGTAAAAAGGCCATTAGTTAAACGTATACTCCAGGCTACACACTCTGCTAAGCAGTTTTCAGAAACTATGAAATTAGACCCTCAAAACTAAGCATAGTGGCAGGCAGGCATCCCACTGAGGAAACTGAGGCTTTGGTGAACTATAGCAACATTCACGGGAGAATGAGATTGGACCTACATCTGGCTGAGCCACAAGCCTCTTCCTTTATCCACCTCCCCATCCTGTCTTTTTTCATGAGGGACTTTGTTCTTCATGACCCCATTTTCCCACCTCACTTTGCACCTCCAACCTAGGATTCAGAAGAATCTGACTTGTGTTAGAATTATTTGTGAATGGGTGTGCCCCCATTCACAAAAAGTCCACTGTCTCTGGCTCTTTAATAGCAAGGACCATGTTTCGTGCTTCTTCAGACCCCTCTAAAATCTTAACAGAGTACCTGGAACACAGTAATCACTCAATAAGTGTATGCAAAACTGGGCTGCTATAGAATACAGAATCAGAGAGAAGATGACAAGGATGGCCAGGTAGACCAAACATGTAAACCTTGGCAGAGACCTGGTCTTTGCCTAACTGGGAAATATAATCAAATGCTTTCAATGTCTCCTCACACATCTCTGAATTTCTGATTACAGCCCTGTATCTTCTAGCACCCATGAATCTTGCCTGCTTAAGAGATAGGGACTTCATGAAACTCTACAACAGTTTTATTGTATAGAAGACGAATATTCGATGAGCAGACCAGGGAGAAATTTTTATCTTCAGATAGATAAGAGGAGCTAATTAAGTAATCATTACTAACTTCTCTTTCTCCAAAGAATCTAACATGTGAAAAAAAAAGAGAGAATGAGAAATGCAATCAAAGTGAAGACCACATTGAGACCAAAACTGACTCTGTAGAATAAAGGCAAGGCACAGGGGCCACTAACAGGCTGTCAGTGCTAGGGAAGTTCCAGCTCTGTGCATGCCAAATATTTTATTCCGTCATGGATCACTGGAATCAGGCCATAGTTGCCAATCTAAACTCTAGCCAATAAGCTCTCATATATAACATATATGGATATTGCTTAATATGATTCAACAAATATTCTAAATATTTACAGTAAGCCAGGGAAACATTTCTATGTAAGAGATAGTTATATCTAACACTCCATCATTATGAATAAATACGATCAAATCTATTTAAGGAGATCAGAAGTCCCAAAGGAACTCTAAAGAAATAGAACGGGTTCTGCCCACCACATGACCCCTCAACTTCAGGAAGTGAGGGACCATCAAAATTTTTTTCTCCCTAGTCTAACCAAAAGGTCAGGTCTTAAACCACATTAAATGGAGCATGACTTTCCCTCTAATTACTAGTCTCGCTGTCTGGAACACAGAAAACATCCCCATTGTTATCTGACCCTGTCCATGATGGAGGATGATGATAACAAAGGACCCATGGCCTGCTTAAAGAATATTGCAAAGGAAAAAATGAATCAGAAATCTTCTTTCCAACATTTCATTTCCATTTAATAGGAAGAAGGGGCACAACAGAGGCCTCAAAGAGTGACTGAGAGAATAACAGTCCTCCCAAATAATCCTCAGACACATAGAATTTTAGGAAAACACTGTCTATTATCCAATTAAGCTCTAAGACGTGTTCCTCAACCCCATCTCCTTCCAATAAGACTGTCTTCTCTTAGCTCCTCCTAGGAAGAGATTCTGGAGCTACCAATGCAGGCGGACTTCTTAGACAAAGATCCAATCATTCCTCTCCGTAGGACAGTAACTATTGTAGAAAGACTTTGTTGTTTTATAACATCAGCATCAATGTACATATACCACATACGACATATTATACACACATATGCTACACATACACCAAAGCAGCCTGTACATTCTTGCATAGCACTTAGCATGTAAGTGCTATGCAAGAACGTACAGCATTTCACACAATAAAACTAAAAGATAGTTTTGCTCTTATTTTTTAGATAAGGAAGCTGTGTCTCAAAGAGGCAGATGAGCTAGGACATAGCTAAGTACGATGCCATGCATTTTCCATTTCTTCAGCTATGGTCAGATACAGAAAGCCACGGCAATGCAAGTCCTGCTTGAACCATGAGAGGAAGCAACACACGTTCGTAACATTCTGCCACATAATGAGCATCAGAAATGTATCCCCATGCCTCAATTGGACACACCAGGAATAATTTCCCCAATTATTGCTATGATTAACGTTTTTAAAAAACAGATGTTTTGCCCTGAATGGCATGGCTCAGGTGGTTGGGCATCATCCCATAAAGTGAAAGGTCGCCGGTTCAATTCCCCATCAGGGCACATGCCTACGTTGAGGGTTTGATCCCCACTCAGGGAATGTGTGAAAGGCAGACAATCAATGTTTCTCTCTCACATCAATATTTTTCTCCCTCTCTTTCTCCCTCCCTTCCCTTCTATCTAAAAACAATAAATAAATAAATTTTAACTAAAATGAAAACAGCTTTATTGGCATATAAAATTGACATAAAAGAAATTGCACATATTTAAAATGTAAACATTTGATAGGTTTTGACATAATTATGTGTGAGTATACATACACACATCTCTTTACGCACATATTTAAAATGTAAACATTTGATAGGTTTTGACATATATATGTGTGAGTATACACACACACATCTCTTTAAAGCCTGTGTCCCTCTTTCTATATCCCTGAATAGGGTGCCCAGACTGGGAGGAAATAAGACAAACACATGAATCACCACAAAATGCCACCCTTGGTCCTACAGAGCTATTTACTTTGCCACAGCCATTCTCTGCAAAGCTCTGTGCTATGCTCAGAAACAGAACTATGCTGACTTACTTGGGACAAGTCAGAGTGAAACCTCCATGCATAACCATATATCACAGAGCTCAAGAGAGGGATCAACCAACAAGCAATAAAGAATACTGGGATCTTCAAGCTGTAAGTGCAATTGGTCCAGAAGCCTGCATGTGTGGGTGATTGTGAGGTTGAGGGGAGGGGAATGAAACTCCTTTCACATACAATTCACATACAATACAGATGTGAATTCTGCTTTCTACTTCAACAGAGGCTTTCATTCAGATGTATACATATTATATGCATAAATATTATATTTTATTTTTGTTATATCATATTTTATATATCATATATTATACTTTATTCTATAATGGTATAAATATATAATACAGAGGTCATTCATATTGAATATAGAAAATCTGGGCACACCTAAGAACATATTTCAAGATCATTTTAGAAAAAAAGCAAATGACTTAGAAAAGAGGATGGGATTGGGGATGAAGGGAGAAAAAAAAGAAAATCTAGAATAAAACCAGACGATGGCCTTGTGTAAAGACTGCAAGGCAGTATGATTACCACACCTCTCTGCACCGGAGGTTCACTAAAACCAAAGGAAAAGAAACTGGAACAGAGAAGAAGCTAAAACGAGAGAACAAATGAGGGTAACTACTGTTAACATGTTAGAGAAGTGTTTATCCTTGCATTTTTAGTTCTGTGTTTTTCTGTATGTTGTGAACCCCATGAAAGAAGACACCTAAAGGGCTCCTGGGGGCTAACTGGACTCCAATTTTAAAAAACAGAGACCAGCAGCCATTTCCACACAGGGGCCTCCCCCACAAACTGCACTGCAGAAAGAAGCCTGCACTGAACTGCCCACCTGCACTCTGTTTCTGCCCTCTGAGCCAGCCCTTATAAAAGAGCTCCTGGAATTCTATTTCAAGCAATAGGACTAAGGCTTTCCCCATCAACAGAAGCTGTGCAGTTCCCACCTACCAGAGCAACTCTACTCTGACCAATCAGGACAGTGCCTGTTGGTCCAAACTGTTAGGATTTGGAATCCTCATTTGCATGAGGACAGAACAACCAGAGATCAGGGACAGGGAATTCTGTCTGTATAAACCAGCTCCCCTCTGGCTCTAAGAGTGTACTTTCCCTTTCCACCGAAAACTGAAAACTGTGTTTCCCAGGCTAGGCTGAAGAGCGGAAATATGGAAGATATCTTATTGGATCACAGTAGAGTAGATCAACACAGCACAAAGCAAAGCAGACTGGTACAAAGCAGAGCAGAACAGACCATCAAGGAGCAGAGCAGAGCTATCTAGCCAGATTGGGGCCTGGGCCCAGAGCCGCCAGGCCCCCAGAGCCACCTCACAGCCGTGCTACTTTTACAGCCATGCTGTACCACAGTTGAGCAGCTTTTCACTGAACACAGCTTCCTTCTTCATGGAACACCAAACTGGGGATTCCTGGTGGTGTTCAATTGTTGCAAACAACCATCTCTTGACAATGTGCTCATATATATATTTTCTGTATATACATACACAGAAATAATAGCATATTATATACAGTTTTGTACCTGTTTTTCCCATGTAATACTGAAAAGTGTTTTTCAAGTCATTAATATTTTTTTCTCTAACATCTCTCATAGGGCTACAACATAACTAGTAACTGATTTTCTTTGCAAGGACTCACCAAGTATTATTATGCATAGAAAGTGGACAGGAGTTTAGAGGAGCTTATTTCCAGCTTGAGGAGAGGGATGCAGGTGGCTGGATATAGGAAAGAGAAAAGCTTTATAAAAGAGGTGGCGCTTAAATTGCAGTTTGGGCAGAATAGGTTACAGGGCATTTTAAGCTAAGGGAGGAGGGCAAGCACAGGTCAAGAGACCACCATTGCACAGACATAAACAGAGAAAGGATCCTACCTGAGCACCAGTTAGAGTTGTACCAGGGACCATGCTAGAGCACTGAGATTTGGAGATTACTGTCTCCACTCAACAGATGAGGAAGGAGGGGACTCAGATGATAAGTTATTTGTCTAAAGCACCACACTGCAAGTTGAGTATCATGCTGTTTCTTCAGGGAACTAGGAAGAGGTAGAGGGTGTGTTAGAGAGAAAGGGAGGCGAGATTGAAAGGTGAGTGGTCTTCATATCCCAGAACAATTGAGGGTCAAGCTGAAGAGTAAGAACTTTTCCCTGCTCTTGGTACAACTGCTTGTGGGGTTGGTTGTCACACTGACATAACAAATGACAAAAATGGTTATCAAGAGACTTCCAAGAAGCTATTCGCAGAGCAGATTAATATTGTCTCAGACAAGTGGAATTTCCCAGGAAGAGCACACGCTTTAGGGCACATTTCAAAAGCCAGAGCTCCATCTCAGGGCACCTGAAGGAAATTTCAAGGCAGTACCTTCAGCATCTACTTATCAGATGCACGCATTAGTAGGAACCCCTGACAGGCAGTCTCTGAATAAGCTGTGCCAAGCATAAAAATGCTCAATGAGGCGAAACGAACTCAGAGTGAGGACACATGTAAATGCTAACTAAACAGAGAATGCAGAAACACTCTGAAGGTGAATCCTGGGACAAACAAAAACAAAGCAAAAGCAAAAGAAAAACCCACAGCAAGCATTCGGAGGAAAAGCTGCTACTTAAGTGCAAAAAGAACCTGCAACTCTTCAGCTCCATTGGTCTCCAGGACAAAGTCTGCTGTGGACTTGGCTTGTGGAGACATTCTCATAAAGGTCTGACCACTGCCCTCTCAAGGGGGAAAACCACTGAGAAAATTCAATCAAAGTCAACGACGGGGGTTGGCGGGGCTAGACATAAGAGAATACGGGAGTCTGGCCTCAGCACACAGAAGGCTGTGCTAAACCTCAAGGGCATACCCTTCCCTGCTGAGGAGCAGACTGGTTTATAGCCTCTCTTCAGAACCCTGCCACTCAAAAAAATGACCCAATGTGCTACTTGTGCCAAAAGTCTCAGCTAAACAATAAAAACTCCTGGAGAACCAGAAAAAGAGAAGCATTTGGCACCAGCATGATAAGGTTGAAAGAACAGAAGCTTTGCAAATAAGCAGACCTGGATTTACGGCACTGACCTTCCCTTACTACCTTTGTAACAGTGTAATCTCTCCGAGTCTCAGCTTTCTCCATTGTAAAACAGGCAGAGTATCGTCCTTTCATGAATGTGATGGGGTTTAAAAGAGATAATGACAGAGACGCATCTGCCATCTGAAAGGCATTCATAAGTAGTATCAGCCTATGCATGCCTACCTTATTCCCATATGGGAAAGTGAAGGAGATCCTATGGTCAAAACATCCATGAGAAAAGGAAAGAAACAGGCACGTGGGGAAGGTCTGCATCTAGGAACTGCTATGTTCTTCCATTGATTCAGTGGGAAGGCCACCTACTGTCTATAACCTTATGCAAAGAGAAAGCCTATGATACCTTCCTCGTAGGATCATCGCAAGGATTAACTCCACCATCTGTAAGAGCACACTGTCTGCTACATTCTCAACTTAGGAAGTGGTAGCTTGAGGTGGAGGTGCATATGGTGTCACTTGAATTAAGTAAAACATTGCTCACAATGGATCACCAACTGGGACTCTCAAGTGCTTTCCTTGTCTGGAGATTTTCTGAAATAGGGGGATTGCAACTGCATAGACGAGACAGCCGAGAAACGGTCTCAGAGGGAAATCCTCACAGTGCTACCTGAGGCAGGCTTCCCAAGCAAAGAAAGGGCGCTACCTGAGACAGGCTTCCCAAGCAAAGAAAGGGAGTCCCTCCCTGGTTTCCATGTTAACTCACTGCTCTGGCTGTCTTTCTGGCTTAATTATGCTCCAATAACTCTGACAAGACTGTCTATACATCATGACAGTGGAAATCCTACAATAAAAGCAAGATTGATATTATGATCTCAAACTGGGCAAGGGGGCCCACTAATTAGAAATCATGGACTTAATTGAATCTTGGGCATGGCACTGCCAGCTGGATTAAATTTCTTCACCTGTATGAAAAATAACGGAAATGAACTAATGACAATGAAGTCAAATGTTAGCTGTTGCTGAGGAGACAGGTAATTAGTTATTTCCCTGGCATACTAGTGACCCAAACCTCAGAAGGGTCTGAAGTAGTGCTTTGGAGAGCCCTTCACCATCATTTCAGATCTCTCCTGCCTTCTACATGCTCAAGGGTTCTTTGTAAACTGTCTGAACCTGTTTTGAGGTAGTAACTATTAAGTTATATATATATATATATATATATATATATATACACACACACACACACACACACACATAATATTCCTATATACAATATATAAAACAATTTTAATACATTTAACTGAAATATATACATATTTATACAAACATATATATAAATACTCAGGAAATGTGCCACAAGAAGTAGCCATATCATCATCCCATCTTCACCATCACTCACTATTATAAGGAGCCTGGAGGGGAGGGAAAACAGGAAAGAGCTGTGTGGCTTCCCTTCTGCGGGTTGCAGAAAGGCACCACGTATGTCACAGACAAATCACTGCACAGCCAGAGCCTCCCTGAGGTCAAGGCAGCTTCTGCCTCTGCTTGGCATCTGGCATATACAGATTCTATGTCTCTTCTAGTTCCTGTAGTCTGATCTGTATGGATCTATCTGCTCTTGGGACAGAGATTTGCAGGCATGAATCCCCACCCAGCACTAAGAGATGGGTATAATAGTCTCCACTAGAGGAGGAAAGAGGGGATGTTGAGATGGTGACTAATTTGTCTAAAGCACTGCACACAGTGGGTACTGTCACCCGGATAGCATGCAGTTTCCTAAGAGAATTGGGAGAATATAGAGAGTGTGTCATGTGTTAGAGAGGGAAGGAAGGAAGATTAGGAAATCCCAACAGGCTTGAAGTTTAAACTAACTCTGAGAAGTACAGAGTTTTTTAGAATTATGGTGAGAGGTGTGGGAATGCTTTTGTTAGAAGCTGCAATATGACAAAATTAATTGAGAATGAGCAAGAAGAGCTTAGTGAGAATAGAGTCAGGACTCGATTTATACCGTACCATGGTATCTCTACCATGCACCAAGCAGGACACTGACCAGGGTAAACAGTCCAAAATAGAACACTGAACTGAAGTGAATTAAATGTGTTGAAAACCACGAGCTCCATTTCGGCCTTAAACTAATTGCAGTTGCATTGAAATGCTGCAAGATAATAATGGTGGTAGCTATCATTTATTAATCACCTTCTGATTATTGGAAACTGGGACTATGAATTTTATATCCATTATCTTATTTAATCCTCACAATCATGTTGCCAAGTTAAGTTCTATTATCCCCTTTCCTCAGATGAGCAAACTGAGGACCCAAGGGGCAAATACGGCCACACAGCCAGGGCTCTTCCCCAGGTCTGTCTCATTCCCAAAGCCCATGTTCTTCTCATGACATTTTGCTGATATATACACACATGCCCTAGTTAAAAGCTTCAACCATAAAGGGAAACAGTCAAACCAGAAAGCACTGCTGGAGAATAGAGAAGCCAGATCGTGGTCTGGTTCTGTTCTGTATATGATCTAAGTATGCTTTTACGACCAGATACTAAGAAGAGAAAAACTGCTAACCAGCAGATGCTTGGAAGGCACAAAGGAAAGAAAGTGACCTTCTGAGACTTTAGCAGGCAGCAAAGGAAAGCCAAGGCCTAGCTATGCTCACAGTCCCTCATGTGGACTTGGTCACACAAAGGGATGGTGGCAGCAGCTTAAGATGCTCTTTGTTCATATGTGGAATCTAAAAAAGCCAAATCAGAGAGTAAAATGGTGATAACCAGGTTCTGGAGTGTGAGGATGTAGGAAAGATGTTGTTTAAGGGCCCAAACTTGCAATGAGTGGTAAATAAGTCCTAGAGACCCAATGTATAATATAGTTATTATAGATAATTATAATAATCAAGCTTGAATATAATAAAATTGCTAAGAGACTAGATCTTAATTATTCAATCCACAAAAAGAGAAACTATAATTATGTGACATGCTAGAGGCGCTAAGTATTACTATAATGGCAATCATACAATATATAAATGTATCAAATCAACATGAACACCTTAAATTTATACAATGTTATGTCATATGTGTGTGTATATATATATATTTTTTAAAGATGTTCTTTCTTAAATTAGCCTCTTCCTGCTGCCCAATGCCATCCACCCTACAGGCACACACCATCTTTAGGGTCAGCAGCTGCTGCTCTGACTTTGATTCTCACGTCCACCAGCCACATGCACAACCATTTCATTGATGGCAACAAAGCACAGGAGAAGAAAGGGGCAAGAGCTCACACCAGCCTGTGAATACGCTCTCCATCTTCCCCGCAGAAACCATTCTACAGACTTTGCAGACCTGCCCATTGTCAAGTCCCTTTAAGGTATAAAAGCATATTAGTGCTGACAAACCCAGGGTCACAGCCTTCTTCGACAAGGCTATGTGTGACAGAGCTCATAAGGCATTAGCACTGTCTGGTCTCCCTTGGTGCCTTTTAGATCCCAGATAACAAGATCAGAGCTCACAGGCTCTGAGATTTCAAAGGTGGGCACAACCACAGAAAGGTCTTGGTAAAGGAGGGACAGCATGAGAGGTTGAAAGCAGGTGGCCTTCCTTCATGAGTAATGTGTCCTCTGCAAAACCTGAAGAATTGTATGAGTGTGGGCTGGCAGACACATTCTAGATTTGGTTTCCTGTTTTAAAAGGAGGAAACAGGGTTTCAACTAGCTTATACAGAACCTTTGTACATACTGAAAAGGGCGCTCTGGCCCTTTGGTATCTGATCTCAGTCCACACTCAACCCCTCAAACATGCCTGTCTATGTGTGGCATAACTGGATGAGCAAATTGCGGTAGCTCCAGGGGAAATTTTCACTGGGCTCCTCTATGTGCCAGGTCCAAGCAAGATGCTTCACATGTACCACTTCATGTCACCCTTACAAGGACCCCACAAATAAGGCTAAGCTGGTCCCACTTTACAGATGCCACAATGAGGCTCAGAGAGGTTACATAATCTGTCCAACTAAGAAGCCCAGCAAGCAGTGGTATGAGGATCCCAGGATTCAATGACAAATCTGACTCCAGGATGCAGTGGTGCCAAGACCTCAGGATCAAAATAGCTTCGGATGCTGTTTAAAAATACAGAGTTCTGTATTTTTTCTGAATCAGAATATCTGAGGGTGGGGCCCAAAGTCTGCATCTTTCATCACCCCCTTAGGAGTTTCTGATAAACGTGGAAGTGTAACAACACAGACCCGACCCTATGCCATACTTCCTCACTGAGAATAAGCGATCTTAAGTGAAGATGGGCCAGGGGTAGGGGAGAGGGAGAGGGAGGAGCTACCATTTACAGAGCACTTTTTACCTGTCAGGTGCTCCACATATGCTATCATATTTAATCCTTACAACAACCAGAGAGTAAAATGGTGGCTATCATGTAAAGGATATCACAAAGGTCATTTTACAGAGGAAGAAATTGAGGCTTGTGAAAGTTAAATAACTCGAGAAAGGTCACAAATCTAAGAAACAGCAGGTCAGAACATGAACCAGGTCTGCCTGGCTCTAAATCCTGTGCCCCTTCATCATCACATTCTTTATTTCCCATGTGACAGAGAGAAGAGTAGAGGTCTCAGTGTGATCATCAATAGCATGTGCGTGGGTGGATGGACCTGAAATACGTGCAAGGAGTCCTAACCTGATATAATGAGGCAGCAGAAATGGCTATGCTCTGGGGACACCCAACTCTTTGGGCAGCAGCCACAGTCACTGTGCTCTTCAGAGAAGTGGGGGCAGCACGCGTGCCTCTTCCCCTTGCACTTCCTCACTGCTGTCCACTGCCTCCCAGGCACGAGCCCAGGCATTAGGGAACTTCCATTATCTGACCCATGGGAGAACCAAAAGTTTATGTTCCAAATACCTGTGTGCCCTTAAGCAGATGGCTTTCCCTCTCCGGGCCAAGTCTCTTCCTCTATAAAATGAGAAGGTGGCATTAGCCATTCTCCAAGGTCCCTCAACACCAGGTGATTCATGATTCCCAGACTGTATAAAACATGAGTTAAACTCTGATGTATGCAATTTGCTATAGGGCAAGGTATGGGGAGGAGCCCCACCAAATTGGACACGACATTTTAAGTGCCACTAAGGGTGGCATCAGTCAAACAAAAGCATGCAAGTCACCATTAAGGCTTCTGTTTTCTATTTCTGTCTGGGAAGCCCTGCTGAGGGCTGGTATATAACAGGTTGGTCAGCTGCAAACTCCTTCTGTCCTCTTTCACTGGCCTTGGCATCACTCTCAAATTGAATGACCACTCCCCCTTCACCGGTTGCCCATTTTCATAACCTTTAAACATCTGCATCTTGCCTTTATAACTCAAAGTGTGCTCCCAGAAGGCAAGCTGGGAGGGTTAGATAACACTGCACACACGGTGCAGAGCACAGAGCTGTGGACACTGATAGTAAGAGTACTCTAGTATCCTGCTACTAAAGACAGCAAATGCCCTGGCTGGAGTAGGGCAGTTGGTTTCAGCGTTGTCCTGTAAACTGTAAGTCGTGGGTTTGATTTCTGGTCAGGACACACGTCTAGGTTGCAGGTTCAGTCCCCCGTTGGGGCACATTCGAGAGGCAACCGTTCGATGTTTGTCTCTCACATCGATGCCACTCTTCCTCTGTCTCCCTCCCTTCCCCTCTCTTTGAAATCAAAAAGCATGTCCTTGGGGTGAGGATAAAAATTAAAAAATAATAATTTTAAAAATAAATAATAAAATTAGCAATCAGCTAACATCTGAGTACCTACTATGTGCCAGGCATTGTTCTAAATGCTTTACAGCCTTATGAGGTGCATATTATGACTAGCTTATATTTTGTAGATGTAGAAACATAAATAGAGAGGCCTCCTCACTTTCTGAGGTCACACAATTAATAAAGGTACTATGGATAGTCTCCCACACCTCTTGTTAAATGACTATACCAGGAGAAAACAGTTGGGGCTGTGTGCCTTTGGTCAAAACTCCAGCTCAACAATTCACTAGCTGTTTCTTTAGACAAGTTGCTTCAACCTTTCTGTGCCTCAGTTTCTCCATCTGCAAAATATACTAACAACATCTACCTTGTGGGGTTATGCTGAAGACCAGAGATAAATACCTATGAAAGAACCTAGTGTTGTACCTGGCCTAGTAATTTACTGATGGATATGCTGAACTGCTACTCAGTAACAGACTTTGTGCTAGGTGGCAGGAACACAGAAGAAAGCACTATCCCAGCCCTCAAACTGCTCACAGTCTACTGACTGGACAAGCATAAATAAAGAATATATACCATGTGGGAAGGGCCATGTACAGGATATCACTGTAACATGGAGAAGAGCCCCTGAGGGCAAGGCAAGCTGGACAGAGTCTGCAAGGAGCGGTGAGGCTAACCAAGACAGATGAGTGCCCAAGGGCACTCAGGGCCAGGGGATTCCATTCCGTCAGCTGATTGAGCCATACCCCAGGGTATCGATCTCAACCCTAGTCTCAAACCACACACTCACTTTTGGGAAATATTGTCTATGCTCCCTTCAAATTTTATCCAGAATCTAAAATGTGTGTAGAACTCCTGCTTATCTAAGATGGAGTGGATGGACATGGGGGAAAAAACATGTAACACTACCAATGGGACACAGAGGCAGGGACAGGAGCTGGATTTCTTCTAATATAACTTATTTTATAGTGCTGAACTTGGAACTATGTAAATACCTTACATAACTACAAATACAACTTGAAAAGCAACCCATACAAACTGAGAGGCAAATGAATCCAGCTAAGTATCAAACTGATGATATAGCCACACTGAGGAATTATCTCATGACTGTGACTTTAAGGAATTATCTCATTATCTGTGACTTTAAGGCACAAAGTAACTGTCTCAAACAGAAATACATCCAGACCAAAAATCTCAACCAACCCTACAACCTTAAACTGTTTTGGTGCTAGTGTTGGTACTGATATTCTGTGACTGTGTATTATGGCACAAAGCAAACCAGTAACTACATTGGTGTAACTAAAAACCAGGATTCTTGGCATGGGAGGGAGGAGCTATAGATATGAGATACTGGTGTAGAAGACTGATGAAATAAGTTTTAAAAAAATGTTCCTGAATATTAGTTGGAAGTATCATTATAAATCCATGATGTATTCTGTCTTTTAAAAAATTTGCTTCTAACTCTATCCACTGAAAAGGGCCAGTTTTCTCTCAAATAGAAAGCTAGGCAGAGGCCATTGTCCCTCTCTGAGCCCACCCCCAACAAAGCCACAGAGCCAGCAGACCAGTGCCATATCTGAGACTCCATCAACCTGGCTAACACTATAGGTCAAGCCCGGAGATCACCTGAGGCTCTGTCTCACCCAACTTGGGACCCCACCCAAGCTGTTAACCTTGACTTTTCCATATGAATGGCAGGTCTTGGCTCATGCTTCACAACTTCCAAAATACTATCAAACAAGGAACAGTTGGCCTCAGTGACCCCCGAACCCCCATGCGACTTGTTAAGTGGACCCAGACCTGGCTCTAGCAGAAGCCAGACTAGATTCAGTTTGGCTTTGCTGGGAATCTTCAAACTGAACACAAGTAGCACACATCTCAGATTGCTTTATAGATCATGCAGGGTGGCCCCAGGCAGAACACAAATGGGGGATGACCTTGGCCTGCACCTCCTGGGAAATCTCAGGGCCTGCACACCCAGTGGACAGATACAGACTACATCAGAGCACCCCCACCATGTCCCTGAACAGTGGGTCCTCCACAGAGGGCCGAGTTTGGTGGTCAGTGGTCACAGCCAGTCCTTGCAGCTGACTGGTTGGGATAAATATCTCTCATTGATCTGTCAATAGCAATCAAGGCTCAACCATAAGAGGAGGGCATACTCAGTCCACACAGAGGGCACAGCTTGAGTACCCAGCTTGGGTAATAGGGGAGGCTGTGCCACTAAACCCTACAGGACACCTACTACATTAGGCCATGATACCAAGACAGGAAGTCATAGCAGCTCTACCTAATACATAGAAACAAACACAAAGAGGCTGCCAAAACAAAAGACAAAGAAATATAGCCCAAATGAAAGAACAGATCAAAACTCCAGAAAAAGAACTAAACAAAATGGAGGGAAGCAATGTATCAGATGCAGAGTTCAAAAAAGTAGTTATAGGATGCTTAAGGAACTTAATGAGGACCTCACCAGCATAAAAAAGATCCAGTCAGAAGCAAAGGATACACTAATTGAAATAATGAACAATTTACAGGGAAACAACAGTACAATGCATGAGGCCAAGAATAAAATCAATGATATGGAACATAAGGAAGCAAAAAACAACCAATCAGAACAACAAGAAGAAAAAAGAATCTGAAAAAACAAGGATCGTTGTAAGCAGCCTATGGGACAGCTTCAAGGGGTCCAACATTTACATCATAGGGGTGCCAGATGGAAAAGAGGAAGAGCAAGAAATCTGAAATCCATTTGAAAAAATGACAGAAAACCTCCCTAATTTGGTGAAGGAAATAGACATGCAAGTCCAGGAAGCACAGAGAGTCCCAAACAAGATGGATGCAAAGAGGCCCACTCCAAGACACATCATAATTAAAATACCAAAGGTTAAAGAGAGAATCTTAAATGCAGCAAGAGATAAGCAGTTAGTTACCTACAGAGGCATCCCCTTAAGACTGTCAGCTGATTTCTCAAAAGAAACTTTGCAGGCTAGAAGGGATTAACAAGAAATACTCCAAGTCATAAAAAGCAGGGACCTAGAGCCAAGATTGCTCTACCCAGCAAAACTATCACCTATAAAGGAAGAACAGATAAAGTGCATCCCAGACAAGAAAAACTAAAGAAGTTCATCATCACCAGACCATCATTATATGAAATGTTAAAGGGACTTACTTAAAAAAAGGTAAAAATTATGAGCAATAAAATGGCAATAAATACATATCTAACAACTGAATCTAACAAACAAACTAAGCCAAAAAGAACAGAGACAGAATCATGGATACGGAGAGCATTTTGATGGCTGCCAGATGGGAAGGGGTATGAAGGAATATGAAGAGGTGAGGGGATTAAGAAGTACAAATAGGTAATTACAGAATAGCCATGGGGATGTAAAGTACAGTATAGGAAATGGAGTAGCCAAAGAACTTATATGCATGACCCATGGAGATGAACAATTGTTTGGGGATGGCCTGAGGGAGCTGGGGCAAAAGGGGAAAAATCAGGACAACTGTAACAGCATAATTAATAAAAAATAAATTAAAAAAGAAAAGAAAACTGCTGTCTGTGTCTATGAGGTCTTTAGGTCCTGGGTTTTTTTTGCTCAATTTTTTTGCTTCACCATTTTCACCCAGCCCTGCAACACCTCTCCCTTCTCACAGCTGTCAATCTGTCTGTATCTATGAGCCTGTTTCTATTTCGTTTGTTAGTTTGTTTTATGTGTGTCTCTGAGGTTTTTTTCCCAGATAATGGGAAAAAATCAAGTCTTTTCCTGCCTTTGCAACTCCTAATAAAATAATGAAATTAGGCAGTAGTGATCACAAAAGCAGAACATGCATCATGTTCCCTCAATGGAAATACAAAACACAATCTATGAAGCAGTCTTGCAAAAATCTAATCTGAACCAAAATCTGATCAAGCCTCCAGGTCTATCTGCCAGGCAACACAGGGGACAGAGAGAAATAAGTTAAGTGCCACCACAGGCATGCCTTCAGCAAAATCCAGATGTTGGGGGAATTTACAGTGCAAATAACCTGATTTTCAACAAAGAAATTGCAAGGGGACAAAAAAGAGATGAAAGGGAAACTTTAGAAGATGAAGAGAATTAAGAAACATCGCCCAATGCCAATACATGAACATGATTCAGATCCTTGTTCAAACAAACTGTAATCAGAAAAAATTAAGACTCCCAGTTAAAAGAATTGGGAAGTTTTGAACAAAGTGGATATTTCATTACATAAAGGAACTACTATTAATATTCTAGATGTGACGAGGATATTGTGGTAACATTTTTAAAAGGAAACCTTACATTTTAGAGACACACTGAATATCTAAGAATGAATTAATATTATGGCTGGGATTTACTTCACAATAATCCAGAGTGGCAGGTACAGATGAAATGTGATTGGAGATGAGTAGATAATTGTTGAAGCTAGGTGATAGGGACATAGGTTTCTGCTTTCTATTTATGCTATTTCTCTCTCATATACATGTGTGTATTTGAAATTAGAAAGCTACATATATTTGCATAGTATACAAATGATACATCATAATATATAATGTATATATTTTATATATATACACGGATAAATATAATCCACCTTTTCTCACTACCTACAGTACTTCCAACCATAGATCTAAGTCACCGTCATTTCTCACCTGAATTACTGCAGTAGCCTCTTAATTGGTGTCGTCACCTCCACCCTTGTCTCCCTGCAATCTGTTAGATAGAGAGCAACAAAAGTATTCTTTTAAGAAATAAGGCAAATCATGTTACTCTTCTGCTTAAAATCTTCCAACTTCCCATCCCACTTAGAGCAAAAATCAAAGTTCTTATTGTGGCCTACAAGGCTCCAGAAGAGTTGCGCTCTGCATGCCTCTTCGGCCTTATCTCCTGCCTCTCCTTCCCTGTCTCATCTCTGCAGCCACATCACTCCTGTATTCAGTGCATTCCTGCCCCAGGACCTTGGCACTCACTATCCCTCTTTCCCAGATAGTAACAGGGCTGGGTTTTCTTCTGACTTCCTACACAAGTCTGCTTAAATGTTTCTTTTTCAGATATGCTTTCTAGATCACCCTATATAAAGTAGCTCCCCCCCACCGCATCTCCTTATTCTAGTTTATTTTTCTTCATGATATTTTTTAAAACTGAATTTTATTCTGTCTCCACCTACTAAAAAAGGAGCTCTGTGAAAGGATAGATATGGTTTATTGTGAGCACTGTTCTTTCCAAAGTGTCTGGTTCAATAAGTATGGTTGATTTTGACCTTAAATTCTGAACTATAAACTAGTTAGTGATACCTCACAGAGTGTTGAGCAAAGGGTGCAGGGTAGGTAGGAACCAATTATGGAATGCTTGCGTGCTCCTTTAAGATACTCAAATTTTATCTTGAAGGTGATGGGGAGCCTCAAGCTATATAGAACAGGCCTTCAAATTTTTAGTTATAGTCATTCTTACCACTTTCACTATCATATTAAAAGCAGCACAGGCATTTTTGGCGTTTCTATGGTATACACATTAGAAGGTCTATCCCCTTCTAATTTGAAGAAGCTGAACCACTACACTTCTGGTTAGCCACTTAACACAATTGTTTCCTTCTGGATTAGAATAAAATGTCCCTGCATAAAGAGATATGAACATACACAAAAAGGCAATTATTTGCCCACAAAGTTCTTTGAATAAAAATGCCCCCAAAGCATTAGCAACTTTGGGTGGGAGTGGCTACTAGGAAAGAATCTGGTACCTGAGTGGCAACAAAAGTTTTATGATAGGGGAGGCTGGGGTAAGAATGGGTGGGTGATACAAAGAAATCTGAGCACCACCTGTCTCCTCCTGCAGGTCCTACAAGCAAACACCAAATTCATCCCACCTTTCTCACACCCACTGCTAGTTAGCACCTTAGTTCAGGCCACTTGCACCTCCAGCCTCCTAATTGTCCTGCAATCTCCCTATTGCCAGCCTACCACCCTTCTCTTCTGCTCCAAAGGGATGGTGTTAAAGTGCAAACTTAATCTGATCACTTTCCTCCTTAGAAACTTTCAGGGACTCCAGGTAATGGGTTTTCAAAGCCTTGAATTACCTGGGGGCTGCTTACCTCTACAACCTCACCTCCTGTGTGCCTGCCCATCCTGGAGCACTTTGTTCCCATCTCAGGGAACCACAGGCAGTTCTCCCAACAGCCCCTGTTCTCGCTTTCTCTAGAACTTTGCACATGCTTTCTTAGGTTCCTAGGTTTCCTTAGCTGTCTTGAGGATTCGTGTTGCCTTCCCTCCAGCAGCAATTCTCCATGTGTTACATGTGTTACATTTTGTGCCTTATCCTAAGGAAAGGCATTCTACAAGGCCTCACGTTATTTACCATCGTGCCAGAGGCTGTCAGGTTAAGGGCTGTTTGTAATTTATGTTCTCCTGGTTCTTGTGTTGAACATGATTACATCTTATACTTGCAGTGCTCAAGTCTGCCTGAAAAATCTTCCGAATATAATCTCTTGGGAGTCTTCTTTTTATTTTGATATGGTTTTGTCATAGCCCTCTCCCAAAGCAGGGATAGTGAAATTAACCTAATAACAAAACTGCCATCTTGTCCTCAATGATCTAGTCCAAGAAATAAAAAATATATCTTCAGAAGAATTTCTTATAATCAGTGAAGCAGACAGACATGGCTGAAGCCTAGGTTACTTTATGAAATAGATTTTTTATTTACTTCTATTCATATCTATGCTTCTTTTTAAATTTTACTTTTCAATTACAGCTGACATACAATATCTTATTAGTTTCAGGTGTACGACACAGTGATTATACATTTATATAATTTACAAAGTAATTACTCCATAAGTCTGCTACCCCATCTGACACCATGCATAATTGTTACAATATTATTGACTATATTCCCTATGCTGCACTTTACATCTTGAGACTATTTTTGTAACTGGAAATTTGTACTTCTAATCACTTCATCTTTTTCACCTATCTACCAGCCCCTGCCCATCTGGCAACCATCAAAATGTTCTCTGTGTCTACAAATGTGTTTCTCTTTTGATTGTTCATTTATTTTGTTTTTTAAATTCCACATATAGGCCCTGGCTGGTGTGGCTCAGTGGAGTGAGCACCGGCCTGTGAACCCAAAGGCTGCTGGTTCAATTCCCAGTCAGGGCACATGCCAGGGTTGTGGACCAGGTCCCTAGTAGGGACCACGAGAGAGGCAACCACGCAGAAGTGTTTCTCTCCTTCTCTTTCTCCCTCCCTTCCCCTCTCTAAAAATAAATAAATAAAACTCTTTAAAATAATTAAATAAATTCTACATATATGTAAAATCATACAGTATTTGTCTTTCTCTAACTTATTTCACCTAACAAAATACCCTCTATGTCCATATCCACTGCTGGATATGGTAACATTTCATTCTTTTTTATGGTTGAGTAATACCCCATTGTATATACGAATCACAACTTTATCTTCTTCCTTTTTTCAATCCTCACCTGAGGACATGATTATTGATTCTAAAGAGATGGGAAGAGAAGCAGAGAGAGAGGGAGAGAAACATTGATGTGAGAGAGAAATATCAATCAGTTGCCTCCCGCACATGCCCCAACAGGGGACCAAACCCACAACCTAGGCCTGTGGCCCAACTGGGAATCAAACCCATCACCTTTCAGTTTATGGGATGACATTCCAACCAACTGAGCCACAACGGCCAGGGCCCATATCTTCTTTATTCATTCATCTATCAGTGGACACTTAGGTTGCTTCCATAACCAGATATCTTGGTTATTATAAATAATGCTGCAATGAACATAGGGGCGCATATATCTTTTCAAATTAGTGCTTTGGATTTCTTTAGATCAGTACCCAGAAGTGGAATTGCTAGGTCAGATGGTAGCTCTATTTTCAATTTTTTAAGGAATCTCCATAGTGTTTTCTATAGTGGCTGCACCCTCTATGCTTCTTCTTTAAAAGGGTCATGCAAATAACCTAAAACCCTTAATAATGATTCTTCAGGCTCTGCATTCCATATGATATACCCAAACACAAGGTAATGTTAAAGAGCAAAGCTTGAGGGAAAGTCAAGTAGTCTTGAGCAATTCTGGACCCAGGGACATTATAGAAAGCATTTAGGGTCAGTATGCAACAGAATTTGCAGTTATTTCCTTAAAATGTTTAAAACAATACCCAATCTGTAAGGCATTGTACTAAAGATGGCACTGATTTTTTTAAGACTTTAAAGCTACTGTGTTTTTCAGGAGTTATAACTGTAAGCACAACATCATCTGGGTTGGAGCCCTAATTCTGTTACCTGCTGGCTTTGTTGTGACCTTGGGCAAGTCACTTAGCCCTCTTAAGCCCCGGTCTCCTAAATCATAAAATGAAGATAATTAAACTCATACAGCAGTTGTAAAGTGAAGTAAAGTGATGTTATGGAAGTGCTCTGTAATCTAAAAATAAGGCATTGAAGGTTTGCGTTCATGGTCAATGCTAAAGAGCAATGCAATTAGAAGATAAGCTCTTCCTAGGACTTCAGTTCTCCACTGAAGAGCCCATTTATTTCACCAAGCTGTTATTTTTATTTTTATTGGAAGTACATCAAAAGGATCTCTGCTGAGCCTGGGCAAATAATGAATAAGCCCAGAATGTACCATCAAATCCCCACAATTAATTGCTGCACTTGTGTTCTTTTGCTTGCTTTTTAAAAAAAGAACATCTTGGTATGTGTGTTATAAACTTTAAAATGAATGGCTGAATTAACATCAGATTAAGAACCCAGGTGCCCAAACGGGAACCATGTGAAAATCTGCTAGTGACTGATGGGCTGCTGCCAGTTGATGCACATCTGTGAGGCTCCAGTCACTATAAATAAAAGAATCTGCCATTGTTCTCAGAGCAGCTCAGCCTCTCTGCCCACAGAAGAGCCTTTGAGCAGCCTCCAATTTTCTATCAATTCCAGGTTTGAGACTGATACAGTCATCTGATTTCTAACCCTTGAAGTGCTTAAATGAATTTTAAAAGAAAAGGGTAAGCTGAATATTTTTATAAACCACTGCTAATATCAAAAACATTGCTCCTTTCTTAGTTTCAAAGTCCTTGGGGTATCTCAAAAGAATTCTGAAAGGAACATCATCAATGTGACCACTTTCAAAGGTGAGTTTAGTGAAGCAAAAGATAACAATGATTCATCAAGGACATGGTTGTTCTTTCTTCCAAATATACCTAAGCAAGGGAGAATTTGACAAGCAGGAAGGCATCACTGAGGCTTGTCCAAAAATAACCACTAATTCTCCACTGGACATGGGGTGGGGGCACCACTCACAATGAGGTCTGTCGGCCCTTCTATAACAAACAGGCGCTAAGATATATAAGGCTCAAGCCTGATACTTCTTGCCTGTTTTCCATTTTCTCCACTCAGGACATTTGCTTTTGTTATTCCTTCTATTAGAAACCTCTTCCAGGCTCTTTTCATGATTGATTTGTTCTCATGCTCCCAAACACCCTACTGTAAATGCTACCTATTCTGAAAGGTGTCCCCTCCCACCACCTCTAAAGCAACCCCCGTCACCACCCCACAATTTGCCAAGCATTTGTTATTCTGAAATATCTCGTGGTCTATATATCCTGATTTGGGATTGGGGAAGGGACTTGACCATAGAGATAATGGTCTCCTCACAGAATGCCATATGGTTAATATTTGTAATGTATAACCCATTCATCATACTTATAAGAGGGAAAAAACCCAAATGCTAAAAAGCAAGGCTATCATTAAATCAGGGTCTAGAAAGATCTGTGATTAATCAGAGCCCACAATCTCTAATCAGGCACAGCAAGGCTGGCAAACATAGGCCTGGCACCAGGTCTAAGGATATCCTGAGAGACTCCAGAACATGAGGAAACAGAACTCATGCCTAGGAAAAATAAGGAACATGAGGTAGTGGGCAAACTAAGATTTCCAGTTTGGCATCAGACTAACGTGTAATAAGTCCTTTGATACCTTCACGCCCCAGTTTCCTCATGCAAAAAATAATATCCCATGGAGCAAAGCTGACAGCAAGGTGTAGCACAAGGACAACAGCCTTTTCCAGTTTAGTCACCATATATTTTTTCCTGATCTGAGCTCAGAGTTAGCAAACAGGATGTAAGATCCAGCCCTTCAACTTGGGGCTCATAACCTATTAAAAACAACACTTCCTGCTCAGGTTATATTTAAAAGTGTCTAATTATTACATGACATGAGAGTGCTTTATAAAGTGTTAATGAGCAACTCAGATTTGTATGGCATCAAAGTAGAGAAGGCAATGACCTCAGGACACCAGGGCACCCGGATAAATGAGTGGCAGTGTCATCATGTATTTGCTATGTGACCTTGGGGAAGTTGCATCACCTCTCTGCAAAACTTGATCTGTAAAACTAGGGATTAATAATATTACTTGTCACCTAGGATTCTTCTGAGAATTAATAAGATAATGCATATAAAATATTTAATGCATGGGAGTTCCAGCCAAGATGGAGGTGTAGGTAGAAATGCTTCATTTCCTCACACAACTAAAAGAAGGATAACAACCAATTTAAAAACAAAAAACAACCAGAACTGCAAAAAAAATCAAATTTTATGGAACTCCGACAACCAAGAAGTTAAGGAAGAAACATTCATCCAGAACAGTAGGAGGGGCAGAGATGGGAAGCCAAGCAGAGATGGGAAGCCAGGTGGACAGGACTCACAGCAAGGCAGCAGACCACCCAGCTGAGTCAGGGCCTGGCTGACCAGGAAACTCAAGACTCAAAACCTCAGGTTGTAAAATTCTGTGGGTGTTGCAAAAGCAGGAGAAACTCCCAGTCTCACAGGAGAGTTCGTTGGAGAGGCCCACGGGATCCTAGAACATACACAAACTCACCCACTGAGGAATCAGTACCTGAAAGGGTACAGTTGGCTTGTGGGAAGCGAGGGAAATGACAGAAAGTGAGGAGAAAGGAGCTGAGCAAGCAAGTGGCATTGTTCCCTCTCTGACCCCTCCCCCACAGACAGCACCACAACGAAGCAAAGGGGGTGCCCTGCCCTGGTGAATACCTAAGGCTCCACCCTCTTATATTATAACAGGTGCCCCAAGACAAAAATAAAAATGGCCCAAATGAAAGAACAGATCAAAACTCCAGAAAAAATACAACTAAGCAATGAAGAGATAATCTGTCAGATGCAGAGTTCAAAACAATGGTAATCAGGATGCTCACAGAAATGACTGAGTTCAGTTGCAAAATGAAGGAAGAAATGAAGGCTATAAAGTGAAATAAAGGAAAATATACAGGGAACCAACAGTGACAGGAAGGAAATCAGGACACAAAACAACAATTTGGAACAAAAGGAAGAAATAAACATTCAACAGGAATAGAATGAAGAAACAAAAATTCAAAACAATGAGGAAAGGCTTAAGAATGTCTGGGACAACTTTCAGCACTCCAGCATACTAATCATAAGGGTGCCAGAAGGACAAGAGGAAGAGCAAGAAATTGAAAATTTATTTGAACAAATGATGAAGGAAAACTTCCCCAATCTTGGGAAGGAAATAGACTTCCAGGAAATCTAGGGAGTTCAGAGAGTCCCAAAGAAGTTGGACCCAAGGAGGAACACAACAAGGCATATCATAATTAAGTTATCCAAGATTAAGGATAAGGAGAGAATTTTAAAAGCAGCAAGAGAAAAGGAGACATTTACCTACAAAGGAGTGCCCATAAGACTGTCAGCTGATTTCTCAAAAGAGACCTTCCAGGCAAGAAGGGGCTGGAAAGAAGTATTCCAAGTCACGAAAGGTAAGGAACTACATCCAAGATTACTCTACCCAGCAAAGCTATCATTTAGAATGGAAGGGCAGATCAAGTGCTTCTCAGATAAAGTCAAGTTAAAGGAGTTCATCATCACCAAGCCCTTATTATATGAAACGTTAAAGGGACATATCTAAGAAATAGAAGTAGATCAAAAACTATTAACAATAAAATGACAACAAACTCACAGCTATCAACAACTGAACCTATAAAACAAAAACAAAAACCAAGCACACAACTATAATAGGAACAGAATCAGAGAAATGGGGATCACATGGAGGGTTATCAGTGCGGAAGGGGAGGGGAAAGAATGGGGGGGAAGTACAGGGAATAAGAAGCATAACTGATAGGCATAAAATAGACAGAGGGAGGTTAAGAATAGTACAGGAAATAGAGAAGCCAAAGAACTTATATGTACTACCCATGGACATGAACTAAGTAGGGGGGAATGCTGGAGGGAGGGGGGTTGCAGGGTGGAGGGGGTATAAATGGAAAAAAATTGAGGCAACTGTAATAGCATAATCAATAAAATATACTTTAAAAAATCCTAACCACAAAAAATATTTAATTTATGTATGGCAAATAAACATTAAGTCCCAAATAAATGACAGCTATTTTTGCCACTTTGACCTCCTCACCAAAGACTCTGAGTTTCGGTATTTCACGAAGTCTTGAGAATTTCTCTTGACTTCAGTGAGAGTTCCTGTTCCATCATCTTCCCTAAAAATGGAATTTTATGAGCCTGGGAGGCCACTGGCTCTAGAGTACCAACCTGGGGCCTGTTTCCTAGTGCAAAATACAAGGAGGGGTATGGCATAGACTGCTGTTGGTCAAACCAATATCCATTCTCTCCTTCTTCTTCCTTAGGAATATTTTTTATCTGGTCATGTAGCTTCCCAGAATAAAAGACTACACTGCCCAGGCTTCCCTTCATCAAGGTGTGACCATGTGATTAAGTTCCCATCAATGGGATGTGAGTGGAACTGAGGGTGCAAATTCCAGGGTGCTGCTTAGAGGGAAAATGTATGCTGGGAAACAAAGGTATTGGTTGGCCATCTCACATAACAAGAAAGAGAGTAACACCCTAAGAAGCACAAAACAAGACAGAAGGAGCCTAGGAACTAGTTATTTTATAGATTAGAGCTGCCATTCAGATCAGGCTTTTATATGAGCAAGAAATAAGCTTTCATCTGTTTAAGCCAAAATTTGGATGGCCTTTGTCACACATGACCAAACCTATAGCCTCATAAATATTGTGGACAATGTGGAGAAAGGAAGAAGAAAGGCAGAATGTGGTAGACCTTGGCACATTATAGGTTCTCATAATTACTTGCAGAATTAAACATCCTCTCTAGGACTTCAGGCAATCAACCTAAATTTGGAATACTGAGATCATCTCCAAAAACAAGACGGACAGTGGCCAGTTGGAGGGTGTCCACAGCAGAATGACTGGGGTAATGAAAGGTCCCAAAAAAACATCTCATGAGGAAAGACTGTAAGAGCCAGAAGGAGAAAGGTAAGCCAGTGTAATAGCATTAGGTTTCAAGTATCTCAACAGTAGTTAAGTTGAACAGGCCTCCTCTCTTTGCACTCTAGTTTCCTCATCTGTAATAGATAAGACCAGAAAATCATTCAAATCCCTTCTAGCTATAACATGGGGGAGCTACAGATTCAGAAGAGTTTGTTTGTGTGGCACCATGGGACAAAACTACAACCCAGTGAGATACAGTACTGAGAGAATGAAGGGAAGATTTCCCTGAACGTCAAAGACAACTTCCTAGCAATGTTTCTTGTCCTGAAATATAATGGCTGCCTTCCAAAGTCCTGAGGTACCTGACTGGGAGAGTTCAGTCAGAGGCTAGACAGGTTCTTAGAACTAGTGCTGAGTTTTGGGAGGACCACAAAGTTAAAACAGACTCAGCTCCTTCATACAGACTGGGCAGTACACAATCCTGGATTTCAATGCAGTTCTGTCACTTACTTGGCCACATGTCATTTACCTTCCTTAACTCTCCATTTCCTCATTTTAAAAACCAGGATAGTAAATATAACTTGAGACATATTGTGTTAAAAGAGATAATGCATGTCAACCACATAGCACAGTGCTACATTCATAGCTGTCTGTGGTAGTTATCATCAGCATCATATTAGCTTTAGAAATGGAGAAGGAAAAGAGAAAAATGTGAAGAGCTCAGAAGGTATGAGTCAGTCATCCTGGTGTAAGTACCAGCAGATACAGGGCTGGAATCTGTGGACTGGCCAAGTTGCTGCACAACCTAAATAAACTCAGCTGGCCAAAGAGTGGGGGAAGAAAGAGAGCTGGCAGTTGGAGGCTCATCGAAAAACAGAGTTGGAAAGAACTAGTGCAGGCTCATCTGCCCATGCAATATGCTTTATCTATGAGCAAGTACAAGGTGAGAGGAGTGAGTCCTGGCTGGGTAACTTAGTTGATTAGAGTGTCATCTCAATATACCAAGGTTGTGGGTCTGATCCCTGGTCTGGGCACATACAAGAAGCAACCAATAAGTACATAAAAAAGTGGAACAACAAATTGATATCTCTCTCCTCCCCCTTCTCTCTTTCCCTTTTCCTCTCTCTTTCTTTAAAATCAATCAATAAAATATTTTTAAAGTGCACAAAGAAGAAAATACAGAGTATAGTCAGGGCCCAGAGAAGCAGCAGCTGACCCAGATTTAGAGGGTCAGATAAGGGTTTTCCAGAGAAAGTGAGAACTGAAGCAAACTCGATTGGGGTGTAGGGCAGGGAGAGAGCTCAAGCTGACACGGTGTTTGCAAGAGGGCAGAGAACCATTAAACCTCTCCCACTTGCCTCTGAAATTCCCACATTAGGTGTGACCAATAAGACTGCCATGTTCTTCCAGCTCTAAGGTTCTACAATTATTGCTTCAAATGAAAAAGCAAAATAAATTAAATGTCCTACACATTTGCATTCACTACATTTTTTAAAAAGATAGTGGTGGATGTGGATATGGTTATAAAAGGGCAACATAAGGGCACTGCGTGGTGCGGGAACTTCTCAGCACCTTGACTGTGGTGGTGGACGGAGGAACCCACACAGGTAACAAACAGTAGAGAACACACACACACGAAGACAGATGAAACCAGGGGGGTATGAGGTGGAACGTATTGACGTCAATATCTTGACCGGATAGTACGCTACAGTTTTGAAAAATATTACCATTGGAAGAAACAAGCAAAGTTTACAAGGATCTCTCTATTGTTTCTCATCAATGCATGTGAAACTATAATGATTTCAATAAAAATTTCAGTTATATAAATAGCTACAGAAAAAAGAATATAGTTATATAAAATTGTAGTTATGAGATGCAAATTCATTATTGAAACTGTGGCAAAACACGTAAAAATAAAATGTTAAAATTACTCGTACCCTACTGTCCCAAAATCCTTTTTTATTTTCATTTAATTCCTTAACTTTTGGAATATTATAGATCCTTACAATGATTTTCCTGTGTGACTATATAAGTATATGTGTGTTTATATGGCTTAATTCAACATATTGTTTGTTTCTTATTTATTCCAAAATTTTATATTCCAAAGATCTTCCCATTATGTTAAAAATAATTCATTAAACAATTATTTCTGATGGCTATTTAATAATACCATTAGGCATATCATAATTATCTGAACCAATCTCTTATTTTGGAACACTTAGGGCAGCTTTAAATTTGTCACTATTGTAAGTAATTCTGCAATAAATTAAATCCAACTGGCTGCAGACATTACCAAGATGAAAGAGAACAAGTCCCTGAATAATAAAACATTAAAGTTAGAAAAGACCTTAGAAATCATCTGACCAAACAATCCTCATAAAATAAACACCCACACATAAGTCATTTCATGGTTAGGGACACTGTGTGCCCATTCTCACTTTGGGAAGCAAGGACAATGTACCACTTCAACAACTACTGGGAAAAAAAGAAGAAGCACCGGCCACGTTGCTCCTTTGGTTGGAACATCCAAAAGTCTGTGCACCAAAAGTCTGGGGTTCAATTCCCCATCAGTGCACATACCTAGGTTGTGGATTTGATCCCCAGGCAGGGCAGGTACAGGAGGTAACCAATTGATGTTTCTATTTCTTCCTTCCTCTCTCTCCAAAATCAATAAACATATCCTCAGGTGTGGGGAGGGGAAACACTGAGCCATGAACCTTGTTCTAAGTCACTTTTGGCCCTGTAGAATCAAATAGAAAATGCAAAAATGAAGAAACTAAAGAGAAAAAAATGTTTTAAGATGGAAACTTTCTAGATATCATTCATATTTCCAATTCTTTATGACACTAGGGAAGTAATTGAACTATTTCAATTTAGTTTCTTCATCCATAAACATACCCTCCTCCTAGCAGGTCCTCAATACACATTTGTCATCTGAACGAGTGACTGAAGCACATACAGGGACTCAGCAGCTCCCTGTTACTCAAAACTCAATGTTCTCCCTCCTTTCTAGTCAGCTTCTGTTTGGAATGTTTTTCCTCATTCTCTTCTTCACTTTAGGGCTAGCATTAGTGTCCCCTTTTTTTTTAAATCTTCATCTGAGGACATTTTGTCATTGATAATAGAGAGAGGAAGGAAGAGAGAGAAACATCAATGAGAGGGAGAGAGAAGCAACATCAATTGCCTTCCTGTATGCACCTGGACCAGGAATCAAACCCACAACCCAGGCATGTGCCCTGACTGGGAATCGAACCCTTGACCTTTCAGTTATGGGATGATGCTCCAACCAACAGAGCCACACTGGCCAGGGCACTTATGTCCCTCTTCAGAGAAGCCTTTATCAAGCCACTGCTTACTTCTCACCCATATTATCTAACCCCCACTTTGTTATAGATACATAAATGCCTGTCTCTACAACTTGAAGGTCAGTCTGTTCCTTTTTCAACTCTGTGTAGGGCTTTGCCAACCATATTAACAGGGCAAGATGGGCTCCTTACATCCCCCACTCTGGATACGGCTATTGGACGAGAAGAGCACAAGCAACACGTACTGAGACAATTGGATTCTCTCCAGGTAGAATTTAGAGTTTGGGATTCAGAGACAGATGATCCATGAAGACTGACTGCTTGAATTGGTGACATGAAAACTTGGGAACTTCAGGGAAGCCAGGTACACAGAGAAGACAAGAAAACTGATTTACAGAGAGAGAGTAAAGCAAATGCATAAGAGAAAGCAAAACAAGAACCATCAAGCACTAGAGAGAGTGAGGTGGCCAAGAGGCTCTCAGCTCAGGAGTTCCAGACCCCAGGGAAGCCAGGCTCCATGTTCTGACCTGGGATCCAGAGGTGCCATGTGACTTTACAACTCCCTCTCTTTGGTTTTCAATTCAGATGGTTTGAAATAGACCTTTATTACTTGCAGCCAAAGATAATTTACTAAGACATGCATAAAGACCCCAATGCTTTTCCTTCCATCCCTTTACCATTCTATTTCTTCCTCTGAAAATACTTTTCCAGCTTCATCTGAAATGCTCAAATCCTTCCGTATCCTTCAAGCCCTAAATATGGCCTAAAAAGGAAGAGCCTGTCTCTGCCTTCTCTGAAGTCCCTCATGGAGCATCATTTCTGTATTTGGCACACACATCAGAGTTATTCATGTACTTGCCTTATCCACCCCCCTTTAAATTACTTCCTCTCTCTTAATATGAACAGACTGGATGAAATCAGCAGTTATCAAACTGGGGTCCTACACAGCCACAGGTCCTGCAGTTATGCACAAGAAACCACTTTTGGGAGTAGAGAAGTGAGTGGTCCCAAGAAACCAGTGTCTGGCCTCCCATCCTTACTTAAACCAGAGTTGCTCTGCTTTCATGGATTTCATACATTGCCATTCTGGATAAGGGTTTATTGACAAATGGAATCTAGTACTAATTAAATTGGAAAACCTTAAACCAGATCATTCAGATGGCCCCAGGATTCCAATAATAGTAGTAAAATGAAATAACAAAAACAACTAAAATTTTATTGAGCTAGACAGTCTTCTAAACACTCTATGTGAACACTGAATCATCACAGCAATCATGTGAGATAGATATGCTTTACCTCATCCTAAAATGAGGAAAGTGGCAGAGGCAGGGTTTGAGGCAGGAAACACAGATCCAGATGCAAGCTGTTAACCACAATAATACTATCTTCTAAGCTCCTCTAGGGAGGATGCCATGGCTTTAACTTCTTTTCTTTTTTTTTTTAGTCTCACAGCACAGTACTTGGGCTAGTTGTCACTTAATAGTGCTTGCTGAATGAATAAATGCTTGAATGAACAAAGGAAGTCTATCTTGGATTCCACAGAAACTGAGACACGGACTTGAACTTTCTCGTACTTTGGCTGCCTCCAGTAATAACTCTACCTAAACTGAACCATTTTACAACTTAGTCCTTTTCCATACCATCTCTCCTGCAGCCAGGAGGAAATTCCCCTTAGATATGGTTTAATTTGTAGCACTGGCCATACCATCAGCTTGATGGGCTATGGACCCACACCTCGCCACTTGTGCTATCTTCAATTCATATTCAATACATCCATTCCTTTTATACCAGGATTTATCAATCTTTGTACTGTTGACATTTGGGGCCAGATAATTATTATGTGGAGCTGTGTTTAGCAACACCCTGGCCTCTATTCACTAGATACCAGTAACATCCCCACCACCACCATCTGTGACAATCACATGTGCCAGACATTGCTAAATGCCAGGGGTGGTACAGGGGACACAAAATAGTCCCTTAATAAGAACAACTGCTTTATATGAACTAGCTTCTGCAAGAACATTGGGAAAAAATAAATGAAGAGAGAGAAAAATAAGCAATGCCTAATCAGGCTTAGAACATAAATGCAAATTTCCCTTCATCCTTGGAAAGTTCCTAGGTTTCATCCTACACCCTCAAAATTGCCCTTAAACTGGCCTGGCCTGAGCACCCATAATGTATCAAGCCCGTTGACTGGTGATAAATATCCTACATCATTATGAAGACTACATGGTGACCACAAATAGCCTTAAAGATTATGAACAATCCCAGAATGAATATAATGAAAACAAAAATGCCCAGAACCTTGTAAAATGCAGAGAAAAAATGATCCACCTTGAAGAAACTTCAGCATAATAAAATATTCCCCACATGGTCTCACTTAGCTTCAACCTCCTGATACAGCCAACACCTAGCATCTATTCTAGGGTAGGGAATGCAGCAGGCACCTTTCTATACCTTGTCACATCTGATTTTCCTAACAATATAACGAGAAACGCAGGATCTGTTTTACAGAGGAGCTCATGGGGTACAATGACTTGTCCCAGGTTACAAAGCTGGTCAGTGACATGAAAACTTGAATCTAGAACAACCACTAGTGCCAACCCCAGTGCTCTCTACACTCCTGTATTGCAGTTTTCTACAAGAAAAATAGTAGCCACAATCGATGAGGAGCCAAGACGACGACCGCGGAAAAATTTTTCACACAGATGAGGGACAAAAGGGTATATATCAAAATGTTAACAATGGTCATCCATGGGAAATAAGTTTATTAATCATTTTTTACTTGCCCTTTTCTGCATTTTCTAAATTTTCCTAAAAATGTATTATCTCTGTAATAAAAAAATAATTAAAACTTGTTTCCAACAAGAAAAATAACTCAGGGAGTATCAACATTTAATACTTTTAAATGAACCATTATCACTATTTCTCACTTATGAGACTGCCAAAAATAAACAGGCTTGATAATACCCAGCTTTGACAAGGAGGTGGAAAACAACTAGTCTCATACACTGTTAGTAGGAACGTAAGTTTGTATAGGTTCCAAGACAGCAATCTGGCAAGATCTATCATAATGTGGAGTGCACATACTCTTTCTCCTAGCAGTTCCACTTCTAAGAATTTATCCCAGCAGTGTAGCACATAGGCAGTTCACCAAAATATATGCTCACAGACACTTACTGCCTATTGACAAAGGCACTGAGACAGTGGAATTCAAAGCAGTCATTAGAGAAAACGAGGTAGGTGCACCTCGAGGTACCAATGCAGAGAGTTGTCCAAGACATGGTGCTGAGTGAAACCTAAGTTAAGCAACAGCGTGAATAGGATTCTGGGGCAGACAGGCATACGTTATACATGAATGTGTACATATGCATATGTGGTGTACAGGAATCTGCTTATTTCTATATGGCTGTGTATAAGCTTACGCACACATGGAGAATTCCATAAGTATTACAAGAAACCATTCATATTAATTATGTCTAGAGAGTAGGACTAAAAGCTGGAGAGAAAGGAAATGGACTTTTACTTTCATTTTTATACCACTCTCTGAATTTTGTTCTGTTTAAATTTTTTTTTTCATGAATATGTATCACGCTATAAGCAAAAATGGGGTTTTGTTTGGATTTGGTTTTGGTTCTTAAGATCCAAGAAGCCCTGCTCTCAGGCAATGGTTTGAAAACAAAGCAGCATATGAAACAGAACTGTCTTCTGTTGCGATTGCAAAGGCTCACAAAACAGGACAGTGTGTGAAAGCCTCGCAGGCTGTACGTGCCAGTGAGAGGCATAATGGAGACAGCTCTTTCCTGGCACACGGAGAGACAAAGCCAGCCCCTACCCTACTCTGCCAGGGGAATTAGGGCTGCATTTTAAGACCAATAATTAAATGAAATCCTGCTATATTTTTTAGGAAACCTACGCTGATTTCCCTAGCAGTTAAGACCCAATTTTTTCCTGTCCTACCCCTCTAGCATGTCTCCTCCTAAAGGAGCTGACACATTTGGCCACAGGGTGCACGGTCTCAGTTCTCCCCCTTTGCCAGCCCTGTCACTCTGCAATATGTGAGAAGACCCAGCCCATGCTGCTGGCTTGGCTGTGTATCAGCTCACTGAACTTAAACGAGCTTCTCATCTATAAAACATTTTGTTGCTGCCCCTACTTCACTGGATAATTTTAACAACCAGATATGATAGAATATCATAAAGCATGTTGCCAAAACTAAGATGCCATGAAAATGTTAGTTCACCTGAACTTGAGAAAAAAATAAAAATAAAGACTGACCATGAATGTGGAGCAGTACCATTGCTGACCTCATCTGTGCCATGTAAATCCAGCCAAGGAGCTGGAACACCTAGACAGCCACCTCAAGTTCTTTCTCAGTGCAAGCCGTCAGACGGTCTATTAAAAACACAGCTCGGACTTCCTTTGCAGCCACTGCCTCCTGGCTCCCTAAATGCCAGTTAGTGGTTAACTACTCCTTTCTACAAAACTCTCTCTCCTAGGTCTTTGCATTTGCTTGCTCTACACCCAGTTCTTTTTCTTTTTTCCTGTCTGTTTCTGTTTTTTCAGGTGTCAGCTCAAATGTTTCCTCCTCAGAAAAGCTTTCCTGATCAGGGTCTGGAGAATAGGCCGCCCTCCTCCCACCAGACCCTGAGCTCTTCTCTCCTCACCCTGGTCCTCTCACAGCAGTTAGCACGTGACATAATCATTTATCTTGGTTTCCTGGCTCATGGTATATCTTCTGCACCACAATGCAAGCTCAAAAGTGCTGAGGTCTCATCTGTCTCGTCCTGTACTGTATCTCAGTGCCTCAAACACTGCCAACACATAGCAGGCAGTAGGGAGACATTTATGAAATTAAAGATTAGTTATTCACCCAGAGTGCTTTCATCTACATTCTCACATTTCACCTTGCCTATGAAACAGGCAGGGTCAGTATAATTTTTCTCACTTGCATTACCTGCCCAAGGTCTCAGTTTGTAAATGACAAAGCCAGAGCTTATATCTGGGGTTTCTGACTCATGATTCCCTGATACCCACACAGCTCAAAAGCATCCAAACATTGGAGTTGGAAGGGTTGAAATAGTGATTTATCTAGGCTTCAGACACAGGGGAGAGGAAGAGAAAGATCTCCCAGAGTGAGGCTGGAGATACAGGAAGAGGAAAGTGGCAAGCTATTACAATATTTTGCACTCCCTTGTTGCAAATTAGTAAGCAATATTCTTTCCTTCACTTGAATGAAACAGAGCTACCTCTAGGATGGAGGCTTATGATACCTCTCACCACCAAGCCACAGTGTAAAATACTTTGCTAATTGAAACAGTAAGTGAAAGTTTAGGTAGGTCAGATACAGTTACCCAAATTGGAAAGTAACACCAGTGTTCACACCTATTGGACCACACGAAGCAAGCTGGGATCTAAGTCATACACACACCCACACACAACACCCGAACCTACAGTCATCCACACACCTTACGGCTTCGGCAACAAGTCTCCCAAATATGCTGACTCACTGGCAGGGGCCAAGGGGAGAATCCTGCACAGGAAAGGACAGGAGGAGAGAGAAGAGAGCAGAAGAGCAGCAGAGACAAAGGAGGAGAGGGGGAGTCGCAGATGAAGGGGAAGGAGAAAGAAGATCGGGAAGGGGGACTGTGGGAGAGAGAGAAAGTGAAAGGAGAACAAAGGGAGGGGAGAAAGAAGGACAGCTGTCCTGCTAAGATTTTTGCTGCCGTACTCAAGTGGCCAAATGCTAGTACAAGGCAGTCCTAGGGTCAGGGTTTTGTTGGGGTTTTTTTCAGGCCTTTGTGTTTCCATAGAGACCAAAAATTCCTGCATCAATAATTGTCTTCCAAATTTCACTGGCATTTGAGCTCTTTTCCTGTGCCCACATCACCAGGCAAGGAACCAGAGGCTTGCCCAGTGAGAATGGACATAAAGGCAGGCTGGCTACCCTACACCATTCTCGCCTTTGGCCTAGGCCTGGACTCAGCCCAGGGCCAGAGAGCTTCAGTTCTAGCATTTCCACTGGTTACCTGACCCCACCCCCAGGCAAACACAGGGCCTGCCACTGCCTCCTGCCCATTCCATAGCAGTCCCCTGAAGATCTGCACAGCCTAATGGGCAGCCTACCAAAAAGCTGAAAGCCTGGTGAAACCTCGCGCCAACCATACGGAGCATATTCAGCCCTCCACAAGGTGTGCCCATGGTGCATTTTGCAGCACAGGAACCAGCTGGTCACGTTCTCCCTTTCTGGCCAAGACTGGAAATACTCCCTCCTCTCTTGCCATCCAGGCTGGATGTTTCTAGCTTCCCCAAACCTCCCACCCCACATCCGGTCAGTTGTCAGTCTGTCCGTTCATCTGTGTGATGTTTTCCAGAGCTGCCTCTTTCTTCCACGGTCCCACAGGCACTGCCCTGCTGTGGGCCCTCAGTATTTCTCACTGTTCTCCCTTTCCTCCGGGCAGTGCCCCTCTCCCTCCTAACTAAACCAGAAATCCCTGGGGCCCAGGAGCCTGTGTTTTCAACTGGCTTCCCAGGGAAATGGGACACAGCTGACAAGCACAGATGGGATTTAACCTTTACACACCTGCAAATTACCTCCAGGACTCACACATTCCATTCTTCTCCCTGGGCCTGCAGTAAGACTTTTGTAGGCCCTAGGTACTTTTTCCTTCAAGTGTCCATTCATATAAATATAAATATAAGTAATATAAAAATAAATATAAATACAAATTGCATTTGTATAAAGAATAATTGCTAAATGATATACTCATTTTAAAAATTCTGATTTTTAAAAGAAATTAAAATTAAAACATATCTGTGGGCCTTAGATTATTGTGGTCCCCAAGCACTATGCTTACTGCATAACTTGGCCCTGCCTCACCCCTGCTCCCAAATCTTCGGTGCCCTCCCACTGCCTACAGAATAAAGCCGACCTCCTCTGCAGGCTTGCCCTGATCTGGATTCAGTCTCTCTTCCCAGCACCACCCACCCTAGAACTTCCCACCTTTGTTGAGCTCCAGCGTCGAGGCTGAAATGCAGTTTCCCTCAGCACATCATGCATGATGATGCCACTGTGCCTTAGCCCTCAGTCCAAAATAATCTTCCTTTCCTTCTCCATCTACTGACTTCTGGCTCAAACATCACTTTCCACTATGGCCTCCCTAGTCCTTCTGGTTGAAATTATGGCTCCTTCTCCATCTCCAAAGCATTTTATTATACTTATTATTATACAACTTTATAGTCCTGTTGTTGGCCAAATATACCCAATTCTAATGGGCACTTCTTTCACAACTTAACATTTCTAAAATCAGAAGTGGCTTATAATGTAAGCCAAGACAAACTCACCAGCCGCCAGGCAGAAACTACGCTGCAACACCACAAAGCAATTTTCTGCACATGCAAACCCAGCACTGCACAGAAGGCACTGAGCCATCTGACTGCTTCCTTGGTGGGATTATGTACATTGTTAACAGCCCACACAGTTGAATTTTAATTTCTAACCCTGATACCTCTTAAAATTATGCACTGATGCATTGTTGAAATAAAAAGATATTTTGGGTCCAGGCTATGGCCTGTGACATGTCAGGTAAAGCAGTTAAAGGTAGTGAATACTGCCAGATCTCTTGGCGCATGTCATGAAATTTTCTAATTCTTTGGACTGTGAAGGACTTATTCCTCAGATACTGAGTTTTCTGTCAAAAGCTTCCAAGTAAATGTCAAAAGATGTTGTTTAATATGAAATAGCTATAATTTAGGTTTTTTCCTGAATTACAAGTTTTGCCAACAAGGAAATGTACAATATAAACCCCAGGATCCTTTTTTTTTTTTTCCAATCCTCACTCAAGAATATGTTCATTGATTTTAGAGAGAGGAAGTAGGAAGAGAAAGAGAGACATCACTTTAAGAGAGAAACATCAATTGGCTGCCTCCCAGATGCACTCTGATTGGGGATTGATCCCGCAACCTAGGTATGTGCCCTGACTGGGCATCAAACCTGCAACCTTTGCTACACAGGACGATGCTCCAACCAACCAAACAACCCAGCCAAGGCAACTCCAGGGATTCTTCAGTTCACCTCAAAATTATAGATTCTTTCCTAAAGAGGTTCAAGATGTTTAGTACAGGTTATAAAAAGCAGTAGGTCACCATAAAACTTATATATAACTGCAGATAGCCAAGAGGATACAAAGAATTTTTAATATTAAACCTGAAAATAGCTGAGTCCAACTTTGTGATAATGATGAAGAAACACAGATCTACAGGTAACTACCATATTTTTCAGACCATAAGATGCACCTAAATTTTAAAGGAGGAAAATGGGCAAAAAATTTTGAAGCAAAAAATGTGGTAAAATATTTAATAACATAAATAACATAGTATTTCACCAATGTAAATGTAAAGCTAAATTCAGACTATAAGACGCACCCTCATTTCCTCCCAAATTTGGGGGAAAGCACGTCTTATAGTCTGAAAAATACGGTAAGTCATCTACTGTTAGACTATAAACAAAAAAAAATTGTATGCATTTAGCGTTTCCTTTTTTTTCTGCTAAAAAAATGTTACCTGGATGATGAATCATACAGTAGTTTGCATTGTTTGGTCAAGAGGGCCCAGTCTTTTGGTGAGCTAATTATTTCTTTACATTTCCACATTACAAAACTCTTGGGGTTCTCAACTATGGATTAATCATCTTTCTCTCCCCTCTGGGGTCCTCACATAAGAAACATGCTCATTAATGGATTGGTCTAGCTTTGTGCCAACAGTTTCATTTCTTTGAAGTCTGGCCTCATTTCTGTTAAATTCTAGCTGTATGATTATTTTTAGTTTGGATGGACATATTTCATTATAAATGCCCTTTTAAAATATTCAAAATCTGTTCATGCTTCCATTCATTCAACAAGTATTTATTAGGCTCCTAATAAATGCCAAGCAGTGATGAGAATGCAAAGGTGAATAAGACACAGCTTTGCTCTGAACTTTACTTATAGTCTGGAGGGAGAGGCGGGTCAGCCAGCATATCACAACTCACAGTGATGACAGCTATGGCAGGGATGCACAGGCTGCTGCAGGGGTACGGAGAATGGCCGCCTCATGCAGCCTACAGGGTTTAAGGATACTGAAGCCAACTCCTGAAGAATGAGTAGGAGGTAACCTAGGAAAGAGACATCTAGATGGCTATTGGAGAGGCTGGCTAAGCTTAGGGAAGAGTGTTTGCAAAAGCACAGAGATGGAGTGGGGAAGGGGACCTACCAGTGAAGAAAAGACAAGAAATTCTGTTGGGCTGGCTTGCAGAGGTACCAGGATGGGCTTCTGATGTTCTGTTAAGAATACTCTGATGGGGGTAAAAGTGGGGAGGGTTTTCAGGAACAACTACAAAGAACACATGGACAAAACCAAGGGAGAGTGGAAATGGGGAGGGAGGTAGGGATGGTGGGGGGTAGTGGTGGGGGGTAAATACAGACAACTGTACTTGAACAACAATAAAATAATTAAAAATTAAAAATAAAGATAAAATAATAAATTTAAAAAAGAATACTCTGAACTTTAATCTTAAGAGCAGCAGGAACTCATTTTTATTGGCAAGACATTGGTCCCTAAATTTAGAAAGCTGAACCAATTACACAGGGTGGGGCAAAAGTAAGTTTACAGTTTTTCATATGGAAAATATACACTAATCAATAAATAATAATACAAGAATAAACTGCATTTCATGTATTCACAACTGTAAAACTACTTTTGCCCCAGCTGTATTTTTCTCTCTGTGTCATATCAGGATTTAATCAGTCTTAATCAATACTGCTCTTTCTTTAACTCCTTCATTTCCAGCACTTTGAAATTTTTTGTTATATTTAAGTCCAGAGAGATGTTTGTTTTATTTCAGGAGATCAAACTGAAAAACAACTGCACTCATTTCAGTTACCTGGGACACTCCTACTTCTCCTTACCTCAGGGAAAGAAGCAAATAGAAAAACATTCACCACTAAATTCTTCACTTGCAATCTTATGGGCATTTCTCTGTGGCATTTTACACAATACAGAATAAGTAGAGCCTATGTAACCTCAAGCAACTTGCTTAAGCTGGTTTATTTAACTGTAAGAGGAAAGTAACTGTCACCTACCTTCAAAAATTCTTATGAGGGTTAAATAAAATGCCTTATGTACACTGTTTAGCACAATGCCTGGATTATAATCATTAAACTATAGTTACTTGTATCTTTAAGCATTACTGAACAATTTATGTAAATGTGCATGATTACAACTTTGAATTTGTATTTTATCACAATTTTAATCTCATATATATGACATTTGTATATGGTGTATACATACACACACACTTTCAATAGAAGTTATCTCTGAGGCAAAGGCCTAAAGAATCAGGGAGAAGGGAGAAGTACTTTTTATACAGGGGTATTATGTAGGGGGAAAAAGGTGAAGAACCTAGGTAGGATTAGCCTAGAAGAGAACTGGGCTAAGAGGAGAAACAGAATCTATTCTCTGATTTTCAAAGGGTTTCCAGGTGGACAAAGGCTTGGATTTATTTGTACCTAGGGGCTGAAAGACTGATTTTGCCAAAATAAAAGAAAGGACTCTATACCGGTACAAACTGTCCAAAGGCACTCCCCGAGAAGACAGTGACGGCTCCGTCCCAGGTATGCATCACAGGCTCTATGGCCACCTTTCAGAAGCTTGATTCAAGTGATTCCCTTTCTAAGTCTTAAAAACCTGGCAGACTCCAAGAGTTTGAAATCTGACAGAGGTGCATCTGTACATGGTTATCCAGTAACATTTAAACTTTAGCTGCACAATAAGTAAGTTAAATAAGTCAACTTTGCCTTCAAATTACAAGACCCTTAAAATGAGCAGTTATTCTTATGTAATAATAGTACATATATGCTTATATTTCAATGATGTATGAAGTTATCCAAATAAAGACTTCATTATGTTAAAGCCCCATTCAGAATGCAGATGCTGTGTTTAAACACTACTTAGAATAGTATTTGTTAAAAGTAATTTTTGTTTCCAATTAGACCCACATGAAACATGGAAGTATTTCAGCATCCTTCATTATCCTTTTACTTTTAGTTGGCCTGCTGCTTTATAGCTTGTCATTATGAATTTGGTAAGTAAAGCCTACCATTAGAACACTTCAGTGACTAAAGACTGGGAGTTCTGCTTTTGCAAATTCTACTTTCCATGGAAGGTGAAATGCACACAAGAGAGATGTGGGATTTCAGAGCTAATGAATTTGGATAGCTGAAGTGCCACTAGGATATGAGAGGATGACCTTTGAATGACAATGTTTTCTCGCAAAAAATTCAAATGAAGAGAAAGTGAGCCAGGGCATGTAAAGAGCACTGCAGGTTATATCTGGCTATGGGGTTGCTTTGGAATCCACCACTTGAGAATCTGTTGACTTAGACACTTACTACACTCCTCTGCATCTGTCACTCTAAAAACACTCATCTAAAAACAGAGCGGAAAGAGGCATACCACTTAACAATCAGTTGGTATGCCTACACAAAAAGACAGTCTAGTTCAATGGGGGAAAACTTAGACCTTAGAGTCAGATACCCAAATCCGGCTGTCACTAAGTAGCTATTTTACCTTGAATAAGTCTCCCACCATGCCTAAGAATAAGTTTCCTCATTTGATAGGAAGACAACAGACAGCAAAGTGAAGAAAAAAATCCAAATATATTCTCATGTTGTTTTAAGCCTCAAACTAAAGCTCTAATATGATTCCCCTTTTATAATGAGGCACTAGCTTAAATATTTTCTAGGTTTTACAGCTAATAACAATAGTGCAGAGGTTTGATCCCAAATCCCTAGGCACAGGCACATGCTGCTTACTCTACCTAATAGAATTCTGGAGAAATGAAGTAAGATTACTGTCCAAGTGTCCTGTTACAAATAGCTATAAACATATTAGGTATTATTAAGACTAAGTGAGAGGGACCTCAACACATTTTCTCCATTCATAAATATTTGTTAGAGCAAAAGCTCCGTGAACCACCTAGCTTATGCAGTATGTTAACAGTACAATCAGTTAAATGAATGGACAGATTAATGCTACTTTAGAAATGATCCATGAGTTTAATTAAATATCTTAAACAAATGGATACATTTACACTGTGCAAAGCCACTCACTGAGAATCTTAGAAGAAAGAACTATAATTAGACAAGACAGATATAGTTGCACTAGTAAATAAACCAGGGAACTTGCTAAAAGAAACCCCACTCTCAGGGTACAATCCCACATTCAAACTGAACAAAGAGCATCCTCCCAAACTGCATTCTCAATTGCAAATATGCATCAAAATAGTCATTAAATACACAGTATTGCCACAACAAAGCCACAGCATTCCCCGAACTAGAAGGGGAATCCCTGCAACCTCTTCTATAGTGCTAGTTTGATCAAGTTGAATAATCCATTTTCTTAGTAATAGCACTGTAGAGATAACAATATTCTTAATAAAATGCTTTCCTATTACAATAGTTTATCAAGACAATTCATTCTTCTTCTCTATACCTATTGGAAAACTCTCATTTAGTGAAAAAGATACTTTTTAAAGACACAGGATTTTACCATAGGCTGCTATATGATTGACTTACTGCCCCTCTTAAATGACCACCCCCTAGAGGCCAAAGGGCCTCTCATTCACTACTATATTTCCCACAGTGCTTAGCATGGCAACTGGCATATAACAAGCTTGGGAAATGTGTTGAATTTATTCTAGAGTGTAACCTACATTAAACACAAATTCCAATTTGAAAAATGAAAATCCCTATAAAAGTTGAACACACAAAATATCTCAATTCTTTCATTTCCCTAAAGCGGGACTCCTCCATACCCATTTGGAAACTGTTCATTTTCATTTTAGTTATTTGTTTACATGCCCACTGGGTTCCAGGAAGGATTACAGCAGCATCATCCAGAGTACATGAAAATTTTTAAGATTTAAAAGAGATGACATGCAGCCTAAAGATGGTTTGGACTTTGATACATCACAGATTTGGAAAAACATAAATCAAATACCCATATACAACATCAATACCAATGCTTTTGAAACCATCTGTCCCATCTTAGCTTTAATTTAAAGTGACCCTGAGACCCTGAGAGAGCATCCCACCAATGCCTTATCTAACTTCAGGGAGAGTTTGCATGGGTGAAATTCATTTTCAGGCCAGAACACTTGAACATTTGTTGACAATATTTCATCACTCTTATGGGATGAGAAAAATACAAAATGGTAGCCCAAGGAGAGCCATTACACAATTAAACAGAAGCAAGCATTTGTTTGCAAAGTGCAGGAATTAATTTCAGCTTAGTTTCGTTACTTCCCAAACAACCCAACATGAACCTTCCCTCTGGAGTCCTCAGTTGTCCAGTATTAAAGTTATCAATGTAGAAGAAGCCACTGAGCACTTCAATTACACATTATCTCTATGTAAACAATCCTCAGATCCCAGTTCCTTGAAAAAGTAATAAACAGCTATAATAATACTCCTGGTCCAACATGGATATATTAAATGACTGTTTTGCTATGGAAATCACTAAAAGAGAATTTTCAAGAGTGAAATCCAACTTGTTAAAAATGCTTTGTAAAAGACAGTTGAACACCTAGATACAAAGTTTGAAGGCATTTCCATTTCCTTACATGTAGAGGTTTATGAAATATTAATACACTCAATGCAAAAGTATAAACAAGATCAAAGCCAACAACAGGAAAAAAAAAAACTTTCATTGTGCAAATCATAAAAGCTTTGTAAAAGGGCTCTAGATCCCAGGTAAAAACTGCTCAAGAATCAGCATTAACCCTAGCAGACAGCATAACTGAGAAGAGGCAGAGCTTCACACAATTGCAAATAACATCAGCATCACCAGAACAATTGGAATAAATACCGTCCCCAGGCTGCACTAGCTCTTTCACCTCTCCCGCTCAACCAGCACTGTAAAGAAAGCAGCTGCCTCTCCCCGCCTTCTTCCCAGCCACTCCTCGCGCCATCCCCTCCCCTCTCCTCTCCAACCCTCCCCTCCCCACTCCCAACTGGTGAATTCAGCAGCCTAGCAAGATTAAGAGGTGCTCATTAAGGTCACTGGGCCTCCAGACTGATCTAACGTTTCCTAGCTCCCTGGACTACAGAAATTAGAGACGCGACACCCTGGTGGTATTAGATGCCTTCGCCTCTATCTGGCCTCTCCCAGGCTAGAGCTGGGGTGGGAGCCTCGGGAGGGCCTCGCAGAGTTCAGGCTGATGCTCCCCGAGGGAGGCACTACCTGAGCTGTCCATGGTGCTGGCGCGGTCCTGAAGCTGCCGGGCGGGACTCCGCGCCGCCGTCCCGACATTCACTCTCTGCTTGATGCCACCCCCGCCGCTCCCCGCACTTAAGTCCCCGTTACTGTCCACCAGCTGCAAGGATTCATAACCATCGTTGCTGGTCTTTTTCCGGTAGCTCCCGAGGAGGCTCATGAGCAAACCCAGAGAAGAGAAAAAAAATCAACCTGGGAAATGAATGAGGAGGTGGAAGGTGGAAAGGACTAAAGGAGAAATTTTAAAAAAACAAAGAAAGAAAGAAAAAAAATTATCAAGTGTCCGACATGACGCAAAGAGGACGGAAAGAGGGAGCGGCCACGGTAGAGGAGCCGTGCGGGGTGCGTGAAGCCACCGCCCTGGGCAGACCGAGGCTCCGGGCGCCCAGCGGCGCTAGGGAGGGAGGGAGGGAAGAACAGGAGGAGGGAGGGGGCGGGCACACGTCCTCGGCCGCAGGCGCGCAGCCCAGGGCCCTGCCGAGCTCCAGGCTCAATGCCAGCCACCCACTGGCTGGAGAGTGCCCAGAAGCAATCCTATGGGTGTCGCCACGTCGCCCCACCGCACAGCAGGGCAGCTCCAAGAGCGCTGGCCCACAGGGAAGGAAGAAAAAAGAGTAAAGGAGGGGAGATTCTCGGGGAGGTGGGCTGAAGGCGGAAAATGGGGCGGGGTGGGAAGGGGAGGGGACGGCTATGACTGGAGTAGAGGGTGTTTTCGAGTGTGAGGTAAAGAAGAAAGGGGCTGGGTGACTCAGACTGCTAAGCTTTGGGGATGAGGGGGGTCTCTTGGTAAGATCCAGGCACGCCCATTTCGTATAACTTAACCTATATTTGCTGGAAGATTCGGCAAGTCAAAGCCACTCCGACGATTACCGTCCTGGAGGATGGACTTGCAACTCAACTGAACAGAAAAAAAAGAACGCATTATAAGTCAGGTTATATGTATGCTAGAATAGAAAACAAACACAGGAGCATTTTTGCACATTTCACATAATGGGGATGATCCCTATGTGGATATTAAAAGAGCTAGCTATTCTAAGGCTAGGAGGCAATTAGGGTCCATTCTACCTAGTGAGTATATGTTTAGTGACTATCCGTTGAAGAAATAAATTGAGGAAGCGTGGGAAGCATGGTTTATCAGGTGCAATTTTAGATCTGACATTATTTACCTTGGGACTTGGGGAAAGGACCAAACCACTCAGCTGGCTTGAGGGGATGGTTGGGAAGCAAGCTAAGCAAGGATTTTCTTTCCATTCTCTAGCCCCTTCCCATTTTTTTTTCTTTCACAATTTTGGGCAAAGAAAGCAGTCACTCATTATTAGAGGAGAATTTATCATTAAGATAATGAAGCTTAAGGGTCAGGGCCTCTTCTTTGCAGAAGCCCCTTTCAAGACTATGTACCTAAGTCAACATTTGTGATTTCTTATTCTTAAAGTGGACCCCAACATTGTATAAATTTCAAGCCTTAGAAAACCTGGATATAACTCTAAGTCTCAAAATGTAATTACCAAATGTTCATTTTCACCTGAATTAATAAGACTGCAGAGGCATTCATCATTCTCATCATTTCAGGAGAAGACCAGGTGAAAATCTTGATTAAAAATGATCCTTTTCCCTGCTAGGATTTGGCATGACTAAGTGAGCTTCTCAAAAGTCATGACAGAGTTTCATCACCAAAACAAGCAAAAAAAAAGCACATGTGTGTAAAATCTGCTTAAGCTCAGACACAAAGCCAGCCTGGCCTTCTTCTCACCTTTCTTGACTTTCTTCGGCTGTTATGACTGACTTTGATCTCCTCTGGACACAAAATCAAACTACATCATCTAAGAGACTTCAGTCCAAATCATCAGGGACCCAAAGAGTTTCCTGGAAGCTCTAGCTGTACATAGGTCTACATAAAATAAATTACTAGGTTGGGAGACATTTTCCATTCAAGGATCACTCCAATGCAAATTCTTGTAGTAAGAGGATGAATCAATAGAGACCGAGAGTGCTGTCTTCTGTCTCCAGTTCCTGACCATTATTTGCTTTCCTAACTGCATTACCAGGAGAAGGTATGGTCTCACCTAAATCACAAAACAGTTAATACTCATTTACAAGATCAAACAACTTGAGTGGTGACCGTTAAAATTCTAATAAAATTTTAAACACAACTTTTATACTTCCAGTTTTTCAAATCTGTCAGATTGAGCTACATTAGTCACTTGACTGAAGTAATACTCTGTAAAGTCTAGTAAATAAATCTTTTCCAATTGCATTTTAAATAATCTTTTTCTATACATTTCCCTCTCTTTTAATTTATTACTGACCCTCAGGGATAGTATAAACCCAGAGTCCATCATGTGCCTTGACCAATTCTGGATGTATAATCACTGGATTAAGGGAATTTAGAGACTATTTTTGAAAACTGAAAATTATTATTTTCAAAAAGAGCACTCTCAGTTATTTTTGCTCAACTGTTTTCAGAGTTGCAGACATATTGCTGGAAGAAACTTAGATGAAACATATGCCTTTGTATTTTTGGATATCTATCTCCTCAGTTTTCAAATTTAGAGAAAAAACATGAATGGGCCACAGAGACCATTTTATTTTTATCTTTACTCTTAATTTAACAAATAAAATTCATCAGAGTAACTACTAAAGGCCCTACAAAATTAGGGACATAAAGAATATATTGAGGCAGGAAAATACAATAGCTAGATTACTTCACAAAATTCTAAAAACTAGTATGGGGCTTAAATTGGAATATATGCCAATTTTAACACTGAATTTTTGTTTACTATCCTAAGATCAAATTCATAAAGAGTTCACTTATCCATGAAGATCTCATTTTTCTACCCTATAAAACAGAGCATAATAAAAGTACCTAACACATATAGAGTAAGTACTTAATAAATATTCTCTATTATTATGATTATCGATCTGGCTTGGACACAGCTCTATCCTCAGTGTTTGACAATCCTGATTCCTCGAATAGGAGGAGCTCAACACTTTTTCTGGGACTACACCAATGGAAACTTATCTGAATGAGAACTTGCACTTAAAGAAGGGAGATGGTGCTGATAAAACCCAAGGTGAACATTTAGAGCCAAACTTTCCTGTTTTCCCAAGATCAAGATTGCTCCATAATTTACCTTATCTCAAGAATATCACATCACACATGGGCAGAGCCAAAGGTTTAGATGTCCTCTTTGGGGGAGAACATTCTTGCCCTTTGCCTTTTTATTGCTGACTTCTGTCACTCCTATTAACTTGGTGAAGATTATTCACACTGAGGAATGTTCAGGAGCCAGCCTCTATTTCGCCCCATCTCCTCCACCCCTGAAATGCTCTCCAGTCACAACAGATGCCACGCTACTTTTATGGTTGGGATAGAAGATAATTATATGACATGACCTCTCTGGGATTATGATCTGTGCTTTTTGATTTCAGGAACTATAACACATTGGTTAAGATTGAGGTTCTGGAATAATATTTTCTAGGACTGAATCCTAGTTCCTGGGACTCTCAGTTCTATGACCTCAGGCAAGTTCCTTAACCTCTCTGGATCACTTTTCTCCTCTGTAGAATGAGCATAATAATAATACCGTAAGAGTATAGTTAGAATTAAATCAGTACCTAACATAATAGTAAGTGCTTACCAAATGCTATCTATTATCATGGTTGTTCTGCTATTTTCATATGGGTAAGTCATTTTTTTTCAAAAATGCAATTTTCTATCTGTAAAATTAGGCTAAATTCTGTCCTGCCTGCTTATAAGTGTAATATAAAATGTGAAGTGGTTGTTCTGCCTTGTGTTTTTTTCATACGTCTTTCTTGTTAGATTTTGGACTCTTTGAGAACAAAAATCCATGTTTTGTTCATGTCTATACATCCCATGATACCCAAAAGAGCACTTCATACTCATTAGAGACTGAGTAAATATCTATTGAATTAATAAATGAATAAATAAAAATGTATTGGCATCACCTACTCTAGCGATTTTTTAAATTTTTTAAAATTACTGATTATTAGAGAGAGAGAGAAAGATTTGTTGTTCTACTTATTTATGCATTCATTTGTTGATTCTTGCATGTGCTCTGACTGGATACTGAACCTGCAACCTTGGTACATGGGGATGACGTGCCAACCAACTGAGCTACCCAGCTAAGGCTAGTGATTTTTTTTAAACTGCATGTTGCGGTTGGCAATTCATGACCATTATTTTAATAAATATGAAACAGGTAGGAAAACATCAGTTTGGGCACGTGGTAAGAAGCTGTTTCTTGAAATATTATTTTGGATTTGTGTTGAGTGTGTATGTGTGTGTATTTCTGCTCAAAAAGTGACATAAATATATTTCTCACTACAGGTCCCAGTATTAAATGTTTGAATGTCTAGGGCCGAACCTCCAGTACTGAAAGGTCCTAGTTTTCCCAATTTTTAATGACCTACATACAGTGATTTCTAAATTCACTTGGACAATTGGACAACAAAGAATTCTGGCTAACCAGACAGTAAATGAGGGCAGAGCTTCTGCTGTGTTCTCTCTGTTGCAAAACATATTATGATTAGGTAACTAAAATGCACTTCTTCAATTTTCTGCTTTAGCAAATATAAATCAATGAATAGTATTGAAACTTTTGTTGGCAATATGCCTCAAGTAGATAATTCAGATTATCCCCTTATTGAATAGGCCTGTAGATATAGTTGGTACAAGGTACTGAAACTGAGACCAAAGTACTCAAACTGGCCCCACAGGTTTTGTTTGTCCTGTACTTTAAAAAAGGGAATCTAGCTTAGATGCCTTCATACAAGGTAGACAGGCTTCAGTGTGAAAGCCACATCTCATCACCACTTCCCAGTGTGATACCCAGTCTGTCCCACTCATTCCCACTGTCAGTCAGCCCTTGCAGGCATTTGACTTTGAGACCTGCAGTGTAGTGGCCAAAACCAGAGGAGCAACACCACCAAGACACATGCCAAAAGCCATATGTTTAGGCGACAGTCCAGAAGAAAGAACAATAGGCTGGGAATCCTCTGCTGCCTCTAGTATTAATCAGCAGAATGGCCTTAATAATCATTGTCTTTCTTTTAGAAATAAAACTGAAGGTGTGAAATTACTTGATTTTCCTATCTTTCTCAAATCTTTAGTTGTCATTTTTCTCTTCTTTCTCTAAATGAAGCCCAGAGGGGAAAATCATGACCACATAAGTGTTCCAGTAGCTAAGTCCCAGTTAATCAAGGTCTTTCTATAGAACATACACATAAATGGTGGCAGTTGTCAAGAGTTACACACAGAGCAGTGATTTTTAACCGGTGTGCCACAAGAATTTTTAAGACATGCAATACCTGACTATTTAGTCAGGGGCACTGATCTCTTCTCCCTTAAACTGTCAAAGTAAAACATGACAACAGACAACAGAAGAATAGCTGTCTGGTGTGAATGCCCTGTCTTGAACCATAAATACACAGGTCAAGTAACAGAGTTGCATCTTATTGGTCACATTACATAATAAGGTTAAGGTGATTGGTTAATTGTTGGTGCCAGAAATTCTAATATAGAAATATAGGCACCTGACTTTTTAAAAAGTCACTTTGGAGCAAAAGGGTAGGTAATTACTACTATATTATTTTTTGTAAATCAATCAAAATTATACTTATTTTTGTCAGATCAGCAAAAAATACATTTTCTGGTGTGCCACAGAATTTTAGTAATTAGTTTATGTGTGCCATGGGATGGAACAGGTTGACATAAGTGCAATACATAAGAAGGAAGTATGCTAGAAGAAAACTGAGTGAGCTGATACTATTTTTTAAAAGATTTTATTCATTTCTAGAGAGAGGGGAAGGGAGGGAGAAAGAGAGGGAGAGAAACATCAATTGGTTGCCTCTCACACACTCCCAATCAGGGATCTGGCCTATAACCCAGGCATGTGCCCTGACTGGGAATCAAACCAGTGACCTTTTGGTTTGAAGGTCAGCACTCAGCACACTGAGCCACACCAGCCAAGGTGAGCTGACAGTACTTAATAGAAGACAAATCTCAACTATTCTTACAATATTCCTGAGGAATGAGGTTGTCTGCTCCAGGTGCCTGATGGAGTGCTAGGTTTTCCAGAAAATAGGGCAAATTTTCCAGGTGGGATATATTTTTTTAAGATGATTCCCTAAAACCTGTGCTTCCTTGAAGCTCTAGTAGTAATAAAAATAACTGCTGTTGATTACCTACCATTTGCCAGGTACCTTAACTACCTTAACTCTCACCTTCCCAACAGCCCTGCAAAGATATTATCCTTATTTTGAGGCAAACTGGAGAGTGTGAGTAACTTGCCCAAGCTCACACAGCTACCAGTCAGTTAGGATTCTAATTCCTTTCTTTCTGATCAGGCTCTGGCCACTGCCCCAGTCTGAAGAGGTGATTCCAGTGGTCAAAGTGAAAGCTGGAGGACACTGGCATCATTCCTTGGATTTGACTGAAGTGTGGTCAGTGAAAACTGGTTTGTGCACATTATGGGAACGACCCTTGCTTTGCTACCCACGTGGCAGGTTCTGCTCAGTGAAACCTGAAGGTTTTCCATTAATGTGGCTTCCCAACAGGCAGTCTCATTCTGTAAACATTTGGCTTAGAGGAAGTGTACGGTTGAGCTCCTGAAAATTGATACTTGGCTACTTTGTGCCCTAGTTTTGAATCACTAGAAGAAAAAAAACTCTTTTTTTACACTACAAGCAAGCTTCTAGATGTGAAAAAAAGCTTAACCTCTATGTTCACACATGTATATGTATAAATATGTGTGTATGCTAATTAAAAACACATCAAGGCATGGTGGGAAAACCTTAGCTTTGGAGGAAAAAGTACAACTCTGTTTGCATTCTGGACCTGCCACATGCAAGTTTTCTATAATCTGTTCACCACTCATATCCACATCTCCTCTCTATAAAGTTGAGAAGACTACTTTTCCCCCTCATAGGAAGAATCAAATGAAATAAGGTACATGAAAGCATGTAAAAAACACTAAAGCCCTACTCAAATACTGTATTCCATCACATCTAAGAAATCACTCATTTTCTTTTTCTTTCTTTAAAGATTTTATTACTTTATTTTTAGAGAGAGGGGAAGGGAGGGAGAAAGAGAGGGAGAGAAATGTCTACATACAAGAGATACATCAACAGTTACCTCTTGTACACCCCCAACTGGGGACCTGGCCTGCAACCCAGTCATGTGCCCTGAGCAGGAATCGAAACAGCGACCTTTTGGTTCACAGCCTGGCATTCAATCCACTGAGCCACACCAGCCAGGGTGAAATCATCCATTTTCAATCACAGCATTAAAAAGTGGAAATATACTACTGATTCAGTATGACACACATGACATGCTATCAATTTTAAAATGCTTCAAGTTGCATAAATGTTAACAGAGAAAAAACTGTTTCAGAATTGATGTAACACATTTTATTATTTGACTATGTTAGCCTGAGAATAGTGTCTACGTATAATTCAGGTACTTTGAGCAACTCTACTAGGTAAAGACAGTATTTATCAAGTTTTGCCAGCTTGACTACAGTGGCTGCTAAGTAGTAGATCCTCAACAGTATCTGCTAATTGAATGAAAATACAAACAATTGCTTGGGAGGCCATTTTAGGTGACAGAAAACTGTCCCTGGGTATCCTTAGTAAGCACACTTAAAACAGTTTCATTTGCTAACACTTAATTTACCCTTGACTCGTCAAGGACAAGCTCATGGTATAACAATGTTACACCTACATTACCATTTCAAGAGTATCTCCTGAAAGCACCTGTCCCACTCATCTGTCATGTTACAAGCAGGGAAACTTCAGCTTCTCAAATGGACAGACACCAACAAACCACCATAAGTTGGCTCTGTGCTCAACCACTATCAATCCTGGGAAAAACAGAATGAAAAACTGCATATGGTGAATAGTTTCCAAAGTCAGGTACAAATCTGACTCTGGAAAACTATTTTAGGAAGTGAAAGTTTTCACCTCCTAAAGTTTTCACTATCCTTTCAACTTTCAACAACTACCTTTCAACAACTACCAAGTCATAGCAAGTTATGTTTTACATACACGTATAGATGCCTCACTACTTTTAAGTAAATTCTAGATTTCATATCATTTCATCAATAAGTATCTCAGTAGCTAGCACTTTCATTTTTGTAAAATACCAAGCAGCACAAGGTGACATTAATCTGTCTGCTCAGAGTTTAAAGCTACTCACCAGGTGCCTTTCAGGAGACTGTCAGAGAGACCTGCATATTTTCATATTTTCCAGTGGAAATGTTATATCAGTCCATTCAACTTCCTGCCCCACTCTCACCGCACCATCCCCACAAACTCACCTCTTCAAGCACTAGCTGTGACTTGAAGCCTTGCTACCCAAGAAATCCAGAAATCAGCCTGGAATTAAGTTTCTCCAAAATAGAAGAAATGTATGGAATATTAAAGTCAGAAGGAGTTGTAAAGGGTAGCTCCCTTTCAATTTAGAGATAAGAAAATTGAGACAGAGAAGTGAGCAAACTGATTCACATTTGAGCTTTCAAAAATACAGATCCAATTATGTGACTCAGCTGCTTAAAACTAGTCAAGGCTTTCCATCATCCTCAGTCTACGGTATTTAACATAACGGACCCCTCACATTCTAAGATCAGATGTATTCCTCTGGAGACTCAGCCCGCTCTGCTTCTCCCCTTCCCCCCATCCTGCCTATTAGTCCATAGACCTTCTTTAAGATCCCCTGCCAGGCCAATTCCTGCTTGCCTTTTTAGATCCCTGCATAGACAGCACTTCCCCAGGAAACTACCAAAGTTCTCAAACCAAGGTAGATATAATTTGATGCAGACACCAGCCCGCAATGTCTGCAGCATTATGGATGAGATGAGACAAATTCACACAGACCACCAAAGTCCTGTGGAGGAAAAGGGACAGCACGGCCACTCTCTCAAGGGGAGAGTGCCTCAGAGCGCCTCAGCCACTGTTTCAAGAGGAGAGTGCCCCAACCCTTGACTTGACAATCTTTTATTGGGTTCAATTTGCAAAGGAATTCAAGGTGTATACATAAAGCTCAATCATTGTTAGGCCGTAAAGATCAAATAGATAACATTCAAAGAACTCTGAGGGCTTATTTTGAGTCAGGGTCAGATAGCTAAAGGGCCATAAAACTTTGGGGAAACAAACTCATTCTTAGACCCTTATCATTTTATTTGGGGGTATTAGCAAAATAGGTTTCATAGGATTTTATGCATTCTTTCTTAGGCCTGCTGGCCCAAGGGAACCCGCCCTTTCCAGAACAGGGCCGCACCCACCTCCAGCATTGTTTCAGGCTTAAAGCATTATTTCAGGCTTAAGTCAGGCAGGGGAAGTAAGGCAGCCAAAAGATTAGGAGACTTCTTGCAGACAGAATAAGGACTCAGGCTATGTCAAAGCCAAGGGGCAAGGGTCCATCACCCCCTTTCTCCATAGTCACCCAACTCCTTCCTGAGGGCCCTTCGTGACCATGCCTGTCTTAGGTCATCCCTCTCTTGAGGAATCTTACCCATCATTGGCTAACCAGTCATGCACTAGGGGCCAGAGAGGGTGAAATAAAGTGGGCAGAGGCAGTGCTCCTGCCAGCGGGATAAGCTTTGTCTCCATAGTGGCTTAAGGTCTCAAGGTCTCTCACTCAGCCTTAATGATGGGGGGTTACAGCTTCTGAAACCAGGCAGGGTGGCTCCCAACAGTTATTCCATGTGGTCCCATACAACACTGTACATATTTTAACATGCACTTACAACACACTACACTGAGATTTCCTGTTAGATGTATGACTTCTCACATCAGAGTGTGGGCCATGTTTGGTACTAACTCCCTGACACAGTGCAGACACCTGATAAATACTTGTCAAACAACTGAATGACTACTGCCACTGGGAAGAGTCCATGAAAGACATATGGGAAACTGCTCTGTATATTGTTTAGCACCCAACAAAGGTTAACTACTGCATTTATAACTGCATAAGGCCACAGAGCTACAACTACATACAGGGGACTGGTTTTCTGCCCAATCCATACCAGAGCTCTTAGCATTCCATCACATTGCTTAATATGAGTTCAGTAAATAAAGTTGTCACTGTTATTTCTCTATGCAAATAAAATCACTTCCACTGAGTTAAGGAAACCACACAAAATTGTAATATATTGAAATCACCTTAGTTTCAAATTTCTGACTTTTTGATATGAGTAGGAAATTCATACACTCCAAATAATGTCTCTAAAAGAATTATGGACCTTCATTTTTAAAGAATAGTTTCTGGCACATCGAAGTTTCTCTCCCCCCCTTTCTCTCTCTCTTTCCCTCTCTCTAAAAATATAAATAAATAAAATCTTCAGTCAAGATGGAGGGGTAGGTAAACAGGGCTTGCCTCCTCGCACAACCACAGCAAAAATTACGACTAGACTACAAAACAAATTTCACCCAGAATTATCAGAAAATTGAGCTGTATGGAAGTCCAACAACCAAGGATTTAAGAAGCCACATTCATCTACGTGGGTAGAAGGGGCAGAAACACACAGAGAGGCTCAAAGAGGCATGAAGAGACATGGAGAGGCACTGAGAGACACAGAGACATGGAATGGGTAGTCCCACACCCATGCGTGGTGGGTAAAAATCAGGAGGGATACCTCAGGAGTAAGGCACCCCAACCCCACACCAGACCACCAAGCACAGGGTTCCAGCACCAGGAAGATTAGTCCCCATAATGTCTGGCTATAAAACCCAATAAGGGTTACGGCAGCAGGAAACTTTGAATTCACAGGAGTCTTCCCTGAAAGGGCCTGTAATAGACATAGGACTTACGCAGACTCACTCCCTTTGGGCTTTAGCACCACAGCAACACCTGGAAGGGTACCAGTGGAATATGGGAAGAAACCAGTAGCTGGCATCAGGGTGAATGCTGGGAGACAGCTTCCTCCCAGACAAAACCCCAGAGGCCAGGCAGTGGCACTGCCCCCTCTCTGAGCCCTCCCCATGAGCCACAGAGCAGCAACTCAGGTTATCCTGCCCTGGCAATTACCTAAGGCTCTGCCCCATCCAACTTCCTAGTGCACTTTTCTACAATATACCACACTACTAAGACAAGGAGTCAAAGCACCTCCACCTAATACACAGAAACAAACACAGGGAAGTTGCCAAAGTGAGCAGACAAAGAAATGCGGCCCAAATGAAAGAATAGAACAAAACTCCAGAAAAACAACTAAATGAAATGAAGATAAGCAATCTATCAGATGCAGAGTTCAAAATGCTGGTAATCAGGATGCTCAAGGAACTCATTAGGTACTTCAACAGCATGAAAAAGACTCAGGCAGAAATGAAGGTTACACTAACTGAAATAAAGAAAAATTTACAGGAAATCAACAGTGGAAGGGATGAAGCAAAGATTCAAATCAATGATTTGGAACACAAGAAGGAAAAAATACTGAAACAGAATAGCAAGAAGAAAAAAGAATTTAAAAAAATGAGGATAGGATAAGGGGCCTCTGGGACATCTTCAAAAGTACCAATATTCAAATCATAGGGATGCCAGAAGGGGAAGAGAAAAAGCAAGAAATTGAAAACTTATTTGAAAAAATAATGAAAGAAAACTTCCCTAACTGGGTGAAGGAAATAGACATACAAGGCCAGGAAGTACAGAGAGTCCCAAATAAGTTGGATCCAAACAGGGCCAGAACAAGATACATCTAATTAAAATGCCAAAGGTTAAAGATAAAGAGAGAATCTTAAAAACAGCAAGAGAAAAGCAGAGAGTTACCTACAAGGAGTTCCCATAAGACTATCAGCTGATTTCTCAAAAGCAACTTTGCAGGCAAGAAGGGACTGGCAAGGAGTATTCAAAGTAATGAAAAGCAAGGACCAACAACCTAGATTACTCTATCCAGCAAAGCTATCATTTAGAATGGAAGGGCAGATAAAGTCTTCCCAGACAAGGGAAAGCTAAAGGAGTTCACCATTACCAAGCTATTATTATATAAAATGGTAAAGAGACTTATTTAAGAAAAAGAAGATGATCAAAACCACGTACATTAAAAAGGCAATAAACTCACAAATATCAACAATTGAATCTAAAAAACAAACTAAGCAAACAAGTGCAACAGAAACAGAATCATAGATATGAAGATCATTTGGAGAGTTATCAGGTGAGAAGGGGAAAGAGGAAAATGTGGGAAAAGGCACAGGGATTAAGAAGTATAAAATAGTAGGTACAAGAGAGATACGGGGAGGTTAAGAGTACTATAGGAAATGGAGAAGTCAAAGAACTAATATGTGCGACCCATGGACATGAACTAAATGGAAGGACTATTGGAGGGAATCGGGGGTACCAGCAGAGGGGGGCAAAGCGGGAAAATCTGGAACTGTAATAGCAAAACTAATAAAATATATTACATAAAAAGAATATTTCCTTTGGGCCCTGGCTGGTGTGGCTCAGTTGGTTGAGCATCATCCTACAAACCAAAAGGTCACCAGTTGATTCCCAGTCAGGGCACATATGGGTTCAATCCCCAAAAGAAAACCAATGGATGCTTCTTTCTCACATCGATGTTTCTCTTCCTCTCTTTCTTCCGCCCTTCCTCTATCTCTACAATCAATAAAAGAAAAAAAATTTGGAAAAAAAAAGGAAGCATTTAAAAAAAAGAATATTTTTTGCCCTGGCTGATGTGGTTTAGTGGATTGAGTGCAGGCCTGTGAATTGAAAGGTCTCTGGTTTGATTCCCAGTCAGGGCACATGCCTCGGGTGCAGGCCAGGTCCCCAGTTGGGGGCATGCAGCAATCATTGCCATTTCTCTCACACATCAATGTTTCCCTCTCTTTCTTTCTCCCACCTTCCCCTCTCTCTAAAAGTAAATTAAAAATAAAATCTTAAAAAAAAGAATATTTTCTTTGGGCCAGATGTTGTTTGTGAATAATAGAACATGACACTTTCATCTTTGGCACTGAAATCATCATACCCATGTGCTCAGAGTATAGGGAACCATGTGTTGGTGAAAAATGAGATGGGAAAGTTTTCAAATGAAGGTGTTAAATCACAAATTACAAAACCAAAATGCCCAAGTGGTGGTAAATATGTCTTAAACTTCTCACTATTCAGATTATGTTAGAGCTTTTCTATAACCTTTAAGTCTTTGACTGCAAAACTGAAGGGCATATAGTGTTGGTTTTCTATTTCAGAATGATTCATGGGGTGTCACAATGGGGCCCATTTCCCTTACCCTCATTTCCATTCTAAGTTTTAATGGGAAGCAATCTTGTAGAGAGAAAAATAGAAAATTGATAATTTACTAAAACTTAAGTCAACACAAATCCAATTCAACTAGAAATCTCTCACTATAGTGGTTAAGAACATGGACTTTGAAGATAGACCCAGCCTTCCAACCTTGATGTTTGAACTTTGGCAAAATATATAACTTATTTGAGCCTTACTTTCCTCATTTCTAAATTGAGTGGCTATACTCACTAAATTAGCTAGGGTAATTGTAGTGTATATTTATTCTCTTATCAGACAAAAGCAGCACACTTTTTCTGGGAAGTATTTCTCCTCTATGGTGGGAATTAGAGCTTCCATGGTCCAGTGGTAGGTACCTGAAACCAACTAGGTTAACCATGGAGTTTTCACAGGACTGTTCAATTGAAAGCCAAAGACAGTAAGTCTGAGCCCTTCCCTGAAGCAAGGATGACAGGCAGGAGTTGTAGGAGCCATGCTTTCTGACATGTGGAGATAAGTGACCTACGAGAACAGTGTTGCTGATGAGGGAGAAGTAAACTTGAGAGAGGAAGAGAGAGAGGAGTTCACATCCCAGGAATTCATGAGGCCCAGATGCACTCCTACTACGCCCACACAGAAGCTCCATTTCTTTAACAGGACCCTTTCTCCTGTCTGTTCATCCACTCCCTTCCTTAATCAGTAAGCCCTTAGGACATCAGATTCTAGTCAGTATCAAACTGTCTTAAGAACAATGCCTCAGGTCTGTTGACCACAGAAATAGAGTTCTGGTGAAGCTAAAGATAACATCTTGACTTCAACTGTGTTTCAGCCCCAGCCCCAGGAACAACCTGACTCTACAGACCACACTGTCAAAAACCAGATGCAACAAACACCAGTGCTGACATCAGGACCTAACACAGTGATTAACTACTACCTACCCTGGGCCCTACCCATCAGTAGCCACCATGATTAATGATTTTCCCTATATAACCCATCCCCTGGAAGCCATTGGAAAGCCAGGTCTTTGAGCGTGAGCTTACCTGGGACCCCAGGTTTGGCACCATTTCCTCATCTAATAAAACCCTACTTTCTTTCCTGCAAACTCCTGTTCACGTTCAACTGGGCTTTAATGAATGCAGGGGAACGGACACATCAGTCCCATAACACTACCCTTTCCATGTGTACAAGAATGCCCCCCTTTTCAACTCAGTTACTTCAAAGTGGATCTCTGTCACTTTTAACCAACAGAACCCTACCAAATACAGCACTTAGCACAATACCTGAAACACTGTAATTCAATGCACTGAAGTTATCATTTGTTCAGATAATTGTATTAGCACTCCTCCCTCTACTTCCCTACTTCACATAAAGATGAAAAATTAAGATGCCTAAATAAAAGCTTGCATTAGAAATTTAGTACAAATAATAAGCTTCACGATATCACTTAGAATTCCTCTCCATTTAACTAAACTTTCTACATCTTTTCTGGCTAAAACTAGCATTTATGCTGTATGCAATATTCTACAGAGAATTTCCATGTAACAGCATTGTCCAATAGAAATATAATACAAGTCACATATATGACTCATATATGTAATTTTAAAGTTTCTAGTAGCTATTTTTTAAAAAATGAGAAACAAGTGGGTTAATTTAAATAATATACTTTATTTAATTCAGTGAGTACAAACTATTGCCATTTCAACAATAGTTAACAGAAACAAGTAATCAATGAGATACTTTATATTTTTGCAAACTAAGTTTTCAGATTCCAGGGTGTATTTCATACTTACAGCACATCTCAATTTGGACTAGCCACATTTGAAGTGCTCAACAGCCAACTTATAGCTAGTATTAAATAGCATACATGTAAAATGTCTCAGTCAACCTTCGCAGCAACTGTAAGAAGACAACCTTTTGTGATTATGGATGAGAAATTAAAACGAAGAAATTAAGTAATCTGTACATACATGTACAGACGCTCACACATGTGGGGTCTCTGACTCATGTATGCAGGGTTCCCATATATATATATATATTAAATTTGATTCTTTTTCTTTTGCTAATCTATCTCATGTCTATTTGATCATTAGACCAGCCACCAAAAACCTTGATGGAAAAGGAGAGTTTGTTCCTCCCCCACAGATGGTGCTATGAGCAGGGTAACTCACTGGCTGGAGCCCTGCACTCCCCCTTGAGGCTGCTGCAGATGAGGAGATCCTGGGGCATGTGACACAGGCAGGCATAAAGATGTCTTGCATTAAACGCCTGCTTGCTTGTACCATAGGCTTAACTTTGGGAGGCCACCTGCATCACCACTGCTGAAATCAGATACAACTGTTTACCTGAAATGAACTATTCTCAAGATTGAGACGGGTTTGATGAGATAGAACAATCTACCAACCCAACTTCCGGAATGTGAAACTTCCAGGAAAGTTTCAGAGGAGGGAACTATGGGGTCCAGAAGAGTCACCTGAGATATGTCTCTGTGGTATGCAGATTATTTTGAACTAAAAACAAAGGTGACTAAAGTCACCTTTGGCCAAAGGCTCAGGAGAAACTTCTGCCCTTCCCTTTAACTACCTAGAAGAACTTGAATTAGGGGACTTGCCCATAGTAAGAGATTACCAGTGACAACCTTTCCACCCACCTATTTTGGCAGGCAGGGAAAACTCATGTTTACTAAACATCTGCTCTTCTTATCATCCTGCAATGACCCTTTGAAGCCCCCCGTGGTACCTTACCTCAGCCCTGCCTCAGGAGGTCATACAGACCTCAAGCCCCCTTTCTATCTTGAACCTCTCATACACGTGGGATCTCTGACTCTCTTATGTATGTGGGGTTTCCATACATGTGTATGTATTAAATTTGGTTATTTTCTCTTGCTAAAAAGAAAGAAAGAAATCTGTTCATAGTCAATAGCTAATTGGTACAAAGCCTGGGCTCAAACCTTGGTTTTTGACCTTCAAATTTATGTTCCTTGTTGTGTTGCCTGTACAATAGGAGCTGATGTTCAACATGACCCTGAAATATAACCAGATCGATTAAATAAATTAATAATGATGTGGCCTCAACTGTAAGAGCACTGGACAGGTGGTCTCTAGGTTACCAGGGTCATATTTTCTGACTGATCACTTCGGACATACAGCCTGCCAATGGGACAGAGTAGCTCATAGGGAACCCCCACAACCCCATGCTTCCCTGTAGCTATTGTTTGATGAATACAATTCATCTCTCCCTGTCACCAATGGATATGTTCCCTCCAGCCCACCTTCTTCTCTAACAAGCTATTACTTTGTTCACAGAATCAAAATCAAAATCTTTGCAAATAAAATTGTTTGCTGAAATGGTCAGCAATGCCCTTCAACATAACTTATGTAAATGAGTCCAGCAAAAAAATGGTTTCTCTAAGCAACAGGGAGAAATGGAGAACACAGAGCCTCATGTACTGCCAATGTCCCAACCTCCCACCATTTACAACGAGGAGACTGCCCTTTCCTACGCAGTTACAGTTCACAGGTTAGGCTTTCCGGAGAAAAATGGGCATTACTGATCTATCTTAACCATTACAATTTTCTCTGGACCTTTTCACACATAATCCATTGTTTTTCTTTGTAACAGCAAATGAATTCTTTGATGGCAGAATGTCAATCCTGAAAATTAACAAGAAACTTTCTTTTTAAGGGAGCTGTGTGAAAGTGCTTAGCATAGTGCCTGAACATAGCAATTATGTTGGTGTCCTTTGCACAACAGAGCAAACCATGCTGTCAAGGGAGATTTAATGCCTAGGAAAACAACTACAACATCATGTTAAGGGAAAATTAATGGAACACAAACCTGATTTTAAAATGTGAATCATACTCTTCTAAAAAAAAGAAAAGGAAAAGTCTTCCTTTATATGTGCACAAAAAAACAATAAAAGGAAATACACTAACATACTGACAATAATTATCTCCCAGTAGTGGTAATAGAAATGATTTGAAGAATGTTTATTTTTCTATGTTCCAGAAGACTATTTAGAAAAATGGCTGTAATCATTCACTCCCCACCTTCTTCACCCACTCTGTGGTACCCACACCACTCTGCAACATTACTTCTCATTACCTCTCAAGAGGTAGAGTCTACTTCCACAATTCTTGAATCTGAAATGGCTTATAACTTGCTTTTAACAACAGAGCACTGAATAGCCCACCCCTCAATTCATGTTATAGCCATCAAGTCCAATGTGATGGTATTTGGAGATGGGGGCTTTGAAAGGTAAACAGGTTTAGATGAAGTCATGAAGGTGAGCCCCCTATGATGGGACTAGCATCCTTGTAAGAAAAAAAAAAGACCAGAGCTCCCTCTTTCCCTGTCATGTGAAGACACAGCAAGAAGGTAGCCTTCTACAAGGCGGGAAGAGGATTGTCACCAGGAAACTGAATCTGCCAGCACCTTGATACTGGATTTCCCAGTCTCCAGAACTGTAATAAATAAATGTCTATGGTTTAAGCCACTTAGTCTTATGGCATGGACCAAGAAAAAGGGGAAGTAATATTGTACCAGTTCTGAGCCTACACCCAAGAGGCCTTGTAGACTTCAGCTCACCGGACTTCCACTCACTGGACTTCTGCCTGCTCTTCTGGCTTCTCTTCTCCTCCTCCAGGAGAAGGAGCCCCAGCTAGTCTGTCACAGCATGGGAAAACACACGGGGAAGCTGGCCGAGTTACCCCAGGCCTGTGAGTGAGCCTCACTGACCAAAGCTGAGCTTGGCCCAGATCAGAAGAACTGCCTAGCTCAGCCTATACCTACCGGTCTGCAGAATTGTGAGCTGACTAAATGTACATTATCTTAAACCACTAAGTTTTGGGGTCATTTGTTATGCAGCCATAACCTAATTAACACATATATGTATTTTCCCAAACCTGATACATAGGTATTTTTCAAAGTTTCTATAGTGAAAAGCATAACGTTTGTGTAATTTAAAAAAAATAAAGAAAGAAAGAAAACTAACTCCATTTGTAAATAGGAACGGAGATAGATAAAATACAGATCTAGGTTCAAATCCTGACTCCACCATCCAATTGCTGTATTAGCCAAGTTATCCAAAACATATCACACTTATCTAATATGACCTACCTCATAAAAATGCTTTTTAATCAAAGGTGATAATACTTACAACATGTAGTACAGTTAGCTTAATGGGTACTCAGTTCATCCCAGATACCTTCCTCACGTTCTCCTTCCTCATATTCCCAGCAATATAGCTCAGATTTATCCCATTCCAGCATACGATGCTGTAGGTCACTTTTTATTCTTATTTCATATTCAACTCATTTCCCAGATAGAATAAGCGAAGTTACTAAAAATCAATTTAGTTATGTCCTCATGTACCCTTTGCTTTAGATAAAGGAATGCTATAACTAACTACTCCCTGGACATTTATAAAAATTTAAACCATGCCAAAAATTTGAAAGAATTTCACATGAAAAATACCCAAATATCTAATACCTAGGTTCAACAATTGAAAACATTTCACCAGTTTGCTGTATCTAGATATTTGAGGAGCTTTCCTTTTTGCTGAACTTACTGAAGATGAATTGAGACATATTTACCTCTCAGCTCTTCACTATGCATCTCCCAAAAATGGACTTCTCTGACACAACCACAGATTAATAATAATTCCCTAAGGCCATCTAATATCCCATCTACACCCAGATATCCCCAATTGTTCCAAAAATGTCTTTTACAATAGCATATCTTTAATAATAGCTTATTTTAAATAAACATGACACTTACAGTACTTTGAGGTACATATTATTATTCCCATTTATAGTGGAAAAAATTAAGCTGAGAATGCTAATTGGCCCTGCCAAAGATCACACAGGTAAGGACTTGTAGAAAAGTCATTATTTAAACTTATTCAGTATTTAACTGTTTCAATAGATCAGGCTGACAGGTAAACAAATGTATTTAAATTTTTTTAAATCATACACTCTAAAATAATAAAGTTTTTATAAGAAAATACAAAACAATATCTATTTATGACATTGGGGCAAGCCAAGATTTCTTAAACAGGACCCAAAAAGTAGTGATATAAAGCAAAAATTAACAAAGTGTACTACATCAAAATTTTTCTGATCATCAAAAGACATTTTAAAAAATGAAATACAAGCCACACATGAGAGAAGAGTTTGCAATACACAGATCCAAAGGACTCATATCCAGAATATATAATTCAATAAGAAATCTTCAAATCAATAAGAAAAACACAGACAATCCACTAGAAAATTTGCAAAAGTCATAATCAGGTCTTTTTCACATACCAAAAAAACATAAAAATGACTAATAAACTTCTGGAAAGGTTTTTAATCTCAGATTTACCATGGAAACTTGAATTAAAATTACAATGCTATATACTCCTACACACCCACCAAAATGGCTAAAATTCAAAAGACTGACAGTATCAAATGTTGGTAAGGATGTGGAGCAAGTAGGTATCACATACAATCCTGATGGGAGTAAAACATGGTACAACAACTTTGTAAAACTGGCATTATCTACTGAAGTATAATGTACTCACACTCTATGACCTAGTAGTTTCTCTCAATATATAACCAACAAAATATGTACAGATGTACACCAAAAGACATATTAGAGAGTGTTCATAGTGGTGCTTTTTGTAATATGCCAAAACTAGAAATTACCCAAATGTCTGTCAAAATTAAAATAAAATTAGTAAAGTGATTAATTCACTCGAAGGAATACTGTATAACAATGAGAATGAATGAACTACAAGTACCACACAAAACAGCACTGGGCAAAAGAAACTAGAACAAAAGATTATATACAGAATGATTCCATTTATATAAAATTCAAAAACAAGCAAAACTCTGCAGTGTTAGACCTGAGATCAGTAGTTACTCCTAGCAGGAGTGGGAGGATGGGTAGTGACTGGAAGAGATTCTGGCTTGCTAGTAACGTCCTGCTACTTCATCTGGAAGCTTGTTTCACAAGTGTATTAACTTTACAAAAATTCAACAACCTGTCCACTTAAAGCTGCATGTATTTTTACTCAAACTTAATTTAAAAGTTTGTTTAAAAGTTTGATATTCTCAGGACATAATCATACTCACAATTCAATATGCAGAATTCTGAAGCCAAAATGTACCAGTTCATCTCCTGAGAAGATTAAATATGCCTATTTGTGTAATGTCCTTATTTACTTTTATATATTACTAATCTGCCCTTTTCCAGTGCTGTCATTAGTTAAAAATTTCTCATGCTAGAGTTAAGCTTCTGGATCTTACTTTTCCTTCAAACTTTTTAACCCTTTTTTAATGAATTCAGAGGAACCTAGCAACAATTTAGGAAGACTAAAAACAGAATCAAGAAAGCTAGCAAAAACAGAATCAAGTAAGCTGGCAAGCTGGCTTACAATACAGAATCCCCTAAGAACTCAAGATTTGACAGAACCCCCACCTCAGTGATGTGGCGAGGGGTGAAGGCAGAGCCTCATTGCACCCCAACCCTCGCTCATGCAACTGGGCAGGTGTCATTCCCCAATCCCAGCAGAAGACCAGAGGTTTATTCTGTGGAGAGACCATCAAGAGGCTCACTGGACAACGGAATGTCAGGCACAGTTTAAGGCTAAGGAATTAAAATAAATGTTGACTTTCTGACTGCTAAGACCTCCAGCATTCACAGGATGTGTTTGCATCCTGTTCAAAGACATTAAATGGCAGAGCAAAAGGAGGCAGGCAAACAGGAAAGGACTTACTCTTCACTTAAACTTTGAAGATTAATAAAATGAGCCTCTTCCCCCAAGATTAAAAAGATAAAATGAATAAAAGGAAATACATTGCAAGCAGGAATAAATAGCCATTACTGGACAGTCACTGAGGAAGTACCTTCAAGTAAGCACGAAAAGGAGCGAGGCCAAAATGAACTATTATTGTATCTCATTACTCCACTCATTTAGGAACTATAATATAATACCATTCTTAATTATGTTGCACATATGCTCATAATCCCCTCCATTTTTTACATTGTGCTCCCTCATTTGCCTGCAATTTTTGAATAGACTTTTAATTTCTTTTAAGATCATTTTCTAGCAAATCTACCATTATAAATATCTGATTTTAAGTGCACTAATATAACTGGCACAGTAATATGCACGGTACTTCCACTCCATTCACTCTTTTATCCACTCTTTCACTAAAAATTCATACATTCACTCATCAGTTTGTGCATTTTTACATGAGACAGGGATAATTTAAAGATAACTTTCAAAATACAATTTTCAGCTGGGCATTAACTCTCAATGTGGCAGTTTCCGCTTTTGTCTAAAGAGACACAACAGCACATTGAACATAAGTTGTGGGATCAAAGAAACCTGTGTTGAGATCCTGCATCTACTACCTACTAGTTTTGAGTAGATTATTTCCTGATTCTGATCTTCAATGCTTTAATCAATAAAATGGGTATATTAATACCTGCCTCTCATAATTATTGCTCATATCAAATTAGATAAAATACACTAAGCATTTAGCATAATGTTAGTACATAGTATAAGGTAAGTAAGCAGCAAATTATTTCCTTTTTATTTAAATCACTTTTTATTTTTTCATTACACTTAACATAGAGTATTATATTAGTTCGGGTGTATACCCAGTGATTATATAACTTACTAAGTGATCATCTTCATAAATCTTGTGCCCCTCTGACAGCATATATAGTTATAAGAATATTATTGACTACATTCCCTATGCTGTACTTTACATCCCCATGACTATTCTGTACCAACCAATTTGCATATCTTAATCCCTTCACCTTTACACCCACCCCGAAAACTCCTTCCCATCTGCCAACTGTCAAAATCTTCTTTGTATGTATGAGTCTGTTTCTGTTCTGCTGCTTTGCTTATTTTGTTTTTCACATTCAATTCCCGATAGATATATATTTATTGCCATTTTATTGGCCACATTCTTGTTCTTTTTTTTTTTCAAACTCTTCTTCTTAAAGAAGACCCTTTAACATTTCATGTAATACTGGTTTAGTGGTGATGAACTCCTTTAGTGTTTTTCTTGTCTGGAGGCTCTTCATATGTACTTTGATTCTAAAGGATAGCTTTTCTGGTTGGACTAATATTGGTTATAGGTCCTTGCTTTTCATCACTTTGAATATTTCTAGCCAATCTCTTCTGGCCTGCAGTTTCTGTTGAAAAATCACATAGTCTTATGGGGCCTCCCTTGTAGGAAACAAACTGCTTTTCTCTTGCTGCTTTTAAGATCCTCTCTTTGTCTTTCGCCTTTTGTATTTTAATTACAATGTGTCTTTGTGTGAGCAATTTTAGGCTAATCTTGTTTGGGACTCTCTGTGCTTCCTGGGCTTATATATCTATTTCCTTCACTAAGTTAGGGAAGTTTTCCATCATTATTTTTTCAAATAGGTTTTCAATTTCTTGTCTCTATTCTCCTTCTGGCACCCTCATGATGCAAATGCTGATATGCTTGAATTTATCTCAGAAGCTCCTTATGCTATCTTCATTTTTTGTATATCTTTTTAAATTATGTTTTATTGATTACGCTATTACATTTGTCCTGAAATTCCCCCTTTGTCCCCTCCACTCAGCCTCCCCCGACTCCATCAGGCAATCCCCTGACCATTGTTCATCTCCATAGGTATAAGTTCTTTGGCTACTCCATTTCCTGTACTGTACTTTACATCCCCATGGCTATTCTGTGACTACCTATTTGTACTTCTTAATCCCCTCACCTCTTCACCCATTCCCCCACACATCCTCCCATCTGGCAGCAATCAAAATACTCTCCATATCCATGATTCTGTCTCTGTTTCTTTTGTTTGCTCAGTTTGTTTTTTAGATTCAATTGTTAGTAGATATGTATTTACTGCCATTTTATTGTTCATAGTTTTGATCTTTTTCTTAAATAAGTCCCTTTAACATTTCATATAAAAATGGTTTGGAGATGATGAACTCCTTCAGTTTTTTCTTGTCTGGAAAGCTCTTTATCTGTCCTTTGATTCTAAGTGATATCTTTGCTGGGTAGAGCAATCTTGGCTGTAAGTATCTGCATTTCATGACTGAATATTTCTTGTGAATCCCTTCTAGCCTGCAAAGTTTCTTTTGAGAAATCAGCTGACAGTCTTATGGGGACTCCTCTGTAGGTAACTAGCTTCTTTCTTCTTGCTGCTTTTCAAATTTTCTCTTTATCTTTAACCTTTAGCATTTTAATTAATTTGTCTTGGAGTGGGCCTCTTTGCATCCATCTTATTTGGGGTTCTCTGTGCTTCCTGGACTTGCATGTCTATTTCCTTCACCAAATTAGGGAAGCTTTCTTTCATTATTTTTTTCAAACAGATTTCCAGTTTCTTGCTCTTTTTCTCTTCTCCTGTCACCCCTATGATGTGAACATTGGAATACTTGAAGTTGTCGCAGAAGCTGCTTATATGACCCTCATTTTTTTTGGAATCTCTTTTCTTCTTGTTGTTCTGCTTGGTTGTTTTTGCTTTCTTATATTCCAAATCATCAGTTTGATTCTCAGCTTAATCCACTCTGCTGTTGTTTCCCTAAAAATTGTTATTTCAATTACTGTATCCTTCCTTCCTTCCTGACTGGATCTATTTTATGCTGCAGAGGTCCTCACTAAGTTCCTTAAGCATCCTTATAACCAGTGTTTTGAGTGCTGCAGCTGATAAATTGCTTATCTCCATTTTGTTGATCTTTTCTGGAGCCGTGATCTGTTCTTTCGTTTGGACCAGGATTTTTGCCTCCTTGTTTTGGCAGCCTCCCTCTGTTTATTTCTATGTATTAGGTAGAGCTGCTTTGACTCTGTGTCTTGACAGTGTGGCCTCATGTAGCAGGTGTCCTGCAGGGTCCAGTGGCACAGCCTCCCCTATCACCCAGGTGGGTACTCGATGTGAGCCCTTTGTGTGGGCTGAGTACACCCTCCTCTTGTAGTTGAGCCTTGGTTGCTACTGGCAGATCAATGGGAGAGATTTACACAGGCCAGTCAGCTGTAAGGATGGGCTGTGACCACTTATCACCAACCTCCACCCTCCATGGAGGATCAGCTGTGCAGGGGTAGGATGGTGGTGCTCTGATGTGATCTGTATCTGTCCACTGCGTGCGCTGACCCTGGGGTTTCCTGAGTGGTGCAGGCCAAGGTCAGCTCCCATCAGTGTTTTGCCTAGGGCCACTGAGTTATAAATCAATCTGAGATGGCTGCTACTTATCCTGGGCTTAGAGATTCCCATGTGAAGCCAAGCTGTGAATCTAGGCTGGCTGCTGCTAGTTTGGGGCCTGGGGCTCACTGAGGCCAGTTGTTGCTTGTTTGAGAGGATTTAGGAAGTTGTTAAGTATGAACTGTGAACCAGCTATTCATATGGAACAGCAGCTTGGATGGACCCATAAATTGGGTGTGGTGGAATCTCTAAGGATCTCCAAGGTGGGTCAAACAGTGTTAGCCAGGCTAATGGAGTCTCAGACATGGCACCAGCTTGCCAGCTCTCTAGGAAGAGGGTTAAGAAAAGGGACAATGGCCTCTGCTTGCCTGGATGCCAGAGACTTCAGTTTCTCCGTGCATGCCAGTGGAGCCTTTTGAGCTGCTACCCTGGTGCTGGAGCTCAGAGGGAGTGAGTCTGAATAGTTGAGTCCATATGTGAGTTCTTTAAGAGGAACTTCTTGAGAGTCCAGCAGTTTCTTCTACTGACTCAATCCTTCCTGAGTTGTGCAGCCAGAAGTTATGGGACTTATGTTTCTGGCACTAGAACCCTGGCTAGAGTCCCTAGTGTGTCATTGGGACTCCTCACTCCTGAGATATCCCTCCCAAGCTTTTATCTACCACATGTGGATGTGGGACCAGCCCGTTCTGCACCTGCACCCCTCCTACCAGTCTGGATGAATGTGGTTTCATTAATTCCATAGTTGTCAGCCTTCTATTCAATTTGATTTCTGATGGTTCTGAGTGATGTTTGTTCTTTTAGTTGGAATGTTGATATGGTTGTGCAAAAAGGTGAGCCATGTCTGCCTATGCTGCCATCTTGATCAGAAGTCTCTTTTTTCTTTTTGCCATTCTGATTGGGTCTTGTTTGCTTCCCTATATTCCAAATCAGTGATTTGATTCTCAGCTTCATTTATTGTACTGTTGACTCCCTGTACATTATTCTTCATTTCAGTTAGTGTATCTGTCATTTTTTACTTTTCTTTTCTATGGTTTCCATGTCCTTTTTTTTAATGCTGTTAAAGTTCTAAGTTCATTGAGAATTCTTATAACCAGTTTTCTGTACTCTGCCTCTAGTAGATTGTTGGTCTCCCTTTAATTTAGTTGTTTTTTCTGGAATTTTGTTCTGTTCTTTCATTTGGAATATGTTTCTTTGTCTCCTCATTTGGCAGCCTTCCTGTTTGTGTCTCTGTATTAGGTAGAGGTACTGTGTCTCCCAGGCTTGGTAGAGTGGCCTAATGTAGTAGGTGTTCTGTATGGTCCAGTGGCACCACCTCCTCAATCACCCAAGCTGGGCACTCCACATGCACCACCCTCCCATCCCTTTGTGGGCTGTGTAACCCTACTCTTGTAGTTGAGCTTTGATTGCTATTGGCACATCAATGAGAGGGATTTACCCCCTTCAAGGACTAGCTGCAATCACCAACCACCAATCATCCTGGAGTATCAGCTGTGCAGGGGTCCAACCCATAGAGCAGGACTTACTTCAGCAGGGCTCTGGTGTGTGCTGAGTCCACCTCTTGAGTGTGTCTCTTGTGGAGGTGGTTGGGTAGTGCTTCAACATGGTCTGAAGCTGCCCCCTGGGAATGCTGGCTCTGGGTCCTCCTGGGAGGCACAACCCAAGATCAGCCACCACCTATGTTCTTCCCAGGGTCACCCGATATAAACTGCAAAGTAATCTGTAGATGGCTGCTACTTGTGCTGGGCTTGGAGGTGCCCAGGCAAGGCCAAGCTGTGAACCAAGGCTGGATGCTGCTAGTGCTAGCTAGGCCCGGGCCACTTATAGTGAGATATCAGGCACAATGATGCCTGAGGTTGCTTGCTTCAGAGACTTAAGCAAGGTCTGAAGCACGAGTCAAGACAGGCCATTTGTATGGAAAAGCCACTGGAAACAGCTTGGGTGGGCCCACAGGTTGGCAATGGCAGGTTCTAATGGAATCACCAAGTTGGGGTGAGCCTGGCTGATGAAGACTCACATATGGCACCCACCTGCTGGCTCTTGGTGTGTATAGGGGAGGCAGCTCAGAAAAGGAAAAATATCCTCTGGCAGCACTTTCGTCTGACTGAAAGCTGTCCCCCCAGTTCTTGCCTTGATGTCAGATAATACAGTTCCATATATCTCTGGTGGCTTTCTAACTGCTGCCCTAGCACTGCATTCAGAAGGAGTCCAAGTAAGTCCATGCATGGGCCCTTTAAGAGGAATGCCTGGGACTCCAGAAGCCCTCCATTTCACTCAGCCATAATCCTCGCTGGTTTTTACAGCCAGAAGTTATGGGGACTTCTCTTTCTGGCACTGGAACTCTGAACTGGGGGGACTCATTGGAACTGAGACCCCTTGCTCCTCAGGGGAGACCTCTGTATTCAAGATCTCTTGATTATTATCCATCACACGTGGGTATGGGTCAAGCCTGTTTGGTGTCTCTGCCCCTCTTACCTGTCTTAATGTGCCTTCTTCTTTAAATCCCTAGTGCAGCCAGATTTCAGGTGGCTATTAAAGATGGTTGTTCTGTAGTTTAGTTGTAATTCTGATGTGGTTGTGGGAAGATGCAAATACCATGTTTACCTACACCACTACCTACACCACCATTTTGACTGGAAGTCTCTGTAACTTCTTTCTTAAATTTATTAGCAACCTACTTTCTATAGCTAAGACTTTAAATTTGTATGCATCACCTCATTGGAGTTACACTAAGCCCAACAATTCCTCTCATTATTTCTGCCATAGTTTCCCACATTTATCAAACAAAATGAAAAAGATGGTGGTCCATGGGTTTTTCAATCATAAGAAGTGATCTGTAGATGATCACAAAAACAAACAAACTCAGATGGCCACTGTTCTATCCAACTTGGAATTTTGCTACTCAAATGACTAATGCAGAGTACTAATTAACACAATGAAAATTAGGTTCTGGTTTTGTGGGAGAAAAATGCACACACAGTAAGAGTCAGTTTCATGCAGCCCATGCTCATCAGTCCCCCAAGCTGCAGGTGGGGGATACATGAAATGATTCCATAAATGTATTGTGGGCATCACCTTTGTTTTGGGGGGTTTTTTAAAAAGATTTTATTTATTTAATTTTTTAGAGAGAGGTGAAGGGAGGGAGAAAGAGAGGAAGAGAAACATCAATGTGTGGTTGCCTCCCATGCATGCCTCACTGGGGGTCTGGTCCACAACCCAGGCATGTGCCCCAACTGGGAATGGAACTGTCTACCCTTTGGTTTGCAGGTTGCACTCAATTCACTTAGCCACACCAGCTGGGGAAGACATCACCTTTGTGACAAGAACAGTGCAATGTGAAATGACTAATTAAGGTGAGTCAGTGACTGGACTGTAAGTAGGAAAATTTCAGATTTCTTAACTTCTAGAACAATAGATTTTTCATTCCACCTGGATGCCTCATTTCTTTAAAAATCTAAAATAATCTTCCAGGCCACCAAAATAAACAAGGAACGTTATTTTAAAAAAGAAGAATAAAAGAAAAAGTCAAGATGTACCCTATCTACTATATTACTTATTTACTCTGGAATGTCAATTATCATCCTAAAGCAAAATATATTTTCCTATTAAGTGGAGTTTGGTTAAAAGCACCGGTGTCTAAATCTCCTTTAAAAAAAAACTGAAGGCCAAGTTAGTATTATGAAATATTAGTAATTTAATAGTATTTTTCAGACACTAAAAATGTGGAAAGGTAGTCATGTTAAGTGAAAAAAACAGATCTCAACAAAGTAAAGCACTTTTATGGATACACAAGTATATCACAGAGAGGGAATACACTCAAATTTTTTCTATCCTTGCCAAAGGACATGCTTATTGATTTTAGAGAAGGAGGAAGGGAGGGAGAGAGACAGGGTGAAACATTGATGTGAGAGACACACATTGATAGGTTGCCTCTCATACATGCCCAACCGGGGACCGAATCTACAACCTAGGTGCCCTGAGCAGGAATCAAACTGGTAAATTTTTGGTTTACAGGATGATGCTCCAACCAAGGAATCATACCAACTAGGGCCCACACTCAAATTTTAACAGCAATTATCTCCAAGGGATGGAATAATAAATGGTTCTTATAGGTTTTCTCTGAGCTTTTGTGGTTTTCACAGTTTGCTTTTGGGAACATACATACTTTTTAATTACAATGTATTGAGTACCTACTATGTGGCAGGCAGTTGCTAGATTCTTCTACTATATTATTTTTAATCTCATAACTACCCTATAAGCTGGGTATTACTATTTCAGTTTTGAAAATGAGGAAACTGAGGATCCACTTAAGAGGAAGGATCCAAACGCAGCTCCCTTGCTTTCCCTTCCTTTCCCTTCCTTTCCCTCTCCCATTCTCCTTTTCTTCATTCTTTTTTTTCTTTCCTCCCTCCATTTTACAGTATGTATTGAAGGCCTATGATGCACCAAAATTTAACCTACTAATTAAAAGTATGGGAAGGGACATGAAAGGAAAAACACAAAATGTTAGGAATGTGTTATAAAGCAAGGCATAGGGAGGGGACTGTAGTCAGAGAAAGCCTTCCAGGGGAAGCAACTATTTGAAAAAGGAGAGGAACTGAAAGAGGAAGGGAAATATATTCCAAGTGGGAGAAACAGAATGTTCGAAATTCAAAATCTAGCCTTTGAAGAAGTAAAACAAATCAGAATGACTTAATGACATACCGCCAATTCAAAGCCAAGCTATATGTGTGTGCCACTGCACGTATGCATGTCTGTATATGCATACGTGTGTGTGTGTGTGTACAAAATACCCTCACCACATCCTCAGCAGGCCAAGTCCCATAGGGGCAGGAGGGAAAAAGAAGACACCTCCCACTGTTTCTTTCTCCTGCCCTCCCCACAACCCCAATTAAGGTAAGTCTGCTCTCCTGCATCCCCCTCTCTTGAGAGCCCTCTCCTGTAACAGTGGTTTCCAAATTTTACCATTCAACTTGCAGCCGCAGGAGGCAGGAGTCGCAGCTGGGTTCATTCTCTGTACCAACACCCCCACCCCCAGTTTGGAGAAAGTATTCTAAATTTAAACCATACAGCACCAAACTAAAAATGGCTTAGAAAGGGAAACAAAGTACCTTGTGTTGGGCTGTTGTTGAATTTCACAGGCACAAATTACCCTTTTTTCTAAGCATATGCAGTCAAATGATTCTTAGGTATTAAAATAACCATCTCCAAGTTCACATGAGATCAAAGTATCTCTTTTCAAATGACCAGGGAAGCGGTTTAAGAGGGCAAAAAAAGAGTTGGGAGTTAATGATGACTCATGCGGGATGCATTTGGGGTTGTGAGAATGTCATCCAGCTCCAATGCTAGTGCATTCTGGATTTTTCCTCATTCCCTTCCAGAATTAACCCATTAGGAAAGTAAGACAGAACTAATCACAGGCCTAAGGGTCAGTCCCTACTATATGACACACTCCCTCCAAACCCAAAATAATTTTTTCTTTCTAAGCTTCAGTTTCCTCATCCCTAGTCATTCTGCAACTGGACACTGAACCTGATCAGTGGTTCTCAAGCTTTTTTGTCCTCAGCCCTTTTTTTGTATTTAACAACATAACATTAGTTCGTTTTAAAATTTCCAATGAAATGTAATAGACATACTGAAGTATGATCAAATCATGTGTTTTAGCTCAATGAATTTTCACAAACGGTACCTAAAAAACCAGCAACCAGATCATGTACCAGAACATTACCAACATTGGAGTAGAGAAACACATCTGAAAAATAAGTGCTTGTTTGTTTGTTTAACTTTAATAGAAAAACCTGGGTAATGTGATAGCTCCATATTTGGGTAATGCACCAATCACCTGATCACCCTTCAGTTTTAGGTCATATTTGAGTAGAGCTATTTATTGTCCTAACCTAGAACTATCCTAATGTGTATCTGCGAAAGAAGGAGAGTCTATTGCTTAAAAATGAGATGAATAAATGAATGAACTGAACTTGCATTTGAGAGACTAAGGATCTGGGCAATGACATGAAGCTCATGGGTACAACTAGCACTATACATCTCCATGCATCCTGAGAAGGATGTTTAAAAAAATACATTCTCAGCTATGGTAAAAGGTTGAGTAAAAGCTATGGTAACAAGTTTTCTGGAATGTTTTGTAACTTAATCATTCAAGTTATTTCATAACTTTTAGAACAGTATTAAACTTGGGAGGTGAAAGTTGACAATTACAGATTATAAAGACACAAAAGTATTAAACATGTGGGCGGAGGGCTTCTACTAATGAAGAAGTCCATATTCCCTGGAAAAAAAGCAACAGAACTTTGTAATCATTTCAGAGAAAATATGGGAAAAGAAGATATTGGCAAGCTTTAATAAGCAAGAAACAATAACTAGAAGTCAACTATACATACCTTTTTTATTTATATAAGATGTTTAAAATGTCATTGGTATCCGGGTTCTCTGTTCTGCTATTTTTATTTTTTAATATAGGCCACATTTTTTAAAAAACACCATGGTCTGATTTAACTTCCAGTTATAATAGAGTGAATTGTAGCAAACCAACAGTTCTGCTGCGGGCAGTGAGAAAAGCCAAATAAAACCCAGAAACATCTGTTTGAAGTAACAGGAGACCTACTGATCAGTTGGGGTTTGGGGAGCCAGATCACAGAGAGACAAGAAGCTCCCTGAGGTAAGCCCATCTTCCTGAAAGCCCATTTTACCCACATAGGGTATTTGCTGATTTTTGTACATAGTAAGAAGTTAGAAACAGGCAGAGAGCAGCCTGTAAGAGTCAAAAGTTTAGACACTCTTATGGAGCTGCAGAGACAAAAAGTGAAGTTCAGGACTGAAAAATCACACCCTACAGGGGATCAGAGAAGTCAGTCTGAAATGAGCTTTCACCTTGAAGTATTACTAACAGAAGCTGCACAGGGTAAGGGGCTCAGAAGCCCCCCAAAAAAGGAGATGAAAACCAGAATGAATATTTTGCAGAATAGAGTTTTCAGTGAACCCACAGTACTAACAAGACAAAAATTGGACTTTAGGACCTGCCAAGGGAAATATGTCAGACTCTCAGTCAGTACTCCTGGGACCTAGGATTAGGGAAACCCAGAGCAGGCAAACTTTAAAAATCTACAAAATGGCCCTGGCTGGTGTGGCTCAGTGGATTGAATGCCAGCCTGCAAATCAAAGGGTCACTGGTTCGATTTCCACTTGGAGCACATGCCTGGGTTGTGGTCCAGGTCTCCAGTAGGGGTCGCTCGAGAGGCAACCACACATTGATGCTTCTCTCTCCCTCTCTTTCCCTCTCCGTTCCCCTCTCTAAAAATAAATAAAATCTTTTTTAAAAAATTCTCATTACTAAAAAAATAAAAATAAAATAAAATGACTATGGTTAATATATTTGAGGAAATAAATGACAAGATGGAGTATCTAGTTTTTTAAATATAATAAAAATTCTAGAAGTGAAAAATACAAAATAAAATCAAGAAATTAATAGATTGTGTAATAATAAATTAGATACAGCAAAGAGAGCTGGTGAACCCTAAGACAGCAAAAAAATAATCAAACTGATAAAAAGAGAAAAGTCCTAAAAGTACTGAAAATAAAGTAAAGGATATATGGTGCAGGGTAAAAAGTTCCAACATAACAGTAGGAATCCCAGAAAGAAAAAAGAAAATGAAGCAGAAATGATATGTCAAAATATAGTGGCAGACAGCTATGAGAATTACAAAAAAAATCAAGTCATACAGATTCAAGAAGGGTTACACACTGCAAACAAAATATAATAAATACAAGGAAAACCACACTTTAGGAAAACTGCTGAAAACCAAATACAGAGAGAGAAGTTTTAAAAGTACTCAAATGACAAACGACACAACATCAAATAACAACAATAAGACTGACGGCCAACTTTTCCAAGAAAGGGTGAAAGCCAGAAAACTATGAAGAGACATCTTCACAGTAATGGGAGTGGGGAGAGGGAATCTGCCTCCCCAGGATTCTACCACAGCTAATGAAATTATCTTAAAAATCAAAGGGAAAATTAATTCATTTCCAGACCAAAAACAATGATACTATTCTGTTTTCCATTTTTTAAATATATTTTATTGATTATGCTATTACAGTTGTCCTGTTATCCCTTCATTCCCCTCCACCCTGAACACCCTCTCCCACCCACATTCCCCCACTTTAGTTCATGTCCATGTGTCATAAGTTCTTTAGCTTCTACATTTCTCCTATCATTCTTGCCCTCCCCCTGTCTATTTTCTACCTACCATCCATGCTACTTATTCTT
>CM052542.1:42984451-43017439 GCA_028533065.1 Trachops cirrhosus | reverse complement strand
GGTGGTTTTTTTTTTTTTTTTGGTCTTGTTGAGCTCCTGTAGTGAAGGGCAGGGCCTTAGGAGTTCACCAGGGTGGGGCACCCCAGTTGCTGGGTTGTGATGTTGTATGTGGGGGCGGGGTCCGAGAAGGAACAATGGCGCTTGCTCTGCTCTCTGTAGGACCTCAGACCCCTCCTCCTCTTTCAGCAAGCCAACTGGGCCCCTCTGGCACCAATTCTGGTGTGGGGGGGCCTGTGCACCCCAAGGGACCTTCCTTTTCAGTCAGTGACCCAAAGTTCTATTTCCCGGTGCTGGGACCCTGAGTTGGGTGCAGTGCCTTGCTTCACAATGGCCACCTCGCTGGGTCTGCGGGTGGCCACCGGCTGGGTCTGCTGGTCGCCACCCGCTGGCCAGGGTCCACCAGCCACCGCTGCTTGTGTGCCCAGGGTCTGCCTGCTGCGGACTTGCACACCGCCCCAGGTGCTCAGCTCTCGCTCTGTGTCCCTTGCCCGGCCGGACTCAGCCCCTCCTACGGGTCTGGATGAACGTGTCTATTTTTAAATCCTTGGGTGTCCGACTTCCATGCACTTCAATTTTCTGTCAGTTCTGGTTGTAATTTTGTTTCTATATTGTTGTTGTTCCTATCTTGGTTGTGCAAGGAGGCACAGTGCGTCTACCTATGCCTCTATCTTGGCCGGAAGTCTGATACTATTCTCTTATAGTAAATATGTACTAAAAGAGCCCTGACTGGTGTGGCTTAGTTGGTTGGGCATCATCCCACAAAGCAAAAGGTCACCAGTTCGATACCTGGTCAGGGCACATGCTAATGTTGCAGGTGCAGTCCCCAGTGGGGGTGCATACAAGACGCAATCAATTGGTGTTTCTCTCTTACATCGATGTTTCTCTCTCTTACTTTCTCCCTCCCCTACCATCACTCTAAAAAAATTTTTAGAAAAAGAATTACTGAACAAAGGAAATTTTTATGCTGAAGAAAATGATCCCAGAGGAAAAACAAAAAGTCAGGAAGAAATAAAAATCAATTGATAGGATAAATATGAGTAAATATAAATAAACATTGATTGCAAAGAATAGTAGTGTCTTTAAGTAATTTAAATATATGTACAATTTAAATGATCCAGGAGGGGGGCCATTGGGGAGGGGAGAAGACAGGGTAAATTAAGTTAAAGTGTTCTAAGAGCATAACATCGTCTAGAACGTGATTAAGTAAAAATAACATGGGGGTAATTGCACACACAAAAGTAGCCCTGATCGGTGTGACTCAGTTGACTGGGTGTCATCTGGCAAGTGAAAGGGCATCAGTTTGATTCCCAGGCAGGGCACATGCCTCATTGTGGGTTCTGTCCCTGGTGCCAGCAAGCCAACAATGTTTCTCTCTCACATCTTTGTTTCTCACCCTCTCTTCTTCCCTCCCTTCCCCTCTTTCTAAAACTAAATTTTAAAAAAAGTAAAGTGGAAACAACATGCTAGTAGAAAGCAAAAGGGGAAGGTTAATCTAATAATAATAATAATAATAATGCTTGATTAATCTGAAAGAAAGCAATAAAGAAAAGAAAGTGATACATAAAACAGGTTGGACACTAGTAGAAAACAAACAGTAACATGGTAGCTATAGGCCTTAATGTATCAATAATTATATTCAATGCTTTAAAACCTTGAAAACCAAACTGTCAGACTGGATTTTTAAAAACTCATTTTTATGCTGCTTATAAAAGATACAGATTAATGGAACACTTCTAGGACAGATAATACTTAGAGGAAGTTAAGATCTGATTAAATGTTTACTTTGTTTTATTATCTAATAAAAGTAGGCATATTGTGTATATGCCTTTAAAAATAAACCTATAATTCAAAAATAAAAAAATAAATAAATAAAAGGTACAGCTTAAACATAAGAGCACAGAAAACCTGAAGTGTAAAGATGGAAAAAGATATACCATGTATAAATTAGCCCAGAGAAATCAGGTATGGCTACATTAATATTAGTAAGGTAGACTTCAAGGCAGAAGCATTACTAGAGATAAGGAGAGACATTTCACAATAAAGATATAACAATTCTACACTTATATAATACATACCTAATAACAGGCTCAATGTTAAATAAAGCAAAAGTTGGTAAATATAAAAAGAAAAACAGGTAAATCCAAAATCATAATGGGAGAGTTTAACCCTCTCTTACCAATCGAATGAGAAAAAAAATAGTGAGGACATAGAAGATCTGTCTATGATAAAAATGATACAACTTCCATATTAGAATATGGAACCAAACAACCTAAGTATGCCCATTCTTCTAAAGTATGCATACAACATATATACAAAATGATAATATGCAGGGCCCAAAGCAAGTGGCAACTAATTCCAAAGAACTAAAATAATTCAAAGTATTTCGCTGGCCAAAAAGTTCATATAGTTTTTTCCATACAATTGCTGTAGTAGTGCTTAGTTGTCTTTAACTTCACTCAAAGCAATTTTGTTAGATTGTATTATGACAGCTGTCATATCACCATGCATTTTTAAAAAACTTATCAGACTTCTGGACAAGATGACAAAGTGTATATAGGTAGATACACTTTGCCTCCTCACACAACCAAAAGAAGGACAACAAGAAATTTCAAAACAAAAAACAACCAGAAGTGCCAGGAAATCGAACTCTATGGAAGTCTGACAACCAAGAAAAAACATTCACCCAGACTGGTAGGAGGGGCAGAGCCAGAGTGGAGAGGACTCGTGGCAAGGTGGCAGCTGGTAGACTGGGAAAGGCAGTGGCTGGCAGACTGGGGAGGATAAACCAGGAGGAACAACTGGGGAGTAAGACAGACTGCACAACCCAGGGTTCCAGCACGGGAAAAGAGAGCCTCAAAATCTCTGGCTGTAAAGACCTCTGGGGGTTGCAGCGGCAGGAGAAACTCCCAGCCTCACAGAAGAGTTCATTGGAGAGACCCAAGTGGTCCTAGAATGTACACAAACCCACCCACCCAGGAATCAGCACCAGAAGAGCCCAATTTGTTTGTGGCTAGCAGGCCACAAGTGATTGAAAGCTGGCCTAGAGACAAGCAAGCGGCATTGTTCCTTCTCAGACCCCTCCCCCATATACAGCACCACAACTTAGAGGCATGGATTGCTCCACCTTAGAGTGAATATCTAAGGCTCTGCCCCTTGCAGCATAATAGGTGTACTAAGACAAAAAAAATATGGCCCAAATGAAAGAACAGATCAAAGCTCCAAAAACAGAAGAAACAATGAGGAGGTAGCCAACCTATCAGATGCACAGTTCAAAACACTAGTATCAGGATGCTCACAGAAACGGTTGAGTATGTCACAGGGTAGAGGTAAAAAAGGCTATGCAAAGTGAAATAACAAAAAATATACAGGGAACCAACAGCAATGGGAAGGAAACCAGGACTCAAATCAGTGATTTGGAGCAGAAGGAAGAAATAAACATTCAACCAGAACAGAATTAAGAAATAAGAATTCAAAAAAAAAATGAGGACAGGCTTAGGAACCTCTGGGACAACTTTAAACATTCCAATATCTGAATCATAGAATCATAGGGGTGCCAGAAGGAGAAGAGGAAGACCAAGAAATTGAAAACTTATTTGAAAAAATAATGAAGGACAACTTCCCCAATCTGGCAAAGGAAAGATTGCCAGGAAGTCCAGGAAGCCCAGAGAGTCCCAAAGAAGTTGGACCCAATGAAGCACACACCAAGGCACATCATAATTCTATTACCCAAGACTAAAGAGGAGAGAATCTGAAAATCAGCAGGAGATAAGGAGACAGTTACCAACAAAGGAGTTCCCATCAGACTGTCAGCTGGTTTCTAAAAACAAACCTTGCAGGCAAGAAGGGGCTGGAAAGGAGCATTACAAGTCATGGAAGGCGAGGACCTACATCCAAGATTACTCTATCCAGCAAAGCTATCATTTAGAATGGGAGGGCAGGTAAAGTGCTTCCCAGATAAGGTCAAAGTAAAGGAGTTCATCATCACCAAGCCCTTATTATATGAAATGTTAAAGGGAATTATCTAAGAAAAAGAAGAAGATCAAAAATACAAAGAGTAAAATGACAACAAACTCACAGCTATCAACAACTGAACCTAAAAAAAACAAAAACAAAAGCCAAGCACACAACTATAACAGGAACAGAATCACAGAAATGGAAATCACATGGAGGGTTATCAGTGGGGAGGGGGAGAATGGGAAAGGAAGGTACAGGGAATAAGAAGGATAACTGGTAGGCACAAAATAGACAGGGGGAGGTAGGAGTCAGAGAAGCCAAAGAACTTATATGTATCACCCATGGACATGAACTAAGGTGGGGTGAATGCTGGTGAGAGGGGGGTGCAGGGCAGAGGTGAATAAAGGGAAGAAAAAATGGGACAACTATAATAGCATAATCAATAAAATACATTTTTTAAAAATAAATATATAATACTTAATTGTTACAACACTTTATGGTGACAATAGTTTTTATAATGTTACTGTTAACCACAAGCCCCATATTGTACAGCAGATCTCTTGGACATATTCCCTTTATATAACTAAAATTTTATACCATTTGACATATACCACCCTGTCTCCTACTTCTATTTCCTTTTTAAAAATTTGTTATTAATTGATTTACATTTCCTGAACCAAAAAAAACCTTATCAAAATTGCTGAATTTTTGTGCAGACATTTTAATATTGAAGATGGAAGAAAACATGCAACATTTTCAGCATATTGTACTTTATTATTTCAAGAAGGTAACTGAAATGCAAAAAAAAAAAAAGATTTGTGCCATGCATGGAGAAGATGCTTTGACTAATCAAACATGCCAAAAGTGGTTTGCAAAGTTTCTTGATACTACTGATATTTTGGTCAAATAATTCTTTGCTGTGGCACTGTCTTATGTATTTGAAGATGTTTAGAAGCACCCTGGCCTCTACTCACTAGCAGCCAATAGCAGAAGATAGCCGACATCCTCAAAATATCAAATAAATAAGTTATTGGTGAAATGAAAAACGTGACTTTTATTTTACAGTAAAAACCATACATACTTTCCAGCCAACCAACTATGTTCTCTAACCACATTAAAAGTAGGCTAGAAATCAAGATCAAAAAGATAACTAGAAACTCCCCAACGGCTTAAAAATTAAAAAGTAAATTTCTATGTGACTCTGTGGGTCAAAAAAAAAAATCAATGGAAATTATGTAATAAACTAAACAACAATAAGAATATACCATAAAATTTGCAGGATCCAGCTAAAGCTATGCTTAGGGGAAAATGTATAGCCTTTATATAAAAACATTTGTTAAAATAAAACTTTAGCCTTCACTTCAAAAAACTAGAAAAGTTTTCAGAAAATTAGAACCAAATTATATTTAAAATAAATAGACTCTAGAGGTAGAAAACAAGTGTGTAGTGATTGTCAAAAGTGGGTGTAGAGTTGTGAGTACGCAAAACATGGAGGTTACTCTTGCATTATTATTTATTAATTATAGTATTATTTATTTGCATTACAACTATAAACCTACTTTTGCTCACCCCTGTATAACACAAAAAACCACAAACAAGTAAAAAATGCTAGCCATTTGCAAAGATTATAAAATTCATAAAACTTCAGCAATACCTTGAAAAAAATAAGAATTACCAGTATAAAAGAAAAATGTTGACATTAGGAATAAAAAATAGGGACAGGATCACACAACCTAAAGAATTAATAGAAATCACAAGAGGGTATATATAAAGAAAACCATAGGCCAATAAATTTGAAAATTCAGATGAAATCAACAAATTCCAAGAAAAATACAAGCAACTAAAACACAAAAAAATAGAAAATTGGAATAAATCTATATCTATTAAAATAGATGCATTCATAATTTAAAACCTTCCCAGAACAAAATTTCCAGGCCCATATGATTTCACCAGGGAATTCTCCAGCCATTTAAAAATGATTCCCATCTTACTAAACTCCTCCTGGGAACAAAAAGAGAGAAAATACTTCCTAACTTGTTTTATAAGTTCAGCAAAACCTTGATGTCAAAACCTGAGAAAGGGACCACACCAATAAAAAAATTACAAGTTAATATCGCCTATGAACAAAGATATTCCTCAAGAAAATATTAGCAAGTCAAATTGAGTAATATATAAAAAGAAAACTTATCATACCTAAGTTTAGTTTGAGAAATACAAAGTTGGTTTAATACTCAAAATCAATGTAATTCATCATATTAACAGAATAAATTAGAACCACATGATCATCACAATACAGAAAAACATTTGGCAAAACTCAGCACCAATTTATAAAAACTTAGTACAGTAGAAATAGAAGATATCTCTACAACTCTTACATCAAATATTATACATAATGATGAAAGATTGATAGTTTCTACCCTGAGATGAGGAACAAGATACTCACAATCGCTACTTCTATTCAATATTGTGAGAGAGATCTTAGTGCAGTAAGAAATAAAAAGTATAAGAATTTGAAAGGAAGAAATAAAACTGTCAGTGTTCATAGAAAACCAACTGACTACATAGTAAACCCCCAAAATCTAAAAGCTATTAAAAATAATCAGTAAATTTAACAAGGACATTGAAACAAAGTCAACAAATAAAAATCAATTATATTTCTGGCCTGTCTGGTGTGGCTCAGGGGATTGACCGCTGGCCTGTGAACCAAAGGGTTTCCGGTTGATTCCCAGGCCTGTGAACCAAAGGGTTTCCGGTTGATTCCCAGGCAGGACACATGCCTGGGTTGCTGGCCAGGTCCCCAACAGGGCGTGTGTGAGAGGCAGCCGCACACTGATGTTTCTCTACCTCTCTCCTTCCCTTCCCCTCTCTCTAAAAATAAATAAATAAAATCTTTTAAACATTTTTTTAAAAAATCAATTATATTTCTATATCTAGCAACAATAAGAAAATTACATTTTAAAGTACCAGTTACAGTATCATAAAAAAATTACAAGTGACTTTTTTTAGATTTATAATGCCCACATCCCAGTATTTCTGCACTCAAAGAGGGAAATTTATGCTCAGCTCAATGTCACTGCTGTAGTTCTAAATTTTTTTAAGGAACCAGAAATATAGAGTTAAATATATAATCTCAAAAAGTATTAATGTTGGCTCAAATTTTTTAAAAATATTGAGGACAGCCCTGGCTGGTGTAGCTTAGTGGATTAAGCGCGGGCCTGTGAACCAAGAGATCACGGTTCGATTCCCAGTCAGGGCACATGCCTGGGTTGCAGGCCAGTTTCCAGCAGGGAATGCACAGGAAGCAACCATACATTGATATTTCTCTCCCTCTCTCCTTCCCTTCCCCTCTGAAGATAAATAACTAAAATCTTTAAAAAAAAATATTGAGGACAAAGTAATTTTATAAATGGAGTAATACAAATATACTTAAATATAAAATATATTTTATAGTTCCTTGTTTAGTATCTCAAAATGAAATTCAAAGATAAAATAACCTAACACAAAATTTTTAAAAAAGATATATAACACATCAACTATAATATAAAAGAGAAGTCAAAGAAAAGTTATTATAATAAAACAATATGGATTTCAATATGTAAATAATCAAGCAGGACTATATCAGAGGACATAAAAAAGTAGTCAGATATGTGTACCTCTCTGTACCTTGAATAAGACAGGTGTGTTGTATTGGAGTGTCACATACAAGTGGTATCACTTTGGGTAAGTGATGCTCTGAACAAAATTAAATATAATCTTTTCACACATTTTTAATCCTGAAAATTTTAGTATATATGTAAAATCAATTTATGTTCCTAGCTCAGAAAAGTTCAGAAGGTTTTTACCTACCTCGTCAGCAAAACAGTCGAAAGTTGCACAGAATATAAGATACTTTGTCACGGGACAGAACAGTCTGGGGCAGCACAGTACATCGAGCATTTCTGGCTTCTGCCCAGTGAATGCTTCTGCAGCCCCTTGCATATTTCCAGTTTCCCACAGGAAGCAGTACCATTCCCATCTGAAAACCAGCTTTCACTCACGCTAGCCCTGACACCCAAAAAAATCACTCAGCCATTTTACAGATTACCTCAGCCAAAACATCGTTTCCCCAATCCACACAACCACAAGAAGCAATAACAAAAATCCTGGAAAGAATTTGAGTTCTCTAAAAGTACCAAGGTAGGCATGATGGTTAAGAAAAAACACAATGTTTTGGGATTTCCTTACACTTATTGTATTTTGCATTACAGTCTGAGAGATGGACACTCAGATCTTTTTAACAGTTAGGCCCTAAAAGTCTGCACCTGACCATATTCAAACTCCCAATCAGACTCTGTAGTAAATTTCAATCAAACAATCTAATTGTTTCAGGAAACACTAGCATAGACCAATGTTCTAATCCCAGTTCTACCACATTAAAATATGCTACACATAACTTCATTGCTCATAAAATGTCATGTTTGTTATTTTGAGATAAAATATAGAAAAACAACAGAGAAATTGGAAAGAGAACTATTTTCCTTGAACTCTTGCAGAAAAAAAATTTCCACCCAAATTTTCAATTTTTCCACTCCTGTCCTTTCATATCTGTTTCTAAAGACTTGTTGCATAAAATACTCACTAAATAAAAGGAAAATTTAGAGTTGAGCTTAAAGATGTCTAGTTTCCAAATAAATGCAATCTAGAAAATTAATCAAAAGCCATCATTTCCTAAGGTTCACATTTCCTTTTATAGTAATTAAACTAATTCTAACATTAATGATGTTGAAAATGTTATTAAAAACTCGGCAAGTTTACCACACTACTTAGTTTCCAGCCCTTGTCTACCATGTGAACGACTGATTTGGGAGATAAAATCACCTGGGTTTGAATCCTAGCTCCGCCACTTACTGTGTCCCTGTACAAACTTCTTAACCCATTTCTTTCGCATACAAAATACCCACTACCTTGCAATGTTGTGACAACCTGTAAAGCTCCTTGCAGACAGCTTTTCACGTACTAGTGGTTCATTAAACAGGAGCTATGGTTATTATTATAATTAGCTGCCATGTTTGCCAATACCTACTTATTAATTCATTCAACTATTTTCTTCTTAATTGTCTCATACATGTTTCTTCTGGCTTGCAAACCATTTTGAGATATGCTGGCTAAATGTGACACAATGTCTCTTGTATGAGACAGCCTTGCCAGACTGTCTTAAGACAACATATACCAAAAACAGGGAAAAGAAAGGCATTCATTAACTACAGTTTAACATTTACTGAACACTAGTCATGTGATGGCAGCTTATAAAAATTCAGTTTCTCTGACCAGCATCCTGAGTATTTATTTGCCCGTCAACCTTTTAAAATTTTACCTGACTCTTTTTAGGTCTTTGCAAGGAGAACTGACTTCCGAACAAGTCACAACATTTTAATAATTTTTCTGTGGTACCTTTCAGCACAAAGACTCTAATTTTTAGTATATTTATGTTTCTCATTCAGGTCACCTACTGATCCTTTGGAACCTATGAAGAGCTCTCATGGTGTGGTTACCATGGTCACATCCTCTCTTCAACATGCACACCCCCCACCACATCACATCACACTCTCAGCTGGTCTCTGTCAACACCTAACCGCCTCCCAGTCCTGAAAGGATCCTTTAATCTCTAAAAAATTAGCTAGGAAGGGGATTGGGAGAAATGCAGTAATTTATAACCTGTTTGGGGACTTGTACCCCTTTGAAAATATGAGGAAAATTATAGATATTCTCATATATAAGCAAAAAAAGACATTCATATAAAATTGCATTTCACAGACTCCTTGCAAACCAAATTAAAGAAGTTATAATTTAGTTCAGTGTTTCTCAAATCTTCTGACTGGGATTCGCAGTGAAAAACAGAACCTGACATCAATATAGCCCATACCTATATACCAAAACAAACACAAGTACCTAAAGCAGAAGTTTCAGGGAACAATATCTACCCTCACCACGGGCAATGATTTCTGCCATTTTCTATTCAATTTCATCTTTCTAAAGGTTTCTTGAGATTCGCTAAATGGCTTTCTTACCACCCACTCTCTGAATAACAGTGATTTAATCTAACATTTCTCCATTTCTGAGATACGAAAAATGAGATAAAAAAAAATAGTCCTAGGTCACTAGAGAGTTTGTGACAGAACAAGCCAGAACCTAAAAGGCTCTTTCCAAAACAAAGTGAAACAAAAATTCTAAATACCAACTCACTTCAAAAAGCAGCTGGGATTTGAAACTTAGAACATGCTGATACACTGAGGAACTGGGAGTGTTTCAATTCCAAACTACGGTGAATATTAACCACTACCTGAGCCTCCAATTCAAGCAGTCTTAGCTTTTTGAAATCATGCCACTGGCCTAGCACAACATGGCATATAAACAAATTTTTCTTCTTTCCAGAAACCCTTTCTCCAGCCACTGGGAAAAAAAAAAACACAGGACAAACCAACGTTTTCCTTGAGTTCATTAAAATACTTGGATTACACACACAGGTTTTATTTGTCCATGAGAGGCTGGCTTAGAAACAGTAGTGGATAGGCCCTCTTCCCACCTCCAGGCCCCTGCATGGCTGTTTTCTTCCCTGCTAAGTTCGCTTCATCAAAATTTAAACACCCAAACCACATAGATCAATATGTGGATATGAATGATCCAGAGCCCATTAGATGTTACTACTACCAGCACCAGCTACCCCAGCCCCTTTTTAAGTCTCAATTACAGACTGTGAGATGGCTTAAGAGCCTTCATTACAAACAGCTTGGTAGCTTGAAATACCAGTCTCCCCACTGACATCAGGCTGCGTGTGGGTTTTTTGGTTTTGTTTTCTTTTCTTATTTTTAGTTTGCAATAAACATCACTGCCCATCACAAGGTGGGAATCTTACTAACAAGCCAAAGAGAGTGACTAGATCAGGAGAAGGCCAAACCGGCAGCCGTGAGCACAGGAAGCAAGGTTTGGGGCCTCTGTCATTTCACAGATAACCTAAACAACCTCACTCGGATGCCGGTGACCTGCCTGGGTGGTGCTTACCAGCCTCCACCTGCGCACCCAAGCCCCGGTGCCCAAGGGCAAAGTGCCAGGGCCTACTTTAACACAGAGTGCACAGAGGGTGGGGGGAAGAGGGTTAGGTGCAAATTGATGCGCAGTGGCTCCCTGAAGAGAACTGTGAAAACACGCAGAGAACCATGAAAGCGCGTGGGGAAAGGGGGAGCAGGCAGACCCTAAAATTAGCACTCAGGCAGCAGCAGGCCATGGAGGGCAGAGATGGCGTCCTCTGCCCCGGCGGCCACCCGGGAGCTTTCCCTGGGAGCCTGCGGTCCCTGAGCCTTCCTTCCACACCCAGACCAACGCTGCGGAAAGGAAGAACTCCGTCCTGGAAACCCGAACGGGAACACGTGTAGCCTCCTAAGAAGACCTTGGGGTCTGTCTCTCCTCCCCCAACTGCGGCAGAAAATTTAAGGAGTCTCAGAATATAAAACCCCAGAATCCTCCACAATCCTTGTGGTTGACCTTAAAATTTGCTTGGCTCATTTTCAGTGAGCCCTCTTCTTTCCTGAGTTTTCATTTAAATTGTTTCTCTCCTCCACCATACCCCTAACGGAATTAGAGTGATGGTGGGGGGGATGTCAAGGTACCAGGGATCTAGGGAGTGGAGGCTCCAGGAATGGGGCGGGGTGGGGGGGTAAGTTTGCATCGGAGTATCTCTCTGCAAGATAAACAGTTCTGAAGGTCAGTGAAAGCTCCCCACTGAGTCCTCCTAAAAAGATTAATGTTCATTAAGGGATTCTCAGTCAACACTTTTTTTGAGAACCCAAACTGTTTTAAGGCCAAAGTATTTCAGATATTCCAGTTCCAATGATGCACTGAAAATCTACGTATTAATTCTTGTGAACACTCCCAATACAAAATTAGCAAAACCCTGGTAGCTATCATAAGAAAATCCGTGAAATAGAAACACATGTTACTCAGCTAAGATTAAATGAAGAATGCAAATATATGGTTATATTCAGGAGCACAAAAAATGGAAAACTGAATGACACAATATTTGGAAACCAGAAGCGAGCCCTTTTAATTTTTTCATATTTTTAGAAGCCGGTCACTCTTTAAAAAAAAAAGTCATGTTTATTATATAACTAGACTATTAAAATGATATATGCTCAGTAACGCTAAATCAGTCATTCATACAAACTAAGCCTGTCCGTGGAGTGCCATCTCATCTCCAGCATCTTTTTGCCTCCCCTCTGCAGTTGGGCCCTTACCTTTATTTTCAGAATCTTTCATTCTCTCCTTCCTCCCTCTGCTGCAAATGAGCAGGAAAGTCCAGCTGATTCTGCAACCCTGACTTTTGATTTGTCATTCACAGACAGTCAGCGGTCTCAGGGGCCACGTCCCTCAACAGAGGAGCACTGGGTCTCTGATAACTGCATGCAAGTCAGTGTGCAGGGTTATAATTTTGCTTATGCTGAAGCGGAAAGGACAGGGATGAAGGCAGACGTAAACACAAATTCCAAAACATGGCATGGAACTGGATCTGGAGTCTAAGCACGCCTTTTCTTCCCTTAAGTAGGGAACCAATTGTTTAGCACCTCCTTGTCTCTGAAGAGATGTGCTTCAAGTTGAAAGGGGAATATGTGTGCCATGCACCAGGCTTATTTTCAACTGGAGACCTTAACTTTGGAGGGGGATTACGACCCCTGTGATTTGTTTCCTCTTACATATTCACTCATTCAACAAACATTTCTTTTACCTCTATATATACCAGGCTCTCTGCTAAGTACTGGGGATACAACAGTGAAGGGGACCAGCCTCAGTCCTCAAGCTGCTCACAGGCTGTTACGATACAGAGGCATACAGCATAATACAATGACTTATGAATACTGTTTGGACAGAGGTTATTGAGCCCATTTCACCCAAGGTGATACTCAAGGAGGCTTTAGTGATTGGTTTCAAGCCACTGAGTGGCTAAGCCAGAAATAGGTATGAGGAAACCAGACCACGAGACCCCTCTGTCAAAGGGCAAGGAAGATTCGTGTAAATCTTTCAATCATCCAATTGGACCTTACTTTCAATCATCACACAGCTCAGATTCCTTCCTTCCTTCCTTCCTTCCCTTTCTGCCTCCCTTTCTTCCTCCCTTCCTTCTTCCAAACAGTATTTGCACCAGGCACTATTCTACTTGTTGGGAATTCAGGAATACAGAAAACAGACCAAGTTCGTGCTATCGTGGTTATTACATTCTTGTGGGAGGACTCAAATAGACTATAAACAAACCAATATAAATATATAAGTGTCAATGAATAATGTGAAGAAAAATAAAAGCATGGTTATAAGGGAGCAGAGGTGCCATTTTAGATAGGGTGGTCAGGAAAGGTGATATTTAACTTATTTCATGGAAAATTGGTCAGGATCACATGGGGCCTTTCCAAGATCTTCACTCCAAAGTTGTTTTTTAAATTTCGAATCCTCACAAGCTCCAAATGCACTCATTGATGGGTGATGTTTATTCCCCCATTATAGAGATTGGCACACTGATATCCAAAAAGATTAACTGACCCAATCCAGGACTTCACTAAATTGGATGAAGAGCAACAAAAAGAAATACACCTACCTATTACTCTCATCCTCAGAAGTTGCTGGAACATTTGCTGGAGGAGGAGTTGAGGCAAGAGGGTTGAAGACCTATCTCTACCAGTATTAACTGAGTGGTGTAGGGCAGTTGACTTAGCCTCTCTGGCACCAGTTTCCTCATCCGTAATGTGGGGCTAATCATACCTGCCTGTGTATGTACCAGATTTTTCAGAAGATCAAAAGGGAGAACAGTTGTAATACTTTGTAACTAAGCCCTATATAAATGTAAGGTACAATTATCAGCATGCTTGGGCACACTTAAGAGAATTAATTGCTAGTGTTCACCAGTTCATTATTACAGCACAAGAGTCAAAAACAGCTACAGAATGAAAGCCATTGTGGCCACTAGGGGTTTCGGAGTTGATTTCTAGCTGCCACACTTTGAAGACTCCCTGAAATTTAGGGGAAACTTTAAGTATTTAATTTTTGCTCCCATTTTTCCTTGGCAGTGGATAATACCTTTCTGCTCCCCTTTGACAATAAAAGATCAATGACCACATTGGCCCATTAGTAACATCAAAATAACAGGCATCTCTCTCTCCCAGGACCAACTCCAGGACAACCTAACCATGTACCAAGTAGGAGCACCTTTAGAGGCTGACAGGGTGGAGAAATAAGTAAGTGGTGAGAAGCCACCATTCATTCACTCTTTCATTCAATAAATATGCATTGTGCCAGGCACTGCTCTGAACACTGGGAATAACACAGTGCTGAACAAAACATTCTCTGTCCTCTAAGAGCTATGGTCTCAGGGCAAGAGGGTTCCACAAGGTATGCTGACTCACTGAATTAGGCAGAGGAATGCCAAGCCCTGGGTCTGGATAGTTAGGCAGGCGCTCTAAAGCGCCTGAGGCTGGGCTCAAACATGGGCTCTGCCATTTACCGGTCCTTTCAGTAAGCTGAGACATGTTCTTGCACCTCTGTGAGTCTCTATTTCCTGCTGAAGATAATAATGGTACCTACCTCCTAGGGTTGGGCAAGGCTCAAATACGTTAATCATGTAAAGTACATAACGCACAGCCTGACATATAAAGCAAGGGCTCCATAAATGCTGTAAATTAGTGCCTTGTGACCTGGGTCAAGCTTACCCCTCTGTGCCCCAGTTTCTTCATAAAATGCAAGAAATAATAACTAGCCGGTGTTATTGTGAGCATTACATCTCAGGAATAATATAAAGCCCTTGGCATAAAGGAGTAGCTCACTCCCTACCAGTCTCGCTCCAAGCCCTTTTTCATCAAGCAGGCTTCCCAGGAAGAAAGACTAAGGCTGGGAGGACTGAGAAGGGCAACTATTTATATTAAAGAGGAAGTAATTTTTTTGAGAGTGTGATCATTTCTGAGGGCACTAGCATTTTACCCAACATTGTATTTTGAAAAGTTTCAAACATAAAAAAGTTTGGAAGAATTGCACAGTGAACTCCATCTTCAAGTACATTTTGCTATATTTGCTTTAGTGTCTATCTGTCCATCTTTCTGTCCATCCTTAATTGATAATTTATTTTAAAAATTAGGTTAAAAGAGGTTTGAAGACCTCTTCAAAGAAAAGAGCCTTTACTTTTCTTGCTGATAGATTATGTACAGAAGCCTTAGACCTCCTGATTCTGTGGCCATTCCAAGTGGGTCAGTAAATTCTCAGAAGCTTTGTCTTGCACCACAGTAAACTTTAAGGCCACACCTAGTTGAGGGATGAGGACAGACTCAAGCACTAGAGCTTTCCAGAACAAGGCAATGTCTTTGTTAGACCCTATACTTCAAATAAACTGGTAACAAGGACCATTATAAACAGCCATTAATGAAAATGATGTTCTACTTCTGGTCAAGATGGAGGTGTAGGTAGACATGCATCACCTCCTCACACAACCACAAAGAGAATTGTAACTAAACCTCAAAACAAATAACACCCAGAACCATCAGAAAATCGAACTGTATGGAAGTCCAACAACCAAGGATTTAAAGGTGTCACATTCATCCTGACAGGCACTGGGAAAAGAAATCCTCATAACTTCTGTCTGTAAAAACCAATGGGGGTTGGGGCAGTGGCAAAAAACTGCCAGATTTTCAGGAGACTCCACTTAAAGGTCGTAGAACCTACTCAAACCCAACCACTCTGGGATTCAGCAAAAGAGCAACAGCTGGAAGGGTGCCAGTTGAATATGGGGAGTAGGTGAGGTGACCCACTCAGAGCCACATACAGAGCCAAAGAGTGGTGAAGTGGGTTTCCCTGCCCTACTGAGTACCTAAGGCTCCACCCCATATAATTTACAGGTGCCTTTTCTACAATAGGTCACAATACTAAGACAGGGAGTCAAAGCAGCTCTACTTAATACACAGAAACAAACAAGGGAGGCTGCCAAATTGAAGAGACAAAGAAATATGGCCCAAATGAAAGAAGACAACAAAACCCCGGAAAAAGAACTAAACAAAATGGAGATAACCAATCTATCAGATGCAGAGTTCAAAATGCTGGTGATCAGGGTGCTCACAGAACTCACTGTTGTTGAATATGGCAACAACATAAGGGAAGAAATGAAGGTTACACTAAGTGAAATCAAGAAAAATCTACAGGGAACCAACAGTGGAGAGGATGAAGCCAAAAATCAAACCAACAATTTGGAATACAAGGAAGGAAAAAGCATTCAATCAGAACAGCAGAAAGAAAAAAGAATTTTAAAAAACGAGGATAGGCTTAGGAACCTCTGGGACAATTTTGAGTGTACCAACATCCCAATCATAGGGATGCCAGGAGGAGAAAAGAAAGAGCAAGAAATTGAAAACTTATTTGAAATAATGATGAAAGAAAACTTCCCTAATTTGGTGAAGGAAATAGACATGCAAGTCCAGGAAGCACAGAGAATCCTAAACAAGTGGGACCCAAGGAGAGCCACACTAACACACAACATAATTAAAATGCCAAGGGTTAAAGATAAAGAAAGAATCTTAAAAGCAGTAAGAGAAATGCAAAGTTACCTACAAAGGAGTTTCCATAAGACTATGAGCTGATTTCTCAAAAGAAACTTTGCAGGCAAGAAGGGGCTGGCAAGAAATACTCAAAGTGATGAAAAGCAAGGACCTACAACTTAGATTACTCAACCCAGCAAAGCTATCATTTAGAATTGAAGGGCAGATAAAGTGCTTCCCAGACAAGGTAAAGATAAAGGAGTTCATCATCACCAAGCTCTCATTACAGGAAATGTTAAAGGGACTTACTTAAGAAAAAGAAGAAGATTAAAACTATGAACATTAAAATGGCAATAAACCATTTTAATAAATTAAAATAAAATGGTTTATTGCCATTTTACTATCAACAACTGAATCTAAAAAAACAAATTAAGCAAATAAGTGGAATAGGAACAGAATCATAGATATGGAGACAATTTGGAGGGTTATCAATTGGGAGGGGAAAGAGGGAGAATGGGGGAAAAGATACAGAAATTAAGCATAATTGGTAGGTACAAAATTGACAGGGGGATGTTAAGAATAGTATAGGAAACAGAGAAGCCAGAGAACTTGTATGCACAATCCATGAACTAAGGTGGGGGGGAAAGCTAGAGAGAAGAGGGGGTACCAGGCAGAGGGAGACAAAGGAGGAAAGATTGAGACAACTTAATAGCATAATCAATAAAATATATTTTTACCAAAAAAGTGATGCTCCATCTCAATAACTGAGTTTATGGAAAGCTTCAGGTGGGCTCCACTGCCCACCAAGTCTCTTCACAGCTCTATACAGCCCTTGTCTTGTTAGATGCCACTTATGAGTCACCAGGCTGGTGAGTCATGGCCAGTGAAGGAGGCCATCTTGAGAGCAAAACCAAAGAGAATCGTCAAGAACAATCAGTGGAATTCTGAATTGAAAGAGAATAGGCTTTTTATTGTCGCAGCAAAATAAAAATGAAAGAAAAACATTTCTGTAATATAGTAAGCTAAACTTCCTAGCTATACATTTTATTCTAAAGAAAAACTGAAGGGAAAAAAAGGCTTTTGCATTTCCTTAGAAATTTGAGAGCAAAATAAACTAGGAGGCTTCCCTGGCCAGGTAGCTCAGTTGGTTAGAGCATCATCCTGATACACCAAGGTTACGAGTTTGATCCCAGGTCAGGGCACATACAAAAAGCAGCCAATGAATACATTAACAAATAGAACAACAAATCAAGGTTGTATGTGTGCATGCTCTCTCTCTCTCTCTCTCTCTCTCTCTCTCTCTCTCTCTCTCCCAAATCAATACATAAAAACTTTCTAAAAGAAAGAAACTAGGAAACTGTCCCAAATCGAGCAGACCTAGTGATCTTTCAAACACTTGCCTAAAACCTCTTCTAGCTCGGTCATTCATTCCAAAAACACGTAGGGCGGGCTGACAGGAGGGTAGCTTCACCTGAACCACCACATTCCGTCTTCCTCCATCAAGCCAAGACTCTGTTTGGTTTGCTCTGTGCATCCAAGTGACCATAAAAGGGATGAGGTAGAGAAAAATTGCCTATTGATGGGTGGAGGTTTGTAATTAGAGTCATGGCAGAAGAGGGTGGCATGATTCCAAGAAAAGCTAGTAAGGTCTCAGGAAGCCAGGCCACAGGACGAGGGAAAGGGAATTAACATATGAAGTTATGTTATGGAACTCAGTACCTATTGAGTTCCAGGCAATCTTATGGTTATCATGCACTAATAGAGAATTTATTATTCCCAGGCATTGTCTTTAAAGCAAGGACTTTTAAAGCACACTGCCTGGGTTTGAACTCCAGCTAACTAGCTGTGTAACTTTGAAAATGTTACTTAACCTCTCTGTGCTTCAGTTTTCTCATTTGTAAACTAGAGCTTGTAAAACAGGGTTATTGTAAGAATAAAATAAAATAAAAATATGCACAGGTTTAGGACAGTGGCTGTTACAAAGTAAGCCAGTCAAGAGTGTACATGTTAACTCTTGTCATTCCATCTTTTTAAATGAGGGAAAAAAAGGCAGGAACGAGGCAAGTTGACTTGCCAAAGGACACACAGATGAAAAGCAGCAGAACTAAGGTTATTCTTGTCATTTCCTTCTCACAACAACCCCAAGAGGGAGAGATCATCTTCCTCTTATTGATGAGAGCTTGGAAGCCCAAGAGGGGTCTAGTAACTTGCTTGTGTCACGGTGACAAATGGGAGAGTTAAGATTTAAAACCCACATCTGCTGATTTTAAAGCTGTGGCACACTGCACCAGGCCAGTGGTTCCCAAACTTTATCACATGTCAGAATTGCTGCAGGGCTTGTTAGAACAGATGGCTGGGCCCCACATCCGGAGTGGCTGATTCAGTAGCTCTTAGGGTGGGGCCAATAATTTGCATTTCTAACAAATTCCTGGTGATGGAGATGTTGCTGGCCCAGACACTGGAAAAACTACTGCTCTACAATCATGCACCTGTATGCAGAACAGGCAGTTGGGGAAGGGATAGGCCAAAGATTGTAGGGCAAAAAGGTTTTCCCACTCAGGCAGTACCATTACTTCAAGAGCTTAGAAAATATACCCTATATTTACATATCCTTTTATATTTATGATCTCATTTGACCTTTCCAATATCCCTAGGGAGGGATCATTATTTCCATTCAATGTGATTTGTTTTTAGGGACATATGGCCAGAAAATGACAGTGAGGGACAAAACCACAGATCCCCTGGCAAATGCTGTCCTCTTCTCCAGCTAACTTGTCCTGGAAAGCATTATCTTGTGATGGAGACTGACTCCAGCTCCAATCTGTGTCTTCCCAGGGAATATCGCAGCTCAGGAAAGGGCTCTTCACTCCAGCAGGGTTTGGAGGAGGTAATTTCTAATGAGGACCCATTTTCTGCCATCACTTCAAGAGCTAGGCAAGTCTACTGCTCACAAAATTGCTCCTCCAGCTATTCGCTCCCTTTTTTATAACCTAAAAGCTTCAATATTTGACTAAAATAAGGTTCCTTGGAAAGGATGGGAGCATATGGGGGGTTAACTTCCACTGGGCTCAGCTTACTTGCGTTCCCATTTAGAACCACTTGCATAGTGAGGTATATGTTTTAAATTGTTTGCACATATAAGCCAACAAATGATTAGCATCCGAAATATTCAAAGAAATCCTATAAGTGCATAAGAAAAAGACAAACTACCAAGGGGAAAATGGAAAAGACATAAACAGGCATTTCAGAGAGGATCACACATGACCGATTTCATGTGAAAAACCTTCAGCTTCATTATTCGTCCAGGAAATTCAACATGAAACCATGCAGTACCATTTCACACCCATCAAATTGGCAGGCATTAAAAAGTCTGACAGTAGGAATTTCACACACTACGGGAGGGAGCTAAATTAGCTCAAATATACTGAGGTAAACTGAGCAATAGCTTTCAAAATTAAAGAAGCATATACCTTTTAAGCCAGAAACTGTCCTTCTGGGTATTTCTCCTATACTTACTTAGTCACTGGTGTTCACACTATAAATTTCAGACTCATTCTCCTTGCAGATACATGTATCTCCTAGAGGATTCATGCATTACAAACATACGTATTGAATGTCCACTATGGTCCAGGACACTGTTAGGCTGAAAAGATGCCAGGAGTCCCCAGAAGGTATGTTACTTCTCACAGAACTGCTGCGTTTTGTGAAAAAGGAAAAAAAGAAAGAAAGAAAGTGGGGAAAGAGGAATGGTGATGTGGAAGACCCCTTGGTTGGCTCAGAAGGGATTAGCTGTCCCAAAGGAACTTCCAGCCGTAGTTTTGTCCCATAGCTCATTGAACTTTCCAGCCCCACAACTGAACATAGTTGGGATATGATCACATGGTGGCAGATTTAAAGTAATATTAATAAAAATGACAACCACTACCTGTGCAGTACTATGTTCTGGGGATTTTATAAACACTAACTTGTCACAGTAGCATTATGACACAGGCATTATCATCTTTCTTTTACATGTGATATATAAAGGATTGTTAGATTTAGATAGATACTGCACCCTGCCCAAGATCACGAAGCCTATTAGCATGTCACTTATTCAAATCATAGTCTGTCTGATGCCAAAGCATATGATTCTAGATGCCCAAAGTGATGGTGACAGCCTCAGGAGAATTTCAGGCTACCTTTAAAAAAATCAATTAAAATTGGAATGCAGATTTCTTTCATTGCATATTTTTTAATTTTACTTCTCCCTTCCATGAGTATAGATATGGGAGATGCGGCAGGAAGGGTGCTGTATGGGTCCTCAGGCCTGAGTCTGCCACTCACCCATCACATCACCTCCTGCGCGTCACTCTTTTTGTTTCATCTTCCTCAACTACAAATGAGGAAATAAATCATCTTCCCTCCCTCCTTCCAGGGTTTCTGAGGTTGACCTATTCTGTAAACTGTAAAGTATTATGTAACCTAGGACATTACAATGATCTCATCCCCCGGGTTGTACCGGGGAATGGGGATATAGAGAAATGTAGTGAGCAGCTGAGATCCTAACTAAGTAAAGAGCGGTATAGCGTGGCAATGGGTGAACTCTAAGAGAGGCACAGAGTCAGGAGGAGAAGACGGCTGTGTATACAGTAAAGAACTGGTTTTCTAAATTATAAAACTAGTAAACTAATTCTGATTCAATTTGGTTCAGTGGCAATATCCATTTATTCCTCTTTTGTAAATATTCACACAACACCTGGAATAACACCAGGCATGTAATTATCACTCCAGGTGTACTTGTTGCAGTTCCCAATCTATTCAACTACTCAGGCAAGCTGGAGAAACCGGTGGTCAGCCTTCGGCCCTCCTAGGTTTCACCAACAGCGCCTGATGCCAGAGGGGAAGGAACTTAACTGGTGTTTTGACGAAAGTAATCACACATCTTTGAAAGCCCCAAGAGGACAATGCCAAGCCACAGTCTCCCTAACTACCAACAACAGAAAAGCTTGTTTCTAACACAATAAATGTTTGAAAGATAATTATCACTGCTCTTTGTCAAATTTATTTTTAGAATGCTTACTATGTGCCAGCACTTCACATTTATTAACTCATTAATCCATCTAATCCTCAAGACAATGTGGGGTGGGAGGGGGACCGCATCAGCGACCGGGCTCCGTGCAGTCTGGCCTCTGCCCTGGATCCGATCGGCCATTTTAGAACAAGGCAGGCAGCTCGGGTCTCAGAAGAAGACTCTTCCGAGGGTGGAAGCTATGACAAGGACAAGATAGGACACACACACAAACACACACACGCAAACAGGTATCTGCAAAGTACGGAATCCTGACTTAGCCTACAGCGAAACGCAAAGATGAAACAGGTGACAACCTATCACATGGAATCTACAATCCCAGAGGAACAGCAACAAATGCCCTGTGGGTGACCAGATACTAAAAGAGAGGCTACAGGTGGCAGGAACCCCAGGAAAGGTTTTACACAGATGACATTTGTGCTAGTCTTGATGGATGTGTAGGAACTGGCCAGGCTGAAAGCTGAATTGCGTTCAGCTTTAAGCCTGGCCATTGCAGATAGAGAGAAGAAGGCAGGGAGCAAGCAGATCGTGTTATGTCCCTGCACAGAATACTTCAATGGCTTCCCAACCCACTGAGAATGAAATCCAAACTCCTTGTCATGGCCCCCCAGACCCTGATCCAAGCTGCATCCCCCAACTTGCCCTCCGCACACTGGGAACCTTTCCACTTGTTATTCCCTCTGGCAGTAAAGCTCTCTCCGGCTCCATGCTGGAGTAACTCCTAACAGACTTAGGGTCTCAATTTACCTTGCACTCGCTCAGGGGGCCCTTCCCTGTCCACCTGCGGGGAAACCCTTTCTCCTCTCCCAGCTGACTGATGCCTTCTAATCACACCGAGCAGTTTCTAAGGGGGATTTTTACCTGTTTGATGTGTGCAATTTTCTTTCCCCCTCTAAAAGTGGTCCTGAGCTGGGGCCTTGCCTCTCTTGTTCACTCCAGGCCCTGGCAATCAGGGGGCCTGGATAAAGATTGTGGAACGAACGAATGGAGTGCGTCTGTGACTGAAGAAGTGTGAGTTGAAGCTCTGATGAGGACAGGTGCTGTGTTTGGGGAATAGTGTATTGTGGCTAGAGTTTAGGAGATAACGGGAAGTCATCCCAGACGGGCTGGAAGAGGTGGGTCCGATGGGGAGGACCTGGAAGGTAGCTTTGGGTCCGGATTCATTCCCCCCACGACTACTGCATTGCAGGTGCCGGCCAGGTGTTGGGGGCGGGAGTTGGCAGATGCAAGCCCGAGTAAGACTGTGTCCCCGAGGCACCGTGGATTCCTTCTGCCCACAGCCAAAAGGACAGACAAGGACTTTTGCAGAAAATGAACTGAAACCACCTGGGCCCACGGGAGGCGGTTATGGAGTCCAGGGGCGGAGGGAGAGAGGGGACCGTGCCGAGACCGGCCCCTGCACTTGGTCGATCGGCCCCGGGGAAGGTTGGGGACCCGTCTTGCTCCCGCGGCCGAGGGTCGAAGGGCAGGGTCGCCGGGCCAGAGCTCCAGGCCGCGCCGCCCCCGCCCACGGCCCCGGGGGCCGAGAAGTCCGCCGGAGTCGCCGCAGTCGGTGGCCCGCGCCAGCCGCGCGTGGTAACAGGTCCCTGGCCGCGCCCACACTCACCCTGTGCCGTCTTGGGAGCCGAGCGCGTCCTCCACAGCCGCGGGGTGGCCTTCCACGGCCGCAGAGAAGAAAACAGCCTCCGGCTCTTCTTGCCGCCCTTCTCAGTTGCTCCCATCTGTGCGCCCGCGCCCCTCCCACGCCGCCACCGGAGGGTCGCCTCCTGCCTCCCCAGCCGCCGCGCGTCTGACAGGTGCCGGGCAGTCGCCGGAGTAGACGCGTCCGCCGGGGGAGGAGCTTGCGGCCCGGTAGGGGGGGCGCCGGTGGGGCGCGGGAGCGGGGGGGGGGGGGGGGGCGGGGCGCGGGAAGGGGGCGGCTGCTGGGGCGGTGCCTGCGGGGTGCTGCCCGGCCCAGGCGTGGGCGCTGCTGTGATGTGCAAGGCTGGGAAGCACTTAGCGCCAGGCGGCCTTACTGGTGAATCTTCAGCTGTTAGTCCTTGATTCAGGAGGTGTCGGTGGGGTGCCCGGGTACTGCTAGGCATCGTTAATTAACAGAAACATCTTAAGGGGTGTGCACTTGATTTTGTCCCCAAATTACAACAATAAAAGGGAAGCTCCGAGAGATTCAGTAGTCTGCCCAGAGGTCACACAACTGCTAAATGGTGGCGATTCTCAACTCATGGGCTCTAACTGTATTTTGTCATAACTTGCTACTGCCTCAGCATGGTCCCACATTATGTGAGATATTTTTTTGTCTGACAGATATTTCTATTTTTCTCATACAACAGATTATGAATCGCTTGATTTTTTTGAAGACTTATTCTATGTCCAGACTTTTACATACATGCCATTAAGCTTCATAGCACACCTGTGGAGTGGGAGGCATTTTTTTTTTCGTTTACCAGAGGAGGAGACTGAAATGGCAGAGCTGAGGCTGCCCGCCTGCCCGCATTTTGTCTCCGTCTTGATTTTGCTTGTAATTGGGAGAATCTGAGACGAAGATCAAAACCAAGATTCCTTCAACACTATCTTGCTGCAATAATAATAACTAACGTTTATGGAGTGCTTGTCATGGACCAAATTATACATACATTACCTTATTTAACTCTCCCAATGATGCTCGTAGGAGAAAAATTATTAATAGCCACGCTTAATTAATGGAGGAAACAGAGCATCAGGGAGATCAGGTTACACATATAAAACCTTAATAAAGGTTACATGTTAGGCTGAATCTTGAAATTGCCATCTTTGTAGGCCCAAACAAGTCTCATGCAATAACGTCACCAGATGATCAAAATTAAAATCACCAGTGGAGGCAGATGAAAACCAAGAGCCTCCAGATGCATTACCCTGGGAATGACATGTCATTTTTGTAATACTTGGCCAAGAATGCACCACCTGAATCTAATCATAGGGAAATCTAAATGAGGACTGAACAACTAAAAGTTGGTTAAGGGGGGAGGGGCGTGTATTCTTCAAAAGCGTCAGTGGCACAAAAGATGAAGAAAGGCTATAGGGATGTTAGGGATTGAAGGAAGGTAAAGAACATGGCAACTAAATGGAATACCTGATTCTAGACTGACCTTGTGATGGAGTTTTTAAACACTTTAAGGACATTACTGGGTCAATTTTCAAAAAAATCGAAATATGGATAGCAGATCAGAATGTTTATTAATGATAAATTTATTAGAGTTGATAACTATATTGTGGTTACATTAAAAAAAATCTGTGTTTCTAGGAAGTACACAATGAGGTATTTAGGATAAAGGACCATGATGCATTTAACTTTGCTTTCTTTAAATGGTTTAGTAGAAAAAAAGGGAGGGATCAAACAATAAAGCACATTCAGCAAAATATAAATAATAGGTGAATAAGGAGTATATGAGTATGTCTTCTAATGTTTTTATTCTTGCAACTTTTTTATAAGTTTAAAATTTATTCCCAAGTAAAATGATAAAAATAAAAAATGTAAGCCCTGGCCAATGTAGCTCAGTTGGTTGGAGCCTTCTCCCATCAAACCAAAAGGTTGTAGGTTCGATTCCAGTCAGGGCACAGGCCTAGGTTTCAGGTTCTGTTCCCTGTCTGGGCACGTGCGGGAGGCAACTGATCAATGTTTCTCTCCCCCTCTCTCCTCCCCCATCCCATTCTCCTCTCTCTAGAAGTCAATAAGCATGTCCTTGAGTGGGGATTTTAAAAAAATTAAATTCCATAGGAAAAAAAATAAAGTGATAAGGATTACTCTACTTGACATTAAGGCATACTACAAAGTTATAGTTATCAAAACAGTGGGGTGTTGGCAGAAGGATAGATACAGAAATCAATGAAACAGAATAAAGAACTCAGAAATAGACCCATATAAACATGCCCAACTAATTTTTGATAAAGGTGTAAAAGCAATACAATAGAGGATAGATAGATTTTTCAACAAATGGTGCTAGAACAATTGGACATCCATTGACAACAACATAAAAAAAACCCTGACCTAAACCTCACCCTTTCTATAAAAATCAACTCAAAATGGATTGCAGACTTAAATGTAAAAAAGTTTTAGAAAAAAAATCTAGGACCTAGAGCTATGCAAAATGTTCTTAGATTTGTTACCAAAAGCAAAATCCATAAGAGGAAACTGATAAATTAGACCTTATCAAAATTAAATATTTTTACTCCATGAAAGACCCTGTTAAGAGAATGAAGACAAGAGCTATACATTAGGCAAAAATACTTGCAAACCACATATCCACCATAGAACTTGTATTTATAATATATAAAGAGGTCTCAAAACTCAAATTTAAAAAACAAATAACCCAATTATAAAATAGGTAAAAGGCATGAACAGGTACTTCACTGAAGGGGATATACGGATGGCAAATTAGTACAGGAATAGATACTCAGCATCCTTAGTCATTAAGGAAATACAAATTAAAGCCACAATGAGATATCACCCATCAGAATGGCTAATTTGAAAAAGAGTGACAAGACCAAAATGCTGGCAAGGATGTGGATGGCGAAACTGGATCACTCATACATTGCTGGTAGAATGGGAAATGGTATAGACACTCTAGAGGAGTTTCACAGTTTCTTATAAAACTAAACATACGACTACTATAAAACCAGAAATTGCACTCTTGGGAACTTACCCCAGAGGGGTGAAAATAAAACTTATACATGAATGTTTATTGCAACTTTGTAATAGCCCAAACTGGGAACAACCCAGATGTGCTTTAATGGGTGAATGGTTAAACAAGCTGTAGCACATCCATACTATGGATTACTTTTTACTCAGCCATAAAAAGTAAAAAATTTTTGCTCTGGCCAAGTGGCTAAGTTGGTTGAAATGTCGTACCAGAAGGTTACAGGTTTTGCTCCTGGTCAAGACACATACCTAGGTTGTGGGTTTGATCCCCAGTCAAGGCAGATATGGGGGCAGGGGAACCAATCAATGTCTCTCTCTCACATCAATGTTTTTCTCTTCTCTCTCTCTCTCTCTCTGTCTCTCTCTCTCTCAAACCAATAAAATCATATCCTTGGATGAGGATTAAAAATAAAAACAAAAAGTAACAAACTTTTGACACAGGCAACCAACTATATGCATCTCTAGGGAATTATGTTGGATATAAAAGCCAATCTCAAAAGTTACATACTGTATGTAATTTTCACATACTTTTATAGAACATTGTTGAAATGGCAAAATTAAGAAATAGAGGACAGATAGTGATTGACAGGGAGGCGGAGTGGCTATAAAAGGACAACAGGAGGGATCTTGGAACTGTTCTGTATCTTGCCTATATCAATGTCAATACACTGGCTGTGATATTAGATTATAGCTTTGCATAATGTTACCATTATGAGCAAATAGGTAAGAGTGTACATGGGACCTCTATTTTTTTATACCTGCATGTGGATTTATAATTATTTTTAAAATTAAAAGTTTAATCTATTAAAATAATTACATCTCTATAATTTTGTATAGTTCACTCCATTATCTAAAATGTGGTTGAGCCAAGATCCAACCTAGACCCATGCCTTCACAGCTACATGATGTTTCTCGGGGCCCCTGGCTCACTGTGGGAAGCCAAGGGTCATCTGCCAGGTCTCAGGGAAGAAGCATGACGGACTCAGAGAGGTCACAGGAGCACAGGGACCCTGGACAGTCAGGGAGGGCTGGTTGCACTATTCTCCTGTTTGGAATGAGTCCCTCAGTGGTTCAGATAAGTGACACTCTAAAAGTAAGCATGGGACAGCCCTATTTTATTCTTTCTCTAATCCAGAAAAATAGGAAGATATAAGTATGAAACAAAGAAGGGAGGCGGGAGAGACTGGCAAGAGGGTGAAAACTGAGAGGCATCCCTTCCGTCTGTTGGCAGTAGGCTGCATTTTCTTCTGCACCAGCCTTCATGCTCCATGGCATCCAAACTGAAGTATGAAAAAAATGGGCTTTTAGGATAAATCATCTAATTAACAAAGCTACTCAGGAACAGCAGCTACATACCACCAACTAATGCCCTAGACAAAGGTTTTGCTCTCTTCCTGGGACTTCTTACCTGGACTCGGGTTAGGACACCTGGAATCTAGTATTGGTTACCCAAATTGTCTGTGAAATATTGGTTCTGTCCCTTCCCCTGCTGGCTTCCTCTGTTAATCACCACCATCACCTCCAGTTCCATTAACAGAGGGGATTTAAAAAGATGACACAGACAAATCCTCCCAGGGTCTCCCACCATCCTTCCCCGTAGGTCCTGACTCTCACTAAGAGTTAGTAGCCCCAGTGGGCCTGGCTCAGAGATTCACCTTTTCTTCCATTGTCCTGATACATGCAGTGGACCAGAACAGTCCTGGGAGGGGCCCACTTGCTCACTGCTTGGACTTCAATGGTCAGGGAAGGATGAAAGAAACATTCTTTGGCTTGCCCTTTTAGTCCAAACATCATGTGATTTCATGGCACTCCTCCAGCCTGGAGCTAACACAAGGCCAGAAGTCTCTGGCTCCCACGGTCACAGCTCGCTCCAGGCAGATCCAGGGGGCAGCCTTCTCCGCAGCCTTTGGAGTCCATGGAGAAAGAATGCGGCCTCAGAGAAGATCTTCCACCCGAGCAGAAACTCCCAAGTGCCCTTAGGCACATTCATGAACACTAGCAACATGGAATTTCTTTTCACATACCAAAAATGCAAAACAAACCCACTTATTTGTACATCTGGCTCACTGGGCATAACAAGAAAACAAAAACAAAAACAAAAAACCTTGAATTTCATTCACGTCATTGTGCTTTTGAGGCTAGGTCCAGAAATATGACACTGTCGGTACTCGAAGTCAATGGGACACCGGATTCTTCTGCGTGTGCGCACATATGAGTGTGTGTATGTGTGTGTGTGAGAGGTAGGAGAGGGCGCTCTGCCACTTCCTGACTCTGTGCTCTCACCCAGCTTCCTTACTTTCTCTAAGTCTGGGTTTCCCCGTCTGCAAAATGGAGATAGTAAATAGTCCCCACCTCACAGGGTTGTGACGTTTTACTATTGTATGGAATTTGTGAAGCATTGAAGAGAGTCAATAAATGGTCGTTTATTATAATACTGTGTCCATTTAGAGAGAGAATGAGAGATAAAAAGCAATGGCACCTCCTTTTGCCACAAATAAATGTGTGTGTGTGTGTGTGTGTGTGTGTGTGTGTGTGTGTGTCTAAAGAAAGAGAAATGGGAAAATCTTGATTTTTGGTGAAGATCACACTCTTCAAACTTCAAGATTTAGTTCTGTGTCTCCTATTATGCTGGAGGGGTCCTGTTACCTATGTTCCCTTACAGAGTTCCAGAATATAAACACAGCTGTACAACCTAAAGTCATCTCAAGTGCCTTCCAGTGTTTTGTTACCCCACTGGCAATGCTAATAGGACTGTTATTAATGCAGGAAGCAATTAGCAGTCTCCTCTATAAGCTTATTTTTCAATCTGAAGTTCTCCAAGTTTACAAGATTATGATACAGTCAGGATTTAAAATGCAGTACCTACAGAAAGCCTCCCAACCCTGACATTTTCAGAAGTAGTATTTGGTGTGAGAGGAGAGGAAACTGCGCATGCCAAATGTTTTCAGGGCTTCTAAGAGATCTGTTTCAATTATCTATTGCTACATAATAAATCACGCCCCCCGTCAAACTTAATGGCTTAAAACGGCATCATCTGTTGGCAAATCATTTGCAGGTTAGGCAGGGCTCAGAGGGGACAGCTCATCTCCGCTCCACAGGACATGAGCTGAGGTCACTCTGGGCTTGAAGATCCACGTCAAAGATGGCTCAGTTAGTTACACAGCTCACAGGATGCTGCTGGCTGTCAGCTGGGGGCTCGACCAAGAGTTTGCTTCTTCTCCACATGGTTGCTTGGACTTCCTGACAGCGTGTGGCTGGGTCCCCAAAAGAAGAACGCTGAAACTGCTAGACTCCTTTTTTAAATATATACAAAATGTGTTTATTGGGACGGTTCCTCACTCGTCTTGATTCGGGTGCTTTTAGTGTGACTTCCTTCCGAAGGAGCATCCTCCTGGGATCCTGGCTTTTCCTCCTGTAGGCTGACAGAGGACGACAGAACAGCAAACACAGACAGCCGCCGTTCCTGCATAGCTAAAGACAGTGCTGGTTTTATAGCATCCTGGGCTGTTCACATCCCTGAAGTAGGAATTGGGGCTCTGCTGCACCAGGTGCTTCCTCTCATGTTTCCTCTCCTCTTCTGGAGAGGGATGAAGGAGCTCCTCAGTGGGGGTGCGTTGTCGTGGGGTGGCCGTCACTGCTGGAAAAGCAAACTGCTATGCTTCTTAAAACCTTGGCTCAAAAGTCCCCAGATGCCATGGCTCAAGGCCCCAAAAAGTACTTTCTGTATGTTCTATTGATCAACTCAGTCACAGGCTCAGCTGTTCAAGGGAGAAGTCATAAGCTTCACCTCTTGGAGAGAGGAGTAACATACCCTTAAGAGGAAGGCAGAATAATTTGAAATTGCCTTCAGGAACTAGCTAGCACAGCCTCCCACCAGCCAAAGAATAACCCCAACCAGCAATATGTGGGGTTACACCCAGGTCTCATAATTAGGGAGCAGAAGCACTGTACTGAATGAACACTCTTCATACAAACTGGGATTCTGCAAGAGGCCCACTAAATGGGAAAGGAGGCACAAAAAGGGGACAGTCATTCAAAGGCAAAATCATAACAGCACAAATTAAAACCACAGAAACCTTTTTTGAGTACCATCTACAGTGCTCATGCTAAACCTCATGCCTCTCTCTCCCACTGAGTGATGTGAAAAGAACCCGAGACTTGGCATCAAAACACTGGATTGAGTCTATCTAGTTTACTTGCCATTGTAATGTCCTTACACAAAGTCACTCGATTATCTGAGCTTCACTTTCCTCATCTGTAAATTGGGGATAATACTATTTGCCCTACATGTGCACCACAGGGTGTTTCCAATAACCCTGGGATGCAGGGAGATTTCAGTGAAAACTTGTGTGACAGTACTCTGTTGACAGTAATCCAAGAAACTGCTTTGTAAATGTCGTATTAATAAGTAATGCATCAACTTTTAAGATCTCAGAACTTTAAAGGGAACAAAACCCCTGAACCTCATTTTCTGCCAAATCTGTGTGTGAAGTCAGCTGGTGGGGAGGATGGGGGTGGATTGAATCCATTGTCTGCAATGCAGATTCGTCCCTACAGGTTTCAGGTGCAAAGAGGGAGTGAGGTAGGAAGATGAAAAGAAGAGATAGAAAGTCCAGTATGGAGTTTGTTGGCCTACTTCATACATTATAATGTTGTTGTAATGTGCCTTGTCATAGCACTAATTCAGGCCTTCAAAAATGCCAATTCATTTTTCAATTGACCTAAACATATAAACGATGTTTATTGAGTGAGGCAGGGTGCCACAGTTATTAAAAGTACAGGCCCTGGTGCCACACTCTTCCTGAGTCTACAGTTTACTGGCACAGTGACATTAGAAAGTTGCATTAACATCTCTGTACCTCAGTTTCTCATCTGTAAATGGGGATAATAAGTGCTCACTTCCTGTGGCTGTTATGAAAACTTAATGAGATAAGTGTAAACACTCGGAACAGCACCTGGCAATGAGTAAATGTGAGCTGTTTGTTTGTTTTGTTTTATAATACCCCATGGTGTGCACTGTGCTAAGAACTTCACAGACACGACTTATTTATTGACAACAACCTATGAAAATTAACTAATAAGCACCTGCTGTGTTTCAGATACTATCATAGGATCTTGGGGTTCATGGAATGAATCAGATACAGATCCTGTTCTGTAGAGCCCATAGTCTACTGAGAGGCAGAAGGAGATAGACAGTAAGCAATAGGTAAAACAAACAAGCCGTGAAGTTTGACAGAAGATATAAGTGTTATGAATAAAAGAAAAAGTAGAGCAGGGTGAGGGGACTAGAAATCCTGGTGGAGGGAGGAGAAACTGGGATAGGTTATAATTTTTGTTTGTTTTTTAATTTTTATTTATTGATATTTTATAAAGAGATAGGGAAAGAGAAAAATAAATTTGTTGTTCCACTTATGAATTCATTCCTTAATTGTTTGTATGTGCCCTGACCAGGGATTAAACCTGCAACCCTGGCATATAGGGATGATACTCTAACCACATAAGCTACCCAGCCAGGGCATCTTACAATTTGAAATAGTATGGTCATGTTCGATCTGGTTGAGAGAGCAAATGTGGGCAAAGATTTGAAGAAGGAGAAAGAAGTCAGCTATGCAGGAACCCAAGGGAAAAGCATTCCAGGCAGAAGGAACTGTTGGATATGTTGGATCTGTTGGATCAAAGGTACTTCATTGAGAGTGAGCCTGGTAGGGTTGAAACACGAGGCAGGGGATGGTGGGGACAGGAGTGGACAGAAGAGAGGGAGCAAGGAGGTCTGCTGTAGGAGAAGAGGTTGGGAGTTGATGGAGTAGAGGGTTAAGGAGAGCTTGGTAGGATACTGCCAGGCCATAACTTCCCTCTGAGTGAGATGGGAGCCAGTGGCCAATGACGGGAACCATTACCAATCCATTTACTAATGAATAAACTGGGCAGAAAGAGGCCAAGTAACCACACAAAGTTATGTAACTACTAAAATGGGATTATTTTCCTATGGATTCTTATGTTGTTGTTTTTTTATGGGGCATAGAGGGGTGATGCAAACAGGGGTAGGGAAAGCAAACATTGAGGAAATGTGGCCTGCATATCCTCCTTTGTAAAATGTAGAGATTGAATCAATGATCTCGAAGGTCTAGACACAATGGTCTATTGACCATTGGTCTCCAGAGGACAGAGGACTGAAAGTCATGGAAGATACAGTGAGACAGCCATTGCTCTTGCCTGGCCAATTGACCATGATCCTGTGTTCCCACAAAACCTTATACATAGCTCCATCATAGTTCTTTTCATACTATATTAAAAATATGCGCTTAGGACTTCCGGCCAAGATGGAGGCATAGATAGACGCACTGTGCCTCCTCGCACAACCAAGATAGGGACAACAACAATATAGAAACAACAACCAGAACTGACAGAAAATTAAAGTGTATGGAAGTCGGACACCCAAGGATTTAAAAATAGACACGTTCATCCAGACCCCTAGGAAGGGCGGAGCAGAGAGCTGAGCAGCTGGGGCAGTGAGCAAGTCTGCAGTAGGTAGACCCTGGGCGCACAGGTGGTGGTGGCTGGTGGGCCCCCGCCAGGGGGTGGTGACCGGCAGACCCAGTGAGGTGGCCATTGTGAAGCAAGGCACTGCGCCCAACTCAGGGTCCCAGCACCGGGAAATAGAGCTTTGGATCACTGACTGAAAAGGAAGGTCCCTTGGGGTGCACAGGCCCACCCACACTGGAATTGGTGCCAGAGGGGCCCAGTTGGCTTGCAGAAAG
>CM052542.1:42949196-42983951 GCA_028533065.1 Trachops cirrhosus | reverse complement strand
ATCCAACTTCTTTGGGACTCTCTGAGCTTCCTGGACTTCCTGGAATTCTATTTCCTTTGCCAGATTGGGGAAGTTCTCCTTTATTATTTGTTCAAATAAGTTTTCCACTTGTTGCTCTTCCTCTTCTCCTTCTGGTACCCCTATAATTCAGATGTTGGAATGTTTAAAGATGTCCCGGAGGTTCCTAAGCCTCTCCTCCTTTTTTTGAATTCTTATTTCTTCATTCTTTTGATTGTATATTTTTTAATTCCTTCTGGTCCACTCCATTGATGTGAGACCCATCTTTCATTCCATCACTATTGGTTCTCTGTGCATTTTTCTTCATTAAACTTATTGTAGCCTGCATTTTTTTATCTAGTTTGCGACCAAAATCAACCAATTCTATGAGCTTCCTGATCACCAGTGCTTTGAACTGTGCATCTGATAGGTTGGCTATATCTTGGTCACTTAAAAGTATGGGTTCTGGAGCTTTCAACTGATCTTCTGTTTGAGCCATCTCCTTGGGGGTTTTTTTGTTTTTGTTTTTGGTTCTTTTTTTGGTCTTGTCGAGCCTGTTAATGTTTGAGGGGCAGAGCCTTAGGTGTTCACCAGGGCAGGGCAGCCCTAGTCACTGGGTTGTGAAGCTGTATGTGGGGGTGGGGTCCGAGAAGGAACAATGGCGCTCTCTCTGCTCTCTGTGGGACCTCAGTCCCTTCCACTATTTCCCTGGAGCAAACTGGGCCCCTCTGGTGCCAATTACCATGCTCGTGGGCTTGTGCACCCTGTGGGACTTTCCTTGTCAATCAGTGCCCCAAGGTTCTATTTCCCGGCCCTGGGACCCTGAGTTGCATGCAGTGCCTTGCTTCACAATCGCTACCTCGCCAGGTCTGCTAGTCGCCACCCCCTAGCCAGGGCCCGCCAGCCGCTGCTTGTGCGCCCAGGGTCTGCCCGCTGCAGTCTTGCGTGCCACCCTGGTTGCCTTGAGCATCTGGATTGCCTTAAGAGCATCCGGTCCCAGCACTCTCTACTCTCTGCTCTGCAAGCTGCACCCGGCTGCCCGACTCTGCCCCTCCTACTGGTCTGGATGAACGTGTGTAATTTAACTCCTTGGGTGTCCGACTTCCATACAGTTCAATTTTCTGTCAGTTCGGTTGTTCCTCTGTTTCTAAATTGTTGTTGTCCCTACCTTGGTTGTGTGAGGAGGCACAGTGTGTCTACCTATGCCTGCATCTTTGCCAGAAGTCCCGACATGTGGATTTTTAATTTTTATTCATACTGGCAATTTGTCCTCCAAAATGACTGTCAAATTTGTATATCCTATGACAGTGTATGTTTCCCTTTATAACTTTATAACAATTTTTAAAGTCTATTTTATTGATTATGTTATTACAGTTGTCCCAGTTTTTTTCTCCCCTTTACACCCCTCCGGCCTGCACCACCCTGACCCCCCCCCCACCACCCTCCAACATTCCCCACCCCCCATGTGTCATACATATAAGTTCTTTGGCTTCTCCATTTCTTATAAAATATATTATTCTATATTATTCTTAGCCTCCCCCTGTCTATTTTATGCCTATCAATTATGCTTCTTTTTCCCTGTACCTTTTCCCCCCATTCTCCCCATCCCCTTTCCTACTGATAACCTTCACATTATCTCCATTTCTGTGATTCTGTTCCTGTTCTGGTTATTTGCTTAGTTTTTGTTTTTTAGGTTCAGTTGTTGACAGTTGTGAGTTTGTTTTCATTTTACTGTTCAAGCTTTTGATCTTCTTCTATTTCTTAGATAAGTCCCTTTAACATTTCATATAATAAGGGCTTGGTGATGATGAACTCCTTTAAATACCTTATCTGTGATAACTTTACAATCTTTAATACTATTAGTATTTTAATTTTTGAGAGTTTGATAGTTAAAAATGTTTTTCATTGTTCTTTTTATTTTTATTTCCTTAATTGAGAGGTTTAACCATTAAGAGATCAATAAAGAGTCAATACTTTTTAATTTTTTACCAACTTAGTATTTAAAAATATGGCCATTTACAGAATTCTTATTTATGGCAAAACATGAAAGGTATTTCTTCTAAGGTCAGGAAAAGATAAGGATGCCACTGTCTCCACTACTATTTAATAGTGTGTTGGAAATATAAGCCAATGCAGTCAGATAAGAGAAAACAATTGGAATTGAAAGTGAAAAATAAGTAAAACTATTTCTGTTATAGATATCATACATGGAAGCCCCAAGAGAATCAATACTACAACAAAGCAACAATAAAAGAATTTCTTAACAAAATATAAAACTGACATTCAGTAGCCAACTGCCAGTCAGCCAACTGCTATTGATCTTCCAGAAGCAGAAGAGCGAGCACTGGCATCTAGATCAACCAGGCCACTGAACGCACTACTCAGCTGGACTGGCAGTTGTTTTAAAGAAAAACTTCCCAGTTTTTGAGGAACACAGGGAGTTGATTTACATGACACTGGTAGTAGTGCCAGGATAAAGCAAATAAGTAAATACATTGCTGTTAATAAGAACCTAGACTTGCAGTGTAAGAAGAAAGATATAGAATAAAAGAAGGTATGGAAAAATTCTATAATGGCTAACTTTGAATTAGAAGTAGAAGTTTATAATTTAAAATATATATTTCTAACTCTGTCTAACACCATATAAAAACAATGAGTGCACCTGGTGCCAAGCTCTTGGTGGTTTCTAAGGAACATACCCCACTGAAGGAAACCAGAGCTCTGCGGAGAAATGGCTAATTCCAGGAGTTGAAAGGGAGAGTACAAGGTGAGGTTGAGATCGGCCAAAAACCAAGTAAGTGTTCAAATACTGAAGGAGCCATGTAAAAGAGAAACAAGAACAAGAGGATCCTACTTGCCAAAATCAGAACAGTTTGAACATGAGAAAGAATAATTACTAGAGCTAAAAATGTTCAGCAATGTGTCGAGACACAAGATCAATATACAAAAATCAATTATATATGCGTAGACTAGCAATGAACAATCTGAAAATGGAATTTTAAAAACAAATCCATTTAAATAGCATCATAAGAACAAAATAGGAAGGAATTTTTAAGTATAGTACAAGACTTGCACACTAAAGAAAAATCATTGAAAGAAACTGAAGAACTAAATAAATGAAAAGATATCACATGTTCATCGAATGGAAGATTTAATACTGTTAAAATGGCAATACTCCCCAAATGGATCCACAGATTAAATACAATTCCTATCAAAATCCCACCTGTCTTTTTTGCAGAAGTTGACAAGAAGCTGATCCTAAAATTTGGGGGGAAATGCAAGAGACCCAGAAGTGCCAAAACATTCTTGAAAGAGAAGAACAAGATCAAAAGACTCACATTTTTCTGTTTCAAAATGTATGACAAAGCTACAGTAAAGAAGACGGTATTGGCCCTGGATAGTGTGGCTCTGTGGACTGAGTGCTGGCATGCAAACCGAAAGGTCACAGGTTCAATTCCCAGTCAAAGCACATGCCTGGGTTGAGGGCCAATATTTCTCCCCATCTCTTTCTCCCTCCCTTCCACTCTCTCTAAAAATAAATAAACAAAATATTTTTTTAAAAAAGATGTTATTGTACTGGCATAAGGACTGACATATAGATAAATGAGATAGAATTGAGAGTCCAGAAATAAAACTATGTATCTATGGTTAGTTGATTTTCAACAAAGGGATCAAGACAATTCCAACACATTGAGCTGGGAACATTATATCTCCACATGCGCAAGAATTGTTGGAGCCCTCTACCCGTACCATATACGAAAACTAACTCAAAATAGATCAAAGACCTAAATGTAAGAACTATACAATTCTTGGAAGAAAACATAGGGATAAATCTTTGTGACTATGATTTTGGTAATTGTGTCTTTTTAAAAATAATTTACATAGCTCATTGTTTCTTAGATATGGCACCAAAAACATGTAGGAAAAAATTAGGCATATTGGACTTCATCACAATTGAAACTTTTGTGCTTCCAAGAACACTATCCAAAAAAGTGAAAAACAACCCACATAATGGGAGAAAATACTGAAAATCTTACGTCTGATAAGCGTAGATATATAAAGAACTCTTCTCTCTCTGTGGCACCGCAGAGGTGGTTGGCTGCTTCAGGATGAAGCTGAACATCCCTTTCCCAGCCACTGTCTGCAAAAAACTCATAGAAGTGGACAATGAATTCAAACTTTGTACCCTTAATGAGAAGCACATGGGCACAGAAGTTGTTGCTGATGCTCTGGGAGAAGAGTGGAAGGCTTATGTGGTTCTAATCAGTGGCGGGAACAACAAACAAGTTTCCCCATGAAGCAGGGTATCTTGACTGATGGCAGTGTCTGCCTGCTACTGAGTAAGGGGCATTCCTGTTACAGACCTAGGAGGACTGGACACAGAGGCACAACTATGTTCAGGGTTGCACTGTGGATGCCAATCTCAGTGTTCTCAACTAAGTCATTTGTAAGAAAAGGGAAGAAAGATATTCCTGATTCCACTGACACTATTATGCCTCGTTGCCTGGGGCCCAAAAGAGCTAGCAGAATCCATAAACTTTTCAGTCTCTCTAAAGAAGATGATGTCTGCCCTGGCTGGTACGGCTCAGTTGCTGGGGCATTGTCCCGCAAAGAGAAAGGTCACCAGTTTGATTCCCAGTCAGGGCACGTGCCTAAGTTACAGGTTCAGTGCCCCATCGGGGTGTGTGTGATAGGCAAGCAATTAATGTTTCTCTCTGTTTCACCCTCCCTTCCCCTCTCTCTAAAAAATAAATAAATATATATGTTTATTTGAATCATTCACCCTAAACTGGGGTGTGGGAGGAGGGTTAGGGAGAGTTTAGTATGTCTTAGATTTTATGAAACTCTAATTTCTGTAAGAAACTTAATTTCCACCAACTTCTTTATTTTTCCCTCTTCATCAGCAAATCTCCAAAAGATTTCCTCCCTTTAAGTTCCCTTGTTCTCTTCCAAAAGTTGTGCCCTCTCAATACTTCCATGTTTAAACTCATGTACTTTCAAGCCCTAACTTTTCAATTCCCCATTAGCAAGTGCTCTAATCCAGCATGGCTATTCTGTTATTTCTCTACTTAGTGTGGGACTCTCTGGAATGTGATTGAGCTTTCCTTTTTCCAAAGAGTCTCTGCTTAACTCTCCACTTCCACATGGCCTTTATAGCTGGTGCTACTGATTTCAGGAATTTATTTCCCCATTTAAATGAAATGGGAGTTTGCAATATTCTATTTCCTGGTTATATGGTAGATATAATTGTGTTGTGTGGTAAGTTGTGATTTTATTTGCTCTCCTGATCTGCATGGTTTTTGGAAGATGTGTAGAAAGATTCAGTTTAGGTATCCATCATATCTACAAAGAGCCCTCACTCTGTAGCCTCAATTGATAAATGCTGACACATAATTGTTAGATAAGACTTTCAGGAATTCCAGCCAAGATGGAGGTATAAGTAGACATGCTTCACCTCCTCACACAACTACAGAGAGAATTACAATTGTATCTCAAAACAAACAACCAGAACTATGAGAAAATCAAGCTGTATGGAAGTCCAACAACCAAGGAATTAAAGAAGCCATATTCATCCAGATGGTTAGCAGGGCCTGTCACAGAGACAGGCCAAGAGGTGCAGAGATGTCGTGCAGCCCGGAGAGGTGGTGGCAGTGGAATGGGCAGTGCCACACTCACCTGTGCTAGATAAAACTGGGATACCTTAGGAGTAAGTGATCCCAGCCCCAGGCCAGACTACACAGTCCAGGGTTCCAGCTCCAGGAAGATAAATCCCTGTAACTTCTGGCTGTAAAAAACCATTGGGGGCAGGGGTGGCAGACGAAACTGCTGGATGTTCAGAGGAGTCCACTTAAAGGGCCCTACAGACTTAGAATGTATGCAAACCCACCCACTCTGGGATTCACCACCAGGACAACAGCTGGAAGGGTGACAGTCACATATGGAGAGTGGGTGAAGTAACCGGAAATGTGGCAAGTGCCAGGCTAACATCCAAAAGCCAGGCAGCAGTATTGTCCCTTCTCCAAGCCCTCCTGCCACACTGAACAACAAAGTAGTCAAGAGGGTTACCGTGCCCTGGCGAGTACCTAAGGCTCTACACAATGTGCCATTGTGTACGGGTGCCATTTCTGAGACAGGGAGTCAAAGCAGCTCTACTTAATACACAGAAACAAACAAGGGAGGCTGCCAAATTGAAGAGACAAAGAAATATGGCCCAAATGAAAGAAGACAACAAAACCCTGGAAAAAGAACTAAACAAAATGGAGATAACCAATCTATCAGATGCAGAGTTCAAAATGCTGGTGATCAGGGTGCTCACAGAACTCACTGAATATGGCAACAACATAAGGGAAGAAATGAAGGTTACACTAAGTGAAATCAAGAAAAATCTACAGGGAACCAACAGTGGAGAGGATGAAGCCAAGAATCAAACCAACAATTTGGAATACAAGGAAGGAAAAAGCATTCAATAACAGCAGAAAGAAAACAGAATTTTAAAAAATGAGGATAGGCTTAGGAACCTCTGGGACAACTTTAAATGTACCAACATCCCAATCATAGGGATGCCAGGAGGAGAAAAGAAAGAGCAAGAAATTGAAAACTTATTTGAAATAATGATGAAAGAAAACTTCCCTAATTTGGTGAAGGAAATAGACATGCAAGTCCAGGAAGCACAGAGAATCTGAAATAAGTGGGACCTAAGGAGAGCCACACTAACACACAACATAATTAAAATGCCAAGGGTTAAAGATAAAGAGAGAATCTTAAAAGCAGCAAGAGAAAAGCAGAGTTACCTACAAAGGAGTTTCCATAAGACTATGAGCTGATTTCTCAAAAGAAACTTTGCAGACAAGATGGGACTGGCAAGAGATATTCAGTGTGATGAAAAGTAAGGGCCTACAACCTAGATTACTCTACCCAGCAAAGCTATCATTTAGAATCAAAGGACTGATAAAGTGCTTCCTAGACAAGGTAATGGTAACACAGTTCATCGTCACCAAGTCATTATTAACATGAAATGCTAAAGGGACTTATTTAAGAAAAATATTAAAACTATGAACATTAAAATGGCGATAAATTCACAAGTATCAACTAAAACTAAGTAGACAACTGGAACAGGAACAGAATCATAAATACAAAGATCACTTGGAGGGTTATCAGCTGGGAGGGGGAAGGGGGAGATTGGAGGAAAAGGTACAGGGAATAAGAAGCATAATTGGTAGGTACAAAATAGACAGGGGGATGTTAATAGTATAGGAAATGGAGAAACCAAGGAACTCATATGCATGACCCATGGACATGAACAAAGGAAGTGAATTGCTAGAGGGAAGGGGGTTACTGGGTGGAGGAGAGCAAAGGAGGAAAAATTGGGACAACCCTAATAGCATAATCAATAAAATATATTTTAAAATAAGACTTTCATATGAGCACTAGATAATTGGGCTGTTGTATTGGGTTCCTATGAAGGAAATACAGTTTTTTATACAGATAAAATATATAAGATAGTTCCCTCAGGTCTCTACGCAATTTTAGCCTGCACCCTTCTCCCTGACCCTGTTGCTCTGATAGAATTTCTCATTGTGGTGGGTGTATATGACAAATATATCCAAGGTAGAATGTCCTGGTGGTCAGTGTAGCCTGAGATGGTCAGTGCACCCAGGATGATTTATACGTATGACATAGTCCATGGATCTAGAGTGTTCATTGTATGTGGACCATCACTATGAGGAGAGTGAATGGCTGGCTGGTCTGTCCTGACTGATTTGGACATGGACCATTCATTATTTTTATCCCTGATTCTTCCTCGTCAGGAAATCTTTTTCAGGTGCACGGGGTAGTGCAAGGTATGAAGTCCTGATGGGATATGAGATCTCTTCTCTCCATGGAAGGCCTTCTAGGCTTGGTGAAGAAGCTGGTCCTAGGATCCTGGCTAGGCAGAAAGCTGGCCAGAGGAGAAACTCATCACTGCTCAGGTCCTAGTCATCTCCAGGTGGCAGGATCTCCACACCGATTCCTGTAAGTTTTGCCCAAGGTCAAAGATGCCTCAATTGCTGGGCCCTTAATTGTGATCCCTCTAAGTCTTTGGGTAGTGAGATGCAGAATGAGGCAGAACAGCTGACTAATTATAAGCATGCATTCAAGTTGAAGTCTTCATTCTACAACTTACTGGGTAAACTAGTAACTTCATTTCTCTGAGTCTGAGATTCATCACCTGTAGCTATTGTACAATGCTGGCCTACTGCCTGGCACCAGGGTAAACCATCAATAAATTTTAACTGTTATTTTCTATCATATATGCATGTGTATACACACAATTCTATTTACACTGTTTATATGTATTTATGCATACACATATGTACATAAAACACACACATATAATTTATGTAGGTTTCTCCAAGTATGGGTAGGGTTTTCATTTATTTATTGGATGCTTACATATTAACTGGCTGAAATAAATATGAGAAAAATCCCACTTGGTTGAACTCTGGAGTAGAAAACTCGATTTGAACAGGTGGTATTCTCTGATAAAGCAGAATTCTATATAATAATGCGTTTTGTTGTCATTGTTGTAGAAACTGGAATATCCTCCCCTTCACACCCTTCTGCCCTTCCATAGCCTATGTCCTTACTTTACAGATAACTAGCTAGCCATGAAGATCCTCATCCCTACTTCCTATGTCTCTGATGCAGCGCCCCAAAACGGATATGCTATGTGGCCTATGCAACATTACATCAAAATTTAAATTACAAACATTTAAACACAAGATTTTTAATTGTATTTTTTCCACTACCATTTAGTCCCCTTATACTCCCACCCCACCCCCGCAATCACTACACTGTTGTCCATAAGTCCTTTCTCCTTTGTGCTCAATCCCTCCACCCCCAACTGCCCCTCCACCTCCAAAGCTGTCAACCTGCTGAGTCTGTCTCTATTTTGCTTGTTAGTTCATTTTGTTCATTAGATTCCACATGTGAGTGAAATCATGTGGTATTTGTCTTTCTCTGACTAGCTTATTTCACTGAGCATAATGTTTTTTAGGTCTATCCATGTTGTCACGAAGGGTAAAATTTTCTTTATAGCCAAGTAGTATTCCATTAAACATAAGATTTCACACAAGAACTTATTTCTCATTTCTTTTCACAAAATGAGTGACTAGACAGCATTCCTGAGGTAATAACAATCATCCAGAGCCAAGCAGTGATTCCTCGTTTCGAAAAAGCTCCTCCAGCCCCTCCCCTCCATAACTCGCCACCCCCCTTCACTCATTGCAGTTCCTTACTTCTCCCCTGGAGGCATTTGACTCTTTTACTCCAGTTCTAACCATCCTTTTGTGTTGAACTCTATTACATCTTAGCCCAGACCTCTGGTACAATTACAGTGTCACTAAGTAAGCCTGATGAAGCACTTTCTAGCACAGAGATGTGCAGTACGGAGGTTCGTACAACTTGGCAATACTACGCAATCTTACTTAGCCTTATCTCCCAGTCCCGCCTTACTTGGCACACACATACCTTCTCTCTGCCTGGGCTCCCTTTCCGGCATCACTAAGCTCAGCTAGCTCTTCCTTAGTCTCTACTTGGTCAGCTGAGTCACTCCCTCTGTGTTCTCTCAAGTATAATCCAGTGATTAATTCCAACAGTTATGTGTAGTGTTATGTAATCATATGTCCATCCCCTCCAGGAGACTGAGGCAGGAAAAAGCAAAAACGGTCTCATTCATCTTTGCATCCGAGCCTAAAAGCGCTTGATAAGGAATCCAAGTTATAATTGCATGACATATGTGTACTAGGCCCATTTTAGTCAGGTTGAGCTAAATTATGCTGTGGTACCAAATCTCAGTGGCTTATAAAGCAAAGGTTTATTTTTACATCATGGATTAACTGCATCCTGGCTCCATGTCTTCACATTAAGTTCCAGGTTGAAAGCCCCATGAGACTGCCAATCTCATTGCAGATAAGAGATTGGTGTCCACATTCTGGCTCCTAAGGCTATTAGGCGTCTGCTCAGAAGTGGCACACTTCATTTCTTCTCACATTCCATTTCCTAAAGCAAATCATATGCACCAGCATGAAGTCAATGGGACAAAGATGCAAAACCCACTTAAAAGGCGAATGGCTTGAACTTGAATAGAATTTACATTTGCCATCGCGTCCAGTTCACCTTTCTAGAGGCATGGACATCTGTAGAACAGAGGTCAGCTGACTTCTCCCAATGGGAAGCCCGCACAGGAGGCCGGAGAGCATGAGGTTGGGGGAAGCCAGGGCATTTGCCCCCCTCCCTATCACAGGGGCTCCTCCTGTGGAGGCTGTATTTCCTCCATGGCTCCAACTCTCACCAGATGGGCTTGCTGAGGTTTCTGCCTCTGCTGAGTAGCCCTGGACACTATGACCTTAGAGTTAGTCGCATACTTTGGTCAGTCTCCCAATCTATAGGCTGTGATCTGCTCACATCATCCAGTTGTTTCACAAATAAATTTAAAGAAAGTCCATGAAAATATGTGAAAAATGAAGTGGTGTACAAAGTACTTGAGGGAATAAAAAAAATGAGCCAACATGGTGCAGATGAAAGGAAAATGAGCCTGCGGATCCTAACTCTTGGGTTCAGAAACTTGCTCCGCCACCAACCTACCCAGGCAACACCGTGTTCTCTATTTTCCCCACCAACAAATGGGAGTTACAGTGTTGATCATGGAGTGGTTACAGAGTAGCACAAGTGAGAGTGAGTATCTGTGAAGATATGTATTGTCGAGTGTAAAAAGCTATACAAATATTAAATGAATTTACGAGTTATAAGCAGAAAACAACTTTATTTCTATCAAATTAAAAGTATGAATAATCTTCAAGCAAGATAATCAAAATAATCAATATGACAGTTAACAGTTAGAAGAGCATTTACAGGTCAGGTTTAGATACTTTGAATTAAGCACATACACACAAACCAAGCGGGCCGATGACTTTCACACAGAGGGAAAGCACTGACTCATCGTAAACACGTGACTTCTGGGAAAGTGGAGCTGACATTTCACAGGACAGTAAACCAAAGAGACAAGCTGTCATTAGGTTAGAGAAGTGATTTGAGCTTGAGAGGGATCACAGTGAAATGCCATTGGAACTCAACAATCTCCCCCCAGAGATCTGTTCATCAAAACCAAGAGTGTATAAAAATCAGTAGTACAAATTCTCATAAACTAGAAAAGCCCTCTAAACCCTAACACTTTGGAGCTTACATAAAGACTCAGTTTTCATTTTTCTTCTCTTTTCTTTAAATTAAACACATCAATTTGTTTTTATTTAGTACACTTCTGACTTTATAGCCAAAGCTTTAAAATAAAGAAAAGAAAGGTTTAATGAAATGGAGTTAGACACACACTAACTCCAGGGAAAATCTCCTAGGTGCACTGCTCCTTTGAAAAGTTTTAAACAGGAAATCTTTTATTTCAAAGATACTGAACTTCCTGGAATAGCCTAATTATCACTAAAGGAAGGAAGAAAGGACTATCCACACCATACAAAAACTTTCTCCCTTTTGAAATGTTTTATCATCTCTATCCCTTTCTTGTTCTTTCTCTCACACACACACTAATTGGGGAATTCCCTGAAGCATACACATAATGGCATTTATTTTGGCAAGAGTTGTGCAATTTGTTAAAAGAAAGATAAGGTATGGCATTTATAAACAATCGCAATTATAATATATCTGAACAGATGCAGGAAGCAGATTTTTCTTCAGAGCTGGAATATGGCTTCACGGTTCCCCCACATCTGTGTGTTGCACACTTCTCCTCTGGAAACCAGACTGGGTCAGTTTTATACGGAAAGGGCTGATAACTTACGACCAGACCACATTCCTGTATTAAAAGAAATCTCCATTTCTGGATTCTTCTTTTGAGACACCAATAGACAAAGGAGTTACTAAAAATGGAGGGGAAGAGAGAAGCAATTCATACTGTGAACATGACTCTCCTTATGAATTGCCTCTCTGGCAAAGTTAAGTGCAGCAAGAAAAGATACTGTCTGTTAAACGAAAGGTAAGAAATGAAATTCATCAGGTGCATACAGATGCCTCCCAAGATCCCGTAACCCAGGCAGAGTACAGATGAGACATTATGCCCTCTGTCTATACAGTGTGTAACTACCGCCAGGACGCATTGAGTGCCCATTTCCTCTCAGCACCAGAGCACCAAAAACAAAGATTCCAGGCAGGAGCAAATACATTGTTTTATCTATTAATGAGAACAGAGAGTGCAAACTAAAGAAAGGTACCAAAAAGGCCCAAGTTCATGTAAACAGGATTATTTCAGTTTTTAAATGCAAGGAGGCAAGATAATTGAAATCATATCTATTACCTAGGGTAATTGTTAAGGATTTAATTAGACAATGCATGTAATGTGCTTAGCATGAAGTAGCAATTACCTGCAACTGCTAAGAATGCCTATACTGTAACACTGGGAAATCTGTGGTCTTTGTGATTTGAGCAAAGACCTCCAACAGGTTGGTAAACTAGACAAACAGCTAAAGTCCAATACTGAACTCAGGTTCCAGTGAACTAAATTTGATAAAAAGCCCTATTTATGGGTTTGCGCAGGCATCTTTCTAACATTATCCTGTCTCAACAACAATTTAAGTGGCAGGAAAAGCCACAGCAGCAGCTCTCTCAACCATTGCTATTATCACTTTTTCCCTTCCCTGCCAAAGAGCGGGGTATAACCTGGCTGAAGCTAGAGCTCATCTGAGCTTGGCTCCTGAAGGGTGTTGGGGAGTAACACTGGGTAAGGCGGGTAAGACAGGAAGCCAGTCTCCCCTGGTTCTGCCAGAACTGTGCATGAGAAGCAGCACTACCAGATCAGATGGCAGGCAAAGGGGTGAAATTGGCATTCAGAATCCTATTAAAGTGTGATATAATATAGGGAGATGGTATAATCGGGGTTACCCTGTGTTAGGTGCACAATCACCATTGGTTCATCTGCCAGAACGTTAAGAAGGATCAGTTTATTATTAGGGCCTTGTTTGGGGAGGCAGTGAGGAGTGATTTGTTCTGATCTCAAGAGCTCAGACCTATGTGTGAGCACCATGACTGAGAGTGGCTGAAGGGTAAAGGTCCCTTTAGGGGCACCAAACCATGGACACAAAAGGGTAAGTGAGGCACATGAGCTCGCCTTCTCCACAGATTAGCCCGGACTCAAGCCAGCCTACGTTGACAGCCTTTCATTTTATTCGTAAATCAGTAGTTACAGAGAAAGGTCAAAGGCTCAGATTTTCCTGTAGCAGCTTCCTTTGCTTAAGCACAGGGAATAAGAACAGTATCATATAAACCTAAATGTCACCACAGGGAACTCTGTTACATTTGATGTGAGGCTGCTCTTAAATACAAGCAAAACCAAGCAGGTTTGTGCCCTGGGCTGCATGGGACAGGAAACAGGAAGTTAACATCCAAGAACAAACTCAGGTAGCAGAGTCAGGAAAACCTGAGTGTGAGTCCCGGGTACACTATTTATTGGCAGCAGGAACCTGGGCAAATCACTGCACATCTGTGACCTTGCCGTCTTCCTTTATAAATGTGGGACGGTGCCTATCTCACAGGATAAAATACAGGGCAGGGCAAAAGTAGGCTTCAGTTGCAAGTACACAAAACACAGTTTATTCTTGTATTATTATTTATTAATTATTGTATTATTTTCCATATAAGCAACTGTACCTACTTTTGTCCCACCCTGTATTTGTAAAGCTCCAAAAACTGCATATATCACTCAACAGGCCTTTGATAAAGGGTACCTATTTTATGTTGGCAAGGGCATTAAACACAGCAACATTTTCAATTCTACATAAGCCTGTCAGGATAATGGAAAGCAAAATGAATGCAGAGCTGTTTAGAATCACAGATGGTAAGGACAGGTATAAATCTTAAGAGACCATCCAAACTATTTCTGCCTAACAAGGAAGGAACCACGTGTGTGGCAATAGAATGAAAACCAAGAAAAGCTGATCCTTGAATTTTACTTTTCTCATAATATTTACTTTTCTAAAAAATTTTAATCTTTTTACAAAAAGTTAATCTTTGTCAAAATCATTGAATGAGTTTGTTGGAGAAAACCAGAACTATATATATTTTAGGCCACTGAACATGAACCATGCATTGTCTTTCAAAGACCATGGAAAAGGTGTTTGTATTTTATTGGTATCACCTAGCAAAGGGCCCCTCATTGCTGGGCAATCTCAGAAACAGCAAACACTGCTGAGACACACTGAGTGACCCTGACACTGACGGAAGCTGTCTATTTTGCTGGAAGGGAGAAGGAAGAGAGTGAAGGGTGGAGGAGTAGACTATGGAATCGGGGATCAGGCCACTTCCCATTTTCTATACCTCTGCCCCAAACCCCAAAAGCAATGATTACAGTGAAGTCACTCCCAGGAACAGTAAAGGACCCTTTCTGGGGATAATCACAATGCATGATGAGGAATACTTACGTTTAAGGCAGCAGGAATAGATTTCATTGTCCTTCCCAGAGGAGAGCAAGAATTAATTATACAAGGTGGCCACCAAGTCTGGAAACCAAGCAAATCCTTAACAAATGATTTATTGACATTACATTACGGTGAATGACAAAATAGTGTTACCTGTATTTTTAGACTTTATGGCCACCCTGTAAAATCTTTGGAATAAAAAAAAATTAAGATTTTGTTTTCTCATAATTGTAAAGCTGTATACTTAGTCTAGGCACAGCTAGTGCAACACGTTTCCTCAACCGCACAGGCTCCATTCCCTTTATCGACCGCTCCTAACAAGCATGGGTCACTCACAGGAGAAAAACACTGTCAGCATCTACATTTAGCAGCATTTTCAAACACATTTTCTTTATCTTGAATAAAAAGTAAACTATTATTTTAGTCAGGTAATTCTGTATGGTGTTATTATATCTATACAGATGATACGATCTTGTAACATTTCTGTAGGTGAATATTTCTTACTTTCTGAGGGTTTAAAAAATCCTGAGGATTTTATTTTTGCACAAAAAAAATAAAGGAATGATGTCCACCCATGAGCGTCAGACCAGCAGTGTAAGGAAACCCTCCAAGAGCTCAGGGATTCTGAAGTGATTTGACATCATCCCCTAGCTCTCAGCTCTTAGAAAGGAATTTCAGAGGGATAAAAGCAATAAGTATCCATATAATTTAATAGCCTAGGAACAGAAGAAATAGATGTAAAAAAAATACAGTCTAATAAACATAGCAGAAGCCAAATCCTTTCATTCCAGGATGTCTGAAAAGGAGAGACCCTATGGTGCATGGACTCAGAAAAGGAGGTTCTCCTAACAGAAAAAATAAACGTGGATACAGTCACTCAAAATCGAGAGCTATTGGCTTCGACCTCATTGCCTCCAGAGGGGCATATACCAGAGAACGTGGGACAATGCCAGGCTACAGCCCTTGGCATTCCCAGGCCTGCTGGTGCTATGGTTCAACAGCCTTTAGGGGATGGGGAGAACCAGAGAGCACCACCATCAAGGGTAAAAAGGCTGCTACTATGACAACAACATGACTGTCAAAAATCAGCTAGGGCTGGGGATATACACTGTTTGAAATCCAGCCTGCACTTGCTTTCTTGTGAAGGGTTTGGCACATGTGCAGAGACGTCTTCAACATGTCTAGATGACCCTTGTTTTGAAAGTCAGAGAGGAGCCTCTTCATTAACTCTTTTTACTCATTAGTTTTTATATCAGATCACCACTTAAACTAGAAAAGACGCAAGCTATCTCAGCTAGCTTCTAATTGAAACACGGCACCAGCACTACACACACAATTGAGAGAACGACCACTTCTCATGGTTCTTCCTCCGCGTGGGCTCAGTATGCTTCTTTGGACTCTATAGGTGTGATCTTGTTCGAGAAAAGTGTGTAAACATAGGGCCAGATTTTGTTAGTCTCCGTTCCGGAAAATTGGTGGAGCACTCCTCGGCTCCTGAAAAACAAAGTCAAACCCACAAAGGCATTTTAGGTTCCCTTTTAACATAATATTAGAGCTGATGAAGGTCCTGGATAAAATGCAAGCATGATCTTACAGTCCATATCACACACCACGAAGAGCCTAACTGGCCCCTTCAAATGCATCAACACCCCCCCACTGGGTGTTATCTAAATAAGACCACAGCTTTTCAACTGTGGCATGCCTGCCATGGTGCCACCTTTTATTCTTCCCTCTAAAACATATCAAAGAAGGCCCCAGTGGCTGCTGTTGAAATGGGAAAGTTTATGAAACTCAGGAAGGTGGTGCTGGTCCTGGACAGATGCTACTTTGAGTCATTGTGAAGGACATTGATGCTGGCCCCTCAGACCATCCCGATAGCCGTGCTCTGGTGGCTGGAATGGACCGCTATCCCCACAAAGTGACAGCTGCCATAGACAAGGGAAAAACTGCCAAGACGTCAAAGATCAAGTCTTTTGTGAAAGCTTATAATCACTTCATGCCCACAAGGTACGCTATAGATATCCCCTTAAACAAAACTGCCGCCAAGAAGGACATCTTCAGAGATCCTGCTCTGAAACACATGGCCAGACAGAAGACCAAGGTCAAGTTCAAAGAGAGGTACAAGACTGGCAAGAACAAATGGCTCTTCCAGAAGCTGTGGTTTCAGATCTTTTTTGTTTCAGTCATTAAAAAAATTTTTAAAAAGACCAAAAAATATATGAAAAAATAACATTATTCTTTGAGGACAATCCAAAATCTGCCTCACCACACATTCCTGAAAACCAAATTACTGACAAAATTTGGTATTCTAAAACCATTATTTTGACAGTGATTTTAAAATACAGGATGAGTCACAATAATCTGATCAGGAACCTCTGATCTAAAGGTTACCTAAACTATTTGGAGGTGACAAGGTCAGCAATGGACTACAGCAGAGGCTGTAAATTGTTCTCCTGAGCACAGACACACATGTGGGTTTCACTGGGCTGACACGTTATTAGAATTTTAAAATTCGTCACTAATACAAAAATTGGGATTACTTTTCTCCACACAAAGAGCCAGATTTCTGCTTCCCTCTTGAAAAACAGGGATCATTGGTCGCAATTAGCCTGAGCGCCCTGTTGTAATAACTGGCTGGAGCTGCACAGAAGCCGTACAGAAGCCGTACAGTTCAACTGTCACTCAGCTGCCCCCTATCAGGCTTGACACTCCTTCCAATACTTGCCTGGCCCCTGAAGCCATTCGAATTTGCAATCTGCAGCTTAGAGTTTTCCAGACACATGTAGGCCAAAAGTCCTGTCTAATCTTCTATCCAAATAAGATATTTATGTATGGCAGTGTCAAAATGTAAACCATTGTTTCGGTCACTTAAAAAGAAAAATGAAAATAAATCTAGATGCAATTTACAACCAGAGATGATTGGGTTTCAGAGTTTACAGTTTCAGCATAAAAGTACTGGGCATTATCTCCCACGAACAACTTCAGCATTTCATCTGACTTCTGGGAATGTGCTGGGGTTTTTAGGGCTTATCTGTGTGAAAGAAACACTACCCCACCTCAACCCCAGGCCCTTCTCACGAAGCTCCACACCTTTCCCCCTGGCCGACTGCCATGAAAACACTGAAGCACACTCACTTGTACAGTTCAATGACTGGCTTTGCCACGTCCTTGTACTGTCTCAGCCTGGCAGCAACTGCTTCAGGTTTATCATCCTCCTGCTGGACCAACGGTTCACCAGTGACATCATCAACCCCCTACGAAGACCAGAGAAACCAGTTAATATGGGCAACAGTTGGGCCACTTCATAGGTAAGAACTTTCCAGTGCAAAAGCATGTATTCATATTTGATTCCTATCATACAATGACTTAGGCCTGGGCAACCATGGTAATCATGAAAGTACTTGAAAAAGAAAAAGCACTCTTAGCAGCAATTTAACCTTATTTCATTAGAGGTGAGATCTTTATCAACTATTTACATCCCTGCAAACATGTTCCAGTGCTGTTAATATATGATATCTCCAATCCAGTTTAAATTTGCATTGCAGCCCCCTTCCCCCAATAAGCAACCTTCAAACAATGTCACTCTGGCCCTCTAAATATCCCTAAAACTGATTTGCTTTCTAATGTCTGACTTCCTAATGTAGAAAATTGAATGTTTCAAGGAACCAACTGGTTTACTTAGGAAAAACACTAATCTGGTAGAAGGTATTTCAGTCCCATCTCGGCTAACTTTTAAATTCTATCATGCAGCTTTTCTAAGGTTAATCCTACTCAGGTTATTTTACTATATCAAGTAATGACTTATCTAAAGTTGAATTAAAACAGGCATATCATACACCCATGATAATCAGGAACAAACATTCTGAGAAAAAAAAAAACCCTTATTTTTGATGTATTTTAACCTCCTAAGGAACCATACTTACAAATAGCAAATTCAACACATCAGAATTTTGCCTCCCATGTCTATGGCTATTACCCACCAGGGGAGATAATCAAAAGAAATAAATCTATCAAAAGGCAGACTAGAGCAGAACCAAAAGGCTTAGTCAACTCAACTGGATAATCAGAAACTGGCTCTAAATAGGAAACGCACTGCAATTCCATTACAGCTCAGGGTCTTGGGTACATAATTTACACTCGGGATTTATTGGTGAGCCACATAATTATCGTGTGTGTGTTTCATGTCTGTTACCTTACACAACAGGAGTGACAGGGAAGGGAGAAGCTGTACATCACCTATATGCCCCTCTCTTTTATTTTACTTTTGGCTGCAAAGTTCAGAAATCATTTCTGGGACTTCAGAGCACCAGCAAATACAACTGTTCCCAGTAAAGAGCACAATGATGCGAGGTCAACAGCATCATCCTTCTGGGGGAGGCTAGACCACAGCAGCCGGTTGAGTTGGACCAGACAAGCACTTTCACTGCTGTCTTTGGGAGCAGCATTGTAACTACAGGTGTTCTTTTTGAGAAACCCAGTCCAGCAAGTCAGTGTTGAAGCTTCTCAAATTTTATGAGAATCTTTGCAACGGCAGGTCTAGGGAGGCCAAAATGTGGAGCATTTTTGTTGGACTTCAGGGAATATTCAGAATCCTCTTTTCTTCCTCATCCATTTTCCCCCTATTCTAAACTTCTTGGGATGGAAAGGAGAAGAGATCTAATAAAGAATTCCAGATCTACTTACATTTTAAAAAGAAGTCTTCAGAAGGAGACTAGTGCTCAGTCCAAATAGTAAGACTCATTGGAATTTTACTGAACTTGTGGCACCCAGGAGTTAGGAAGGCATCCTTAATGTGTGTTGCTAGGTTGCTTTTTAAAAAGATTATTATTATTTCATATACCTAATAAAGATGAGAATACCATTTTTCCCAGATCCCATCCAGGAGTCAATGTTACAAACTTTAACTTACATTCCTTGACTACTTGGTGAATGAGCACTTTAAATATTTGTTGGCTATGCATATTTGCTTGTTTTTGAATAGTCTCTTCCTTTTACCCACTTGTCAACAAAAATGTTTTACCCGTTTCTTGTCAGTCTGTGAGAGTACTTTGTATTTTCTTACATGTACATTAGGTGGATTGAAGTCCAGGTTATAGACCCTTCCACTGGGAAGGTGAATCCAACGGCGGCTGAGACGATCTTTGAGTGTTTCAAATGGAATGTTCAAAGTGATCACGAGATCCAGATCACAGATCCTGTCCAAGGCTTCAGCCTGAACTAATGTCCTAGGAAAACCTAAATGCCAAAAATAAAACACAACAAATGCAAGACATTTCTCAATTCCAATTATTCAATGAAATATTATCTACCTCCAAAATTTAGTGTCAGAAGAAAACTGCTACTACATAATGTGGTTCCAGCATTGGGAATACTCAAAGATTAAGGAGTCACATGATAAAAGTAGAAAGTGTACTACTAGTCTAATAATGAAGAGACTAGTCCCAGCTCCAGTCTTCTCTGCTCTTGACTACCTGTGTGAACTTGGACAACTTATATCACCTCCATTTCATCTTCTGATAAAGAAGTGAAGGGTCAAAATTACATTGGTGTCCTTTTAGCCCTATCAATTTGACTATATTATTCTTAGGTTGCCAAAAAAAATTGCATATTTTTTTAAGAGCCTAAATCATTTAAAGTAGGGTCCTTTGCTCAGGGTCCTTGGAGCCTGCACCTTAACAAGGTGGGCAAAAGTTCAATCCTAAAAGAACTGTGCCCTTAAAACTAACTCAATATTGAAAGATGTATAAACTCAGCCTGGTTTTCCATATGTGGGGAAATAAACAGCAAAACTGAAATTTGGGTGCATGAGCATCTCTTCCTTTCTTCTCTTTAAGTGTAAACTCTTGTTGACTCCTAATTATGTTTTTTCCCAGGGATTAATCTGCTTTAAATCTAATTCCAAGTTTGGCTGAGATGGGACTACACAGTGGTGTATTTCTCCTAAAAAGAATCATTTCAGATTGTCTGCTCTGTTTAAAAAAAAATCTTCCTGTATCTAATATCACTTTTTTAAAAAATGTCCTTTAAATCTTAGGAAAAAGTGTCAGGTAAATGGACAGCTGGAAACCTGATTAGAAGTATAACAGGAAGTAAAACATTCAGAAGAGAAACTTTTGAATCACCAACCTATCGCCACCTTTCCATCATTGGAAATAATGAAGATGACAGTGCAAAGATGGGTCTTCATGGCCCTAAAACACTTCTTATTCAAAGAACTCCTTTTCCTATTGCAAGAAGTCAGTTGTTCAAACATGAATGGACATGAATGTCCTATGCTGTGTTGAAATTCTAAAGTGGTATGAAGGTCAAATTGATTTCAGAGTGCTTGCTGAGTTAAATGTGACAAATTCCATCCAAAGGCTATCTGCACGCCCCTGCTTCAGGTACCAACCACTGCTGAAAACTCTCCAATATTCCCTTCAAAGTCTTCCTTATTGCCTGTCCATGAGGCCAGGCCCCTCTCTCCAAAGCCCATCCTTCCCAGGCTCCTCACCCTTTCCATAAATAAACAGGCCTGGACTCTCCACATTGCAGGACTCTGGGCTAAGTCATGGATGAAAATTCCTGGTTTTCCTGGGTCCTGCATGTTACCCAGTTGCAACCCAACTCACCTGTTTCCACAATTTAACCTTCAGGCTGCCCATGATACCATTTTCCTTACCTACACTTCTCTAATTTATTCTTCTTTTGTCCATTATCAAATGACATGAAGCCCAAAGGTGACTTTGGCAGCATCAACTTGCGTTCAACACTGCTCTCTGCAGGCCTCATCCGCTCCTTTCTGTCACTGAGCGTGTCAAAGATATCTCTGCCTCAAGGCCTTGCACTTGCTTGTTCCACACCCAGAATGTTCTTCCTGCAGATCTCTGAATATCTGACTCCTTACCATTTGGGATATGTGTGCATATGTAGCTAACTTCTCAGGGAGGAGATTTCTTGAACTAGTATATTTAAAATAGCCCCATTTCCCTCCCATTTTCCATCTTATTAGTTTTTTCATTTTCTGTCATTTTTACTATAAACAATTTCTTAGTATTTACTTATTTTCTATCTCTACCTCACTTCCTGAGGAAAGGGACTTTGAGACTTGATCATTGCTATATCCTTTAGCGCCTAAAAATCATTGACACAGTTGGGTAATGTAGTATATGGCCTTATTTCCAAAGTTTATGCAGTGATAAACTTGCTTATACTTTGCATCTAAGGTTGCAAGCCCATCAGAAATTATTTCCAACTCTTCCAAAATTCAACATGTGGTCTGCAGTCCAGTGCAAGTCTGGGTCACAGTAAGTACAGAAACAAGAAAAAGCATTTAGGAATTTCATAGCAATTCCAGAGTAACTTTAAGTCTGTTGAATCTAAAATTTGGGCTTGAATTTGTTTTTATAATTTTTCTAGTAATTTGTTTTTATTGTATTTGACAAAAGGATTGTTTGGCAATGGATTAGAAAAAAATAAAACTGGACTTTCACTACAGATGGTTTGTTCTAGGTTTCCCTTGGAGCTTACTTTCTAATTTCTAGAATAAGGAAAACTATCCAACCACCCCAGTATGTGACTTTTGATGGTGTCTATTACAGAAGGGATATAAATTAAGTTGTATCTCTTCCCAAAAGGACACGAGAACAGAGAGAACCAAACCTGCAGTACATTTCAACTCTACTCTTATGACAAGGAAAGACAGAATAAGTTCAAACAGAGATGGTTATCTTTCAGGTAACATCTCAGTGCAATGGCTATCACGTGTTCAACCCAAGGTATACACATGTTCCCATTGGGCAAAAGGGTTGTTCCAGCATTACAGACACATCAGAACAAATTGCTTTCGCATTCTCAGAGCTGGCTTCTTCTGATCCACTTTGCATTCAGGCTGGTTTCAACAAAGAAATTCAACAGAGACATTGGGATTTCTGATTTTGTAGTCCAGGCTCTTGTGCTAACAGCCACCCAGTCATCCTTCCTCCCACACTCACTCTGGCTAAGCAACCCCTTCATATAAAGGCACTCAAATGTTATGAAATTATGCTGGAAAGTATGTTCATGGTGGCTCTCTTTTGCAATAAAAGGATGGGTGATTGCTTTCTACTGTTCTATAGTTTCTCATTTTTTCTAATGGAGCATAGAGTATTTTCAAAATGGAAAAAAAACTTATCTTTAAATAAAGAATTGCTGATTACTAGATTTTTTTTTTCAAATCTCAACATAATTTCTATTAGACTGGGTTTATGACCACTCGACATTTGGGGAAGTGAAATATGTCTTATTTGCCCAAATCACCCAAGTACACCATGGAAACCTTGGCCTTAGGCTTCGAAGGCAGCAATGCCTGGCACACAGTGGGCAAACATTTAAACATAACACTAGGGTAATTGTCTTCTAGTTTTCCATTCAGTGACCATACATATTTGACTAGTCCACCTTATTTTAAAATCCCAGTTTAAATCCATGAAATTTTATGACTCTTTTGAGCTCTGTAAACTCAATATGTAACTTTCTTTCTATTATGGAATGGCTTGATTGCTTTAATATCAATTTAGTAAGCACCTTCTCTTTTGATTATTAAGTTTAAAAACAAACTGAATTTTATAATTGCAGCTTTACAGCACTTGGGTGTATTCTTGAGCCCCAAATACATGATAGCTACCAGGTAGATAGCAATGTGATGCTATCTGAGTCCCCAAAGAGTAAGGTTGGACCCATGTGAGCCCTCAGGGCTCAATTCAATATATGGCTACATAGACTGGAGGGTAGGGAAGGAGTCTCAGAAGAGTTCAGATAAAACCACGCCACTTTCATCTTTCCCATTGAATACCTTTACCATACTACACACCCTCAACCAGATCCTTTCCTCTGCTTCCCTTCCCCCAACAGCTCACTGTAGATCACAATGGGGATGCTAGAGAGAGAACACTGGGAGCAGGCCTGGGCACTATGCTATGTCTACTAGTCAACTTTAGGCCTTACTTCCCCTACACTGCACCAGAGCTTGGCCTAGAAGATGAACTTTCTGACAGAAGATTTAAGGCATGTCTTACTCCCCTTGCTATTCTCTGGTACTGTGCCTGGTACATTCTACACTGAAATTCCAGCAAAGAGAGGGCATTGCACTTTTCACATAAAGGCACTCTCTCACTGAGTGCCAGGTGCTGGCCAACTGAGATTAGAAAGGTTCCTGCAGCCAAAACAACCCAAGATCAATCTCTATGCGCTTTTCTCAAATCCTTAAAAAAATTTTTTTTCTAAAGCAGTAGCTTCCAGCGACCCTTACTGGAGCATAAAAAAAAGATAATATAACTTCTATTGTATTTTTTGGTTCATTCATTTTAAGCTATTTTGGAGGATACATTTTATAATGTATATAATAAAAGTGTATGCACACATAACTTATCCATAAGTATTTATACATTGAAGATGAACACTCAACATTTTTACTGCTAAGTGTGTACAAAGAATTTTAGAGATCATGCCACACTGAAGTCCTTAGTTCTCAGCCACAGGCCCTAGTCTTGTGTTCTCGCCACTACCCTAACAAGAAAGCATTGTTCATTATCCTTTGGATAGAGGCTAGGAGCTGAAAAAAGTAGTAGGAAAGAACAGGAAGCTCTAAAAGAGAACATAACCGTTTTTTCCAACAAATAAAAGCTCAAATATTATTATTGGCTAACATTTCCTTGCAAGCCAATCTGCTCAGCTTCCCAGCTGTTTCTGAACTCTGAGGCCCTCTGGAGGAATGGGCAGAAAATGCAACTGTGTACAAAATAAGCTGAACTCAGAATGAAACTATTTTGGGTAGTCCCTACCTATTCAGCTCTCACATTCAGAACTGCTAAGGACCACAAAGAATGGTTAATTTCAGTAGCTTTAAGGTCTTCTGTTAGGACAACGGCTCTTAGCATGTCCTCCCAACCTCAAAATAGGTTCAAGTTAAAAGAACCATGCAAAATACATTAGTCCAAGGAAAATTAAAATTAAAGAGTTAGATTGAAGATGTTAATATTGTTTGAATGCAGCCATTTCAACAGGTTAGAACAGTGATTTTCAAACAGTGTGCTGCAGTACATTAGTGTGCCACAAGAATGTTTAAAACCTGCGACATCTGACTATGTAGTAGTAGTCAGGGGCACTAACCTCTTTTCCCTTAGATTGTCAAATGAAAAAAAATGACAACAGCGAACACAACAATAGCCATTCAGTGTGAATGAATCAAAAGAATACCTAGTTTTTGTCAGATCAGCAAAAAATATATTTTGTGTGTGCCACAGAATTTTAGTAATTAGTATATGTGTTCCATGAGATTAAAAGGTTGAAAATTGCTGGTTTAGAAGTACCAATAACAGAAATCAGTCATTCCACATCTTTAAGGGTTCCCCAACTGATGTACTAAGTCAAAATTATCAGAGAAGATTTAAAGGGGAAAATAGGGGCTATGAGTGCCCAGATTCCATCCCAGATTTATCATGATGAGCTTTAATTTGGGTTTAAGTTAAATAGACTAGTAAATTAGCAAAAAGACTCAGCTTTAAGCTCCTAATAGCACAAGAGTACCACGAGGCAGGAATGAAACACAACTTCCAGGGACCCAAGCCACACGCACCAGCTGTAGCACAGAATCCAAGTCAAGAAAGGTATAGCTCTGCAGTCCTTTCCACTCGTGAGTGCCCCAAATTTTTAGGAACATTCACACAGGCAAAGCAACTCTGCTCAGGAGAAGCTGCACTAGATGGCTTCCAAGTCTGCAGTTCAATAATAATTCAGCAAACACAGAATAAAGATAAACTTGAGCTTTCACAGAAGTACAAGAGATCAGTAGGGGGCTAAAGATAGTGTATTCAATAAATGGCCTTGGGAAAACTGGACAGACACGTGCAGAAAAATGAAATTAGACCACTTTTTACACCACACACAAGAATAAATTCAAAATGGATCAAAGACTTAAATATTAGACCCGAAACCATAAAAATCCTAGAAGAAAACATAGGCAGTAAAACTTCAGACACTGTTCATAGCACTATTCTATCAGATATATCTTCCTAGGTAAGCAAAACAAAAGAAAAAATAAACAAATGGGACTACATCAAACTAAAAAGGTTTTGCCCAGCAAAGAAAAACATCAACAAAATAGAAAGACAACCCAGAAAATGGGGGAACATATTCACCAACACACCTGATAAGGGGCTACTGTATTTTGCCATGTATAATCCATATTTTTTGGCCCAAATTTTTGAGGGAAAATTAAGATGCACATTATACTTGGGTAGTACCTGAATTTCCTTGTATCTGTTCTTGTGTTTTATACTTGTTATGTAAAATTTCCTGTACCATAATATGTTAAAAAATAAATGCTAAAATTACTTTATAATACAAAAATCCAGTATTTAAATATAAATAAATAAACAATTGAGTTAAAAAATTAAAACAAAAGATTTTTTTCCTGGAAGTTTGGGCCAAAACATGGGTACATATTATACATGGCAAAATACAGGTAATATCCAAAAGTTATAAAGAACTTACAAAACTCAACACCAAGAAAACAACCCAATTTAAAAATAGGTAAAACACCTGAATAGACAATTCTCCAAAGAGGACATACAGATGGCCAACAGACATGAAAAGATGTTCAACATCACTAGTTATCAGAGAAATTCAAATCAAAACCTCAATCAGATAACATCTCACACCTGTCAGAATGGCCATCATCAATAAATCAACAAACAACAAGGGCTGGTGAGGATGTGGAGAAAGGGGAATTCTTTTGCATTGTTGGTGGGAATGCAGACTGGTGCAGCCACTTTGGAAAGCCATATGGAGATACCTCAAAAAATTAAAAGTAGATCTGCCTGTTGACCCAGTGACCCACTTCTGGGAGTCTATCCAAAGAAACCCAAAACACCAATTCAAAAGAACATAAGCACCTCTATATGCATTGCATCATTACTTCCAATCGCCAAGATATGGAAGCAGCTCAAGTGTCCATCAGTAGATGAGTAGATAAAACAACTATGGGACATTTACACAATGGAATACTACTTGGCAGTAAAAAAGAAAAAAGTCTTACCCTTTGCAACAGTATGGATGTTACTGGAGAACATTATGCTAAGGGAAATAAGCCATATGATTTCACTCATGTGGAATCTAATGAACTAACAAGGAAAATGGGGACAGACTCATAGATGGAGAACAGGATGGCAGCTAGCACTGGGGCGGTGATGAGGGGAAGTGAGGGAGCAGAGAGATTGAGCAAAAAGGAAAAAAGACTAGTTCACATGGACAACAGTGTGGTGATTGCAGGGCTATGGAGGGGGTTATAAGGGAACGAAATGGTAATGGAAAAAATACAAAAAAATTATTTGAAAAATTGTTTTACAAAAGGAAGAGACAGTAGGGAGACAGTATCATCACCAACATCAACCAACGTAACATTTTCAAGTGGGAGAATGAGTCTCCTTGAGAACAGCAGAGATAAACAGCATCCTAAGGGGAGACCAGGTTTCCTTTAAGGCAGAAAGAGAAAGCATTCTGTATAGAGTTAGAGAGCCTGTGGTGAAGAGGGTGCAGAAAAGGATAAGGAAAGAGGATTCCAGAGATAAGTGAAAAAAGTCAAGAATCAGGGCAAAGGAGCAGTAGAGTCAGCAATAGAAAAAGAATTTTTTTAAAAAAAGGACATTGAGGGAGGCTTACCTTTCTGTTAATAACCAAACACCTCAGAAATGAAAGATATAAAGTATTTAAATGTGTTCCAGCTAAGAAATTATCCTCTCTTAGATTAAGTGATTTAGACTAGGCAGGCTTTGATTACATTGATGGGCCCAAGATTTTGCCACTCTAGCTGTGGGTGTGTATTCTTCTTTAAATATGCTTGCTTGTAGACTCTACTAAACCCAGGAGCTCTCTGAGGGCTGGGGCTGTGTTGATTCCTGAAGTGCCCAAGCAGACCCGGTCAGTTCCACGCAGACACTGTATTCCTGGTGGGCAGGGATTACTGACCAAGTGAGCTACATGCACACTCAAATTCTATCAACAGGTGGCAGCATTCATAATTTGTCCTTTAGGAAAGAACTGCAACCAAGTTCTAGTATGCTTTTATTTTTACTGAAAGTAATCCTCAAACACTTGCTTTTTTCATGACTAGCATATTCCAGCTTCCTTAGATGGCCTATTCCAAGTGAATATATTCCATTAATTGTTGAGGAAACCAGAAAATGCAACAGGTAAGGTAAAATAAGGATCCCATTTTAAGCACAGAAAGCTGATTTTTCTCCCCACTAAAGACACACAAGACTGTTCCATTGCTTGATTTCTCACCAGGAGTATAGAAACCTACCTCTTGCTTCTCCATACTGGCCTACCCCTACCTCTCATCTCATAACCCAGCCTAGAAAAGCTGCTCTGTCCTGTTGAATCAAACAGCCAAAACATTGAAAGCCAAAATTTTATGTAGTTCAATTTCTCCCCAAATCTGGCATGCTGTATCATGAACTATGGTTGCCTACAGGTTGTTTGTTACCTACCCCCCCCCCAATAAGATTTACTAGGTGCAGGGAGATGTCGCTAAATTCCTGACTGGTGCTGTGTTCCCAGCAGTGCCGGCCACTGGGCCTTGGCACCTGCTCCTCTCAGACATGCCAAGAGCCTGAGAGAGGGCAGCTGGTGCCACAGCAACAAGCTGTAGCGGTGGCAGGGAACTAGGACGCTTCTGTTTTTCTAATTTGGAGTGCATTCACTCCAGAGCAAGGGCGCAGAGCCAGAGTCCACTGCCACATTCCTGAGCAGAAAAGCAAGCCCTCCACTTGACAAAAATAAAAGGGCAGCTCTGAAGGGTGACATCTGCCTATGATTGGCAGCTTGTAAAAAGGCCACACAACACCAGGCCCCCTTCCTACTGGCAACTAAGAACAAAATTTTACCATTTGTGCCAACATGGATGGACCTAGAGAGTGCTGTGCGAAGAGAAATAAGTCAGTCAGGGAAAGACAAATTCCATTATGATTTCACTTATATGAGATAGCTAAAGAACAATATAATCGAATGAACAAAACAAAAACAGACTCACAGATACCAGGAACAGACTGATGGCTACCAAAGGGGAGGGAGTTGGGTAATCTGGTGAAAAAGGTGAAGGGACTGAGAGGCACAGATTGGAAGTTACAAAATAGTAATGGAAATGTAAAGTACAGGATAAGAAATACAGTCAATAATATTGTAATAACTATGTATGGTGCCAGGTGGGTACTGGAAATACCAAGGGAACATTTTGTAAAGTGTATGATTATCTAGCCACTATGCTGTGCACCTGAAACTAATACAAAGTCACACTGAGTGTATAGTAAACTGTATAACTGAAAAGAATAAAAAATAAAACAGATCTGGGGCCAACATGGAAGAGATCATCTATCTCTTCCCAGTTTGTTGGGAAAGCAAGAACCAAATTACAAATGCACGCCATGGCACATCACAATTAGTCACTGAATGATTAACTAAATCTGAAAGCAGGCAGTGCAGTTACTCTTCCAGTCCTCCCTAACCCAGAGGCGTTCATCCCATTCACATCATCAGCCAGAAGCCTCAACAGCAAGTTAAATTAATCACCATCAAAACCTGCTTTATGAAGGCCTTTTCTCTCTCATCTTATAATTTACCTTATCTCTTTACACAGTATTTATTTGGATGTCTAAGACCTCCATATTCCACTTCAACCAGTTTTTATTGACAGACGGTGAAATCGGTAAGAAGCAGCTGTGTTCCAGATGTTGGCGAACAGAGCTGAGGCTACGCCGCATTGTTTTGAGTTCCCTATTTCCCACTGTGCTGAGAGCCCTTGGACACACTCCCTCCTCACTGAAACCTCCCTGGGACACTTGGAATTTCTCTATAGTATATCCTAGAGTTTAAGAGATTTGTAATAAATGAGTCCTGCTCTCAAGGAGCTTGTAGATTAGTGGTAAATTATTTTAAAACCTACACATGCTATAATCACTACTTACTGATCCACTGATAAAGAGAAGACAGATATTCCAGAAAATTTGGTTTTAAGCCATATTTCTGCGTCTTCCAAGTGGTTTTGAGAAATAAAAGATGAATTCCTATGAGGCAGACATCTTGGGAAAATTTCCAAATGGCATTGAGATTCTCTACCATCAGCATGATGATTTCCCTGCTTAAGCACTTAGTCTATAACCTTTGTTTTTAAACATGTTATACTAAAAATCTTTGAGCCCTTTCCCCAGTAAGGGAGAAGCATACCGCATTAAGGAAGGATACATCTTCTGCAAATTCCTTCCTCAAAGGCTCTTCTTTTTAAGAATTCTGCTTGCTTGTTCTTTAAACATAATTCTCTATAAACAAATTGGGGAAGACTAGTCCCCGAGTGTCACAAAAGGAATTTATAAATAATTTTACCATAGGCCCATATATTTGCTCCAAGGAAAATACAGAGGCTGAGAACCGCCTACAAAGGTTGAATAGGCTGCAAGTGAGACCTCTCTATCATCGGACATATTTTATCAGCCTTTTCTGTGTGGCAAACACAGTTGTAGGTACTGGCAATACAGCCATGATCCAGATATAATCTGCCTTCTGAGGCCTACATTGGGGGTGAGGGTATAAGAAAGGTGGCAAACATCGAATACACAGGTAAATGTGTAGTGCCATGTGATTATGAGGTAAGAAGAGATCACAACATGGGTAGATAGGACGGGATAGGAAGCTCTCTGAGCTGACCATATCTGAGTAGGGACCTGAATGCAGCAATCCACATGGGTATCGGCGGGCAGAGGGCACAGCATGGGCGAAGGCTCTGCAGCATGAATGTGTATGGCACATACAGATAGAAAATTACTAAGTAGCTATAGGATATAAACAAAGCTTTGCTCAACTCTGCCTTCAAGTAAAAGGTCTGAACATGGTAGAAGGCAAAAGGAAACACAGAAGAAAAATTTAAACGAAATTCTGAAGGGCACCAGGACCATTCAAGAGTATCTCAGTCAGCCGGACTAGAGGACAACAAAAAGACATTTTCAAACCTGCAAACTGCTGGAATATACAGCACATACCTCATAAGCCCTCTGCATGGAGGGAGGGAAAGAGAAAAGAAGGGAGGAAAACCTACCTAAAACAAATCCACTCAATCAGCTGATGAACATTACCACAAAATTCACTCACTTATAAAGTGTACAACGCAATGGTTTCTAGTATACTCACAGATGCACAACCAAGAGATTACTCAAAATAAAATGAAGAGAAATGGTAGTGGGGGAAGAAACACTGCAGAAAACTCATTTAAATTTTTTAAAATGTGAGAGCAAAAAATGAAAAATAATACAGAAGAAAATTTATAATAAATATTAATAACAAAAGCCAACTAAAATTGGGAAGAAGGGGGGCGGAGGTGGCGGAAGTATAAAGTATAGTAAGAGGTTCACTGTAGAAAGACAATATATCCTGTCTAATCTGAAATGTGAAAATTAAAAACAAAAACGAGTATGTCTATCTCCTAACGGCTTTCACGGTCTTAAAGAGCTCCCACTGGAATTAATATCCTGGTGCTGGAGAAAGGCTTATCTGAATTCAGTAATGATTCTTTCAGGTTCGCTTCAGCTTTGTCTGCTGAATGTGAATAAAATCAAATATTGTTCAAAAGTGGGTAAAGTATGATGCCAATCTTATACATTTCTATCTGCACTTGTGCATGGAAATGTGTCTGGAATGATAGTTCGCAGTGATTAACCCTGGTTATTTCTGGCTAGTATGATTTGTTGCTTTTCTTTTCATATTTCCATTTGGTTTGAGCCCTTTTATAAGAACAATGTAAAAAGATAAAACTAAATTCTTTGCATTTTCCCACAACGCATTTTATTTTTAACCCTAATCAACTTGTTCATCTTTCCACAATCTGGATTTTCTTATTAGTGATAGTATAATCAACAGAAATTGGTTTGCTTTACATTACTAGGTAAGATTTAATGGAAGATGAATGGCTTTATTTAGTTATTTTTCCCAGAGTGTACTTAATAAGGTATGAATATGGTCATCTTTAATTATTAAAATGACAACATTCTTAAGTTCTCAGCAGTTTATTATTGAAATGTTAAGTTCTAACAGGATCTTAACATTGATGATAACAACCCGTATCTACCATTGGACCACCCACTACGTTCCAGAACTGCACTAAGAGTTTTAAATTTGTTAGCCAGTCCTTGCAAAACTATGCCATACATACTCATACTTTATGAATAAGAGAAAAAGAATAAAAGAAAAAGAAAGGTAACTCTGCTTGTTCAAGGCTACCCAGCTACTAAGTTATTCAGGCCAGTCTGACCCACGAGTTCATGCTTTTTCCACCACATCACCATTTTCTTAGTATGGTGCTTTGTGTATACTAAGTGCACAATTAACTGTTTAATTTTAAACTAGCAAAGCATACCTCAGATGCTTTGGATGAAGCTTTGTAATAAATTTTCTTAGTTTATTCAACTCCCAAGATATCTGTTTCATAAATTAGGGAAGTAGGCTCCCCTACAACCTAAAATTGGGATTTGAAGACAGTCTCATCTTGTCTTTATAGACTTCTAATTAACTAGCAATAACAAATGGGATTAAGTGCAACTACAAGACATGCCCCAATGTCCAGGCCAGTGTGGCTAAGTTGGTTGGAGTATCATCCTATACATCAAAATGTTGTGGGCTTGATTCCAGGTGAGGGCACATACCTAGGCTGCAGGTTTGATCCCCAGTCAGGGTGCTTGTAGAAGGTGGCCAATTGATGTTTCTCTCTCACATCTTTCTTTCTATCTCTCTCTCTCTCTCTACCTCCCTTCCTCTCTCTCTAAAAAAAGCAATGAAAGAGTGCCCTTGGGTGTGGATTTAAAAAAAAAAAAAAAGATGTGCCCCAAATACAGAGAAACCACAGTTTAACATCTAAAGTGTATCTAAGTTTAAATTTTTAAATCAAGTTAAAAAATAAGTTACTCACTTTCAAACTCAAGTTATTCACTCTTTTAAACTCAATGCTTTAAATTTTATTTTTACCTTCCTTCTAACTCATATTTAATATTAACTTTGACATGTATTCAACTCCCTATTTATGAATTCATGTGTTATTTAACTTTTGCCCCACCCACTTTTCCAGCCTCTTTGCTCACAGTGTTGGTTTTAGGATTATCTGACTACTTATGGTTTCCAGAACACATCATGTTGGTTCATGCCCCTCTACCTTTTGCATATGATGTTCCCTCTGACTAGCTGTGATTTCACCTTCTCCAGGAGGCCTTCCTAATACCTGTCTCTCTCCCAAAATCAGGTCATGGCCACTTTGTTCTCTGTGCCACCTCTCCCCTTTCATCCCTTCAACTGTGCTTCCAAGCCCCTACACTGCAACTGTATATACAGCATTGCTCCTCCTGAACTAGGAGGTGGGGACATGTGCTATTGCCTCCTAAGATGGACCAATTTCAAGCATATCGGGACACATAAAAATGTACACTCCATTCATTTTTTGATCTCTGAAACAAGTTTTTCTAGGGTGTGTTAAATATCTGGATACATATGTTTTCCACATGGCCCTTAATGTTTACATATTAAAATCTAGTCATCCTCTGAAAAAGAACCAAATAAACAAAGTTGGGATTATCTGCTATATTAAGATTGCTCCTCATCCCAAGGCAGCAGTCAGATCAATTACAAGAAGTCTACCAGAAATGGATCTGGGAGAGGGGTCTCAGGGGGAACCCAGCCAAATGAGGAATAGACTCAAGGCTTTACCATGTTTTTCACTTAGATACTCTTGAGCACATATCGTCGAAATTGAAAAAAAAAAAAGAAAGAAAAGAAAAAACAAGTTCCTGTTGGTTGGATTTAAATCAAAGAAATAAAAGATGACCCTCACTGCCTAAGGTAGACCAAAGGTTGAATCATCACTAGACTCAAACTTCAAGAGGGCCAGGCCCTGCCCTCTGCTGCTCTACTGTGATGTCTGGGCAGTGATCAGACCCACAACCCTTTGGTTTACAAGAGGATGCTCCAACCGACTGAGCCACACTGGCCAGGGCAGGGGTTGTCATACCTTTAATGGAATCAACTGCTAGATATAAAATCTGAACAGGCTATGCACTTTGAATAAGGTAAGTCATAAATACTAAATTTCAATTCGTGTCATCAAAATAACTCTTCATAACCTAACCCCACTAATTGTCTTTTTTTGTCTAACTTAACCAATAGTGCTTTATTTAGAATACTGTTACTTAGTCTAATATTTCTTCTTTTTGCCCACCTTCCCCTGGGGAAGTCATATGTTCTTTCTCAAAATACTATTCGACCTGAAATTAATTATATGCCTACAAATCCTTTCATTTAAGAATATCCAAATACTCTTTCAGCCCAAATGGAGGAGGCATAGGTAGACACACTGTGCCTCCTCACACAACCAAGATAGGGACAATAACAATTTAGAAACAGAATAACAACCAGAACTGACAGAAGACTGAACTGTATGGAAGTCGGACAACCAAGGAGTTAAAAGAGACACATTCATCCAGACCGGTAAGAGGGACGGAGTCAGGCAGCCGGGAGCAGGTCACAGAGCAGAGAGCGTTGGGACCGGTTGCATGAGGCAACCAGGGTGTGCAAGACTGCAGCGGCAGACCCTGGGCGCACAAGCAGCGGCTGGCTGGCAGACCCCGGCTGAGGGGTGGCAACTGGCAGACCCAGCAAAACAGCGACTGTGAAGCAAGGCACTGCACGCAACCCAGGGTCCCAGCTCCAGGAAACACAGCCTTGGGGCAGTGATTGAAAAGGAAAGTCCCACAGGGTGCACAAGCCCACCCACATGGGAACTGGCATCAGAGGGGCCCAGTTGGCTCAGGGGAAGCGGTGGAAGGGACAGAGGTCCAACAGAGAGCGGAGCAAGCACCATTGTTCCTTCTCAGACCTCACCCCCACATACAGTGTCACAACCCGGAGACTGGGGTGCCCTGACCTGGTGAACACCTAAAGCTCCGCCCATCACTACATAATAGGCATGTCAAGACAAAAAAACAAAAAAGAGAGAGATGGCTCAAACAGAAGAAGAAAAGCCTCAGAATCCATCCTTTTAAGCAACCAAGAGATAAGCCAACCTATCAGATGTACAGTTCAAAGCACTGGTAATCAGGAAGCTCATAGAATTGGTTGATTTTGGTTGCAAACTAGATGAAAAAATGAAGGCTACAATAAGTGAAATGAAGGAAAATGCACAGGGAACCAAAAGTATGGAATGAAAGCTGGGTCTCACATCAATGGAGTGGACCAGAAGGAAGAAAAAAACATA
>CM052542.1:42933403-42948696 GCA_028533065.1 Trachops cirrhosus | reverse complement strand
GCCCTCGCTCTACAATTTTAGGCAAAGTAGTAGTCTTTTTTGTTTACTCACTTACAAACGAGAGTAACCGTAGAGCCACCTCACGGGGTTGGTGGCAGGGCCAAGGCTGGGGTGTGAGTAGTGAGGCACTCTCTTTGAGTGAAAAATTTGAGGGCACCCAAAAGAAAATAATTAAGATAAGTAGTAGTTTAATGCAGTAAAATGAACAAAATACCAACAATTTATTTTCATTACCTTATATTTTAATTTATCTTTATTTTTTATTTTAATTGGATTAATTGGGGTGACATTGGTTAATAAAATTATAGGTTTCAGGTGTACAATTCTATAATAATATCATCTGTGTATTGTACTGTGTGTCTGCTGCACCCCTAGTCTCCTTCCATCACCATTTATCCCCCCTTTACCCTCTTCTAAGGCTCCTCACTTAAAAAGACAGGAGTACAGATATGAGTAGCCTGAAGTATCTAGTACCACTAATTAGGTTCTAAGATGACCCTGCTATATATTCCCAAACACTGTCAGTTTCATAAGGCTACCTGAGCTACAGTGTGCATTGCAGGACAATGTTCAGAAATACTCCCAAATAATGTGTTCATTTACAAAGAGAGTAGAATTAGAAATAAATCCACTTAGCTCCAATAGCCTCAGCACCTTTAGCCAGTTGTTAGTGGTGGTAGACATTGCAGTTAAAAGGGGTCATAATGAAACAGGCTGAAAAAGAGCCTAGAAATGATATAGGAAGAATGGTTGTGGGAACTAGGGCTATTTTTCTTAGGGGGAAAAAAGACAACTTAAAAGTTGGGGAAGTGGTGCCTAGCAACTATTTTCAATTATCTGAAGAACTAGTGGATTTAATTTATGTGACATCAAAAGACTGAAGTTGGATAAGTGGATGACAGTTTATGGGTAACAGTTTCAAGGAGCTGGCTTTCATCTCAGTGTAAGGAAAAAAATCTCCCAACAATGAGACCTGTCCAGTAATGAAAGCCTGCCTCCAGAGGAGGCAAGCTGCTATAGAAAGGATCCAGCACAGAGTGGCCACTTGGACAGAAGACTTAAAATCCTTTCCAATTCTAAGACATTAAGAAATAGAACAAATAATGAAACTTAACACATCGATTGCTAAGCATAGTGTTTAGTTCCTAAAAACCTTAGAAAACTAAAACAAAAAACCATGAGCTTAACGGAAAGGTCTTACATTTTCATTTTATTCCAAGCTAGATTCTTGATATTTTTAATTACTAAGCCATTGAAGTAATGCAAGTTAAAAATCAATGTCCCATTTGGAAGAACTAAATTATGTCCTGAGACAGTATTTATAGCTACAATTTAAGAAAATTGAGACACTACTCATATATGCAATCAATATTTTATAGCTAACCTGCATACTACACATTGGCTATTCTTACCAAGATCCATAGGTATCATGTACAAGAAAAAAATACAGAAGCAGCTGAGTTAGAATTTAGGAAAACAGAGCAAAGCAAAAGTCGAATCAGATATACCAGCAGCCCAGTAAATTAAAAGAGCTTGGGAAAAATATATCCAATCAAATAGGTAACATTCAAAAACAGTCCATCTTAATGATGAAATAGTTTTTATTTTTTTTATTCCTTACCCAAGGACACGTTTCCATTGATTTTTAGAGACAGAAGAAGGAAAGGGGGAGGGGAGAGAGAAAGAAAAAGAGAAACATCCATGGGAGAAACACCAACGGCTGCCCCCACCCCACGCACCCCAACCAGGGATCAAACCCACAACCCAGGCATCCAGGCATGTGCCCTGACGGAATCAAACCAGAAATGTTTTCATGTACTGAATGAAGCTTCAACCAACTGAGCCATGTGGCCAGGGCAACACAATTTTTAAAAAGCAATTTTGCATTTAGGGAGTCTTTCAAAAGAGGTACACACATAACTTTAATGTAAGTATTTTTGTTTGGACAGAAATGGAAGCAAGACACATTGAAAGATAACTAGGAGAACAACAGAACTAATAAAGAGCTTACAGACAGTGAGCGAGGACTTGTGGCCTTTGCTACACACACACGCACACACGTGCTTATGTACATTGCCCAGATCCCACTGGACTATGCCAGTGATTCCATTCAATGCACTACACCCACTGGGGAGGACTTCAAATGGAATCAAGGCATTATGACTCCTGGTAAGAAGGGAACAAACCAGAGAGAGAAGCCCCCTACTTGCCAGGCATTTTACAGAGATGATCCCCCCCCATCTGACACTCCCAATACCCCTGTGAGGTAAGGATTCTTACAAAGGAAACCAAGTTAACTAACTTCCCCCAAAATTTACAGAGCCCGCTGAGCCTGACTCCAAAGCCCAGCTATATTTTCTCTACGCCACAGAGCCAACTCCTGCATCTGCCACTTGCTATGCCAAAACTCACTGGATACTTCCACCTGGAACTTCCCACAAATAGGCAGTTATGTTGAACTCCTTATCCTCCCCAATCCGGACTGCACTTTCTATGAGATGGGGACACTTTCCCCCACAATCATTGAAGTTCAACCCTTCAAAGGGCTGCCATTGGCTCTGCCCTTCCCCCCATTCCCACACACATTCATACTGAGTACTGCCACCGCTACCTCAACTTCTCCCCCTGCTTGCCTGTACCCTATACCTGACCTAAACTGCTGTGACACAACCGTAGCTGTGCTCCACTTTCTCTTCACTACAGTCCACTCCATACTCTGCTGTGATGAACAATAGTGATGCCACTACAGGAGTTTTAGGAAGACATGACCCCATAGACTTCCTGTGGATAAACTGAATATGGAATTATATGTAAGCCCCAAAGGACATTTCCAACTTCCTGCCCATAATTCGTCCAACTCTAGGTTTCAACCAAAATACCCTTAATTTTCATTACCTACTCTCAGACATGGTACACCCCTCCTGCTCCCACTTTTCCACCTGTCAGAATCTTACCCGTCCTTCAAGGCTCCATGTCAATACCATCTCTCCTATAGCTTTCAGTTACTATGTCATGCAGAGGTATAACAAACATTTTTTTAAATTTTTAAAAAGATTTTATTTATGTACTTTTAGAGAGGAAAGAAGGGAAAGAAACATTGATGAGTTGCCTCTCACATGCCCCTAACTGGGTACCTGGCCGGCAACCCAGGCATGTGCTCTGACTGGGACTTGAACCAGGACCTTTTGGTCCACAGGCCCATGCTCAATCCACTGAGTTACACCAGTTAGGGCACCAACAACTAATCCCTGATGGTAGGTTAGACATTGGAGATATAAAAAAGAACTCAAAAGTTTATGCAAGTAATAACCTCTCTCTTCTCTGTTCTTATTACAGTAAAACTTTTTTACATTCATTTTTAATAGCACTCAGTATATTCTAACTTACAAAACAATTAATTGGCATATGTTTTATTACTTTGTCAATTCCTTAAAGGTGGAGATCATTTTTTTATTCCCATTATCATGATGTATTGTAATCCACTGGTTTAACAAGTACTTACTGACATTTAACTCTACTCATTTGTCCGTGGATACTGTAACACCCTTTAAACTGTTCTCCCTCATTTCACTGTAGAACCTTTCAATTCAGTTTCCAAATAGCCTGAGCAATTTATCAAAAATGTAAATCAGATTGTCACTCCATACTTAAAAGCAATGACTTCACCTTGGACTAGGCAATGATTTATTACCTGTGACATCACAAGCATAATAAAAGAAAAAAATAAACTGCACTTCATCAATATTAAAAATGTTTGTGCTTCCACAGATTTAATCAAGAAAAGTAAGAAGACAATTCACAGAATGAGAAAATATATACAAATCATATTATAATAAAAGACTTATATCCAGAATAAAAAAAGAACTCAATAATAGAAGGACAATGAGCCCATATAAACATGGGCAAAGGCTTTGAACAGACATTTCTCCAAAGATATACAAATGGTCAGTAACACATGAAAAGATATCATTAGTCCTTGGAGAAATGACAATTAAAATCACAATAAGACACCACCTCACAACTACTAGGTAGGTAAAATTAAATAGACGGTAAGTGTTAAGAATGTAAAGACAATCGAAACCTCATTCATTGCTGGTGGGAGTGCAAAATGGTGCAGCTGCTTTGGAAAACAGTTGGCAGTTCCTCAAATTGTTAAACATACTATTACCATATGACTCAGCAATTCCGCTCATAGGTATGTACCCAAGAGAAATGAAAACATGTACCACACAAAAACCTGTATGTTCACAGCAGGAAAGAACCCAGGAGACCACAACTAATTAATGAATAAACAAAATGTGATATATCCATACCATCAAATACTACCTGGTAACAAAAAGGAATTAAGCATTGATACATATTACAACACAGTTGAACTGTGAAAATATGCTGAGTGAAAGAAGCCAGATACAAAAAATCACATATTATATAAATCTATTTAATATCCAGAATAAGCAAATCAATACAAACAGTCAGTAGGTTGGTGATTGCCAGGAGCTGGAAGGAGGGGGGAATGATTGCTAATGGGTTACAGGGTTTCTTTCTGTGATAATAAAAATGTTCTAAAATCAGATACTGATGATGGTTGTACGACTCTATAAAATGTACTAAAAACCACTGATTTATACACTTTAAAAGAATAAATTTTACTGTATGCAAGTTTTGTCTCAGTAAAGATGTTATACATAAAAAATAAACAAAAACAACAACAAAACAAAAAACTCCAATCAATTTCCACCAGTTATACTGAAGCTCAAACTCTTGGTCATGCCTCAAGGCCCTATGCCTCTCTTTCCAGCCTCCTCCTCTACCACCTCCCCCTCACTCATGGTGCTCCAGAGACACCTGCTTCCTCTCCCCTCCACTTATGGAAAGCTCACTCCTACGTCAGGGTCTTCCCACATGTTGCTCCCTCTGTCCCCAAATCTTTACACATCTGGCTCCTACCCTCATGCAGAGTTCAGCTTAAACATCACCTCACAGAGACCTTCTCCAACTTCATAATCTAAAGCAGTCTTCCCGGTCACTACCCATTATTGCACTGTTGTATTTATTTTGTAGCACTTATACAAGATGAAAGGTATAAAATAGAAGGAATACAAGGTTTCGTTTGTGCCACGCCTAGTACTGCTTGACCCAGTGCAAATGTTCCTTAGGATGACCAGGCCTCAAGAAGTACAAAAGGCACCAGCATCACAAGTTGCTGGTCAAGAAAAGTGCTGAAGAACAGAAAATAGTTCATTTCTAGGTTCTTGGCAATTTGATGAGTAGGGGTGACTCTGCATTATTTCAATACTATCACTCTCACTGGCTAAGTAAGGGATGCTTGACCTGTCATTTAATTAATACAAGAATTCTTGGAATTTAGAAGTCAAACTGTTAAAATATAACACCAACCATCTACTTGGACTTGGTGAAGCTATACAAATGAGACCTTCTGTACCATGTCTTAAAGGCCAACCTGAGAACTCAACTTCAGGTGGTCAGGAGTGGGGAGGCACAGAGTAATCCAAAGCCTCTACTACCTGCCCATGCTTTCAAAAAAAAAATAGTTTGCTGAAAAACAATACATGGTTGGTATATCTGACCCATTGTGAGGGCATACTATCTAAAGTTTTACAAGAAAAACAATTTCCAAGTGTCTAAATATTCTCACAGTGCTAAAAAGCAGGGCAGCATTATATCCTTTAACAATTTACTTGGTAGATTTTAAAGGAAACTGGCAATTCAATATGTCCTTTATAACGTATAGTGGGTGTATTTATAGGTAGCTAATAGTCTGGTTCCCAGTTTACTAGCTTCATGATCAGTTGCCATCACTTGAGTTCCAGGAAATTTGAAACAGAAGTTTAAAAGTTTCATAAACTATGATGGCACAGTATTTGTGTGTACCTTAAAAATAAACACAAGTAATAGAAGCTGGAAAAGGTGGTATGGAGCAGACATTATAATCCTTTCCTTTGATACCACTTTAGCTCACCTGGAGTCACTTCACACTAAATCCAAACATCACTGTCCTGTTTAAAATCCTTCTATACCTTCCCAAAGCCATTAAATAAAATCCAATCCATTCCAGGACCCATAAGGCTCTATGTGTTCATCTTTCCCACCTCACTCCCTTCCACATTTCCCTTGCTCACCAGGATCACTGCCTTCCTTTCTGTTCCTCAAACAAGCTGTGCCTGTTTTCACCTTAGGACGTTGGTGCTTGCTTCTCTCCCTAGAACACTACTCCTACATCATTACATGTTCATTCCTTTGGCTATTTATCTCCCAGAAAGGTCTTTCCTAATCACACAACCTAGAACAGCTACCTTAGACCCCATTACTAATTCATCACCATTTTATTTCCTACACAACATATATCTATCTAATACTACTCTATTTATTCCATACGGACTCATCTGTCTTCTCAGCTTCCTTGTCCCCCCAACTCCCCACGGACCCACACTTCTAAGAACAAAGGAATATTTGACTAGGCAGTCAAAAAATATCTGCTAAATGAATGGGGTATTATACAGAAATTTATAACACTTTTGAAGAAGCTTTAAAAACAAAAAATTATCACAATACATATATCTAACTGGAAGGGGAAAAATTATCAACTAATATAACCCCAAGTTAGTTCACTGGAGGTACCAGGGTAAAGACACAGGAAAGAAAAAAACAAAATAACGTATCAGAATTTTCTAGAGTCTGGGTGGTATTATGAGTAATTTTTATTGCCTCTTCAATTTCTCCCACAATTTCACATTTTCCAAATTTTCTAAAAGGCATGACTTTGATCAGATAAAGTTACTTTCCAAAAATGATCACCCTGAAAGAATGCTCAGATTCAGCAGCTCCTGTGGCCATGGCAGACCTACTGTCATGGAACACTTTATTCAAGTCACAAACAGTTTTCTACAAGTATGTGTGAAAACCCTCAAAGAAACCACAAAAAAGATAAGGGGATGCACAATGGACCTGCAGAATGAAGAGATGCCTCAAAATTGGTCAGACTCCTCGACCTGGGCTATATCCCTAGTCTCACAAAGCTTGAAAAAAATAGAATACAGCATATTCTAGAAGTCTTATAATAAGCCAAGACCCTGTAGGATCTACATAAAGGTTAATATAAAGTTGTTTTAGATACATTGCTGAATTCTGTCTCTCAAGTCTCTGTCATAGAGCTTCTTTACCCTTTATCCTCCAATTCTCAGAAGTTTTCACTTAAATAAAAAAAGACAGATATTTATACTTAATGAGCACTGGAAAAAATCCCCAAAATCCCAAGCCCCCAAACTAGGTCATCTTTTCAGAAAAGAGAGACACAGACCATAGTCTAATTTGAAATGCTAGTCCCATCTGCAAACCCAGCAAGAGCTGCAGTTAATATTAATTAAGAGCGCAAATAGGTTTATTCTTGAACATCTTCTCTCTCAGTCAAGTCCAGGATGCTTCCAAATGAAAATCTATTAATTTTCCTGCACTTGAGATAGATCAAGTACAGAAGAATGTGATTTTTATAAATACCACTGTTTGTCCAACCCATAACAGAGATTCTCAGATTCTTCACAGGAAGGTTTCAGTCACACATCACTCAACAAAGGAAGCTATCACTACATTTAAGAAGTTTTAATGGGCCCTGGCCACGTGGCTCAGTTGGTTAGAGTATTAGCCCACACCTCAAAAGGTTGCAGGTTTGATCCTTGTAACATACAGGAGGCAACCAATCAATGTTTCTCTCTCTCTCATGGATCTTTCTCTCTCTAGCTCTTCCTCCTTCTCTCTAAAAATCCATTAAAAAAGTATTCTTGAATGAGTGCATGTAGGTGTGTGTACTCATACACATACACAAGCCAATGTTCCTTATGACAGAGTGTAGGACCCAGCTCCTGTCAATCTCAGATAATTCTCCCTTCTATTTACTCACACATGAAGCTCAAGAAACTGTGAGCCAAAAACTTGGGGGATAGTCTTCATATAAAGTATTTGATAAGTCTCAGCCTGCACTGCTTCAGGCAGACTAGGCAGAGCCAATGTGCCACAGCTGACACGAGACTAATCTCAGAACTGTAGTGATCTGAGTTTGCCACCCCAAAATACGCCTGTTTGGGATATTATTTTAGGCTGGTTAATTCTGAGAAACAGCAGACATGGGAGAAGCTCTGAAAAACAAGTATAAGTTACCCTTTATAAAGTAGTTACAGTTGTAAGGGAAATCTCCATTTGTGAGGGTGTTTCCCTCACTGTACCAGGCTTGCCTTCACTATTAATGGAGAAGGCTTGGACTTAAATTTGAATCTTACTCTGCCTACTGTGCTTTTCCCGATAAGTGACTCTCTACTGAGAACATCTTTTTCTGTCTTTAGCTTAAGGTATTTGAGGTGATGGCTTCTGCCATTTTGGCCACTCACTTTTCTTGGGTCTCCCCCATATACACAGGAGGTACATGTTATTAAATTTATTTTTTTTCTCTTGCTAATCTCCCTTATGTCAATTTGATTATTAGACCGACCACAAGAACTTGAAAGGTTAGAGGAAAAAATTGCCTCCCCAAAAGATGGGGAACCAGTTAGGAGGTAAGCATTCTTACCCTGCCAGCCTCCCTGAACTCTATCTTCCAAGCTTGGTAGAAGTTAGACATGGTAAGCTAATTTTAGACTGGCAGGAGAAAATATTGATGAAACTAGTTTCTGGGGCAACCGTGACTCTGGTAAAGACTTGGTTGGAATGTTCTTACTTTCTGCTGATCCTGTCCTTCCCAGAGATGGTAAAAACAGGGCCCCTCATGGTTCTGGTTTTCTTCCAGTCAGAGGATACACATTCATCTGATGGGAAGTGGAGTAGGCTGTGGTTCTAAAGATAGAGAATTTTTTAAAAAATGAAGTTACCCTACTCTGTTCAAAGTGGGGGGTGGGGGGAGTAGAGAAACACATGGTTCCCTGTATTTTGCAATAGCTGTTTCTAACTCTGGTGACGTAAAATATGTAACCAATAAGGGTTGCAGGGACTACCAAAGAGATAGGAAGACCAATACCCAACAGATTTATGGCTTAGACTTGGCAGAACATCGGCTTGATCCAACATGGCAACTAATTTCACCTTACAGTGAGACCCAGCCTCAGTATATGCCCATTGTAATACATTAGCACACACTCCACACCACCATGGCCACTGTGATCAGAAACAGAAAACCTGCATAAGAATGCAAGATGGCAGATGGGGCTCTTTCCAGAAGTCTCTACCCCTTTCCCAGAAAACTCCTGACTATTCCTCCCTGCTATTGAATGTCCTAGCCTTCAATTATATGAGCCTCAATAAAAGTAGTAAATACCACTAGGGAGGGACTGCTCTGCCTGTGGAGTACCCTTCTCTCTGTCCTACTGCTTCACTAAGACACTTTCACTCATGTTTGAATTCTTTCCTGTGTGAAGCCAAGAATCCACAACGGGTCACAGACCTCCAGATTCCCGGGCCTCCAGACCATCTGCATCACTGGGACTGAACTGTTGCATCTTGCCAGAGCTGTATCCTTTGTACTCTATTGTGGGGACCTCATGCTTCCTTGGTCAAACCATAAAAAGCTTATTAGTTTGAGTTGCTATTGAGATTACTAGATCCTACTACCAATGGCCAGATGATGGATTCTTTGAATTGGAAAAATTTCTAATTTGAAAAATTTTTAGAGAGCTCTCATCACCAACAGCTGTTTCATCACCAACAGCTGTTTCATGGCCACCTATGGAAAGACCAACTATAAAGAAATATAATGGCTAGCCTCCCTGATGTGAGCACTCATTCTAGTGACCCTAGATTGATATAAGTGGATCAGTCTATGGTGTCATTTAGGTGGCAACTCAATTCTTTGAAGAATTTAAAACAGCTGTCTTGTTCTACAAATTTATCTTTACATGGCCAGAAATCAAAGCCTACCAAACCTCCCCTAGTCATCTCAAAAGGCTTGTAAATATAGGCCTTAGGAAACCAAAGTCCTTTTAAGAGGAACTTTGTATTTCTTTCCCTTTGCCTTTGAGATGTAAATACCTGGTCTTCTCCAGGAATTTTTATCTAGGGCACCTTTACTAAATGCACACTTCACAGAAATAATTCTTTTCTTTTTTTTCAGAAATTTTTTCAAAGTTCAGTAAGCATGCTCAACTATTACATATATTTTTTACTTATTTATTTTTATTTTAATAGAGGTAATTGTTATCTAAAAAAGGGGGGGTCACTTGACTAGATTCCACTCCTTTTAAGAAAACCAGGAGGTCTGTTTGCATCAGTTCGTAAATTCCTGTATCTGGATATATGTGTGTTGTAGATGTGTGGTATTTTCTACACCCAGGTGGTACTGATGCTTGGTAAAAACAGTTCTATTTAACTGGCTTCAAAACAAGCAAACACTCATAAATTAAAAATGGAGTATTCTAGGTGTGGAAGAAAAGGGGCGACATGCTAAGTCTGACAAGCTTAAGGGAGGCCTGCGTGACAGTCTTGCAAACTTGGAGACCTAAAGTACCTGCAAAGGGTGGTCTGAAATTTAAACATTAACTAAAAGCTGTTCAGGGTGGCCAGTCATGTCCTAGGCTCCAATCTTCCCTGCCAAAAGTCAATCTTTATCTTAATTGAACCTATTGTCTTTTTTTAATTGTTATTTATTTGTTTGTTTGTTTGTTAGAGGGGAAGGGAGGGAGAGTGAGAAACATCAATGTGTAGTTACCTCTAGCGCCCCCTACTGGGGACCTAGCCTGAAGCCCAGACTTGTGCCCTCACTGGGAACAGAGACGTTTTGGTTGGCAGGCTGGCACTCAATCCACTGAGCCACACCAGACAGGGCTGACTATCATCTTTTTGCATCTATGACAACATACCTTTGCAACATCAAGGTAACTTCTCCTTTGCCCGACCCCTCTGGGCACAACAGCATCACCAGAGCAGAGGCCATAAATCCCCTCATTATTATTGTTGACTATTAACTATCCTCTACCCACCTGTATAAAAGAAGTGTCTATCTTTTTGCTTTTTATCGAGTCCCAGAGGTTCCTCCATCCCACACCCACTTTGCTTTCTCCCACCTCCCCAATCTATCACCAATGGATTTCTTGTAACCCCACTTATGTCTTTTTTGATTGGAACATATAACATAAGATGCAAAACTGCCATTTTTTTAGTGTATTTTCTCAACTTGTTGTGGTTTTGCTTGCCAGCATTGTTGTCAGTGTGGCTCAAATAAACTCACAAAAATTCTCTACAGGTCTGAATGTTTCTTACATTGACAAAGGCATTCTCTCCCTCTCAGGAGCTTGCCTGCCCTTTTCCTTTCCTCCTCTTCTTCCCCCAGGCCCATTACCTTTGCCTTTCTCTCTCAGTCTCCAAGGGCCCCTTTTCTGCCTTTGTAACTTGTTTTCTGAGCCAACGCAGCCCAGCTGGCGCACTCTTACTACCTCTGTAACTTTCTAAATAAACTTTCTCATCCCTGGAAAAAAAACTCAGGTATTCTGAAATTCTCAAAAATAAGGAAATTAACTTAAATGATTTTCTTTCAGGTTTATGTGATTTGGGAAAAACGTTCAAAATTAAAAGTTGTTTATTGGTTTAATTCAAACAGGTGGAGAGCCCCAGCCAGGGCTCCACTGTCTGGAGAGTCATGCCATACGCCAAAAGGTTGCCAGTTTGATCCCCCGTGTGGGTGAACATGGGAGGCAACCGACTGATGTTTCTCTCTCCCTCTCTCTTTCAATCAACAAACATCCTCAGGTAAGGATTAAAAAAAAAACAGACAGAGAGTTAGTATTAAATATAATACTAATTCTACCTAGGCTTATAAACTTGTCAGCAAAAATAACAGCTTAGAATGATGGCTGTCTTGGTCTCACAGTTCACAAAGTTTTTGTGGGTAATGTAAACATAATTGTTGAGAACAGGTAAAATAAATACATGCAGGTGAAATAAAAAGTTTTTGTGACCTTCTCAGCAATATTTGTTTTAGTTCCCCCAAATATTTTGGTATCTTGAAACATTCAAGTTTTACTAAGCTGCATTAAATAATGAAAATTACTAGGTATGTAGTTCATTTCCCAAAAAAGGTAAAATAGTGAAATATTAATTGTTAAATAAGTCTGTATTTACCTATTTTGGCTCTTATTACAGAGAAAGTAAGATAAATTTGGGTTTGCTAGTAAATAGGTCTTGTGTACAGACTGAAAGACTGTAATATTAAAAAGGTCATGTTTCTTGAAATGATAAAGTATATTTGCCAGTAAAAGGGCTATGTTTCTAGGTTATGAGATGTACTCATAAATTTGGCAATCTAAAGAATCCTAAGTGCTTAGCTTTCATTAAAAATCAATCTTTAAGGGTTAAAAATCCCTATATATGTAATTGAAACTAGTAGGAATAAGGGAGAAATCTTTGAATGGAAGGAAAGTACATTGTGTTTCCAGTTAAAAAAAAAGGGGAGGGGTGGAGGCATATGAGATATGGAGATACATTTTTGGTTAGAGAAATGAAAGTAATTTTGTTTAAACTAGAATAAGGTTAAAAAGGACAAAACTAATATACAAACGTTAAAGAAAAAGAGAAAATTGTACCTAATTGTACCTTGTGCAATTAAACTGACCACAGTTGAATTGTTGTTGTAAGGGTTTCAAAATTTAAGTTTTACTATCAATGATATCCTTATGTAAAGGTAAAACTTAATTTTCTTTTATTTGCTAAAAGAACAAAGTTTTCTTGGACTGTCAGTCTTCTCTTATAATAGATTATAAAAGGTTTTCCTTTCCAGGTAATCTGTCCAGAAAGCAAATACTCTATGTTTTATCAAACTAATTTTCTGTGATTTATGTTGTCTTAAACACATTCTTGAATACTTAAAAAAACTGAATCTTCTCAACAGTAAGAGCTAGATTTTGCCAACAATTATGTAAACTTTGTCTTTGAAATATTTTGTTGCCTTTAGTAAAGTATTGTTTCATTATGACATATGATCCTATTTAGTCAAGTGTTTTAAACCCTTTTGATAGTTTGACAACTTTCCACAATTCCAATTTTTAAACAGCCTTTTTCCTAAACTTTGAGATTTTTCCAAAAGAGCCCTTGAGTCATTTCAAAGGATATCTCTCTCCTTATAAAAGGGGAATAGCAAACTAATTTGGCTTATTTGGTATGTTGAATTGTATGGGCACCAATGTCTAAATAAGTAAAGATAAACTTCTAGGTATATTGTATGGGTAAAAAATGGTTGTAAATTAAATCAATAATTGGGACTGTGGGAAACCCAAGACAGTCTCTTGGTTCTTCTAGGCTCCCAGGCACACTGCATTTTTCAGTATTTTTGCATTCCTTCATCCACCATAGGGCAATTCAGTTGGACTTTATTCCACTGCCACTTAGTATATAATCGATACATTCTTGTTGGATGTTTCCAGACGGGTTGAAGCCTTAACCTGCTGCAAGGCTAATACCCTCCCAGTGACAAACTGTTAGAAAAAGTGTTTCCCACTTGGAATATACCTTCCACAGTTTCTAGTGTCTGAGGCACCCACTGCACTGGGTAAATCACTGGAGCCTTGATAAAGGACTTGCAAACTTCTTAGAATTATCACCCTCAATCATCAGTCAAGGTTGAGAGGACTAATGGAAAAACTGGATTCAAATAGAACAAGTCTTATTTACATGGAAATGAATGAACTGATAAGGATGATTATAATGTTTATGACTTTTTGTTTGAAATACTGATTTTTTAAATCTTTTGTTTTCCAGAGATAAAGAAAGCTGTTTCTCTTCAATTATCTATGACACATCGATTTGGTAAATTAGACCTTTACAAACAGAACTGAAACATTTATCATTTCCTCCTTACCTGATCCCTCCAAAATTTGGGACCTCTTAGTGAATATTCTGATTTTCATGGCAATATAGTTGTTTGCGTAAGTTCAGTAAGAATCTACTTTCCTTGTAACAGGACTCAATTCGAAACACTGGTTTTATTACCAGGGCTTTGACTAGAATGTCATGTTTGAGAGAGATATGCATAGACTCAAATATGACCAGATAGCTTTATGGAACTAAGATTGTCTTTGGGAGCCAATAAAAGGCCTCTTAAAAATACCAGCCTGATACCCTGCTTAGAGTTCCCAACAGCCTACCTGGTGAGTAAACAAGGTTACTTCCTGGGAGGTACAGGATTCTCAGGATATTTTGGGGACCTCAAAAAGAGAGGACTATACCCAAATCTATAGATACTGTAGGTGAAGTCTAATCAAGCCCTTTGCTTGGCTTTTCTGGTCCCGAGAGGCTATTAAAAGTTCAATCTAGAGATTCCTCATGAAAAAGTCCAGCAAAGCAGATTCAAAAGAGCCTATATAATTACTATTCTTGTTGAACTTGCACAAATAATTAGGCCAAATTTATTTTGTAATTAAATTAGTCTTAATTTGGCCATCTTTGGTAAAAATAAGGATGATTTTAGAGGGAAATATTTGTTTCAGTAATACACCTTTATGGATATAAGATTCTAGTACCATTATTATCTTTTGAGATTTTGTTCCTATGTGAACTGGACAGGATCCCAAATTACTCTAATTTCCTCAAATATTTGACTGAACTCTGCAAACTAACGTTTTAAAATTTTCTCTCATCCTTTGACTTGGAACCACTGAGAACTGTAATTGTCCTTTTTCCAGAAGCCCTGCAAACTGCAACTAGACGATTTGATACAAACTAAAGAGAAATCACCAAAATTTGCCACAATAGCTTGTGCTTAGTCAATCTCTGGACCTGGCATAAACCACAAAAACCTCTGCCTGAACACCTGATTGAAAGGACAAAGTCAGCCTCATTTGCTATTGTGGCACCATTTGCCTAGCAGGCCTGTGACCTTATTAAACATGACTGCCCTTTTACTCTCTTCTGAGGTTGTCCCCGGGACTGGAAATTGCTGGAAGCTACAAAGAACTAACCGCTCCCTATAGCCACAGGCAGAAGATAACATTGGAACAAACTTCAGCCTTGTTAACAACGCCCAAACAACCCAGGGGCCAGATGAGAGCAACACCCCTCCACCCTTTTTTAATCCCATTATAATCCAATAAAAGCTCAAAGCTCCCCTACCCCTCAAGGCTGGTTTGTTTCTCTATACCTTGCCTCTCTCCTTCCTTGGAGAGTGAATCAAAACTTTGTTCTCTACACTTTCTTCTCTTTGTGAATTCCTTCATAGCCCGGTCACGGGATCACCTTAACACTGATGACATCAGAGACATTTCAACCTGCAAAAGAAGCCCTGAGCCTGACATCTAGAAATCTTCAGT
>CM052542.1:42902587-42932903 GCA_028533065.1 Trachops cirrhosus | reverse complement strand
ACCCCTCAAGGCTGGTTTGTTTCTCTATACCTTGCCTCTCTCCTTCCTTGGAGAGTGAATCAAAACTTTGTTCTCTACACTTTCTTCTCTTTGTGAATTCCTTCATAGCCCGGTCACGGGATCACCTTAACACTGATGACATCAGAGACATTTCAACCTGCAAAAGAAGCCCTGAGCCTGACATCTAGAAATCTTCAGTGGCTCAGAAACAGATTTATAATTTGCTTCCAATCATTAACCTTTTTTTCTTGGGTCTCCACAGAAATGCCTCTTATTAATTACCTGATTGCTTGCTCAATATAGGCTTAATGTTTGGGGCTCACCTGCAAGACCACATCCTGAAATGAGACACAACTGCTTAAGTGAACTGACCCATTCTCAAGACTGAGGCTAGTTTAATAAAATCTAGAACAATCTATCAACATTGCTTCTGGAATGTGAACTTCTTGAGGTTTCAAAGATGGGATTGTAGGGGAGCAGAAATTGCCACCTCAAAATATGCCTCTTTGGGATAGCGATTATTTTAGACCCGTTAATTTTAAGAAACAGCAGGCAGGGGAGAAACTCTGAAAACCAAGTAGAAGTTACCCCTTATAAAAACTAATTACATTATAAGGGAAATCTCTATTTATGAAGGTGTTTCCCTCATTGTACCAGTGTACCAGGCCTGCCTTCACTGTCAATGGAGAAGGGTTGGACTTAAATCTACATAACAATTTTATCTTTGCTCATGGTGCTTTTACGGGTAACCTCCCATAAACTGACTCTCCATTTCCAACCTCTTTTGTCTTTAGCAGAGGTGGTATTTAAGGTGATGACTTCTGCCATTTTGGCAAGGTGCTCAGTGTTCCTGGGTTTTCCCCATGTACGTACAAGGTAAGCATACATGTTATTAAACTTTTATTTCTTTCCTGCTAATCTGACTAATGTCAATTTGATTATTAGACCAGCCAGAAGTACCTTGAAGGTGCTATAGAGGAAACCACAGGCCCAAAATAGCACCACTGGTGCTAAAAAGCCCCTGATATCAAACCTAGACTCAATACCTGGCCTAAGTACATTTTCATTCTCTCCGCAAACATAATTAACCAGTCTGGACTTTTCTGGTCAACACCAATAAGGTAATCTGTCACATGGACCCTATATATCCCCCAGAGAAAGAATAGGTATCTCAGTTATACAAACAATCACAGAGATGTAAAGTACAGCATAGGCAACATATTCAATGATATTGTAATAACTGTGTATGATGTTACATAGGTACGAGATTTATCAGGGTGATCAGTCCATGAGGTATATAAATGTCTAATCACTATATTGTACACCTGAAACTAATATATAATATCATACATCAACTGTAATTGGAAAATGAGTTAACTTTTAAAAAATCATCCTCTTTTAAATAAAGACCAATATAGGAATAAAAATAAAAAAGGAGAATGTGTATGATAAAAACCCTTCACATTCTCCCCACTCCTCACCCCCTTCAAAAAAAAAATGATGTCCTGGCCCCAAAATAATCTTTTTCCTTTTATTAATGGCTCCTTTGACCAAACCTTACTGTAAAAATCTTCCACTGTATAAACCCCTGAGCGGCCCCCTAGGTGCTAGATGGGATGTTGCCCCATTTGAATATTTAATAAAGCCAATCAGATGTTCAAATTAACTCAGTTAAATTTTTGCTAACAAAGGATAGAGAAAAATTTTTCCACCCCCCAAAATCATAAGTACAACTTTTACATAAAGCCAAGCTAATTAAACACAATGGATTTGATGACTGGACGCTGTTTGACTCCTTCTGGGGAAGGTATAGATGGAATTCCTAACCCATGCCTTCAACGCAGATTTGTTGAACTTGTGTGCATCAGTTACTTTGCTAGATTCCTCTCCTCTATGTCTCTCAGTGGAAACTGGAACATGGTGAAAGTAGAAGGGACAAGGGGCACAAGATAATCTTAAATTTTGCTATAGTTCCCAGCACTTAGGAGACTGACACATAGTAGGTACTCAGTAAATATCTCTTGGGATGAATCAGACAGACATTTGCTGCATTTCATTGTAACTGTATGTGACACAAGCAATTGAACCAACAAGCCATGTACAAAGGAAAGAGACAAATTCTTTCCCCACAAGCAATGAGGACCCCTTCCCTGAAGGAGCAGCTTTTCACCAGGCAGAGGCTGCAGGAGAGCCATGTGGACAGGAGTATGCCCCAATCAAAGCTGTAACAGATGGCCTGAGCTACTTTCCAATTCAAATTCCTACCAAGGTTTTATTTCCTGGGGTTTTGTTGTGTTTCATCATCTCCTTCAAACCTTCAACTATAAAAGGGGTACAGGGTTGTTGTGCTTCTCTACCAGGAAACTAGCTAAAAGCAAACAGCGGGTAACAGAGAAATAAATACTGTGGAATGTTTTATTTACTAGGCAGTAAGCCTGTAAGACTCTTAGGCCTTCTGAGAGAGAAAAATAATCTGAGAACACCCTCCAAGTACACTAGAAACAAGCCACTTTAAAAAACAAATTGCTATCCTTTACTTTTCTGCTTCTCTAAACAGGTTCATGAAAAAACTACTTGATTCCCAATGGGGGGAGGGGGAGGTAATCTAAACATTTCATAGTCATTTCTTACTCCAGGGAGAAACACTGGGGAGTTAAGGGGATGAGAGGAGGGAGTTTAAAGGTATTTGAAAGAGAATGAAAATTAAAGTTCAGAACAAGGGAAAGTTAAAATGAAACAAAAAAATGAGAATAAAGGAAAAGAGCAAGTGGAAAATTTTCAAAACCTCTAACAGCAGGAATACACCACTTCCCATCACATTCTCTTATAAAATGGAAAGGACCACTAATCCAGCCCCAGGATGGACAGTGTGAAGCCCTTCACGCCAGAAGGAAACAAGTCACAAAGTCAGGTATAGAGAATGCTAAGAAACGGGCTCAACCCCACACGATCATTTCCTCCCCTCACTCTGCCTCCATCTCCCTACCACGGACAAGCCCCACCTTATCACAAAACCCTTTAGTGGGGAACCAGACTTCCCCTTCACACTGCTGTCCCTGAAAACTGAGAACCATCCCAAACACTGAAAGAATGAATGAAATTTCTATTAAAATTAAAATAGACCTTATAATTGATATAATCCCCCCCCCCCCCGAGAAAATTCAAGCTGTAACCTGGTACATAGAACTGTTCCTTTTGAGAGATGGACACGGTCGGGGGCCGGGGAGAATTGTTGAAAATCAAAGTAAAAATCTGCTTTTAGCCCTAACCAGTGTGGCTCAGGTCACCGGGCGCCCTCCCGCACAACGCACGCACCACAGAGGGTCGCGGGTGGATTCCCTGTGAGCGCACTCGTAGGTTGCGGTTTAGGTCCCCCACCCGGGCGATTATCAGAGGTGAGTATCAATGCTTCTCTCCCTCGCTTTGTCTCTCCCTTCCCCTCTCCCTAAAAATAAACAAAAACCTTTAAAACAAAACAACAACAACAACAAAAACCTTGCTTTTATTACCTGCCTAAGAGATAAGAAAATCAGCCTTTGAGACTCTTAATTCCCCAATTTTGAGCCTGCTTTCCAGCACAGTCCTCCACCCATCTCTTCAAACTAACCTGTGCTTCTGTAATTAAGATCCCTGGGGAATAACCACCTTGGACAACGAGAAGAGAGGCGACTGTCACATACCCCGTTGCAATAACAAGTTGTCATAAAGGAGTTGCTAATTATGAGTAGCGGTGTCCCTGGAGGGTTAGGCACCTGACGGCGACACAACAGCCACCTCGCTCCCTTTAATGCCAGTTAATGAGCTGGTGTGGACGTGGGGCGGAAGGAGAGACAGCAGGGCCATTCTGAACCAAGAGATCAGGCCGGCTATATCCCCAAATTCATCGTGCAAGCCAGGGGAGGCCTTCTTATAAAGCCAGTTCTGTGGAACCTGGATTCAATGTGGAATTTATCAGATCGAGTCTCTGGACCGCCAAGCCCAGGCTTGGGGAGGATGGGGACTTCGTGGTGACAATTTACCTTAGAAGACGACGGGGAACAGACAGGCTTTTCAGAGCCACCCCAGGCTCCCTCTGGAGATTCGAGGGGACACGGAGGGGCTGGAACCGCCGCAGTTCCCATCACCAGGGCGCCACAGGTTCCCCGTGGCGCAGCAGGGCGGACTCCCACAGGTGGGCGGCGCGCGCGGCCTGGGGGGGCCTGGGCGAGACTGAGGGGGGCCGGGATGGGCCGGAGGCGCAGCGGAGGGTGCGGTTTTGCCTTAAAGAAGCAGCGCAAGAGGGGAGCTTGGCGTTGCCAGCTACCTGGTTCTCGCTCTCTCAACTAGTGGTTACCGGCTTTCCCCACTCAGGCAGCAGGAGCCCCGGCAGAGAGAGGAGCCGCGTGCACCTCCCACCCTCCTCCCAGAGCGCCTCGGCCTTCTCCCCCGGAGCCCGCGCAGCCGCGGCCCACCGGCTGCATGCGCCCCAGCACGTAGGAGCCTGCACGACCACGGGCGGGTGGGCGGGGGAAGAGCGGAGGTGGGGGGCGCCGAGGAGACCTGGCCCCTCTCCTGCCATTCCTCTGCCCGGCCTAACTGGAGGGTCCCGCTCAGGTTCACATCCGCCCCTCGCCCCCCGCACCCCCTCACCCGTGTTGGCTTTGATGTTCTCCCGCAAGAAGTGGCCGCTAGAGAGATGCTGGAGGCCAAAGTTCTGGGCAATCCTCTGGCACACTGTGCCCTTGCCAGAGCCGGGTGGCCCGAGGATGACCGCGCGCAGGAGTTTGGAAGCCATTGCCTTCTCGAGGACTGGGGCGACCTCGGAGAAGCCCCGGGAACTTTGTTTCTTCGGCCCCTGCCTCTGACACTGTCCGATGGCTCCGGGACTCGCCGGCTGTCCCTGCAGGGGAAGGAGAGACTTTTGAGACGGCCCCTCCCCTCAGCCCCACGGCAGGCGGCTGGAAGGCGGAGTGTGGCGCCACGCTACACCTCCCCGCCCTCCTCACGCCCACGCCCGCGAGCTCGGAGAAGTCCTCGGACCCCGCCCCTGGCACGGACCGCCTTCGCCTTAGGGGCTCAGAGGCCAGCCGCCAGTCCCACCTAGATCCCTCCTTCCACCTCGCTCCCCACGACGCTCTGAGGAAGGGGTCGGGCAGCCTGGCATCCCTGCGCCCGCCCCGCACAGTGCGGAAGCGGGGTCGGCAGTCACTCCCGGTGCCCCGCGCCTGCGGGCTGACCCCTGCCCGGGTCCTCGCATGTGGGCAGTGTTTAGTCCGCGCCTCCGCTCCTCCTGGGCGGCTGTCACTTCCCACGAAGTCGCAGAGGATGCCGCCTGCACAGACGACCCAGCGACCACCTCCGGCGGGAGTGCACAGATGCGCTTCCCCGCCTCGAGGAGCCGGAGTCCAGCACCTCCCCACCCAAAGCAGTCACACAAACACGCACCTTTGCTGGGACAAGGCGGTCGCTGGGACAGGCCTCCAGCTGGGATCCCGCTGGGCGGCACCGCCTCCGCCCGCCCGCCCCCACCCCGGGTCACGGCCGGCCGCACTGGGCTCTCGCCTTACGTAAGCCAAGGAGACCAGCTCCGCGCAAGACGCCGGCCGGCGCCCGCTCCCCTGCCCGCTGCTCTTCCCGCTCCCCCCGCCCCCAGCCCTCCCAGGCCCACGTGCTCCCCGAGACGCAGTAGAGGCTGTGGGGGCGAAGGGAGGTAGAGAAGACTCAAGGGACAGAAAACCCGTTTTCGTGGTCGCCTGGGGACCCGATCTACCGCTCAAGGGAAAGAAAAAACACAACTTACTGAGCGCCTACGGTGCAGCACGTTGTGGACTAGGTGATTTTCTTACGCAACGACCATTCCTGGTAGGGTTTTCACAAGTGAGGAAAGGAGACCATTCGTTTCATTCACTGAGTCATTCATTCAGCAAACGTTTTTTGAGTGCCTAAAGTGTCCCGGACACAGGCGCTTGGCATATAGCTGTGACACAGAGATGGAATCCTGCCCTCATGGAAGCCGCATTCCAGCGGGCGTTTTGATCCCTCGTCTGCCTGACTCCAAAGCCCAGGCTCCTTGGGGCAAGAGAAAGGAAGGGATGACCGCTCATCTGCGCTCAGGAACTTATAAGCAACTGATTCCAGGATGTCAGGGCTACGCTGTTGACACTACACTTACAACTCATCAAGTCCCAATGGGTGCTAGCTCCTTCCTCCCCTTCCCTACGTATCCAAATTCATATAACCTTAAATCAGTTCCAACGCCACGCAGCCTTCATTTACCACTGCGACTACTGTGATAACTGTCGTCCCATTAGTCTCTGGCTCTGTCAGTCCATCCTCACAGCTGCCAGAGGTACTGCTAAATTGCCAATCAATTTCTATTATTTCACCTCAGATATTATTGTCCCTTCAGGATAAAGTTTAAAAAATAATAATCCAGCACAGGGACACAGATGCCTTCCATATACATTTGCTTTCCACCAGCTCCCCTTCTCTGCACTTCTTACATTAGAGAAATCCATTACAAGGCTTCCTGCCTTTGGGAAATCCATTACAAGGTTCTGGGTGCCACCAGCCATAGCTTGCACGTAGGGAAGGACAGTGTGCAGAAGAGCGTCCTCTATATTCCTGGCTGCTCTATGTTAGGAGGCTGGGGGTGGAAGGGAAGAGCCTGGCACAATATCCTTTCCCCACCTCTGGCAGCCCTTTTTCTCCACGCACAGCCAGGCAGCAACTAGTGTCTGGCTACCCAGGAACGCTTATAAGTCACCAATGCCAGAACAGTGTTAATTCCAAAGGCTCATCCCCCTCTCTAAAATATCCGAGCTTCTGTAGATCTCAGGGGGTTGTTAAACTGACCACTTTCAACCCTTCACCTGGGAACAAAGAAGGGGTGGGAGGAGTGTAATCTCCCCTCTTCTTCCTGCCACATGCCCTGTAATATATAGCAGATACTTTGTGCTGGTTCTCAGACCTGAGCTTGCCTCAGAATCATCCCACAGGCTTGTTAAAACAGATTGGTGAGTGCGACCCTTTTGTTGAGTTTCTGATTCTGTGGGTCTAAGATGGACATTTCTAACAAGCTTCCAGGTAATGCTGTGACTGCTGATCTGGAGACCACACTTTAAAAACCACTGCTCTAGTGAAATGAGCATTGAGACATGGGAGCTGGTGATCCCTTGATTCCTCTGCCTGCTATGGGATGTTTGGCCCCTAAACTTTTCTCTTTCTAAAATGAGATTGAATTTAGTACATCTCCGAAGGTCCCTTGGTGTCTATCAAGAACTGATTTTGTAAGTTCCCACAGGAAATACAGCTTCTAGCCTCCATAAAAACCTTGCCTTATCACCGAATTATTTTGCCTACTTTTGAAATGTCTTTACCAACACCTTATGGTGTCATGGAGTGATGTCGGCCACGCACACGGTCCCAGGACTTTGTGTTTAGGAGTTTAGGAGCTTATATTGCGAAGCAGAAAGAAGAGTTGTGACATAGGTAAACTTAGAGAACCCTGGTGGGAATAGAACCTAGCATTTCACAAAAGAACACTCAAAGGGCCTTCCCCTTGTGCACAGCCACATCGGGGCCATGTAGCTCAGCCATTTGGAAGCTAGACAACCAGAAGAAATGGGTTTTGGAGTCAAACACCCTGGGGATTAGATTGCAATGGCACCATTTACAAAGTCTACAAACTCTTAACCTCTGCCAGCCTTTGTTTGCTTATCTGAAAAGGGAGATGATACTTATCTCATAGACCTGTGGCAAGGCTGAAATGAAATAATACTTATAAAGGATTTACCACAGTGCTGGGCATATAATAAATATTTCATCATAAATATCATGGCCATTTTAACAATGGGACAATTACTTAGCCTCTCTGATCTCAGTTCCCAAACTGTGAGGAATAAATGAGCTAATGTGACAAAGAACCTAGCAGGTTCCCTGGCCTCAGGAAATGACAGTTGTTGTTATTCCGTATACTCATGTAATCAACTTCTTCTGATTTCCTCTGCCTAAGGTTTTAAACCCATTTATAATTTCTCACAATCTATAAAATAGTATGCATCTATGTGTTTGTTTCCCCTGTAAACAAATGAAACACAAATGGCAGAGGCCAAATTTTAGTCATCATTTTATCCTCAAAAATACACAGCACTTCGCCTGTAATGAGTATTTTGTCAATGTTGGCAAGTCTCCTTGCTCCTCCCAACACATATAACACTAAGCAGTGTAGCCTCTCTGCAACTTCATTAGATGGTAATATGAAGTCTACATATACAAATTCCTTCATCAGATTCTCACAAGCTTACATAGATGGGAATGTCCTTGCTCCTATTTTACAGATGAGAAAACTAAGGCTCTAAGAGGTTAGGTGAACCTCCCAATGTCACAGAGCTAGTAGGTGGTACAGCAGGGAGTCAATCCCAGATACTCTCATTTTGAGTATAGCACTCTTGTTTGTTAAACTTCAGTCATTTCTATACCACTTTCATAATTTTGCCATAACCTTGTCTCACCTGGCTATTAACTGCTTACCATGCTTTTTAAATATTGACTCAATTTGTTTAAATAATTTATTTGAAAAAGAAACTATATATAAGTCACTAACCATAAATAAAAGGATAAACTAAAATGAACACAAGAAAAATAAAATAGGGTTGCCATACTCCAACTGAAATCTTTGACCTGTTGAGTTTCTGGGTTTAATCTTTTTTGTTGTTGTTAATGGAGGCTTTTTATTATTATTTTAAAGTATAAATGGCAATTGTTTTCCATTACAGTTCACACTCAATATTATTCTGTATTAGTTTCAGGTGTACAGCAAAGTAGATAATCATATACTTAACCAAGTGTACCCATCTGACTGAGTTTAATCTTCATTTAAAATAAAAACAGGGTTCTTTACCAAGTATTAGGGAAGTACTTAAGACATATAGCATCTAAATGAGACTTTGTGTTTATCTGTAATTGCATAGCTCAAAATGAAATTAGGTAAGGAATGCATTTTTCGTTATAGCACAACATATATTTCAAATGGACAAGATTAACATCTTTTACAGTATCTTAAGATAAATTGTCTTTGAATGAGAGCTTCTTTTCCAGTATTTTGAGTTCTACAAGACGTATCTAGAAAATTTACTACTGTGGAAAATGAAGACTGCTTAAATCGAATGGGGGAAGGGGTGGGCCTGTGGTTTTTCTTTTTGGTTAATTGCTGTAACACCATCCTTCAGGTGGCTGAGGGAGTTTCATATTTCTTTTAGACATCGTTAGGCACCAAAGCTCCTGCAGGACGACTTTGATACTACACGAATTCTGCCATTTTGGTAGCACAGATATGGCTGTTGGGTTCACCACTCCATTAGAACAATTAACTCCATTCATATTAATTTTTGTTACAAATCATACAAAGGGGGGTTGCTTCTGGGCATTTAGGTCCACATTCTATTTTAAGGCTGTATATTCAGTTTTCATAAATTGTCTAAGTCCATGGTGGCTGCCATCTTGTGTGGAATATTGTTTAATATTTAGTTTAATATTATTTGAAACCAGATCCATGTACCACATGGAAACATTCCTAACATCATATCAGATTATCTCTTGCATCATCAGGGATGCATGTCACATACTTCTCTGTACCTCAAAGTGTACCTTTGAAATGTAATTTACTATAACTCACCAGCATTTTTAAATGATGTGATCACCCCAAGCAGGGTTTACAGATATGATACTGATCCCACATAACTTAAACCCCCATTCTTCTAGCTATCACTTCTTGGTCACTTTCTATCATAATTTCTGGCTTATTTCTATTGTATTTGTTGGAAACGGTAGGATGTTTGAACATAGTGGCTTCATCTTTTTCATCATGGCCTCTACACAGGTAGATACAGGACGGAGACATAGAGAGTAAATATTATCAAATGACTGACTTGCTGCTGAATGAATGAATGGATAGTTATTTCTCTCTTTGCCTTCTGTGAAGCTCCTCTGGATGGATACACAGAAGAAAAGCTAATGACTTGGACATGCCAAGATTGACAAAAGAAAGCTAGAAAATAAGAGGAGGAAGAAACAAGATTTCAGTCTGAGTGTACCCCACTCCTGTCTCCCTGTAGGCACTCATCAAATACTCAAGAAGCCAAATGGTTCATTGAGAGAATAAAAAGTTGATAAATAACTAGCATGGCATTATTTGAGAGCATATTTTGTGCTTACAAGAAAAAGAATCATCTTATCCTCAGATTTTCCTAGCCCACAAGTTTATTAACCTATAATACCTTAACAGTTATTGAAAAGAGGCAGCATCATTTATTTTACAAGACTGCTCTCTCAAACAAACAAAAAAGTTCCCAGGTAGTTAAAAAAAGAAAAGAAAAGAAAGAACTGGGAGGAAAGAAATAAACATTCTTTGTATTTACCTGTCACGACACATTATTCTCCATGAGCAACAGACTGTACAAATCATTCCTGGAATAACAGTTGATATAGAGGTACTCTCTCAGGAGATGAAGATGAACTCCTACCCTTGATCTTTTCACCATGAAACACTAGAAAGCAAAGTAACCATCCATTGTGCTCTACTCTTCAAATATAATGAGAGAATGATAGTATCTTGCTCAGAACTTTGCTCTGATTTGTACCCCTGGTAGTGGGGATGAATAGGGCTGTGCCGTTCCCACTCTTCACCTCACCCTTCTAACCACACCCTTCTAACCACAATCACTAGCCAAATTTCTTCTAGAAGTTGCCTTGCATTAGTAGGCATATCTGCAGTCAGATGCCTTTGAGTGTGTTTTTCCTCTGCGTGAAGTTAACTGCCAGGGGAAGTACAACTTTCTTTCTGCTCCTACTGAATAAAGGGGCTGAAACTGAATACTGATTTTATTCTGCTCAAGTCTAGCTCAAGGTTAGGTGGATAAAGGGCATCCCACCTGTGGAAGTCTTCTAAGCTTGGTCTTCTGATAAGGGCAATGCAGATTATAATTAACATTTATTGAGTGTTTGCTATGTGCCAGACCAGTTTACTCTCCTCTCTCTCTCTCTCTCAAACCACTGTGCTATGCTAATTCAGAGACTTCTGTAATAACACTGTTATCTTTGTATTTTATAGATGAAGAAACTAAGACACTAACAGGTTAGGTAATTTATCCCCCAGTGTCATGAACCAGTTAGTTGTAGAGCTGGGATTTGATCCCAGGCCTTTGGATCAAGCACATGACTGTTACACCGCATCCAGTCTCCCTAGTACTTGAGTGAAGAGGGTTCTAAGACTCTGTCAGGAGATTCCATACCAGATTGTATAGAGAATGCTAACAGGAAAGAGAAAGTCACGCATGTCCAGACTGACTTGGCTACCTCAACAGCTAGGTGAGACAGCTAGTTCTATAAAAGATTCTTCCCACAAGGCTCTGTCTTTCAGGAATCTCCACAGATTTTAACTAATACCTTCCTCCTGAACTTGCCAATTCATCTGTCAGCCTTCTGTTTCCAAGTTATTGCTGTATCCCAAGATTTGGTCTTGCTGCCAGACCCCTTTGACATGATGCTTGGCTCACTGCTGATCTGGCTCTCAAATGGCATTAGCACTTTATTCTTCACCCTATGCCTACAGGCTAGCCTACCAACTCTAGGGTCAAGTTCGAGTTGTCATCTCCCACCACTAGCACCACCAGTCCCAAACTTGGCTCCAGATCCCCAGCTCAGGTCATAGACCCCACTTACCTGAGGGTTCACCATGGACAAGTCATTCTGAGAGACAAACCAAAAGGGTATAAAGGGAGTATAATTCAAAAGGTGTCTTGTTGGAGAATTGCCCAGAAAACCCAGAGCAGAACAAAATTTAGAAGTGTGATGACCAGTTGTAAGAAATGATTAATTAAGGGTTTCTAAGTAAATCCCAAATATAGAAAAGCACATGGATCAAGAGGATGGACTCTAGAGACATACTGACAAAATCAACTCTTGGCTCTATCATTTACCAGATGTGCAACTTTAGCAGTTCCTTAACTGATGCTTCATTTTTTCCACCTTAAAAAGAAATGGAAATAGTAGTAGTTCCTATCTCATAGAGTTGTTGGGAACTTAAATGAGTTAGTATATCAAAGACTTGGAACAACACCTGGCATGTAGTAAGTACTACATAATTGTAAATTTCACTGTTATTTGTTCTTCAATCACCACAAAGGTCAATGTACTTCATGGCACTACAAAAAATTCTTGGAAGAATTATATATTCAGACAGACAAATATATTCTACTACCAGGGCTGCCTTCTGAGGATACTCATATTATTTGTTTCTGCAGTTTGTTTTCACATAAAGACTTTAATATATTTGAAAACAGCTATGTTGTCCCACCTGAAGTTTTTCTTCTTTGTGCAAAATATTCTGAATTACTCAGCCATTCCTTAAGTAATGTGGTATCCTACTGAAGACTAGCAAAATAGTGTGTCTTTTGCTGCTTAAGTAAGAAATACCAGAAAGTGCTGTTCATCCTCAAAAGATTTATAAATAGGTAACATACAGAAAGAACCTTTTCTTTTTAATGAAATAAAATAATAATAATAGCTAATTATATTGAATGTTACTATGCCATCTACTAGACTTCATTTTGAACTACACAAATCCTTGGGAGTTTTTAGATGATGCACAAAGGATCCCCGAAGAGGATAATGTAGAATTTTCTACATGGTAGATTATGTCTATCCATGAAATATAATGATTTCCCTTCATGAAATAGCCCTCCCTATCATGTCATCTCAGGAGTGGCCATACGAATTATTTTGGCAAATGACAGCAGAAGCTTTAAGAGCCAGGGTTCCCCATGCCCCTTTCCTCTTTGTCACAATGGTCAGCAAATGAAAAACAGCAGTGATAAAAATTAAGCCATGAGTGAAAGCTTGACTAAGTTATACTTCTAAGTGTTGGTAAATTTTGTGCCAGCTGCTGCAGTCATACAATTAACCCTAATTAATAGACATATGGCTTAAAGCATGTTTAAGCTCACTTAAATAATACAGCTAAATTTTAGCTAAACTGTAAAAAGTCCTAGCTATTATCAGACCTATAATGAAAGTAGCTTTAAACAATCTGAATACACTACAGCTAAGATCCAAACTGGGATTAGACAGCCCACTATGCTTAGCCTCAAACTTAAAAAGTTATCATTACAAAACCCTTCTTCACTGGAGTACTACTAGCCAAAGCTTAAAACTCAAAGGACTTGGTGGTGCTTCATATCCCTCTAGAATATGCCTTGAGTGCCAAAATAAAGATGACTCTACCTCCATAGGAAAAAAAAATGAAACATGATGGACATGTAACATAAGTAAGAAATATGTTTTTATTGTTCTAAGCCATCAGGTCTTTTATTTTTAAGATTTTGTTTCTTCTCATACAGAACCCAGGCATGTGCCCTGATCCAGAAGTGGAACCAATGACCTTTCACTTTGCGGAATGACACCCAACCAACTGAGTCACATCAGTCAGGGCAGCCACCAAGACTTTTTGAGGTCATTTATTATCACAGCATAACCTAGCCTATCTTGACTACTGCCTTCTCAGTCTTTGATGTTAAATGTTCTACAGAAGTCTTATTGATTATACTCATATGACACAGAATCCCTTCACTATCTGGGTCTCTTTTGGATGAGTATACTTCTTCTAAGATGGGATACACAGCAACACATAAGACATTCTAAATGTAATCTGATAAGCAGTCTCATGACTATATTTATTCTATGGCAGGATAATATTGTCCCCTATTTTAATCCATGGTCTTTCTCTCTCTGTGGGGGTGGCTCCGCCCACAGGGCCCCCCCGCCAGCCACCATGGATGAGAATAAGTCTACCAAGACATGATCTGCTTGGGGACAAAAGGTGGCCAGTCTCTCAAAGGAGAAGGGCCAGGAGTTGGATCCTCAGTAGGCTTTTATTGGGTTCATTTGCACAGGATTACAGATAAAGCTCATTAACCATTGTCAGGCAGTAAGGATCAAACAAAGATAACAGAGAATTCTGAGAGCCTATTGAGTCAGGATCAGATAGCTAAAGAGCTATAAAGCTTTGAGGAACAAACTTACTTCTTGCTTGGACCCTTATCATTTTAATTGAGAGCATTCTAAACAAAGCAGGTTTCACAGGATTTTACATATTCTTTCTTAGGCCTGATTGCCTGGGGAACCCGCCCTTTCCAGCACAGGGCTGTACCACCCTCTGTCATTGTTTCAGGCTTAGGTGGAGCAAGGAAAGTGAAGCAGCCAAGAGATTAGGAGACTTCTCCCAGACAGAATGAGCACTCAGGCTTTGTCAAAGCCGAGGAGTAAGGGTCCTTTGCCCCCTTTTGCTGTGCCCCCCAAAGTCCTTCCTTAGAGGCCTCCCATGTGATTGTGCCTGTCTTAGGTTGTTCCCCCCTTGAGGAATCTTACCTGTCATTGGCTAAGCGACCAAGTATTGGGGGCCAGTTATGGATGAAGGAGCAGAAGCAGCGCTCCTGCCAGGGAGATAAGCTTTTGTCTCTTTGGTGGCTGACATGCCAAGGTCACTCCCTCAGCCTTAGCCTTGGCAGGGGTTACAGCTTCTGAAACCAGGCAGGGTGGTTTCCAACATCTCTCTTTTTGTAACAGCTAAGTAATTTTATGCCCGTTGCCTTACAAAGAAATAATTTAGCAGAAAAGAGTTCTGGCTGGGACCCTATAAGGAAAAAAATGTGTTTAGATGGTATAATTGATTTGAGAGTCTACAAACTGTTGAAGATTCTTTACTCCCCATACCTTGGACTAGGAAAAAATCCCCTGGGCCAGGGAAGAGGCAAAGGAGAATTTAAGTGGAAATGGTTCCCTGGAAAAAGCAGGACCTCCCCATCTGTTTAATTCCCAGAACTGAGCCCCAAAGGGAGGATAAAAGACACAGAAGATAGGTTGGAAAGAGCCAAATTCAGGGAAGACTTGTGTCCTCTTTCCCAGGTAGCACCTAAAGAAGTGGCAAGACCCCAGAGTGAAGTGTATCACAGAATGAATCTGGTCCACAAGCAGGTCTTATTTGGTAAACACAGGATATTGAAACAATTTGATTTTGAATGACTTTGAGTGGAGTGTGCCTTCCCTAGGTTCTTCAGTTCTCACTCCGTATTATCTCACACCTGGTCTACTATACTGACTTGCCTCTAAAGGCATTTGAGTTTAAAATCCCTGACTTAGAGAGGTAGACATGATGAAACTTCACATGGTATTCCATATGTCTCAGCAAAGTAATTCCACTTACTCAAGAGAGTGGTAAGAAAGAGAGAAAGAATAAAACCAAGAGAATCCCAATAGTCAGGTGTAGGGAGAAGTCACCTGGGATGCTATGACACTTCCAAAATACCTCTCTCCACCAAAACTTGGTAAAGCATAGAGACACTGAATTGACTAAGACTAAGTTTTTACCACTTAGCAAAATAAGTGTTTTGGGCTGGATATTGTGATTGTCTCCCCTGAATTTATTCCTTCTCTCTCTCTCATTGAGTACAGCAATGAAGCATGGGGAACTGGCCTTGACTCAAGTAATATACCTGATTGGCCCAAGGTTATTTTAATTACCCCTTGCCATTAATTAATTCAGGAATGGATAAGTGACCCTATTCTGAGGAATTATGAATAAACCCAATTTTATAGTAGTTTCTAGGAAGGTTCATAGTAACAAATGGGAGCCATCAATCTTTATTTTGAACAAGATATTTTGCAGTCCAGTTGTTGTTGATGGCCACCCTACAGTCATGAGGGGGACCAGAATTAGTCTGAAGCCAACAGTGTAGATGACAGAGCAGAAAGATGAAAAAAATTGGTCCTTAATAACATACTTCAGTTTCTAAACCCTGAATTCTTCCCTACTTTTGGACTTCCTCTTACATTACCCAATAAATTCTTTAATTGTTTAAAGTAGTTTGAGTTGGATTTTCTATTGCCCACAGTTAAAGCTTCCTGACATACATTTTGAGCTTCCTCAAAATAATATTAATTTTAGTTACAGAAAAATTTAATAATATTTTTTATATCACAGTTGACAGACTAACTTTTTTTGTTTTTTTTGCTAAAATTTCATATAACCTAAAACTGAATTTCTTTTTTTTTGGCAAACTCAGTAAGTATTCACCCATACTGTCTTAAAATACCAAAGGCAATTTTTTTTTAATTTTTTTATTTCAGTTTATTCAGTACAGTTTCTATCCTTTATTCCCATTCCAGCCCACCCCCACCCATTCCTCCCCTCCTCCCTCCCCTTTCCAACCCCCCTAGTTTTGTCCATGTGTCCTCTATATTTGTTCCTGTAAACCCTTCCCTTCTCCCAAAGACAATTTTAATACTTGTTTATGAATAATCACTAAACTAGACAATTGCCACTGTCTAGTTCTTCCTCATTCACTTAACAGTAATTACTAAGTGCCTACTGAATGCCAGGCACTGAATCAACCCTGAGGACACAATGGTGTTCAAAGAGACCTTGTTTTCATTGATTATCAGGTACAAGGAATTCAAGTCAGAAGTGGTTTAAATGCTCTGCCAGGAACCCTTTAAATGAAAGAAAAAGATATGGAGTTCAGATTGATTTGGTTGTGGAGTCAAAAATCTCAGGAGAGTTTTAATGGGAGTCTCCTACAGATGCCTTGTCCTAAAGGAGACAGTGTCTTGGGCCATATTCAAGGCTTTTCTCCAGTTAGTTCCAGAAAACATTATTTTTCTTTCTTCTTCAACATAAGTATATATAAACAGGCCACTTTTCATTTTATTTCTTTAACCAAAATTACTGAGTTCCTAGTTATATTCCAGGTTCTAAATTAGGTATTGGGAATACAGAGTTGAATAGGTTTCCTACTTTAATGAACTTTAAGTTTAATGGGGAAGTCAGACATACAACAACAAAAATGAAGCAAAACAAAAAATTTGAAAGAATGTCCTGAAGCGCTGAAGTGTCAAAGAGACCTTGATCAGAAACTGGGTCCAGCATTTACAAGCCAGGTGACTTCAATCCATTGGTTAACCTTAATTCCCTCTTATCTACAAAAAGAATTATAATAATACCTGTTCCATAAGGGATTTTTTTGATGATTAAATGCTTTTTGAAAAATGATCATATATCAAACATACAGTAAACAATTAATACATATTAACTATTACTACTGATTCAACACTATCTTTCTTTTTAAAAAAATATTTTATTTGTTTATTTTCAGAGAGAGGGAAAGGGAGGGGAAAAGGGAGTGAGAGAAACATCGTTGCCTCTCCTATGCCCCCAAGTAGGGACCAGGCATGTGCCCTGACAGGGAATCAAACTGGTAACCTTTGGATTCGCAGGCCGCCAGTGCTCAGTCCACTGAGCCACACCAACCAGGGCAACACTATCTTTCAATCACTGTTCTAGATGCTTGTGATACTTCAGTGAATCAAACAGATAAAAATCTCTGTCCTTATGCCACTTACATCACTATTTTCATACAATATAAAAAAATATAATGAAGGTATGTATGAAACTCACCATTATATCTCCAGAATCTGGTTTTCCTAGCTTGGCAGTCTCCCAGATCCTGAAAAAAGGAATAGGCTACAAGACTTTTTTTGACAGGTGATGCTAGAAAGCATGGTAAGAGAGAGGAAAGTGAATAAAGAAAAGGAGGGAAGCTGCTACAGTACATGTGAAGTAGAGGGTCACCTCTGTGGGCAATTGGTGCTCATTCTTATAGGGACCATCTGAATGACTGTGTAGAACACGCCTCAGCACTGTCCTGGGGTATTAGTTCACCAACTTGTTCCTCACTGGTAGAAGGTTGCTCCTGAGGCATCCCTCAAGCAGAAAGACACAGGAAGCCACCTGCATGCACAGTAATCCATCTGCACTTGATTTCACAGAAGGGTTACGGAGATATAGGTGAGGACCCAACAGCCTTATTAGCATTGTGCCAGGCACGTGGTTGGCACTGGATAAATACATAAAAGAAAAAGAAAAGGGGAAATCACTTAAGCCTATCTGGGGGAGACAAGGGAGCCTTTCTAGAGAAATTCATAATTTCTGAGGTTAGATTTTAAGGATGTGTCTGCTACAGGGACAGAAGCACAGAGTGTATCCCAGGGAAAGGGAATAAAATCAAGGATTTGGATTATGGATGGAGAAAAATATCCAGAACTACTAGAGGTTAAAAGAGTAAAGGACTAAGGATAGAAAAGGCAGGAGAGAGGGGAGGAGCCAGGTCCCAGAAAGATTTCTATACAGTCCTAACCATTTAGATTTTATGTTAAGGGAATGGAGAATCATTAAGTTAGACAAATACCAAGGCAACATGATTGGCTCTGAATTTTGGAAAGATAAATTTGTCCTTGCAGACACCCAGTAGAATGGATTAAGTCTAATGTCGGGTAAACTAATTAAGACGATGTTAATAATATTCGAGGAGAGACCAAGGCAGGAGAGATAGAACAAAAGAGTCAAATATAAGAATCACCTAAATGTCCTGGTGGGGTAGCTCAGTTGTCTGGAGCGACTTCCTGGTACACCGGATTGCAGGCTTGATCCCTGGTCAGGACTCATATAAGGGTCAACTGGTGAATGCATAAATGAGTGAAACAACAGATCAGTGTTTCTCTCTCTCCCTTATGTCAATAAATTTAAAAAAATTAAAGTACATAAGAATAGTATAAACCGGTTACATGTAGGGGAAGAGAAAGAAGTGAAAATGGTGGTCAGGTTTCTGGCTTTATGACTAAGGAAACCTGGCACCCCTCACTGAGCTAGGAAACACAGAAAGAGGAGAAAAGCTGAGGGGTGAGGGATTCTTTTCACATATATTATATCAGGGGCCTTTAAACTTTTATGTTCATTACCTGCTAAAATAATTTAGAAACATGTAACCCTAACACATGTTGACATTGCCTGTTAAAATTGTATATCATAAATGTAAAAAGTGCCCTGACTGGTGTGGCTCAGTGGGTTGAGCATCCGCCTGCGAACTAAGGGGTCGGCGGTTCGATGCCCGGTCAGGGCACGTGCCTGGGTTGCAGGCCAGGTCAGGTCCCCAGTGGTGGGTGCGTGGGAGGTGGCCACACATTGATGTTTCTCTCCCTCTCTTTCTCCCTCCCTTCCCCTCTGTTTAAAATAAATAATAAATAAAATCTTTAAAAAAATAAATAAATAAATGTAAAAAGTATCAAGGAGTATAATTTCCATCCACACTATAACACTGACATTTTTTAAAAAACTAGTATCACTTTTATTTATGTATTTATGTATTTATTTACTTATTTATTTATTTACTTATAGAGAGAGGGGAAGGGAGGGAGAGAAATGTCAATGTGAGGTTGCCTCTCCAACCCCTCCCTGTCCCCCAATTAAGGAACATACCTCAGCCCATGCATGTGCCCTGACTGGGAAACTAACCCACCACCTTCCCATTTTCCAAATAGCATCCACACCCAACCAACTGAGCCACACTGGTCAGGGCTATATCATTCTTTTAAATGTATTGGACTCTAAATACCATAGTAAATTGATAGCCACTATGATCCTCTTGAAAATCACATGAACAAATTCTTCTATGACAAATTTTTATATCAATCCTTTTGTTCCTTGAACAAACATCTCCACTCCACTTCCCCTCACATCCCCCTTTTATTGTGATGTAATATATTTTTATTCTTGAAAGTCTTTTCTTGATTCCCCTAATATATTTGGCAACATTTACATATATAAACTTTGATAATTTCCTGTGACCTTAAACTCTTTTTAGTAACTCAATTCTACAATAGCAAAACAAAACACTAAGAAATGGGCAGAGGATCTGGACATTTTTCCAGACAAAATGTACAGATGGCCAACAGGTACATAAAAAGGAGCTCAGTGGAACTAATCATCGGGGAAACACGAGTCAAAACCACAACAAGGTGTATCACCTCACACCTGTTAAAATACTTCAGAAAGAACTCAATTCTCAGAATTAAGTTATCATAATTATTAGTTATATACTACTGCTCAAAATAAACAATGCATGACTATTTTGATCAAAATTATTAAATAAAAATAATATCTTATTATCAATTCTTCTCTTACTAAGATAAATTATAATTTAAAAAATTGCTTCATGTGAATATTGTTGCTAGACTGCAATATGGTTCAGCATTAATTCCACCCCATTTTTCATTTTTATAGATATAAGTGTTGAAAAAACATATTCACATCAATCAGAGGTTGAGATAAAAGGAGTTTTGTTGCAGCAATATCATTCAATTCTTTGAATTCCTTCCAAGTTATGTTCCAAAAACCACAGAGTGATTTATTATTAAAATGCATATTTTAGTCATCTGTTAGCTGAAACTTGATTCTTCCCTTCATTCTGTTGAGACAAATTCCAAGCTCCACACTAGCAAAAGGGCTTGTTACCCAGTCATGAGAGTCACTCACTTTCTGGATTTCTGGGAACTTTATCAAAAGGGCTTTCTCAAGAATTTTCAAATGATTGTTAAATCATACCTGTTACCTTTCTACCTGGAGTCATTTTGATTAACTTGATATGCTCAAAAAGGATTAGCAAATGAAAACACTATTAATTTCAAAATACCGTGGTTAATAAAAATTTCGGCAAGGAATTTTTCTCAATTAAATCATGTGATTTAAATATAATTTATTCAAAACTCAGTGCTGTATTTTTAGCTCCTTTGATTTATGGAAAATATCCACCTACCACCTAACTGCCCAAATCAGTCCTCACTGTCAAACCAACCAGCCAAATATCAGATTTGTTTTCTGTGTCAGAAAAGATCTGACTACATTTTTCTATTCAAATAAACATGTTAAGACACATCCCCATGACAACCATTTCATTTCTGAATTCAAAGAGAGAGAGAGACAGAGACAGAGAGAGGAGAAACCTGCTGAGAATTTGTTCTTGAATGAAATGGAACATATAAAATGCCATTCTATTTTATTTTTTTTATCAATACCCCCTCTTGTTTTGTTTTGCTTTGTTTTTTTTGTTCGTGTGCATGTTTCTGCTGTCACAAGATTCTATGTCAGAAGTGATAGATTCTTTGATAACAGTCAGGGGGTGGAAAGGCTGAGGTAGTTAAGTGAAAATTGTGTAACTCAATTCAAAACATCCCAACAGGGGCCAAAATACTCCATTCCAGATGCCACCTTTCATTCTTCACAGCCTGCGTGTAAGTCAGGAAAAAACACAAGCCCTGCTTTGGGTGTGTGCTGCCTGGAACAGAAAAGGGTTAGTCTAGCCCAGTATTTTCAATGGTCTCTTTGGGGTTCTGGGGGTGTATACACTCTGTGCAAGGTATATAACACAATGAAGACAAGTAAAGCTCTTTATGTTATCATATAGGGTATGGCTGATTATGAAAGTGGAGAAGAAAAAGAAAACTGGCATAACACCTCAACACCCGGCATCTTCTTAGAGAAATCCTTTCTAGCAAAATTACATGTGGAAAACAAGATCCAGGAACTCATTCCCCTAAAAATTCTCTCTGCTGTCATACCGCTTGGAAAGTCTTTCCATTCGTCTTTGAAAACCATTCGATTCATTTACACCATTTGATCCTCACAACTGCTCTGTAAGTTCTGTACTTCAAACAGCTAACATGTTAACATGACTCTCACTTAACAGATAAAGAAACAAAGGTGCTTTTGCCAATTACCCACAGTCACTAGAATGCAGCTGAATGGACAGCCTGGCTTCTTGCAGCAGAGCCCCCTGCTACTGCTCCAGCCAAGCAGAATAACACACAGCCCCAACACCATTGCCTTTGTACCTGGAAGGCTTCTGCTGTTCCTCTCAGCCTCTTCATAGAGTGTTGGACTAAAATAGTTTCTATCGGTTTCTCATTGAGGCTCAATTAGTGTTTTATCCCTGGCTCATGCTGACTTTTTCCTCCAACATTTTATTAAGGGAAAAAAAAGTACTTACAATACATCCAAATTAAAAAAATATATTATATACTCACCTGTATACCCATCACCTAGGTTCTACCCTTAATATTTTACCATACTTTCCAGGCTTATTGTTTTTCATTCTGGAACATAAATCTCTTTTTAATTAAAGTATAGTTGACATACAATATTGTATTAGTTTCAGGTGTCTAACATAGTGAGATTTCACATTTATATACCTTACAAAGTGATCACCACAAAAAGTCTGTCACCATACAAAGTTACTGTGATATTATTGACTGCATTCCCTATGCTGTACTTTATATCCCCATGACTTACTTTTGCTATAGCTACACATTTGTACCTTTTCATCTCCTTCACCTTCTTGCCCATACCCCACCGCTCAACCCTCTCCTGCCAGGCTTATTTTTCAACAAGTGTTGGGCAGCTTACATTTCCCCCTGTTACAAAACAGGAAAATCCCACTGTATCTTCATCCAAGGTGTTTTAAGAGATTTAGCGTTCTGATCCACAGAACACTAGAAATAGAAGTTTTCTCATCTCCACTGCTTGAGGTCATTCATTTAGTGCAGTGGTACCAAACCTGGAGGTCCATTAGAACCATCTTGGGAGTTTTTTACATATACCAGTACCCTGGCCCTATCCCAGATCAACTGAATCAGAACCTCTGGGAGCAGATACAGTATTTTAGCTTTCAATAACCAACAAGTAATTAATGAATAGCAGCTCTGTGTCAGGCACCATTTTAGGCATCAGGACGAATACAGAAATCCCTTCCCTCACGGAGCACCACCTCTCACTTTGCCCAGATTTTTTTCTGAACAATGTGTTCCAGTTTAGAGCTTCCATCTAATTCTCCTTCCATTCAATTCTCCTTCCCTCTCAGACTTCCAGATTTTTGTTCGGGACCCAGAATATTCTTTTCCTTCTCTGACAAGAGAGTGCCTATTCATGGTCAAGGTTCAGTTTACATGTCACCTCCTCTGGAGTCTCGCCCCAGCAGCTCAGTTAATTACATCCATCTCAGGAGTCCCAGTGCTGGTTTTTCACACCCAGGTCAACATAGGGTACAGCACACTGTGCTAGGGCTTCTGATTTCACGTGTGGGACTCCACTAACTGTGAAGAGGCAGAGACTGTTGCATTTGACCTGACAACCCCATTACATAGGAAAGTGCCTAGATCATGGCACAGTTTCAAATTGTTTTTATTTTATGAAGGAGGATTTTCTTTTTATTTTATTATTTTTTATTTTATTCTATTTTATATATTTTTTATTTTATTTTTTATCCTTACCTGAGGACATTTTCTCATTGCTGCAAACTTTCGGTGTACAGGACAACACTCCAACCAACTGAGACACACCAGCCAGGGCCAAGTTTCATAATTTCGAACAAACAAACAAAAGGTCAGTTGATAGTGTACTGAATCTTAGGCATTCACCACCACAGTGCATGGCATGTTTCCTGAGACTCATTCTGAATTCCTTCCCGATAACTTGCTTGATGGTGTGAGGGGACAGAAGTTAGACTTTGCAGTGGACCGAATCAAGATAATGAAGGGCTCTGGAGGCTTACATATTGGGGTTTGTTTGTTTGTTTATTTTGTTTTGTTTTTATTTTTCTAAATCCTCCATTGCAAACTCTTCATTGAATACAAAACCAATAGAATTTGTAGTGGGGAATGTCCTAGAAAAGACAGACATGAAAGACTCCCCTGGGCTTGACAGAGATAGTGTAGGCTTTGAAGTCTCACCTCCACCCCTACTATCTATTTGACTTTAGGCAGTTTCCTAAACCTCTTTGAACCTAAGTTTCTTTACCTATAACATCAAACAAATATTTTGGTCCTCTTCTCTCTGCATTAGACTGCAAGCTTCATGAAGAATTACATTAATAGCTAACATTTACTGAGTGCTCACCATGAGACAGGCACATTGCTAACTCCTTTAGAATTTAACACACAAACTCTTCAAGGTACTATTATCATCCTTGTTTTACAGGTCATGAGACTGAGACATATTAAGTGAGTTGTAAGTGAGTTACAGCTAGCAAGGAGTGGATTCAAATCCAGACGATCTTACTTCTAAATCTCCTTACTTCAAAGCCTGAACTGTTTCCTCTATACCTATGTTCCTTAAACGTTTTGGCTCATTTTGTACTTTATTGAATTGACATCTAGAATTTTCTATCATTAGTTTAAATAATTGAAAAGACTCCAATTTCCTGGGTATTATAAATATTGTCATTTTAAAGTCGTTACACCTTTTTGTGTAATGGGGGGAGGTGGTTAAAATCCCTAACTTTTTTTATTCCTGCTACCACTACCACAATCTACAAATCAGGGCACTATACCTGAAAAAGAAGAAAGGAAAGGAAAGGAAAGGAAAGGAAAGGAAAGGAAAGGAAAGGAAAGGAAAGGAAAGGAAAGGAAAGGAAAGGAAAGGAAAGGAAAGGAAAGGAAAGGAAAGGAAAGGAAAGGAAGGGAAAGGAAGGGAAAGGAAAGGAAAGGAAGGGAAAGGAAGGGAAAGGAAGGGAAGGGAAAGGAAAGGAAGACAGAAGAAAAAAGCTGCAACTTATAGAAGATCACAAAAATGCACATCTAATCGACACTATGTTGTGTTTATTATTAATTGCAGGCTGTGACTATGACAGTCCTGAGCAAGAAGCTTTCTCTCCTGTTAAGAACTATAGCACTTTTCTGCCAAGTTTTTAGAAGTTCCTACTACCATATCCACTACTTCTACCACCAGACTCACACTCACCACCATGAGGACTGCCTCCTTTATTGCCCCATAATTTGATTGCTATTGTCCACTATAATTTCTAAAGTCTTTATAGTTCCTGCCTCCACTAAAATTATGACTGTCAAATTTTCTCCTTCATTGTAACTATTATATTCTCTAGACCTGCCACTATACCTCCAGCTTTGTTTCCACATCCTGGTCTATCGCCCCATCTACTACTATAACCAGAAACGTATCTGCCATAATTGCCACCATCACCTGCAAATGTACTAATATCTACTATTATGTCCTTTAAAAGGACCTGTGCAGCCACTACCACCATTACCATAGTCACTCCACCAAAACTATTACTAGGTGGAAGTTCCCTCCACAACCCATACAATCACCAAATCCCTCTGTGACCTCTTTGTGATCCAGAAGACTGCATTTCTGTTTAGAAAGAGCCTTTTTCATTTTGCAGTTATTCCCATTAATAGTGTAATATTTCTGAACAACAATTGTATCAACTGCATCATAATCACCACAAATGACAAAAGCAAATCCTCTTTCTTCCATTCTGCTTGTCTTCTATAATCTTTATGGTTTCAATTTTACCATACTTTTCAAAGTAGTCTCTCAAATTACATACCTTTGTATCATCCTTGATGCCACCACCAAAAATTTTGTTTCAGTGTTAGAGGGCCACCAGGCTTTCAGGAATCCTCTCAGAAATAGACTCTGGTTCCATTGCATGCCCACCAGCCTGGTCTAGACACATTGCTACAACCACCTTTTCAACATCAAAGTAAGTTTCAAAATCAAAGCCCCTGGAACGTTTTGTTTAGGGGTCTCATCTGAACCCCATCCTCTCAATTATCTTCTCTTGTGTATTTTCCACCTCTACCTCCACTGTTTTCCCATTCTGTTTATACATGCCAGCTCAATTCTCTCATATCTTGAGCTCTCACTTTCTCCTTCCCTTCTAGAAAGAATTGTTTTCACTCCCTATCTCCTCTTCCTTTTCTGCCACTCACGCCTTAGCCTATTTCAATCTGACTTCTGTCCCAACCACCTCACTGAAATTCCTTTCATCAAGATGACCCATCAGCCCTGTCTGGTGTGGCTCTGTGGATTGAGCGCTGGCCTGCAAACCAAAGGGCCACTGGTTCGATTCCCAGTCAGGGCACATGCCTGGGGGCCAGGTCCCCGGGAGGGGGCATGTGAGAGGCAACCACACATTGATGTTTCTCTCCCTCCCTTTCTTCTTCCTTTACCCTCTCTCTAAAAATAAATAAATAAAATATTTTTTAAAAAAACAACAAAGATGACCCATCAGTCACTTCTCTCTCGGCTATATTTATTGAAGGCCTACTCTATGCCAGGCACTGGGAATATAGCCACAAACAAAACAAAATCCCTGTACTTATATATTTCCCATTCTAGTAGAGGTAACAGATGATTAACTAATAAATATTCTAAAGTCAAGTAAAGATATGTTCCGTGACAAGAAACTCATCTGGATGAGGGGCTGGAGTGAGATGGGATGCAGTATTAGATAAAGTGGTCAAAGAAGCCCTCTTTGAAATGGAAACATTTGAGGTAGAGTTCTGACCAAAATAAGGGTGTAAAGCATGCAAATATCTGGGGGGATAAGAGGAGTTGAAGAAAGAGGGACAGCAAGTGCAAAGGGTCAAATGAGAAGGAAGAAGGGACTTCTATTCCTTAAATCCGACCAAAGGACATTTCTCAATATTACCCTTATTTGACTCTCTGCAACATTCACCCACTATGGACTTCTCCCTCCATCTCGAAGATTCTCTCTATTGGCCCTACCATACCATGTGTCTGTGATTTTCCTGCTTTCTCTCTGTCTATCCCACTTCACTTTTCTGCTTGAGCACCTCATCTGCTACCTAATTTTTAACTTTATTGAGAAATAATGGACAAGTATGATTGCATGCATTCAAAATGTACAATATGATAACTTGACATATGTTGTGGAATGATTACCAATATCAAGATAATTCACACATCTGTCACCTTACATAGTTAGCCCTTCCTTTGTGTATGGTAAGAATGCCTAAGACCTACTCTCAGCAAGTACACAGTACTGTATTATTAACTGTAGTCACCATGCTGTATATTAGACCCCTTGTACCCTTTCTTTGTACTTTTTGACCCGCATCATTTCATTCCCCCCCGCACCCCGCAGCCTCTGGCTATCACCATTCTATTCTTTGTTTCTACGAAATTTGTTCTTGTTGTCATTGTGGTTGTTTTTAAGATTTCACATATAAACGATACCATACTTTTTTTTTTTATCTGTCCCTGTTTGGCTTATTTCACTTGGCATAATGCCCTCCAGGTTCATCCATGTGGTCGAATGGCACCTAATCCTTTTTTAAAAAAATATTTTATTTATTTTTAGAGAGAGGGAGTGAGGGATGGAAAAAGAGAGAGGGAGAAACATCAATGTATGGTTGTCTCTTGTGCACCCCCACTGGGGTCCTGACCTGCACCCCAGGCATGTGCCCTCACTGGGAATCAAACTGGTGACACTTTGGTTCACAGGCCAGCATTCAATCCACTGAGCTACACCAGCCAGGGCTTGCTTTTTTTTAAAGATAACCCAATTTTATTTATTTTTTAAATTTTATTTATTTACTTTTGAGAGAGGGGAAGGAAGGTAGAAAAACATCAATGTGTGAGAAATTGCCTCTCACATGCCCCCAACTGGGGACCAGGAACATGACATCTAATTCTTAAACATGACTACATATTATTTTCCGATGGCTTTATCTCTGACCTGCCTTTCTATCCCTCTGTATTCTCTCACTGAGTGATCTCAGCCATGATTTTGGCTTCAACTACCACTCACATGTTGAGAAAACCAAGGTTCATATTTATTTCTAATACATACTTACTTCCTAAACACCAGATTCATATATCTTCTACCTACATCTACTAGAATATATCTTAGGAACTTTAAACTCATTATGTCTAAAGATGAGCTCACCATCTTCTTTCTTAAAGCAAGTTCTTGTATAGTATTCCCCTGTAAATTGGTGGGAAGTATTATCTATCTAACTGTCTCTGGGGTTCCTCCCACTTTCTTTCTCTCAGTGTTGAAAGAGTCACAGGGCCAGTCTACTCTATCTACTAACTAGTTCTCCATGCCCAACGCCACTGTCTATTGCAGGTTCTTCCCTGCCATTTCTTGCCATTTCTTACTGACTTGCCAGCTTCCCAGCTGGTCTCCCTGTGTCGAGTTTGTTTAGATTGTTACTCCTGATCTCTTTTTTTTTTCATTCTTTCCTAAGGTATTAATTGCTATGCCAAAAATTCCCAAATTCTACATGGACTTCTATCTGTGAACCTGAGGTTTATACATTCAGTGTATATCCACGACTAAAATTCGGTGTAACTGTATGAACCAGAACAGTGAGGCTCATTCTTGACATTTAATTCTTTATGAAAGCCTGCACACAATCAATCATATATCCACCTTGCCTCCAAATCTGCTCATTCCTCTCTTACCCAGCTTCCCTTGAACTAGCAAACCCTTCTTTCATGTTCCCTTACCTTACTTTCTGCAATGACTCTGAAAAGATTCTTATGAAATATATATCCAATCTTGTCACTCTATACTTAAAATTTTCCCCATTTCCATTAGGATAAAAACAAACTCCTTAGTGAGGAACATACGGTTTTTCAAGACCTAGCCTCCTACTACCTCTCCAAGTCCATATTCTATTACTCCACACAGGCACCTATAATTCTGCTACTCTAAATCAATTATAATCACAACTTTAATATATTGTGTTCTCACTGATCTTCAGGCCTCTGTATATGTTGTACCTTCTATCAGGAGTGTCCAACCTATGGCCCACAGGCCACATGCAACCCAGGATGGCTATGAATACAGCCCAATGGAAAACTGTAACTTTACTTAAAGCATTATGAGATTGTGTGTGTGTGTGTGTGTGTGTATGTGTGATTACGTGTGGCAATGTATTTAATGTGTAGCCCAAGACAACTTTTCTTCTTCCAGTGTGGCCCAGAGACACCAAAAGTTTGGACTCCCCTGTTACAGGCAGTGCTGGCCAAATTCTATTCAGTCTTAGAGGCAGCTTCATCTCACTAGCCTCTTCTCACTTCTCGTAATCCCAGGTATCGCTATGGTAGGTGCTTCTCTGTGTTCTGTTTGCCTGAGTACTTGTACACATCTCTATCCTTCCCTTACAATTTTGTCTACTGTTTTTTTCTTCCCCTTATTTATAAGCTCTTTTAGTCCAGGGTCTGTGTCTTTCCTCTTTACCCCCAAAGCCTCACTAGAGGTCTAACACACAGGAAGCATTCAGTAAATATTCTTTTGAAGACATGGAAGGAAGAAAGAAAGAACCAAATGCAACTGTGTTAAGGAGTATTGCAGAAACTGGGAACAATATGAGGCCATACACAGCAAACAGACCAGATGTCTTAAAATCCCTTCTAATCTTGAGCTGTGATGAGTCTCTGGGATGAGAAAACATGAAAATCACAATGAGACAGGACATTTGGTGTGATTCATCTCATTCATCTCACTCCTTTTTACCTCTGGTCTACAAAAAGAAAGCCATATTCAGATCCTGAACAAGGATTAAGCCAATGGGGGGTTTGCAGGTGCCATTACTTAACAATTTACCTATTAAAGTCCAGCAATGCACAACCTATCTTTCTTTGACTCCTTTTCCTTATTATCTGTCTTTTCATGAAGAAAAAAAAGGAACAAAAGACTTGATGGAGGAATATGTAATTGTTTAATTTGGGCCTCTCTTGTATCCTCTAACAACCCAGCAAAATGGTGATTCTTAGTTCTTGCTGAATTTCACAGGATATATTAGCCCTTCCCATTCTACTGCAGGAGAATAGCAGTGTGGGGAAGGAAGACAAAGGGACATTATTTTTCCAGGCCTTCTTCCCAACAAAGAGGAAGGAGGGAAAGAATTATTGCCAAAGGGCTATGTGTTTTGCTAGGCAATGAATCTTTTTCTCCGGTAATATCTAAAATTCTCTGGTGAACACAGAAATTCAACTTTTGGAAATCTCTCTACTAAACTAAAATTATGAATAAATAAGAACATAGATACATGACTCTTTATGCTATATGATTTAAAGTTGAAGAGGCAAAAGATAAAAATACTAGAAACTACGTGGATATTTATTATAGAGAAATATTGAAATAAAATATGGTATATGTAAACTATGGATATTGTGCACAAAATAAGGGTTTGTTTTTTTAAATATATTTTATTGATTATGCTATTACAGTTGTCCTATTATCCCCCCTTCATTTCCCTCCACCCTGCACACCCTCTCCCACCCACATTCCCCCCTTTAGTTCATGTCCATGTGTCATAAGTTCTTTAGCTTCTACATTTCCCCTACTATTCTTGCCCTCCCCCTGTCTATTTTCTACCTACCATGCATGCTACTTATTCTTCGTGCCTTTCCCCCCTCTCTCCTCCTCCCACTCCCCTGTTGCTAATCCTCCATGTGATGTCCATTTCCGTGGTTCCATTCCTGTTCTAGTTGTTTGCTTAGTTTCTTCTTGTTTTTGTTTTAAATGTGGTTGTTAATAATTGTGAGTTTGCTGTCATTTTATTATACATGTTTTTTATCTTCTTTTTCTTAGGTAAGTCCCTTTAACATTTCATA
>CM052542.1:42863480-42902087 GCA_028533065.1 Trachops cirrhosus | reverse complement strand
GTTGTTTTTCCTCTTCTCCTTCTGGTACTCCTATAATTTGGATGTTGGAATGTTTGAAGATGTCCTGGAGGTTCCTAAGCCTCTCCTCATTTTTTTGAATTCTTATTTCTTCATTCTTTTCTGGTTGTATATTTTTTTCTTCCTTCTGGTCCACTCCATTGTTGTGAGACCCATCTTTCATTCCATCACTATTGGTTCCCTGTGCATTTTTCTTCATTAAACTTATTGTAGCCTGCATTTTTTCATCTAATTTGTGACTAAAATCAACCAATTCTGTGAGTATCCTGATCACCAGTGCTTTGAACTGTGCATGTGATAGGTTGGCTATCTCTTGGTCACTTGAAAGGATGGGTTCTGGGGCTTTCAATTCTTCTTCTGCTTGAGCCATCCTTTTGCTGTTTTTTTTTGTTTTTGTTTTTGTTTGTTTGTTTTTTGGTCTTGTCCAGCTCCTGTAGTGAGGGGCAGGGCCTTAGGAGTTCACCAGGGCAGGGCACCCCAGTTGCTGGGTTGTGACGTTGTATGTGGGGGTGGGGTGGGAGAAGGAACAATGGCGCTTGCTCTGCTCTTTGTAGGACCCCAGACCCCTCCGCTGCCTGACTGGGCCCCTCTGGCACCAATTCCGGTGTGGGTGGGCCTGTGCATCCCATAGGACCTTCCTTTTCAGTCAGTGACCCAAAGCTCTATTTCCTGATGCTGGGACCCTGAGATGCGCGCAGTGCCTTGCTTCACAATGGCCACCTCGCTGGGTCTGTGGGTCGCCACCCCCTGGCCGGGGCCCACCAGCCACCGCTGCTTGTGCGCCCAGGGTCTGCCTGCTGCAGACTTGCACACCACCCCGGTTGTTCAGCCCCAGTTGCTCAGCTCTCCTCTCCGAGTCCCTCCCCCGGCCCAACTCCACCCCTCCTACCGGTCTGGATGAACGTGTCTATTTTAAATCCTTGGGTGTCCAACTTCCATACACTTCAACTTTCTGTCAGTTCTGGTTGTTATTTTGTTTCTATATTGTTGTTATCCCTGTCTTGGTTGTTCAAGGAGGCACGGTGTGTCTACCTATTCCTCCATCTTGGCTGGAAGTCTTTTTTTACCGATTTTTAACTTAATTTTTATTATCGACACTATCACAGATGTCCGTATTTTCTTCTCCTTTAACTGCCCTCACCCAGTCCCAGCTCCCCGCTTCCCTCCTGTCATCACCTAAAATAAGTTAAATCTATATGTAATTACCTAGAGTGGTTTGAATTAAATATAGGTGAAAAAAGTTATTTTTATGAGTTTGTGAGTCCATTTTAAAAGAGTATGACAAAAATCTCTGAGTATGTATACATAGCATACATATGTATGGCATATGTAGCATGTATGTATAGATATATATATACACACATAGATATACATGTACACACATAGATAAAGGTGTGAAAAGATATATACCAAAACATTCACATTTGTTGCAGGGGGCAGATTCAGCAAAAAGGAATACCATTGACTGATACAACAGTATTCCCTTTGACTGGTATTATTTGGTTTGTTGCCTCAAGCAGGCATTAGTTTTGTATTTCAAAATGAAAATCCAAATTTTAAAAGTACACACACACACACACACCTGGATAAAAAGGGGAAAACAGAGGCTAAAACCCTGTTGCTGGGCTCCATAAACCTTTTCTTAAACCGACCAGCCTGCTGCGTGACAGCACCAAGTGGTGCTGTGGAAGCCCAAGCTCTGGAATCGACCATCAGAACTGTGTGTTCTAGGGAAGGAGAAAAGTAGAAAAAGGCAGTTTTGATTGTCTCTTGGCTCTGAGCCAAAGGAGTTGCTAGGGGTGGGAGTGGAATTTTTCCATGGCAAAGGAAAAGGAAAAATCAGATCACATTTCCTACAGGCAGAGCCCTATTTATTCAGGAAGATCTTGGGGGCTCATGCTGTTCATAACAGGAGTATGTTCATTGGGTCATGCCTTAATTTTCACTATTATAAATCTTTTCTTTCTTCCTTTCTCTTCCTTCCTTTCCCTCACTTCCTGTCTCTTCTTTTCCTATCATTTTCTTTTTTTCTTTCTTTCTTTCTTTCTTTCTTTCTTTCTTTCTTTCTTTCTTTCTTTCTTTCTTTCTTTCTTTCTTTCTTTCTTCCTTTCTTTCTTTCTTCCTTTCTCCTTCTCTCTCTCCCTCCCTCCCTCCCTCTCTCTCTCTCTCTTTCTCTTTTTCTTCTGCCTTCAGGTTAGAAAGTGTTTCCTTCCTAAAATGCAAACTAGAAAACTGCCCTAGAGAAGTGCCACGTGTGACCATTATTAGACTAAGTACATAAGGAAGTCGGGGCAAACCAATGTGAAGAACTATTGGTTCAGCCAGGAAAGTTACATCCTCCAATAGCAGCAGACTTTTCTCTCTTCTACATCACAAAACAAAGTGCATCAGCAGTTTTGGGGGACTTGATAGCCCATAAGAGGGGGCCTCTCTCCTTTACCTCTTCTCCCACTCTCTCCCAGTCAGGGTATTTGGACAGAAATTATGGACATTCAGAAATCATTTCTGTAAAACTTTACTTGGGAACAAATTCAATGGTAAGTGTGGATCTATAAAATCATGTTCGTGGAAGGGACTTAATAGCCATCTACTTCCATCTCTACTGATATACTAATAATACTTGTCACCATTTCCTGAGGGTTTACTACTCAACTATGCATTCTCTCACTTCATATAATCCCCATAGTATTGCTAGGAGGAAGGGGCTTCATTGTCCCAGCTTAGATGAACAAACAGGCTAGGTAACTTACTGATGTCACATAGGCAGTAAGTTATTATGATTAGGTAACCAAGCTCCAGGTTCCATCCTCTTTGCCCAGGTACACTGTGTCACCGAAAAGTGATCACAATGTACTTGGACAGGTAATGGCAGGCTCACTATTTTTACAGGCAATTCATTGCTAATTACATGGAATTTTTTTTTATGCTGTCTGTCTTCAGTTCAAGTGCCACTCAGAATATATCTAATCTCTAGATCTCTGTTACTTGTTCTTAGTTCTTTCAACTGTCCCTGCTTATTTCTCACCATTCTGTTCCTACTCCTCTTACGCACTCTCTAGTTTGTCAGCTTCCCAACTAATTTTCGTGGCCAGAACTGAAAACAATGCCCCATTGTAAACTCCACAATGGAAGAGAATGTATCTGTCTTGTTCCCCAAATAGAGCTAGACTCTTGTCTCATTCTGGATGGTTTCAAAGTTGGCTAATGCAGTCTAGGTCACTGCTACCTTTATTGGCAGTCTGCCCACTTCCACACTGATGATCCACCCAGATTTCACTGTCACTCCACTCACTAAGGCCCTCTGGGCCTCTGTTTTCAGCATCTGTAAAATGGGGATAATAATGCCTCTTTCACAGAAATTTCTTGAGGGTTAAATGAGATAATGCATGCAAGGTACCTAATATATAAGAAATGAATTTATTCAAAATAAATTTCTATCTTAAGTTCTTACACTGTGTACAGGGTGTACAGGGTGGAGCAAAAATAGGTTTACATTTGTATGCTAAACAGAGTTTATTGTTGTATTGTTATTTATTACTTATTGTACTATTTTCCATATGAACAACTGTAAAACTACTTCCACCCCATCCTATACGTGCCACTTACTCACTTAAGGACATGGTGTTCACTCGGAAAAGCAGAGAGAAAGAAGAATATGTGGAACTCCTAGTGTTTATATGAAGAAAACAAAACCTAGGAATTAAAAACACCTACAAAAACAGAAGGTCAAGGCTGTTCTGTAGAAAACCTTTCTGTCAGATATCTCCCTGACATAGTGCTAGGGCCAGAACAAGTGACATACAGCCTGCAGTTATGAAACACTGAGGACCCAGAGAGCCATCAGGTAAGGCGAGTGACATTGTGATGCCTTCGGGCCAAGCTTCCATGGTGTCAGAAAGGTAAATCCAAGGCAACAAAGCACCAGCAGTCAGGAAAGAATCAAGGTGAGCTTTTTGGGATTGAATGTATTCATTTAGTCAATAAACACAATAGAGCGCCCAAAATATGCCAGGTGCTGTGCTCAGCGGCTGTCCACACAGGAAGGAGAAAGTCTCAGCTGCTGCCTCCCAGCAGCTCAAAGTCGAGCCGGAAAGACTGGAACGCAGATATTCTCAAGACAGTGGGGTCGGACACAGATGTTTGTGCGAAGGCCAGCGGAGGCACAAAGGACTAGAGAAGGTGTCGATAAAATGACTCTCTTGTTTCTAAAGTCTTTCATTTGAGCAAGGGGAGTGATGTTATCTGAAAAAGCAATGAGTCTCAACTCAGGAGATGGGAGCTCTAATTCTTCCTGCTTCTCATAGACTCTACACAAATATTTTCAACTCTCAGAGACGTAGTGTCCCAATTGAACTGCATGTTTCTTAAGGCTCAGACAGTGACTTACGCCCTCTGTATGTCTGAGTTTCCTCACTGAACAATGGCAACAGCAATAATATATACCTCATATGATTCAATGGCTTAATATTTGCAAAAAGTACGCAGAACAGGGCCTGATTCACAATAAGCACTATACACCTGTTAAATAAAATTACTATAACTATTGTAACTGTCACCAGGTCTCTATTTTAGACCTCTGAGTGAGAGAAATTAAAGGACCTTTTAAGGAGCCTACCTGCTCCACCAGTGACTCTCATACCATCAGATGGTGCTGCCCACCACCCTCATTACAGTCACCTACCAACACTCGGGTTGCTGACTTGCCTCCTGGAATGTGATGCCTCTCCCAACACTATTCCCATCATCATTCTGTGACTTCTTTGCCCACACAGACAATTCTTCTGGCTGCATGGCCTCTGCATCCCTTGACTTGTCATGTTCACTCTCTAACCTGGGGAGTGTGTGGGCACGAGTTGCACTCTAAGCACTGTCATTTTGACTTCTGACAAAACGCAGTTTAGTTCTATGCTTCCTTGGGGAGTTCCCATTCAATCCTAGTGTGTACAGAGCTATGCATAAAATATAGATTTTTGAATATGTCTTCAGTTCTTCTGATAAAGGGACTAAATGGGTCATAACATAGCGAAGTTGAAATAACAGAGCTACTTAACAAATTAAGTGAGTCAATTCCATTCCTAAAACAAACATATTTTATTTTAGATATTTCTTAGTTGAAGGTTGCAGTTCTTGGAGATTACATAGGTAGTCTTTATTTAATACTACATTAAGTGAATGGGTGGGGGTGGGGAGAGCCTTTGTACTGAGTAGCTCAAAAAGAATCTATGTATGCCTCAAGAAGGCTCTAATTTTATTATGGCAAGACACAGGAAATCTGTTGAAATTTAAGGCTCTCTCTTCACTTTGAGATTCTCTCCTTGTGTTTACCAAGTTAATAAAGTATCACTCCACTCCCTCTTCCTCGTCTTTACCAGGTCTCCTCACCCACCATTGTGGGTTGCTTCTCATGTGGGTTTGGCCATGGAGTTCTTTAGCTATCAGGACAGAAGTGGCTTCTCTAATCTCAGCCCTTGCTTTATTGGGTCTGGGAATGTGGGATTGAACTGCTCCCAGAATCTGCTAGGAGCCCTGGGCCTCTGCTCTAGCCCACTCTTGGATTCCAGCCTTCTAGAATCTTGATTTACTGACCCTGCCTCTGCAGCTGCAGGAAGCTCCACATATTTCATTTGTACTTGAATTCCCTACCAGGCTGAGAGCTCTTCTCTAACCCTTCTTTTACTTATTTGGGTTCTCACACCAGCTTAGCTCTTATTGTAATACCAACGCCATCACTAGCTGTGAGACTGGGGACAAGTAACCTAATCTTCCCAAAACTTCATTTTTTATTTTTTTATTTTAGTTAAAAATATTTTACTGATTTTCAATTACAGTACTAAAGATTTATGCTTTGTTTCCTCTGTGATTAGTGGCATAAATTAAAACAACAAAAGAATATTTTTTCCTTTCTATGTAACTTTCAACAGATCACTTCCTGTTGAAATTGGCTGTTGAAATTTGTAACATAAAGCACATTAAGAAAATGATGCCATAGTGAAGTAACCAACTTAAAAAACAAGCAAAGAAAGTGTAATAAAAAAGAAATAGAGCAAAGGGGAAAAAGAGAGAGGGATAAAAAAGGAAGGAAGGAAGGAAGGAAGGAAGGAAGGAAGGAAGGAAGGAAGGAAGGAAGGAAGGAAAAAAAGGAAGAAAAAAAAGAATCTCCATTTTTTTAATCTCCTCAGGGCTGTTATGAGATTAAATGAATGTGATGGATAGATACAGGTATGAATACAGAGTAAGATATAAATAGAGATACATGGATATTTAGGAAATATTAGTTTTCTTTTATGCCTGCCTTTCATGTATCTCAGCTTCGGGTGCCATGTTCATTGCTTCTGGCCTCCTTGACTCTCCATGAAAGCCCAAGTTTCCCACGCCTTCAGAGACAGCCCTATGTGTCTACCTGCCTGTGCCGTCTTCTTTCTCTTCATCTTCCTCCCCAGTCTGTGACACTGAGGTCTCTGTTTCCACCATGGTTGAGCCAGCACATCTACCAACAGCTCCATCCGTTTAGACCATCATCTTCTCTTCTTCCTTATCCTTAAATCCTCAAACCCATACTCTCCAAACATCACTGGTACTCAAAGGTTTAGTCTAAGGGCCAGCAGCAGCAGTGTCCCCGGAGTTTCTTAGAAATGCAGAATGTGCTGATCCACCCAGACCTACTGAATAGTTACTGCTTTGTAACAAGGTCCCCAGGTGATTGGTAAGTAAGTGCCCTGCAATTTGAAAAGCACAGCACTAGATTATTCTTTAGGGCTCAACTCAAAGTCATCGCTTGTATGAAAGTGTCACTGACCCTCCTATCCAACTTGTCCACTTACCTCCATTGGACACTGTTATATACCTTCTTCTCTGTGCTCCGAGATACCCAAACACTCATCAATTCAACCATTCATGTCTCCATCCACCCCTGCCTCCATCCTTCTGTGCCTCCACCCATCCTTGAATCAGCAAACACTCAGTCAGGCCTTATCTTGACAAGACACTTCCCTTATTGATGAAGATAAAAAGAGAAACCCTACACACTCCTTTCCCTCAAAGGTCTCACAGTCTTGTGGAGAAGGTAACTAGTTTATAGACACTTACAAGACATTGATGAGTACTATTTACTCAGCAGCCACAAATATTTACTTTTTTCTACCAGGCTAGGGAGCCCAAAGAAGGAACACACCCCTCAACCTAATGGAGTCAGAAAGGCTAACCAGAAACATTGACATCCAAGCTGAAAGCTAACCTTTTTAAGTCTCAGTTTACACATTCCTCCTCCAGGGAGCCTTCTCTGATGTTTCTCTACTAGGTGAAGTACTCCTGTTCTGTGCCCTATCGCACAGGAATCAGTCTGCCAAAAATGCCAAGAAAATACATCTCCAGCCTTGGGAACAGCATGTGCAAAAGTCTACAGGCTAAAAATATCATGGAACATGTGGCGTATACATATTAATTTATCCCCTGCACTGTAATGATTTCTGTACATACCATTCTCCCCTACTTACGCATGAGTTTCTAAAGGGCAGGAGCTATGACTTGTTGATCTCTGCATTTCCAGCACCTGACACAGTGACAGGACAACAACAAGAAGATGGGTTTGGAAAGAGATTTCTTCTGGGTTTAGTTCACTGTCCTTCAAACTAACACTTGGACCCCTTCTAGTGTAGTAGGATAAGACCTCTAAGAAAAAAAAATAATTAATTAAAGGAAAAAATTACAGATTATAGCAGGTATATAAATTCTGTATAAGCAAAAATTATCATTTAAAAAATCTCTCATTCATTGGTAATAGTCCAAAGGGTGAAGAGGAAAAAGTTCAGAGGTGGCCAACTAGTAAAGCATGAGCATTTCTGGTTTCACTGCCTCTCCACCGTCAAGTCCAGGGGCACATATGTCCTTCACTGGAGACTCTTCTGTGTGGCTTGGTTTCAGCCCCCATGTTACATTTCCTCTGCATGTGGCACCAAGGTGGGTGCCTCTTCTGCTCACTGCTGAGAAGGGAGTCTAAGGTCAGCTGGCTTGTTCTGGGTACCTGAGCAGAAGTTACTTCATTCCCATGCCCTTTTAAAAATTCTGTTGGAATTATGAACTTTAGAGTCAAACAGATACTTAAAATTTTTTCTAGTTCACCAGTTTCCAACTTGCAGCTCTTGGCTCCATTTGAGTTCATGGCAAGTGGTCCATGAACTTATACTGGCACCCTGCACTGTGTACAGACTGGATTATAGTCACACTCAAGTAGGTTCTGGTTTTCAGATCATGGAGTGTAGCAATTTAGAATACTGACTCTGGAGCCAGACTGCCTGGATTTGAATCTCGGCTCCAGCACTATCTGCCTTATGTCTTTAGGCAAGGCACTTTCTATGTCTTGATCTCCCCATCTATAAAATTGGTATAATTTACTATACCTCTTATAGGTTTAAAGGAGCTAATATTTGTACAGTGCTTATCATAGCATCTAGAACATAACAAGCACTATGTAAATGTTGGTTAAACAAAATAAAATAAATAAAGCTGGTTGCAGCATTTATTACAACTCTAATAATTATATGTACAAATATTAAACATTGTCCATCTCTCCTTAGCCTGTAAGGCATAGGAGGACCATGTTGGTCTTTTTCTTAATGATATTGACAGTGCTAGCAGAGTAGCTGGCACATAGTGTTTAATGGATACCATTACATGGGACAGGCTCTTCACCTCCTTCCTCACTGCTTCCCACTGCTCAAGAACCTACTATGGCTCCCTATTGCTTACTGCACCAAATTGAGTTTCTGTGCCTGAATTTCAAGGCCTTGGTAACCTGGCCACTTTTGGTCTCTCTGTCCCATGCCTTCTCAACAAAGGCAATATCGCCCTCAAGGGTGCAAATATTGGTTCTTGAGATTAAAAAAAAAATCTTACTCTTTTCACAGATGTAGTACATAAACAGATCTATAGTATATAATAAATATATATATCTGTGGTATTAAGATTTCATTGGAGGGGTAATTGGGGAAAATGACTGAAAAGATTCCTCGGCAATAATGAAAAAAAGTTTAAGAAATGTTGATTCAAACACATTTCCTTCAAGAGAAAGAGCACTCACAGCATAAAGGGCCTGGAAATCATTTTGTTTTTTCTGTTGGTCATCAGTATCCTTGGGAGTAAAATGAAGGAGATCTGCCCTTGACCTCTGAGGCCCTTCTCAGCTCTGACAGTTGATGCCCCCAATAACTGAGAGCTCACCACGATGACACGTATGTACTCACCTACCCTTTTCATAAGTGAATTTCATTACTACCCACTGGCCCTTATTTTCTCTTGCCATTCACCTCCCCCACACTCCCAGAACTTCTGTCTTTCCCTCCCCTTTTTAAGGACCCACCTCCTTCACATGAAGCCTTCTCTCATAGCACTCCCTCCCACCCACTTCCAATCCAGACAGTGCTGGCTACCATGTGTGAGCTAGGATTTGAGTGATGAATAGTTCTTCAGAGCCCTGGGACATGAGACTTTTATCTGGTCCTCAGCATGGTCCTTGGCATAGACAATGAGTATTTGCTGAGTCAATGAATGAATGAATGAGTGAATAATATTTATGTATCTTTCTCCTTTCTCCTCCCGATCCCCTTTCACTATATACAAAGCAGTAAATAACTCATTGGACAGGGAAGATTGTCCTAATTTGAGATACCCCTAAAGCAAAGCATGAGACAAGAATTGGAGTGCAATTTGTCTCTTTGGGAGGTGGCCCCAGGAAACACTAATAGAGGAGTGGAGAACTAAGTTAGGGAAGTAACAGATACCAGTAAAAGTTGTGATATTGGCTCTCTCCAGGTAGCTCAGTTGGTTAGAGCATTGTTCTGATACACCAAGGTTGCAGGTTAGATCCCCAGTCAAGGCACATACAAGAATCAAGCAATGAATGCATAAATAAGTGGAACATCAAATCAATCAGTATTGTCAGGAACTGCCCTGCCTGGTTACAGAAGCTGTAATCCCCCGTGGCTAAGGCTGAGTAAAGGACCTTGGGACCATAAGCCACTTAGGAGACAAAGCTTATATTCCTTGTAGGGGCACCACCTCTGCCCCCTTTCTCTTCACCCTGCTTGGCCCCAGGCGGAAGACTGGTTAGCCAATGACAGGTAAGATTCCTCAAAAGGGAGATGACCTAAGACAGACATGGTCACAAAGGGGCCCTCAGGGAAGGACTTGGGGGGCTATAGAAAAAGGGGGTGATGGACCCTCACCCCTTGGCTTTGGCATAGCCTGAGTCCTCATTGTGTCTACAAGAAGTTTCCTAATCTCTTGGCTGCCTTACTTCCCCTGCCTGACTTAAGCATGAAACAATGCCTTAAGCCTGAAACAATGCTGGAGGTGGGTTTGGCCCTGTGCTGGAAAGGGTGGGTTCTTTAGGGCATGAGGCCTAAGAAAGAATGCATAAAATCCTATGAAACCTACTTTGCTAATGCCCTCAATGTAAATGATAAGGGTCCAAGCAGGAAGTGAGTTTGTTCCCCAAAGTTTTATGGCCCTTTAACTATTTGACCCTGACTCAGAATAAGTCCTCAGAGTTCTTTGAATGTTATCTATTGTTTAATCATTTCTGGCTGACAATGATTGATGAGCTTTATGTATACACCCTGTATTCCTGTGCAAATTGAACCCAATAAAAGATTGTCAAACCAAGGGTCGAGATGCTCTCCCCTCGAGAGAGTAGCCATGCTGTCCCTTTTCCTCCACAGGACTCAGCAGTCCATGTGAATTTGCCTCGTATGTATTTCATCCACAATGCCACGGACCCCACGAGCTGGGGTCCATGTCACAGTATCGCTCTCTCTGTCTCTCTCTGTCTCTGTCTGTCTGTTTGTGTGTGAGTGCGCCTCTCTCATTCTTCCTCTCTCTCAAATCAATTTTTTTTTAAAGTTGTGATATTAAACTGGTCATCACTATGGACAACCATAGTGTTCGTCTTGTTTAACTCAACTGGAGGGCTCCAGGAGCCTATGTAGTTACCCCACAGTAGAGGAAGGAGGTGGGGTACTTATTCCATTAGATTATGGTTGAGAGCTGCTCTCTGGGAACATTAACTCCATGGTAGTTCCAACCTGCTGCAGGTGAGGGCGTAGTGGTCACTAGCATCTAGAGAATGCCCCCTAGCAAAGAGACCTAGGCACTGGAGACTGATATTCAGGTCAGTAACCAGGGATGCAATTAAGGGTCAGGAATATGACGGGACACCTACAGCATCTGCTACAGAGATACAGGTGAGGAGCGAGGGAGAAAGGGCTGCTCAAGACTTTTCCATCTAAACAGATAAAACACAATTCATCTCAAACAGATAAAAGGATGGTCTTGCATTTGTAAAACACCTTGCATTTTTACATTTTTCTTTCACTTTTCTATCACATCACCCCTGAGGTGATGTTCCTACAATGTTGCACAACTCCTGGGTGGGCCCCGATGTCCCTCCCTGGATGGGGTTCCCATAGTCACTGAACATCCTGCCTGGGAGGCAGGGAGGACAGGAGTGCTAGTGATGGTAATGTTATCACTCTGTCTCCTTTTGACAGAAGAAGAGATCTTAAACATTCTTTTATCAGGGACAGGACTGAATTAGAAGATAGGCAGAGGCCAGAGCTCTTCCCCCCACCTCCCCCACTCTGGGAAGTGGTGTGTTTAGAATGTTTTGGTCTAGTTACAGGTCTGGTCTCTACTCCTCTGGCTCCTTCCTGTCTGTTAGGACTGACCACACCTGAACCACTCCATCCCCAGGTTGCCCCTAATGCAGCTCCCTGAGCAAAGCCAGAGGCAAGAAAACAGCTGTGCTTGGCAAAGGGCCCTCTGACACTCCACCCGACTCACAGCTAGGAAGAATAGGCCCTGAGCTTTACTCTGCCGCTAACATCCTGTAAGGCTGCAGCCAAGCCATTTAGTCTCTCAACCCTCATTTGCCTTGTGTGTAAAATAGTTCAATTCTCTTGTTGACACTGAGAGATAAACGAGCAGAAAGTGTTTTGTCAGACTGTAGAGTGCTATAAAAATATAAGATATTATCATCATTGTAGCTAATGTCTCCTTCCTCTGAACAAATGTGCTTGTGTCAGAACCACACAATAGCACTTACATTTTCAACCACCACTGCATGTGGAACAACTTGCCGCTCCCTGCAGGTGCTGTGTTCTTCCCTGTCTCCATGTCCATGTCTCTCTACCTCTGCTCATGCTGACTGCTAGTTATCTCCCACTAGTCCTTCAGGACTCCATTCCCAGGACGCTTATTGTGGGCATTCTTTCCTGACCACCACCCTCTGCAGTCAGAACGGATGTCCCATCTCTGCATGCCCATGGTTCCTAGGGCTCCCCATGTTGCTCACTTCCTTCCTTGTTTCACCCCCCAAAACAGAAACTCTGGCAGTGCAGGGCAACTATATTATTCCATTAGGGCTGCCATAACAAAATACTGGGTAGGTTAAACTACAGAAACTTATTTTTTCAAAATTCAGGAGGCTAGAATTTTGAGATCAAGATCAAGGTATCAGTAGAGCTGGTTTCTCCTGAGGCCTCTCTCCTTGGCTTGTATATGCCACCTTCTTGTGTCTGTGTCCTAATCTCTTCTTCAGAAAAAGACATCAGTCATATTGGATTAGGCACATCCTAAATGTAACGGGGTGCTGAGCTAGAGGTCCCCAAAATAGGGAAAACTCCCATTACCCTGGCATGGGGTGAGGGAAAGTGGAACAGGGACATTTAGAGTTACTTTGCATATCTAAAGAACTTGGCCAGTGTTTTAGTAATGCTAATAGCGGTGCCTGCTGCACTTGGAGCCAGGGAGATGGGTGTGACTCTAACCCATGATGCAGTGCACCAGGAGGCGGTCCCCTGGTTACTGTATCTGGGCTAGTAGCTTGGAGGCAATTCCCACATCCAGAGACCAAGCCTGCCTGGACTAACAATGGCAGTTTAGAAAGGCAAAAGAAACCAGAGTACTGTCCTGTGCAACCCTTTGTGGGAGGAGTTGGAAATGGGGTTACAGAGGAAGATCCACCCCAGGAATTTAAACCCTTGTGCAGGGCAACTGAACTGGTGTAACCATGCAACTTGGGAAGGAGAAGGTATAGACCATGTGGTTTGAAAGGATGTAGAAGGACCCCCACAGGCCCACCATGAGGAAGGGCCATGCAGTTTTGGATTAAGAACAGGAGCCTAGCTGAGCATGGATGACTAAAAGAACCTGGAATACAGACAGGAATCGGCCCAGCTAAGCTACAGACCTCTATTTCTGTTCCTGAGAGGCAGTCACCCAACTGGCTTGGTTTGACAAGGGGAAGCAGGACTTTGGGATTATGGGTGGGTTTTTGTGTTTTTTGTTTTTTGTTTTTTGCTTCTAAAGGGAATGGGACTTAAAAACAGAATTCCACTATTTTTCTGAACCTGTGTACTTTTTGAATAAATAATTCCTTTCCTTTTCATAAGACTCTGGCATGGGGAGTCACAGTTCTTGTTGGCAGCGGGCAACAGAACCCAGAGGACTAGAACCCAGTGGTTCTGTTTCAATCTGGTGCCCAACTCATGACTGCAATAATTGCTTATGGCAGGCTGACCCCCTCAGGAGTGGGAGGGGTGAGACTGTGGAATTTCCCAGTCTCTGAGAATTTCTCTGCACCCCTCATGAGGGCATTGGCTGCCTAAAAACTCCTGGAAGGTGAAAAGGAAATGGATCTGGGAAGGGATCAGACAAGTAAAATTGTTTGGCTGAAAATTTGTTTCTGAACACTGTTTTGGAATAATGGAATTGTGGGTAATATATGCTTTGGTTTATATGCTGCTCTCAAGTTGTCCTGGTCCACTGGCTTACACAAAGACCCCATTTTAAAGTAATCACCTCTTTAAAGACCCTATCTTCAAATACAGTTACATTCTGAGGGACTAGGGGTTAGGGCTTCAACATATGAATTCTTTGGGGAAACAATCCAACACATAGCAGGGACCTTGGTTTTATGTCCCTATACTCTTTCCTGACACAGAGAAAGTGTGTAGTAAGTGCTAGGTGATTCAATGAATGAAGAAATGAACAGGTATACATTAGACAAATATTCTCAACCAGAGTATAAGGTACTTGAAGACAGTGAAAGCACACTAGATTTGGGATTAGGGGACCTGGATTATTCTTTGATTTATATTAGTAGAGGATATCCTTCTGGCAATAGCATCAGAAAGATGCTCTTTAACCTGGATCTAACATGCCTGTTTCTCCCCTAAAGGCTTTAGAGATTCAGAGCATTTATTTTTCACAATGCCTGGAGCACTTGCCAAATTCCAAGCTCCTACAATTTCAACTTAAGAAAATGCCATTTGCTGCTCAAAAATTTATTGTTGGCCTCCCTTTGCCTCCTACATTCTTCCAGTGAAAAGCTATGTTTCCCTGCAGGGTAAATGATTCTTCCTTAGCCACTTAGTAATCACTGGGGAATCTGTTGTTTTTACTATTGTAGCTTGATTACTCCTTAGTGTTTATTCAGCCTAACAGCATTTTGGAATTGGAAGGAGATTTAAAAATCATGGAATTTGGACCTTTAGACCCAAGTTTGAATCTTGCTTCCTAGGACAAACTAAGGTTTCCTCATCTGTCAAATGAGGAGAATAATATTTCATACACATATTCTGAGTATTAAATAGGATAACAAGGGCCTTGTACATAAGAGGATTGAAATACTATTAGTTTTTTCCCTCTTTTCATTTTTGTAGGTGAGTAAATAAAAGTCTGGATTAGTAGAAAGCTCTAAGCAATATCAAATCACCAGCCTTTAAAACAAGGCAGAGTTTGAACACTGATGTCTAAAAAAATTGTTTTTATTTCATTGTGGTAAGAATATTTAACATGGGATCTAAGTGCACAACATATAATTGTTGACTCTAGGTGCGGTGTTGTACAACAGACCTCGAGAACTTACTCATCTTGCTTAACTGAAACTTTATGCTTGTTGATTAGCAACTCCCCATTTTCCTCCCCCCTGACCATGACAACCACTATTCCACCCTTAGATTCTATGAATTTGACTATTTTAGATATCTCATATAAGTGGAATCATGCCATATTTGTCTTTCTCTAATGGATGTGTTTCAATTAGTATAACATTCTCATTGTTCGTCCATGTTGTCACGTTATAGAATTTCCACCTTTTTTGAGACTGACTAGTATTTTATTAGTATGTATTATGCCTTACAGCTTGATTTCAAGTCATAAACTAATTCTTTTACCCCCATGTTGGCTTTATAAAATCTCTTAATTGCCTACTAAGGAAGGAATTTTTTTTTTAAACAAAAAGCAGATATCTCAGTTGGCAAGTCACCGAGTATAGAACAGCAACCATTTAAAAAAGAAGTGCACCAGTTTTCTCTAAGAGACTGGCATCCAACACTCAGGGATCTCGTGGACAAGTGAAGACAGCTTCCCTTGGAATGTTCTGCCATCCAGGCTAGTCTAGCCGGTCATAGAAGTTTAAAATTCCAGCCTAAGGGTGAAATCATGCTCAAGGTGTTTCCCCATAGTATGCACTCATTCCTGCCTTCAGCATTATTCTCCAGATGTTTCTGGAACTTTAGGCAAAGGATTAGTGCCTCTACTTGAGGACAGCAGCCTCCCCATTAGATTTCCAGCCTCTTTTCAGTTCATTTTACTGTTGACATCAGAATTCTCTTTCCAGGACACAAATCTGATCTTGTCACTATTCTGCTAAAAAATTCTACATGGTTCCCAATTTCTACAGGATAAAGTACAGAGTTTTAAAAAAGATTTTATTTACTTATTTTTAGAGAAAGGGGAAGGGAGGGAGAAAGAGGAGGAGAAAAATCGATGTGCCAGAGAAACATTGATCAGTAGAAACATTGATTGTTTGCCTCTCACGTGTGCCCCAGCGGGGGACCTGGCCCACAACCCCGATATGTCCCCTGACCGGGAGTCGACCTGGCAACCTTTCAGTTTGTGGAATGATGTCCAATCCACTGAGCCTCACCAATCAGGGCAAAGTATAGATTTTTTAATGCAGGGAAAACAAGTGTATATTTTTAAATGACTTATATGCATCTGCCCAGATCATATGTGCATAATTGCTCATGCTGCCATAACAAATTGCTACAGACTGAATGGCTAAACAACAGAAATTCATTTTCTCATAGGCCTGGAGGCTGGAAGTCCAAGGTGTTGGCAGGGTTGGTTTCTCCTGAGGCTTCTCTTCTCAGCCGGCTTTCAGATGGCTGTTTTCTAGCTATGTTCTCACACGGTCCTTCCTCTGTGCACACATGCCCTTGGTGTTTCTTTGTGTGTCCAATTTCCTCTTCTTATAAGGACACCAGCCTAACACCCTCACAGTGATCTGAGTTGCTGCCACCACCACCGCACTGGGAAGAAAGAGAAGGCCAGAGCCCAACTCTCTTCCTGCCAAGGTGTCTATTGGTGTACTAATTAAAGTGCTATGTGAAGCTGAGGGCCACACTGCTAGATGAGAGACACACACCAGCGAGGTGTATCATGGGAAGCTCATTGAGGCGGAAGACAACATGAACTGCCAGATGTCCAACATCACAGTCACAGACAGAGAGGGCCGAATGGCACAGCTGGAGCAGGTGTCCATCCGTGGGAGCAAGATCCCTGTTCTGACCTTGCCTCATATGCTCAAAAATGCACCCATGTTGAAGAGCATGAAAAATAAAAACCAAGGCTCAGGAGCCAGTGAGGGAAAAGCTGGGATTGTGCGGGCCCAAGTGGCCGTGTGAGGAAGGGGACATGCAAACATCCCGTGGCCCTTGCTGTCCTCCCTCGGGCTGTCTGGATTCCATGGCAGGTGTGCTTATGTGCCTGTCCCAGGTTTTCTTTTGACATCTTTCTCTTTAGATCAGGGGAATGTTAAACTAAAGAAATATTTTTTCTTTTTGAGAAAAAAAGGGACACCAGTCAGATTGGATTAGGACTCACTCTAATGGCCTATTTTAATTTAAACACCTCTTGAAAGGCTTTATCTCCAAATACAGCCACATTCTGAGGTACTGGAGGTTACAGTTTCAAAATATGAATTTTGGGAGGGGATGTAATTCAGTCCATTACAATATGTGTGCATTAGAAAGCTACACACTCTGGAAAGAGTTTGCTAAAGAGGTATTTTACTACACATTAAATTATTTGGTTAATTTTTATAGTTCAGATGTACATTCTCTTTGATGGGAAGGCTTTGGTGTCACTGAAAGTGTAACTGGTGTGAGATGGACAATGAGAGCCGCCATAGTGGAACTCCCAGAATTAGGGCTTCTGCTAGGTCTCCAGGTTTCCAGATTCACTGTGACCTAACATCCCATCTTAACTTTGTATCCCCAGCCCAACATCTAACAAGCATTCAATCACTGCTTTTCTTTCGTGCAATGAAATCAACCACCCCAAAGCCCTGCCCCTTTCATACCCTAGTTATCGGTCTCACTAAACCTCATTGTCTTCCCTAAGCACGTCTCCCACTCCTTTGCATCTTTCCATGTGGCGTTGTGTCATCCTTGTCAGTTCCTTCCCTCGAAGCCAACATGGCGATTGAAACCTGATGAACATATCGCAGATAAACGCTCCCTCCTTTATTCTCTCATTGCATCGTGCATGCCTTACTATTTGGTGAATATCAGAATGGGTTTCAAGACCCAGTTTTCCTGGCTCCCTCACTAGGCTTTAACTCATTGAGGGAGAGAAAAATGTTCCATCACATACTAGGTTGCAATTCTGCCTATGGTATGGGAGGTATGGGTGGCAGTCGTACACATGGATGGACCCAAGGAGGGAGCTTACCTTAGCCTTGTGGTTTTTTCTGACCCAAAAGCATCTACAAGCCAAGCTTGACTCCAAGCCAAATAGAAGAAAGAGATCCTTTCACAATGAGGCCCCAGACCCTGAGAACTATCTGCTGAGAGTGCCCAAATCAAAATAAGCTTTGGAAGTTGACTACTCCACCCCCCACTCCTCTACCTCTCAGTCACTCTGCCATCAGACAGTAGGAGCGGGTCAGTCCAGGTCTCAGGCTGCAATAGAAGATTAACAAGAATGATCTGTCCTTGACAAATGTATATGACATTTGATAAATGGGGCTGGAAGAAGGAGGCGGATATTGTTATGTACTTGACTGGGAGAGAAAATACAAAAGTGCTAATTGTCTCTGGGAGGTGATATTATGGATAGTTTCCCTTATCCTGCAGAATAGGTTGCATTGTCTTAACTTCCTACAAAGACCATGCTTGACTTGTATAATTGAAAATAAAGATACATGTTATAAGAAGAATAAAGTCCCATCACAGCATCCTAGGATCCATAAAGTTCAATTGTGTAACATGTGGGGGTCTTGGTATTATGGGATTACTGAAGTGATCGGGGCAAACCAAAGCAACCACCTAGCAGGTGTTTGGGGGGGTCAGTTATTGACATCCAAATCTATTCCTGCCGTGGCTGTGGTTTGCCACCTCCTACTGGGGGTGGACAATAGCAGCAGTTTGCAGACAATTCTAATGAGCTAATCCTCATGTTGTTAACCCAATATTGGGGACACTGGGCACCCTTTGTAATATGGAGCTGTCTGCCTTCCTGTACACACCTCCTCAGAGGAAAGGTGGGGAGATGTTGTGGGAAGTGGCAGGCAAGGTTGGTTGCCTCATCTCCGGAATTTGTGCTATGGGGGAGGGTCATGACCTTGGGAGCTGTGGCTACCACAGAGGAGCTTCCCTCAGATCTCCCTTCAAGGAAGGAGCTGCTGCTCACCTTCCAGGAGTGCAGTCAACAGATGGCTTCCCATCAGCATCTCAGGATCTGCCTCAGATTTGAGCTGAGGCCATGCTCTTTCTCAGCAGCCCCCAGCCAATGACTAAGCATGGTGAGAATACTGGGCCCCAGCTGTTTCTGCCCAGTGTGGGGCACTTCTAATGGACAATCTTTATTCCAGAGCTTCCTAATGGGTCATCCAAGACTTGTCAGATCTATATCATGGTCTGAGCTCTTCCTGCCCAATCTTGCTTCTTCCCCCTTTTATCTTTAAAAAAATATATATTTTATTTATTTATATTTTTAGAGAGAGGGGAAGGGAAGGAGAAAGAAAGGGAGAGAAACATTGATCAACTGCTTCTCACACACCCCCAGCTAGGGACCTGGCCCACAACCCAGGCCTGTGCCCTGACAGGAATTGAACTGGTGACCTTTCAGTTTCCTGGCCAGCACTCAATCCACTGAGCCACAAAAGCCAGGGCCCTTTTATCTTTTATATGTATTATCTGTAACAAACCTCTCGTACTCATAACTCTGGCTCAGTGGACCTTACTGACAGAGTTTTACACACACACACACACACACACACACACACACACACACACTCACATTCACAGGTAAGGGACCCATGAGTATCATTAACACCTAAGCCATCTATGCAGCATGGAAGAACATAATCATTTAGCCAACATATGGTAAGTGCCTACTTTGTGTAGGAATATTGTTTCCATAGTTAACAAAGCCCTGTCTAATGGGGGAGACAGAGGAAAATACATCAGCAAAATACATTGTAATATCTTTGTGGATGAAAGCATGCTTCTAATTGTTAAAGTAAATGAAAACCTCTAATGAGTTCCCAATGTTCTCATCCCACTGTTCTCTGCAGTTGAGTAAACATTCCTCTTGCAATCTTGTTTATTATTTTGCTTTGTAAAGCCTTTTCCTACTGACAAGAAAGTTAAACCAGAATACACATCCAATTGGGAAAATTCTAATAAATTCTAAATTGAGGATTTGAATTCATGAGTTCCTGCATAACAGAGTTGATTATTATATTGTCCTTAGTATGCCAGTCCCTGGTGTTTTGTTGGTTTTGGGCCCTGAAAGGACTAATGATCAGCAGATATAATAATGACAATAAAATCTGAAGTTCAGAAATCATAAGACTTAAGCCCATAGTCACATTAAAGCCAATAATAATAATAAGCCTCTACTCTACACATATAATAAAGCCTTAGCTTACTAATTGTACCTGTAACCTAAGGAACAACAGCAAGCAACTTCTGAGAGGAAAACCAAGAACACGACTGAGGAGCCAATATTCTGTAGCATCTCAGTGGGATTCTCTTTGTTCTAAGAAACTCTGAAAGGATGTGTTGCCACCCTGGGGGAGTTTACAGCAAGGTGGAAGCCGGGCCTGATATTAGTTTTCTGAATCACTTAAAAAAGGTCCAGAGTTGAATCTTTGTATCTTCAACACACAAGTATACCACTATATATGTACATGTGCGCGCGCGCACACACACACACACACACCTGTCCAGAAAAAGTCCAGCCATTGTTAATATAATGAAAATGGTTTGCATGACATCGGTGTATCCTGGCAGCCAAGGAGAGTGGACTGGAATGCACATGTGTGAACAATGATGACTTCTCTATACTAGTCCATGGGGGCAGTAGACACTGGTGAGTGAGCATGTGTACTGTGTGGCCATTGCATATGAAATGACTGAGTAGAGCAACAAATCATCAAATTTTGTCTTAAGCATGAACATTCCACAGCGGAAACTATTCAAATGATTCAGAAGACTGCAGCTATGGGCAACTGGTGATTGGCAGCTCACAACAATATACCCATGCTCATGCACCATGTCTTGTGCAGAGTTTTTTGCAAAACATCAAATCACCCAGGTGACTCATTCCCCCTACAGCCCAGATTTGGCACCCTGTGACTTCTGGCTTTTCTCAAAACTAAAATCATCTTTGAAAGGGAAGACATTTCAAAGCATTGATGAGATTCAGGAAAATATGAAGGGGCAGCTGATGGCATTGGGAGAACTGTGTGAGGTCCCAAGGTGCCTACTTTGAAGGGGACTGAGGTGTCATTGTCTTATGTAAAATATTTCTTGTATCTAGTATCTTCTACACACACACACACACATACACACACACACGAGATTTGTCCACAAAGTATCCAGCTATGTACTATGAAAAATAGAGACATTTACTGAAGAAGATACAAGATACAAGAAACATTGCATGTTGTGTGTATATATATTTCATATGAATTTCAAAAAAAGTCAGAACTAATGTATGGTGATAGAAATCAGAACATCTGTTACCTAGAATAGGGTGGGACAGATTGACAAGAAAGGGACACTTTCTGGTAATGGGAAAGTTCTATATCTTAATTAGCATGGTAGTTATAAGGGGATAAACAATTGTCAAAACACATTGAACTGTACACCTAAGATTTGTGCAAATTTTTGTATGTAAATTATACTTTTAAAAAATCCTAATGCCTAGGTCATACTGTAGTCCAATTAAAACAGTCTCTGTGGATAGAATCTAGGCACAAGTGTTTTTTTAAAGCTCCCCAACAGAGGCCTTATCTTCCACAACTAAAAACTCTGCCATGATGTTTCCATTAAATAAAGAAAAAACAAAACAAAATTTTTTGTATCTTTCAAAGGAACTGACTCAAAGCAGAGCCAAATCTTAAAAAATGATTACTGTTTCAACTTCTGACCAAGATGGAGGTGTAGGTAGATACACTTTGCCTCCTTGCACAACCAAAAGAAGGACACCAACAAATTTAAAAACAAAAAATAACCAGACCTGCCAGAAAATTGAATTGTATGGAAGTCTGACAACCAAGGAGTTATAAAAGAAACATTCATCTAGACCGGTAGAAGGGGTGGAGATGGGCACCCGGGGCAGGAAAGACTTGTGGCAAGGCCATGGCTAGAGGACCATGTCAGAGAGGTGGCAGATGGTGGAGCAGGCAGTGCCATATTTGCATGTGGATAAACTGGGAGGAACAACCAGGGAGTGAGACAGACTGCACAACCCAGGTTTCCAGCATGGGGAAATAAAGCCTCAAAACCTCTGACTGAAAACACCTGTGGGGGTTGAGGCGGAAGGAGAAACTCCCAGCCTCACAGGAAAGTTTGTTGGAGAGACCCACCGGGTCCTAGAATGTACATAAAACCACTCACCGGGAATCAGCACCAGAAGGGCCCAATTTGCTTGAGGGTAGTAGAGGAAGTGACTGAAAGCTGGTCGAGAGCTAAGCAAGCAGCACAGTTCCCTTTTGGACCCTCCTCCCCCACATATAGCACTACAACGCATTGACGTATTGCCCCACCCTGGCGAATACCTAAGGCTCCACCCCTTGCTAGATAACAGGTGTGCCAAGGCAAAAAAAATATGGCCCAAATGAAAGAACAGATCAAAGCTCCAGAAAAAATACAACTGATTGATGAAGAAATAGCCAACCTATCAGACACAGAGTTCAAAACACTTGTAATCAGGATGCTCACAGAAATGATTGAGTGTGGTCACAAAATAGAGGAAAAAGTGAAGGCTATGAAAAGTGAAATAAAGGAAAAATGTACAGAGAACCAACATGACAGGAAGGAAACTGGGACTCTAATCAATGGTTTGGAGCCAAAGGAAGAAATAAACATTCAACCAGAACAGAATGAAGAAACAAGAATTCAAAAAAATGAGGAGAGGCTTAGGAACTTTCAGGATAACTTTAAACGTTCCAACATCTAAGTCATAGGGGTGCCAGAAGGAGAAGAGGAAGAGCAAGAAATTGAAAATTTATGTGAAAACATAATGAAGGAGAACTTCCCCAATCTGGCAAAGGAAATAGACTTCTAGGAAGTCCAGGAAGCTCAGAGAGTCCCAAAGAAGTTGGACCCAAGGAAGCACACACCAAGGCACACCATAATTACATTACCCAAGATTAAAGATAAGGAGAGAATCTGAAAAGCAGCAGGAGACAAGGAGACAGTTACCAACAAAGGAGTTCTCATAAGACTATCAGCTGATTTCTAAAAACAAATCTTGCAGGCAAGAAGGGGTTGGAAAGAAGTATTTGCAATCATGAAAGATAAGGACCTACATCCAAGATTATTCTATCCAGTAAAGCTATCATTTAGGGTGGAAGGGCAGATGCAGTGCTTCCCAGATAAGGTCAAGTTAAAGGAGTTCATCATCACCAAGCCCTTATTATATGAAATGTTAAAGGGACTTACCTAAGAAAAAGAAGATAAAAAATATAAACAATAAAATGACAGCAAACTCACAACTATCAACAACAGAATCTAAAAAAACAAAAACAAAAACAAAGTAAGCAAACAACTAGAACAGGAACAGATTCACAGAAATAGAGATAACATGATGGGTTATCAATGGGGAGGGGGAACCTCCTGAATGGGAGAAAATGAATGGGAGAAAAGGTACAGGGAATAAGAAGCATAAATGGTAGGTACAAAATAGACAGGGGTTGCCCTGGCTGGCATAGCTCAGTGGATTGAGCGCGGGCTGTGAACCAAAGCATCGCAGGTTCGATTCCTAGTCAGGGCACATGCCTGGGTTGCAGGCCAGGAATGGGGACCACATGAGAGGCAACCATACATTGATGTTTCTCTCTCTCTCTGTCTCCCTCCCTTCCCCTCTCTAAAAATAAACAAATAAAATCTTTAAAAAAAACAGACAGGGGGAAGTTAAGAATAGTATGGAAATGGAGAAGTCAAAGAACTCGTATATATGACACACAGACATGAACGAAGGTGGGGGAATGCTGATGGGTGGGGAGTACAGGGCAGAAGGGAATAAAGGGGAGAAAAAATGGGACAACTATAATAGCATAATCAATAAAATACATTTTTAAAAAAATGATTACTGTTTCTCCTGCTCCATTCATATTTTTGAATGTATCACCATTGGCAATGAAAAAGGAAATCGGGCTAACATTTACTGAGCACTCACCGTATGCCAGGGACTATACTCCGCACTTTATACTCTTCATGTAATCTTTGGCACAATCTTCTTGGTAATTATTATCTCCATTGGAAAAGAAATTATGAGAGTCCAAAAAGGCAGGTAATGTGCCAAAAAACATTTTTCCCTTTAGTTCTGGGAATTTCTTTATTATTTCTTTGAAATGTCTGCAACTCTGTTATTTGGAATAATGGACTTCTTAGATTGATCCCCTAATTCTTTTATTATTTTTCTGTTAACCATCTCTTTCTTCTGTTTTCTGGGATATTTCCTCAACATAATATCCCAATCCATTTACTATGTTGTTATGATTTTTTTTTTAATTTTGGAGTGCTTTCATGTTCTCTGTTTTTTCTTTTCTTTAAAAAATGGTTTCATGGTTTTGTTCTCTGTATTTTTGCAGTATCTTATCTCTCTGAGGATACTTTTAAATTTAATATATACACTTTTTAAACATTTTATTTATTTATTTTTAGAGAGAGGAAGAGAGGGACAAAGAAAGGGAAAGAAACATCCATTTGATGCCTCTCACATGTCCCCAGCTGAGGACCTGGCCTGCCACCCAGGCATATGCCCTGAATGGGAAACAGACTGGCAACCTTTCAGTATGCAGGCCGGCACGCACTCCACTGAGCCACACCAGCCAGGACTCTCCGAGGAGATTAATTCGAAATGTTCTTCTGCCTGTACTGTCTCTGTTTCCTCAGACTTAATGTGTTCTGTGTGTGTGTGTGTGTGTGTGTGTGTGTGTGTGTGTTTGTTTGTTTGTTTATTTTGGTATCATGATGAAGGCTTCTCTCAGATGTCTGGTCTCCCTGGGCTGTCCATTCATATTCAAGGAGTAGGCAGTAGAGAGCCAGTTGGAAGCTCTCAGTGTGGGCTCATGGTAGGACGACTAGGTGGCTGCCTGGACTCTTTCATTGCAGAGCCCCAACTGTCAGTGTCAAATGGCACAGTTTATTTATTTTTTCCTAGGAAAGGATCCTTTAGTCTTGACCCTCCCCCTTGAAGGGTTATGATTCCACAAGCCCAGAGTCCAATCGCTGCATGTGGCATAGTAGTGGCAAGAGGGGTGTGGCAGGCAGGCTGAGTAACACAATTCAGAATGTCGGCTTTCACTCCATTTTTGATCCCAGTCCTCTTCTACACCCACCCTCTCTACACAGTCCAGAGTCTCGGTGTCTCCAGAATCGTTCTGTCTCCTGCATGAGTGGGCAAGGGTACACAATAAGTTGCTTGATTATACTGAAAATGGCTGGTTTCCTGACTATATAATGACTTTTAAAAGATCTTCAGTTTCTGAGTTTTTAGACCATTTCCTTCTGGTTTAATTGCTACTTCCAATTCATGAGCTTCTCTGGGCTTCTGAGAGGAGTCAGCTTGCTTCTTGTGGAAATATTCCTCTGGAGGTTTTGGGCCTGCCTCTCCTAGTCCACTCTACCATCCACTTTCTGATTTTATATGATGTGGTTCAGGATCTAAGTGTCTCCTGCTTTAGTTGAAGATGGAGTTTGAGCTTCTGTTTCTTATTCTTGTCATTTAGGGATGATTTTTGAGAGAAAAGGGGCGGAAAGGTCTTTACTCCAGAATCTTGCTACCAAAGTCTGAGCTGTCTTCTTGAGGTGTACAGCAGTGATGTCTGTGCCTGACAGTCTTAATCCTGAATTCTGGGGCTGGGAAGTCCAAGATCAAGGTACTGACAGATGAAGTTTCTGTGAGGGTCTGCTTCCTGACTCATAGATAGCTATCTTCTGTCTGTGTCCTCACATGGCGGAAAGGCACAAACATTTTTTTCTAATGCATGACAGAGAATAAAATTTGCATGTGTTTGTCTTGTAAGATTTTATATTATGCTCGCATAGACACTTTTTAGAATATCTGACATATAGTAATTTGAAAAAACTACATCAAAAAATCAAGCCTTGATTCTTAGTTGCTCTGAGGCATTAGCTTTTGCATTGTTTGTTCTGTGAAAATCATACCTTTACGATCTGGGATTCCTTGTCCCACCACATGTAAGGAGTGTTGTGATTTGTCAAGCAGTCTGCGGCTCTCACCCTAGTGAGTCCTAGATTTTACATCTCAGCTGGTGATTGTGAGGCAGACTATCTTCTCACAGAAACAGCGTTATCATTGGTGGCTGCATTCTTGAGCTATGTTCTCAGAACCAAATAAATAAAAGGAACAACCAGTGATTAAAAAAAAACAAAATATACCTTCATAATCATTTTGAACAATCAAACTGTGCTTCCCAGGATATAAGATTATCACAATCTTGCCAAAGGTCCCCAGGGTACTCTTACAAACTGTACATACAGTATATATAACATACAAGTCTAGGGTATCATAAAATAAATCCAAAACTAATAATCTAGTCATGATTATGGCTATATTAATTAAACACTTAAATAATTATTTTGCTGGTATTTTTAGAATTTTTAAAGGATTTAAAAAGATGATATAAATGAATTATAGCTCTGCAAACCAGCTTTCAGTTACCAATGAGGCTCATTAGGGGAACACTATATCTATAAGGTTTTGGACATATCTGAGTAGAGGGACAGAGGGAAGAAATTAAAATGTGTACAAGATGAATGTCATTAAGAATCATTGCAATGTATAACTACTGAGTCATGCACTACATTACACATTTTACCTGTGTCATTTTATTTAATCTTCATGATTGTGTAAAGATGGCACTGTTCTTATGATTATTTTAAGAGGAAGAAGCTAAAGTTCAGAGAAATTAAGTAACTTGTCTAAGGATGCAGAATTAGGAAACGACAAGATGACGATAAAGGCCAAGCTTTTGACTATAAAGCCCTTGCCTTCCAAAATAATAATGACTCACTTTCTTGAGAACAAAGTCTGTGCTAGGCACTGTTCTAAGCACATTGCAGGTGTTTAATCATTTAATCCTTTCAACAGTCTTCTGAGTTGGGTACTATCATTACCCTCATTATACAGTAGAGGAAAAGGAAGCACAGATAAACCAATGTGTACCTAGCTAAGCAACCATTCCTAAAGAATGCTAATTATCGATCACAATCAACCAAAGGGAAGGTCTTCAATGGCATACCACATGGATCTGTCCCTGCCCTGAACTTTAGTTCAGACTTTACTTGGATAAAGACTATGATGTACTGCCCAAATATGGGAAAGCATAAATGTGGTGAGATAAATTATAGTGAATGGCAGAAAATTAGTATGCAAAAAATATCACAGTAGTCTGAAATAATGAGCTAAGTTTACCAAGATGTAACTGGGGAGTACTAAAAAAAAGTCCTGAACAAACTCATAAAATAGATCGATTGGAGGCTAAAGAATTAACAGTGATCCATGTAAAAGAGTTGTATAGAATTTAATTGACAAAAAGTGTGACTTGAGTAATGGATGTTAATTGAGTGCTTCCCATAGATATTCACTCCACCCCTGCACATGCGGTTACACACACACACTTCATTTGGAAGTTAAAATAAGAATGTCCTTGCAGAGTAAAACTATAAAATATGTAATGGATCAGGGCAGACAAAGGCAGCATAAGTAGAACAGAAAACTTCCTACAAAGATATTACTTTAATCTGGTTAAATGTATTAGCATATCTAAAAAGAGGAATATGTCCATCAGTAGGATGGTTAGTCAGTGACTGAAGCAAAGATATAGGCAAGTCACAGAGGCAAAGAGGGAAACTATCCTAAGTGCATGAACACAAGCACTTGGTTCCCATGATACGTTTAACCTTGTACAGGAGATGAATGTGGAAGACTACCCTAGCTGGAGGTCAACACTACTGTTAGCAGTGCATTCCAGTCTTTAGGAGGAATTTAAGAACAGGCCACTCTACCCACAGAGGAGGAGTGATTGACATTACCAAGAGTAAAGATATTTGGGGGCTATGATGTTGAGTGATAGAGAAACTGAGAGGGATAACTGAGATGTAGTGAGCAAAGAATTTAAAAGTTATTATAATTCTCAGGCAACATGATCTTGTATGTAGTTAAAAAGGAACTCTTGTACACTCTCGGTGGGAATATAAATTGAAATGGCCACTATGGAAAACAATGTGGAGGTGCTTCAAAAGGTTAAAAATAGAACTAACATATGATATAGCAATCCTACTTCTGGGTATATATCCAAAGGAGACAAAATCATTGTCTCAAAGAGCTATCTGTACTCTCATGTTCATTGTGGCTTATTCACAATAGCCAAGACGTGGAAACAACCTAAGTGTCTATCAAAGATGAGTGGATAAAAAAAGTTACGTGTGTATATGCACACATGTGTGTATACACACATATGTATATACACATGTATGTATATGTCTATATATTTGTGTGTGTATACACACAAAAACATATATAGATATATAATGGAATATTATTTAGCCTTTCAAAATAAGGAAGTCCTGTGAGTTGTGATAACATGGATGAACCTGGAGGGTATTGTGCTAAATAAAATAAGCCAGACAAAGACAAATACTGCATGGTATCACCCACAAGTGGAATTTTTTTTTAAGTATAAACAGAGAGTAGAATGGTGGTTGGCAGGGACTAGAGGATGAGGGTAATAGGGAGAGGCTGATAAAAGGGTATAAACTGTCAGTTATAAGATGGATAAGGTCTGAGGTTTTAATTTGTAATATGGTGATTACAGTTGAAAACACCGTATTATATAATTGAAATTTGCTAAGATAGTAGAGCCTAAGTGTTTTTAACAAAAAAAAAAAAAAAAAAACTGAGAGAGAGAATAAAAAAGGTAAAACGTGAGGTGGTGACTGTGTTAATTAATTCAATAGTGGGAATTCTTTCATAATATTAATTTTGATTAATTATTTATTAATTTATTAATTAAATGTTTACTTATTTTTTCCTTTTCACTTTTTCTCCTTCTTCTTCTTCTTCTTCTTCTTCTTCTCCCCATCCCCCTCCTCCTCACCCCCCCTCCTTCTTCCTCCTAAAGCACACCCCTTAACATTTGTTGTAGTCTTGGTTTAGAGTTAATAAACTCCTTTAGCTTTTTCTTGTCTGGGAAGCTCCTTATTTCTCCTTTGATTTTAAGTGATAACCCTGCTGGGTAAAGTAGCCTTCATTGTAGGTCCTTGCTTTTCATCACCTTGAATATTTCATGCCACCCTTTCTGGGCTGAAATGATTTTGATGAGTAATCAGATGAGAGTCTAATTGGTGCTCCCTTGTAGGTAACTACTTGCATTTCTCTTGTGGCTGTTAGGATTCTCTCCTTATCTTTAAGCTTTGTAATTTTAATTATGATGTGTCTCTGTGTGGGCCTCTTTGGGTTCAACTTGTTTGGCACTCTCTGAACTTCCTAGACATGTTTGACTTTTTCCTTCACCCAATTAGGGGAGTTTTCAGTTATTATTTCTTCACATAGGTTCTCAATCCTTTGCTCTTCTCCTTGTATTCACACGACGCAGGTATTGTTATGCTTCATGTTGTCCAAGATGTTTCTGAAGTCCAACTCATTGCCTTAAATTCTTTTTTCTTTTTGTTGCTCTGATTTTTTTTTCTACCTTGTCTTCCAAAACATTGATTCGATCCTCTGCTTTAACTAACCTATTGTTTGTTCCTTTCAGTGTACTATTTATCTCAGATATTGCATTCTTTATTTCTGATTGATCCTTTTTTATGGTTTCTGTGTCTTTTTTTCATGCTGTTGATTATCCTTATAATAAATACTCTAAACTCTCTACCTGATAAATTGCTTACTTACATTTCATCTAGTTCTTCTGGAAAATTCTCTTGTTCTTTCATTTGTGGTCTATTTCTTTGTCTTCCCATTTTGGCTGCTTCTTTGAATTTTCCATCTTAGATGTTAAACTGATCAGCCATTAAACTGATCAGATGTTAACTGAATCAATCATAATCAGCAGTCAGGCTTAAGCACCACAGGGCAGAGCAGAGTAATTCCTGTGGGCATGGCTTTTGCTTCCCTTCAGGCTGATGCCATTCAGAGAGGAGAGTTCTGCCTGAGAGAGTGGCTCCTGCATTTTGGGGAATGACTCAGCACCTGGATCCTGGCAGCTATTCCTTCAGTTCTCTTCCCAGAGCCACCAACCCCAGATTCTCCTCAAGCATCTGTGTTCCACTCTGCCCTCCCTTTGCTGGCATCCAGGTTAAATGGCTTCAAAATGAAATGTTGTGGTTTGGACCTTTAAAAGGCTCTCCGAGTCTCCAGCTGTCTCTCCTTGGCCAACTGAACCCCTGCTGCTTTTCACAGCTGAATGTTATCTGGGTTCCTTTCAGACTCTGGTGCTGTAGGCTGGGGAGCCCAGCTTAGGGTTTAGACCCCACACTTCTCAGGGGACCCCCCCTAGCTACTGAAATATCCCTCTGGCACTTCAGCTGCCACCCATGGGAGCCCAGTCAGCCCACGGACATCACCTCTGCACTCCTTACCAGTCACATGTGGTAAAGCTTTCTTCTGTCTCTCTGTGGTTGTAAGGCTTATCTCCAGCTAGTGTTCAGTTGGTTATTCAAGGTGATTTCTCCACAATTTGGTTGTAATCCCAGATTCGTCCTAGAAGGAGGTTAGTGTAGCTTTTACTTACTCCTCTGCCATCTTGGATCCCTTATTTACTTAATGTTAAATAATAAACTATATTACAATTTTATGTGTCTATTACACCTCAATATGGCTGAAAAATTTTAATTAAAAAAATCTACAAAAACTACTAGAACCAATAAGTGTGTTCCACAAGTTTGTGGTTGTAGAATACAAGATGAATATACAAAAACAAATTGTATTTTTGTAAACTCTCAATAAACAATTTTAAAGTGAATTAAACTAAGTCATTATAATGGCATCACAAGAATAGAATACTTAGGAATAAATTTAACAAGAAAAATGCAAATCTGTATACTAGAAACTACATTGCTGAGTAAAATTCAAGAGGATTAATAAAAATGGGGAGATACACAATGTCCCTGGGTTTTTGATGTGTCAATATTGTTAACATGGCAATGTCCCCAAATTGAGGTATAAGATTTAACGTGATATGTATAAAAATTTCATAGGCTTTTAGGTGGAAATTGACAACTGTCTCTAAAGTTTATATGGCAGTACAAACAACACAGAGTAGCAAAACAATTCTGAAAAGGAAATATAGAAAGTTAGAGGGCTATTTTTTTTAAAACTTACTACAAAGCTATAATTATGAAGAAAGAAATAGACAGTTAGATGGATGGAAGAAAATGGGAAGTCCAGTAACAAACCTGGTCCGGTGATTTTAAGAAAGATGCCAAGTATTCATAATTCAATGGGGAAACAACAGTCCTTTAAACAATAGGTGCTGGGACAATTGGGTAACCATCAACAAAAAGATAAAACCTGACCCCTACCATACACCATACATAACGACTTAAAGAAAACAAAGGATGAAAACTTTGCAGCCTTGGATTAGGTAAAGAATTCTTATGCATGACACATAATGTATGAACAATCAAAAATAAAATCAACAAATTAATTTTGATTAAAAATAAAACTTCTGCTGTTCAAAAGATGCAATTAAGAAAATGAAAATATTTACAAAACGTATAGCTGATAATAAAGGATTTGAATCCAGAATATTTAAAGAATGCTTACAATTCAACAATAAGAAAACAAACAACTCTATAAGGAGCAAAATATTTGAGTAATCACCTCACTACAGAAGATATATAATATAAAAGGCAAATTAGTACATGAAAAAATACTTAATATCATTAGCCATAAGAGAAATTAACATTAAAACCAAAATGACATACCACTACATACCTACTGGAATGACTAAAACAAAAAAGACTAAGCATTGGTAAGAACATAGAGAAACTCTTACTTTGCTAGTGGAAATGTAAAACGGAATAGCCACTTTGGAAAACTAGCACTTTGTGAAAACTTAAACATACAATTTACCATTTGACTTAGCAATTAAACTCCTAGGTATCTACCCAAGAGAAATGAAAACAAATGTCCACACAAAGACTTGCATACAAATATTTATGGCAGTAGTATTCATAATAGCCCCCAAACTGGAAATAGTATCTATCAGCTGCTGAATCGATAACTACAGTGTTGTATTATCTGTAGAGTAGAATATTACAATAAAAGTATTATACTAAATGGAAGGAGGCTGACACAAAGACAACATATTGTATGATTCTGTTTATTTTTATTTATTGATTTAGAGAAAGAGAGGGAGGCAGGGAGAGAGAGAGACATCAACAAGTCGTTGAACAGTTTTAAAAAAGATTTTATTTATTTTTTAGAGAGAGCGTGCGGAAGGGGGAGAGGGAGAGAAACATCTATCAGTTGCAAGCCCCCAACTGGGGATTTGTCCTACAACCCAGCATGTGCCCGGACAAAGATTCAAACCAGTTACATTTCAATTTGCAGGCCAGCACTCAACTCACTGAGCCACACCAGACAGCGCTGTTGCTTCACTTATTTATCATCCATTCATTGGTTGATTTTTGTATATGCCCTGACTGGGGACTGAATCCGCAACCTTGGTGTGTTGGGATGATGCTCTAACCAGCTGAGTTACTGGGCCGGGATCTGTATGATTCCATTTATATGGAAATTCTAGAAAAGACAAAACTATAGAGACAGAAGGATCAGTGGTTGCCTAGGGCCAGGGCATGGGAAAGAGATGGATTGTAAATGGGCATAAGAGGACACTCTGTGGTGATGGAAGTGTTCTAAAACTGAATTGTGGTGATGGCTGTATAATTGTACAAACTCATGAAAACTCAACAGAGTTTACATTTAAAGTGGATACATTTTATGGTATATAAATTAAACCTCAATAAAGATGTTTTAAACAAAGCACAACAGAAAACTATTGTGTCTTCTTGGCACCCTTTTTGGCTCACCTTTGAAATACCTGGTGCCTGCACAGTTCTGGGGCAAAATTTTCCTTGAGCTTTCCTCTCCACACCCTCAGAAGGCCTCGCAGGAGACCTGAGGTGGAAGGTTTAGCAAACAGCTCTGACCCTAGGGGAGACATCTGCTTTCTCTTGGCAGAGGTAGCAGGAGAAAACTGACAAACAGGAGCACAGGTAGAACAGCATGATCAGGATGGTGATGACCTGATAATAATGTCCTAATCACTCATCATTCTTCCTTCAAATACTTTTTAGTCTTTCCTGTGCAAAATAATTGCTGTGGCTATAAAATAATGAATATTACAGCAAGGTCCCTGCTCTCATTGAGCTTATATTCTAGTGGTATGAAATAGGTAGATGGATGCATGGTGGATGGAGAGAAAGACGGATAGGTAGGTAGATAGATAGATGTTTTTAAAGTAATACAAAAATACCTTAATTACTCTAAAGGGAGTTAAAAGAGCAATGTCAGAGAATGACTGAACCAGACGATGGGACCAGTCATGCAAAGATCAGGGAGAGGAGCATCCTAGGCGCTATTATTATTATTATTATTATTATTGTCATTGTTGTTGTTATTACTGTCCTTCACCCCAGAGGCCCTCTATTTCCTCTTTACTGAGCTCAAAATTCAGGGTCAATAAATGTAATCACTCCTAGTAAACTTCCTTGATCACCTTAGTTCTGTCTTCGTTTCCAATTGTGGTTGGATAAAATTATAACCCCAGTTAAATTGAACTTTTCACCTACACTGGTCTGATTTTAAACTTGTCACCAGGAAACTACGTAGGCCCTTACTGTTTCCTAGCTAACATCCTATGTCTCCCTGACCCACTCACTTTCCTACATTCTACATTCCTACATTCACTTTCTGCTAATGGACTGTTTCATACCTATTCCTCTATCCCTCATCATCACTCCCCGCTAATGATGGTGCTCCTTTTCTCAGTGAGAAAAGAGCCAGAAGAGAACGTCTAGTCACTTTTACCACATCCATATGTCCATGCAGGTGTACCCCGCAGACCCCACCTTACTGCCTGCCCATCAGGCTGCACTCTCAGTGCTCCTAGGTAAAAGCTTCCACTTGTACATTGCATCCCACCCTCTTGCAGACTCAAGACCCTCTCTGTCCTCCATCATGAATTTCTCTTCTACTGGACCATTTCCATCAGTATACAAACAGATCATTTCAAGCACTTTAAAGGGAAACAAAACTCTCCCTTGGACTCTATGTTGCTCATTTGGTTACCATTTTATTTCTCTAACCCTTCGTAGCCAAGCAATTGTCTCTACTGTCTGTCTCGAATTCCCCTCCTCCTGTTCTTGCTTAAATTCTCTTCAATCTAGCTTTTGTGCCACTATTGATCTGAAACTGGTCTTTTCAAGGCTTACAAAACAAACAGAAGTAAAACCCTACCAAAAAGGAAAATGAATGAGGCAGCCCTGAATACAAGAAAAGTGGCATTGTGGGGAGGGGAGTTCTGAATTCTAGCAGCTGGCTTGACTACCTGTAGCATGGAATTCCTTACACAATTTGTCTTCTTTTCCTCCCTTTCCACCGAGCTATGCATCCTTTCCATACACTCTCCTTATTTTCTCTGGAATCTACTGTTGCCCAGCTTCTTGAAGCAGTCCGAATACCAGACTAACTGCTGACCATTTAGGGGGAAAGAGAGTAAAACAAAATCATAGCAGTGAGAGAGAAAGCTTTCATTTATGTTTCATCTCTAAAATCAATGTGAAACCTCAGAAACCTAAAAGCCTCTTTAACTCAACCAGGAATAATTTTAAAGTCTGAGAAAGAATTGCCCCCAAACAATATCCCTATTCTAAGATGAATGTAGTTGCCATTTGTGCTAATTCTGCAGTTATCCTTCTTTGTAACTAGCCTTGCCAAGAATTTTACATATTAACCTCAGGCAGCTTAGAAAGTCTGGCTGCAGTAGGCTGCTTGCTGACCTTATCAGAGGAACAACTGTGACTTAATGAGGTGATCTCAGGTCCTTTTTTGAGCAAGGTGGGTCCTACTGGAGATAGCACCAAATGAGGTAGATATTTGACAATTGTCCTGGTCAGGTGGTTAATACAGGAAATCTCAGTGAAAATAATGCAGATCAGTGCTTAGTAAGATGCAAGTCACAACCCATTAGTAGGTGATAAAATTAATTTGGTGGGTTAACCAATTTTTAAAAGATGAATATAACAGAAAATATCAGAGTTCATGTGCGTACTCAGGGTTGATATAGTTTGTGAGACTTTAGTTTTAGTTATGAAGATGTGTGTCCTGGATCATAAGACTAAAATTTTAAAAATTAAAGCCATTGGTCTAGAGCTATTCATAATGCAAGAGCCGACATGGACTTATTCAGACTCATTCCCTCTGAGCTCCAGAACCAGGGCAGCACCTTAAAGGGCACCAGTGGCATAGAGGGAAGAACTGAAGTATCTGGCATCAGGGTGAGAGTTGGAGGAAGCTTCCTCCCAGACAGAGCTATAGACAGTGGCCATTGTACCTTTTCTGAGTCCTGTCCCACACAGAGCCACAGTACAGGAGCACCATATATGAATCTCCATTAATCTGGCTCTTGAGAGCCATCGCACAGTAAGCCATTCCCTGACAATTACCTAAGGATCCGCCCCATCCAACTTATGGGCCCACCCAAGCTGGTAGCTATGGCTTTTCCATATGAAGGACTGGGCTATGCTCAGGCTTCAGACCTTCTTAAATCTGCTCAAACAAGCAACAACTGAGCATAGCCCCCATACCTCTCCCTGAGTGGCCCTATGTCCAGCACTAGCAGGAGCCATATGCAGATTGCTTTACAGCTTATGCCAAGGGACCCCAGACAAAACACAGGTGGAGTGTCACCTTGGCTTGCACTACCCGGGAAACCTCAGAGCCTGGGCACATAGTGGACAGTTACAGACCACATTAGAGCACCACTGAGCTACCTCCACAAGCCATAGAGGGTGGTGGTTACTGGCCAAGGATCACAGCCAGTCCTACCAGCTGTTTGGACTGGGTAAATACCTCCCATTGACCTGCTAACAGCAATCAAGACTTATATACAAGGGGAGGGTATATTCAGCCCACACAGAGGATGTACCTTGAGTACCCAGTTGGGTGATAGGGGAGGCTGTGCCACTGGACCCTACAGGACACCTACTACATTAGGCCATGCAACCAAGACACAGAGCTCTACCTAATACATAGAAATAAACACAAGGAGTCTGCCAAAATGAGGAGACAAAGAAGTATGTCCCAAATGAAAGAACAGAACAAAACTCCAGAAAAAAACTAAAGAGAATAGAGATAAGAAATTACCAGGTGCAGAGTTCAAAACACTGGTTATAAGGATGCTCAAGAAACTCAGTGGACACTTCAACAGCACTAAAATCATCCAATCAGAAATGAAGGAGGCACTAATTGAAATAAAGAACAATTTACCATGAATCAACAGCAGAGTGGTTGAAGCCAACAATCAAATCAATGATTTGGAACATGAAGAAAAAGACATCTAATCAATACAGCAAGAAGAAAAAAGAATCCAAAAAATCAAGGATATGTATGGTGCCTCTGAGACAACTTCAAATTTTCCAACATTAGCATCATAGGGGTGCCAGAAGAAAAGAAGAAAGAGCAAGAAATTGGAAACCTATTTGAAAAAATAATTTTTAAAAAATTTCCTAATTTGGTAAAGGAAATAGACATATAAGTTCAGGAAGCACAGAGAGTCCCCAACAAGATGGATACAAAGAGGACCACACCAAGACACATCATAACTAAAATGCCAAGGGTTAAAGATAAAGAGAGAATCTTAAAAGCAGCAAGAAAAAAGCAGAACGTTACCTACAAAGGTGTTCCCATGAGACTGTTGGCTGATTTCTCAAAAGAAACTTTGCAAGGTAGAAGGGATTGTCAAGAAGTATTCAAAGTGATGAAAAGAAGGACCTACAACTTATATTACTCTACCCAGCAAAACTGTCATTTAGAATTGAAGGGTAGATAAAGAGCTCCCCAGACCAAATAAAAGAAGGAATCCATGATCACCAAACCATTATTACAGGAAATGTTAAAGGAACTTATTTAAGAAAACTAAGATCAAAACTATCAACATTAAAATGGTAATAAATATATAACTATCAACAACTAACTCTAAAAAACAAACTAAGCAAACAAATAGAACAGAAACAGAATCACAGATATGGAGAACATTGGGATGGTGGTCAGTGGAGAGGGGGCCTGAGGGAATGGGGGAAAAGATGAAGGGATTAAGAAGTATAAATAAGTAGTTACAGAATAGTCATTGGGATGTAAAGTACAGTATAGGAAATAGAGTAGCCAAAGAACCTATATGCATGACCCGTGGGCATGAACAATGGTGTGGGGATTGCCTGAGGGAGTTGGGGGTGCTGTGTGGAGGGGCTTAAGGGGGAGAAAATTGGGACAAGTGTGATAGCATAAGCAATATAAATAAATAAATAAATAAATAAAAGTATTGCAACAGCCAGTGTGGTTGAATGCACTAATTAAAATTAGAGGACATTTAGAAATTTTCCACATCATTTTATATCACTAGGCATGAGCAGAAACAAGGGAAATCCAGAGCACTTTAGAGAGGGGCTTCCATATACAACAGGAGGTGAAGGGCTTGAACTTTAGTCTCTAAGCAAAATTACCATCAGAAAGGCCTTACATTTTGGGAACCACTTTTACAAACTTGACCTCATTTGAGTCTGTTATCCATCCTTTGCAGTAGGCAAGACAGGAAAGTGGCAGCATTGGAGGCAGGCTTCAGTGACCCATCTAGTTTAGATCAGGCGCCCAGCCAGCAGCTGGGAGAAAGAATCTAGCCCCACAGCCTCAGGGAGGGAGTTGGCAAGGCTGAAAAACCATGTGGGGTTCCAGCCAAGTAAACCGGGGTTCAGGGCAGAACTCCAGTTCCAGGAGGGAGAATGGAAAAGATGAACGGGAACTGGGGCTAAAACCCAGTTACTAAACAAGTCACACAGGTGGCCAGGCCCATTCCCAGCACATGGATTCCAAACTCCCATCTACAGAGTTCCAGAACCCCATGACTGGTTTTTGAAGAAGCAGTAGAACATGAGTAAGGAGCAGGGTTGAGAGGCTATCAAGCACTTACAAAGGCATGAAGAGCTAGTGGGAAACGGCAAGTTAATCAATCAGACTGGCATAAGTAGGGTTGCCGGATAAAATACAGGATGCTACATTGGGATATCAGATAAACAAGGAATACAGTTTAGTATGTGTGTCACAGGCAATATCTGGGACATATTTATATCAAAAAAGTGTTTACCTGGAATTTAAATTTAACTGGGTATCCTGTATTTTTATCTACTAATCTGGCAAACCCTACATGTGAGTAATGGAGGACGATGTTGGGAGGCTTGACAGAGCAAGATCACAAAGGTTCTTGTGTGCCATGCTTGACATATAATGAGCAGTCATGGCAGTTTTTAAGTGGGGGAATAATATGATCAGATTTGCATTTTAGAATCAACACTGTAGTAGTCCTTTGGAGGACAAAGCAGTTCAGAAAGGCAGGAACTGAGAGACTAGAGTCTATTTAAGTATCTCAGACTCGAGGAGAATTGAATATGACTTGCTCACTTCACACTTTTGCCTAACGCCAGAGAGATTGCCAAGTTCACTTGGGCTGTAGAGACCAAACAGTTCTTTCAAGAATTGCTCTTTGGCTGGTACAACCACTTTGGAAAACAGTATGGAACTTCCTCAGAAAACTAAAAATGGACCTGCCCTTTGATTCAGCAATTCCACTGCTGGGACTATATCCTAAGAACCCTGAAACACCAATCCAAAAGAACCTATGCACCCCAATGTCCATAGCAGCACAATTTACAATAGCTAAGTGCTGGAAGCAACCTAGGTGCCCATCAGTAAATGAATGGGTCAAAAACT
>CM052542.1:42828756-42862980 GCA_028533065.1 Trachops cirrhosus | reverse complement strand
GGGGGGCGACCTCGCCCAGGGGCATTTCCGCGGTTTCCTTTAGGCCCTAGCTGGGATGTCAGGCATCTCGCTGTTTGTACAAGGGCGCGGGTGGCCCCTGGGCGCCCCGCTCCGGCTCCAAGGAGGGGGAGCGGCGCGGAGGGGCGGGGTGGTGTGGTGTGTGTGTGTGTGTGTGTTAATGTTGCGCACTCGCTTTTCCTCTACCCCCGCCTTCTTCCAGGGTGCTGGCGTGAGTCCCTCGAGGTCCGGCGGCGACTGTAAATAGAGCCTGGATGTTGTTTACATGAAGGATCCGGCGGGAGGAGTCTGCGAGGAGGAGGTGGAGGAGGTGGAGGAGGCGGAGGAGGCGGAGGAGGAGGAGGGAGGTATGAGAGAGGAAGACCGGAGTCCCCGCGGCGGCAGCGGCGGTCCGGGGTGAGGGTGAGCCCGGCGCATTCCAGGGATGGGGCGCTAGCTAGCACGAGGCTGGGACATCGGACCCTGGGGTAGGAGAGAGAATGGGCGTCGGACGGAGAGATGGGGCTCTGTCGCCGTGGCATTTTTAGCTTGCAACCTGCCACGCAGATTCTCCCGAGCTAGAGGGGTGAGGGTGTGTAGGGAGGGCGGGGAAGCCTCGATTTCTCTTCACGTTCATTCTCTGAGCTCCAATCTTTTCCCGCTTCTCCTGGCTCACCTGTTTATTTTCATCAAGAAGAGCTTGCAGCTTTTCATGTAGTCATGAGAGGCTGTTTCTTTTATTGGAAGCATTATTGGGGAGGGGGGTGTATTGCTGTAATGTATGCCGGTCCAAGTCGCTTTTCCAGAAGGGGGAGGGGACTTGGCGGAGACCGCTGCTCCTGGCCTTAGCTGACCCGAGGGTTTCTCCCTGCCATCCCAGGCCAAAGAGTCCTTTCCCTCATTCTGGTGCCCACTCACCAGAAGCCACCTTCTTGGAGAAGGACCACACCTGTGCTTATTCCATCTTTGGAGGAGAGGTGAGCCAAGAAATGAGGGAGTCCTCTGTTCCCCAGAGCTTTTAGCCAACCCTCATCCCAGAATTGGCCAGAAACTGCTGCTTTCACCTGCCAGTTGCACTGGGCACATCTATCTCCCCTGCCAGGCAAGTTGTGATCTACAGATGTCTTGGGATTATTTTCTTCCCTGTGGACCTGCACCCCACCAGTCAGCAACTAACTGACTGCTAACGTTTAGATCCAGAGACAGAGGTGACCCCCCTGCCTTGGTCCGGTGCCGTTATTTATTCCACACTGGGTTTTCTAATGGAATCCTCAGCTGTCCCCCTGTAGTCCCCGTAATTTTTCCCCTGAGAGCTTAACCCAGAATCAGGCCTAAGCAGTTTCTGGCTCTCTTTCCCTGGGCCCCACCCTGGCCCCTCTTCGTTCTCCAGAGCCAAATATGCCTCCCAAAGCAGAAGGCACACCCATCCCCAAATCTAACCATACAAAGGGGAGGAGAAAACCATGGAAGAGAAGAGATCCAAGAGTCTCCTTTCTGTCCTCCGTATCATTTTCCTCTTTGGGTTTCTTAGATTTATAATCCCTTTATTCTTTTTACTAGCTTTCCTCCCATCCTCTTTCCACATAGTCCTGTGATAGATACTTGGGGAGGTGGGGATGATGGGTGGAGACAAGAGGTAATCACCCTTCTTCCCTGGATTGAGGCATTTTTCTTCTCCCCTGTGTTTTCATTTCTGAGATGTTTAAAAAGAGTAAAATATGTAAATACGTTTGCATGCTTATTTGAACTTGGTTTTCTTGCTGGCTAATGAATAGCTGGGACTCAAATGGGAGGGAGGAGAAAGAGATGAATAGTGAATATTTCCCCTAGTTTCCACCACCTGAGCATCCGTAGGGTTGCTGGAGAAGACCCTTATGTAAAAGCCAATGGTCTCCCTTCCATGACATCACCCCCTAAGCCTTTCCAACTTTAGCTTCAGAACAGGAAGAAGGCTCAAAATAGAACTACCTTAGGAATCCTGCTCCTTTAGAAGATCAACTTTTAAGTCAGCTGCAGGAGGAACGCTAAACTTCGACATAGGGAGGGAAAGCTGTAGTGTTAGTAATTGGTTCCTTTGGGGAAGGGTGGGGGTAATTGCTTTTCAAATATATTCAGAAAAGCTTTTCTCAACATAACTTGGGTACCTAGACCAATGAATGATTAATAGGATAGTTCGATATTCATTTATTGAATTATTCATATGTTTCAGTATGTCAACAATAATAAGCCCTGTTCAGAATGAATTAAAAAAGGGCTCCTACAATGTGGGCTAGAGAGTCGGCTAGAGATACAGGAGGTTGTGGGGGTTAGGCTGGGAGGGAGCACTTGAAGAAGGCAAAGAATCTGAGGATGCAGTGACAGTTGCTGTGAGTATGGAAGTCGAGAGGCTCATTATAAACAATGGCCATAACTTCTGAAGAGTGATACATGTCCTGGACAGAGAAGTAATGATGTCAGGATTTTCAGCCCTTACCTCAGAAATGAACTCTGTGTCTCTGAATCTCCGTGTCTCAGAATCTCCGTGTCTCCATTCTTTCCCTGAATTAAGATGTGTCCGTCTGAACTAAAAGAATTTGTTCTGTCTTTGGAAAGAGCTGCTTATTAAGTGATCAACACTGAAATACGGACAGTTTAAGTAAGGATTAGTAGTGGGGCAGAAAATACTTGGCATAATTTGAGTGCCAGGGGGGTGCTGTAGAAGGACTTGGTATTGAAGGCGTAACATCTCTTAATCTGGTTCAGGTTTAAAAGAATCCATGTAGCCACTTACACGTGTGGCTGTCAAGTACCTGAAATACGGCCATGGTGATAAGGGACTGAATTTCAAATTTTACATAATTCTTGAAATTGATATTTCATTTATATAGTTCTTAAAATTGATATTTGATTCAGGTATTAGAAAACGTAAGTTCAGAAACAACTTGGGTACAGGCATGGACTTTTTAATCTGTAAATTTTATACAATCCAAATAAGTATTTCTGATAAATCTAGTACTAAATTGATGTGTTTTACAAGTATAAAATATGCTCCAGATTTCAAAGACTTAGTTCAAAAGGAGAAAGCAAAATATCTCATGAGTAGTTTATATATATATTTAGATTTTATATATTTATTTTTAGGGAGAGGGGAAGAGAGGGTGAGAAACATTGATCAGTTGCCTCTTGTGTGCCCCTAGCTGGGAACCTGGCCTGAAACCCAGGCATGTGCTCAGACCAGAAATCAACTGGTGACCTTTTGGCTCAAGGGATGACACCCAACCCACTGAGCCACGCCAGTCAGGGTGAATAATTTTTATATTGATTACATGTTCCAATGATAATATTTTGGTTACTTTAAACTGAGTTTAAACATGTTAAAATTAATTTTATTTGTTAATTTTTTAATGTAGCTACTAGAATATTTTAAATTACATATGTGGCTTGGATTTTACTTGTTTTGGATGGTGCTAGCCTAGAACATCACTCCTTTGGTCCATGGATTAATTTCAAAAGAGGTGACGGCATGACAGTTATTTCATGTTTGAAAGTCATCTACTTTCCATGTGGAGATTTGGGGACCCCAAGAATTGTTATTACAGTATTTGAGACCTAATAGTACTGTTTTGCAGAACTCTAGGCGGGACTTGTGCCCTATTCAAGGTCAATAAAATGTGCAGGGTACTAAGAGGGCTAGTGAGGGCAGCATGGGAAAATTTACCCACACACCTGGCTGTGGCTGCTTTTGTGAAAGGCTCCTAGGTATGCTAGAATGTAGCACAGTAACAATTGTGACACCTGGTGGCATCTTAGTGATTCCACTTATCATTCACCTTTGTTCATTTTCTCTTCATCCATTTACTTTCTCTTCTCATTCCCCATCCTAGCTCCACTGGTGGTAACTGTGCCCAGAAGGTTGCTGACCCCTGTCCTCTGAAAAAAAGTACAGTGCTGATTTGAATAGATACAGTTCGGTGTTGGGGGTTTGGTTTTGTCTCATGAGTTTCTGTAATGTTACTTACTGAGAGAGACTTAGAGGCCATTTAGTACTATCCTTTTCGTTTTGTCATTGACACACTGTCAAGTACCTTGCCTAAGACCATACCTACAGAGGCCGAAATTAAACACACTTCTGTTGATAACCTATTTAGAGAATCCCTGGGAAATGGAAGAGGTTCATCAATTAATCAAATGTTTGTTAAGCTTGTACTTTGTGGAAAGGATCGCTACTGCTGGTGTTGTGAAGGGATGTGAAAACAATCTCTGACTTGAAGAACCACGCTGTTGCTTTAAGTAAATAAGAGGTAAACAGTGCTAAATTAAGTTACAGTGCAAGATACAGCATTTAATAATGAGTACAACCGCACTGTGGCATATGTTACAAGTAGAAATGTGTTCATTTTACAGATGTAGAATAGAGGATCTGAGAAAGGTGAACTCTGCAGAAAAGAGGAGTATAATTGTGTTTCTGGAACAGCCCCCGGCTCTACAATTGGAGGTCAGTACAAGTCTTTGGTATTGCCCCCTTTAGCTGCCTGTTAAGAGAATTTGAGAATTTAAGACCCAGCATTTTTAAATGGCACTGCTGCAGTAATGAGATCATGAGTTAATTGGAGACAGGGTTTTTAGAGACGGGTAGCTAGGGGTGGATCATTTTGACTAGTTACTCTAAAAGGGTATAATGCTGAGGTGAAATCAGAGTAAAAGTGACTTGTGAGCAGACTATAAAATCCAAACTCTGGGGAAAAAATAGGATCTAGAACAAAAGCAGGAAGTAAAATAACTGTGTAGTAAACAGTTGGACTGAAAGTGTGTATGCCGAGTGAACGTGTAAGGGGCAAAAGCCTGTATAACAGAATTTATCAGCCGGTCCATTTATTTGTGAATTTTAGTCTCCTGGAGCCTTTTTGAGCAAGAAAGCACTTTCCTCTTTCTGTCTGTACATTGTTGTATACATAGGTCTTTTCTTCCAGATGGACCTGCTATAAGTTATGGAGCATGAGACTGTTTAGAGGTCAGTGCTTTATTAAAGTAGGTAAAACAGTGACACCCCCCGTTAGTGCTTCTGTGTGAGAACTGGGGCAGACTTTGCACAGGGCAGTGGTCCTCAGCTTTTTCTTGCCTTTTCAACCAGTTTCTCACTTAAAGTTTCCTGTTAAACTTTGGCACAAGTTAGTTTTAAAACACACTTAATGTAGCAAAGCTTTGCAATAAAATGTAAATATATATTCGTTGTACCTCTCACAAAGCAGTATTTTGTTGACAATACATTCTTATATACCAGTTTGGTCATATATAATGTCACTAAGTTGAAGTATGGTTTTCACATTGGGGAAAAAATAACACATCAGTAGGAGACTGGTAGATTTAAATTAGCCTATTTTGGTTTAAAAGTGTTTTCAAATATATTGTATTGCCAGCAGCTTACTAATACCTCCAATTATTTACTATATAATCCAATACTTAAAGGTTCAAAATCATTATATTTTCATTTTCGGTCCGTAGATAAGAGGGACGTAAGATGGTTTTTGTGTGTGTTTTTACTACACAAGATTTAAAAGCAAGTTTTTTAGTGTACCAGTTGCCAGAAGTACTTGATTTCCTAGATGATGGTATTTGGTGCATACGTCATGAAGAGATCGTTCTCAGTTGTATCATTTTTATCACAGAAGAACTGAGTTTAAAGTCAGTTTACTCTCTGGAGGAAAGCATTTTACATCACTTTCTTTTTCCCTCTCTTACTGTACACTGCACTTTCATGCTGTAGCAAGAGCACCTGCATTTGCTTGTTTCAAAATGAAAGTAATTCCATTTTTATGAAGGAAAATCTATGGAAAAAGAAATGTTTCTGGTAGATTAGGGGTTTTTTAAATGAACATTTATAAAGAATAATTTCCAGAAGAAACAAAACTTAACATTTTGAAGCATTTATTTATTAGTACTTATAAACTACAATTCTAAAAACCCATCGTTTTCTTCCTTGAAACTGCTTTAGAATTATTCTGAGAGAATATTAATTCCAGTAATTATTCACAGAGTGACAATTTGCTTTTTATTACTGGCTCTCTTGGTTTTTTAGCCCCTAATTTATATAGAAAAAAATTGAAATGAGAGAAAAGTGCAAAATAAAGGAAATACTCTCTACTTATTGTACCAAAAATGTTTAGTTGTCTGGTTTTAGGTCTTGGCTAATAGAGTGAATTTCAACTTTGTAGTATATTACCAACATTAAATTTATCTTTGTGTACTTCATATTTAGACACTCAGTTGCACTAGTATTCAGTCTTAAAGAAGAACAGTCTAATAACTGATCAGTATGTCAGTGTCATTTATTTGTTCCCATACTTATCCCCCCTCCAGTATGTCAGTGTGAGTATTCATCTTTTCTAAAGTGGACAGAACTTGTGGCCAGGAAATGTTAGGTGCTTATCTTTTAACCTTTCGATGGATCAGCTATCTTACATTTTATTCTCAAATAATCACAATATCTTTGTTCATTTAACAGATGTTTATAATTTGGGTGAAAATGTGAAGCTATTTCCAGGAATCTTAGGTTATGGGATCCAACTTTTTCTTAAAAAAATCTTCATTGCCCTCTCGTGTTTTAACTTTGTATTACATCAGTTGGCTAAGTCCTAGGCAGTGACCTCTTTAACTTTTAGCTATTTTTGCACTTTAGAGAATGTTATTTTAATTTGTGTGTAGTATGTTTTTTCATTGGATATTACTTTTCTGAAGATAGGTCAGTTTCATAGTGCATAAAAGTTACTAATTGAGCTAGAATCATTGTACTCTATTTTTTGACTTCCAATCAAAAGAATTGATTCATCTTCTGACTTATTTGAAGTACAGTGCTAGTATCTAAAATGCATATAATAACTGTTTGAAACTGAAAATGCCTAATTGAAAACATAATTATTTTTCAAATACCTGTCAAGTTTCACACCTATTGAAATAACTTGACATGAAAAAAAAAAGTGAATCATGGTTTTCCTAAGTTGGTATTATAAAGCCTGGATTCCAATTTCAAAATCTTTTTTGTACTTTTTAAATAAAAGTAAGAATCATCCCTGAAATGACTTCAGGGTACGTCTCAAAGGTACAGTTAATTTCAAAGCATGTGATGTGGATATGTTGATTTTTTCAAGAAGGCATTCCAGAGGTGGTCAGTGATTCTTGCACCACCATAATTGTAGGGCTGACACTGACTGCAGTGAAAACGCCCAGCAGGTGTGCTCAGCGTGTAATCATCAATGTCATCAACTCGAGTATAGTCTTAGAGCTCAGAACAAGAACATTGTCATTTTTTTACTAATGTACATTTCTTAAATCACAAAACCCATACTAGTTTCTGCTTTATGAGATGAGATACTCAGAAAACTAAAAATCTTAAGCAAAAAGTAGATGTTTTCAGAAACCTTTTTGTTTGTGTAAATTGTGCAATCTGAATATCCAGTTGACGGAGTTGAATGGCCAGATTGGGGTAGAAGGAAAAAAGCCCTGGGCTCAGTCAAAAGACATGGATTTGAGCCCAGGTTCACCATAACTTAGGGCATGGTCTCAAGTAAAGTACCGCTATAGGTTTTTATTTTCTATCTGTAAAATTGGCTAATGATATCTAACCCATTTTCAGAATCCTTTTTTGATGAATTAACAAATAAATTCATTGACAACCCAATAGGGTTCTTGTGGAAAACCAAATGAGAAAGCACATAGAAAATTATTGAATGTCAGGCAAAAGTGAAGTATTATTGCTGTGTTTGGGAACGTTTTGAGAACAGGGACCATGTCTGACTTACCTTTTTTTTTCAATCCTCAGTTGAAGATATGTTTTTTATTGATTTTAGAGAGGAAGAGAGAGAGAGAGAGAAACATCAATCATTTGCCTCCCATAGGCACCACGACTGGGGATTGAACCCTCAACCTAAGTATATGCCCTGACTGGAAATCGAACCTGCAGCCTTTTGGTGTAGGGGACAGCGCTCCAACCAACTGAGCACCCAGCCAGGTCCATGTCTTACTTGTCTTAATTACTTAAGCATCCAGAAGAGGTCTTGGAACATTGTAGCCCCTCAATAAATATTTGTTTCATGAATGATTGAGGTCAGGGATAGAGTCAGTGAATGTGTGTATGGAAGAAATACATTGTGAAATAAGCTGGAAAGCTTACTGCATAATCATGTTTGCTCATTCGCATTAATAATGTACAAATCATGTGTTCATCTTTCATTCTGTTATAATTCAGCTGGGCCTCTTAATATTTCAGCATCACCATTTGCTGGTCTATGAACCTACTTTTTCTTCTGCTTTCCCTCATCTTGAACCAGAAGGGGATCTTTTAGTCTTCTACCTCATGGGGAGCTTTCAGAGAGAGTCATTGGTCGCCTGGAAAGGACACCGCCAGCCTGCACAGTGACTGACAGGCTGCCCTGGCTCAGTTATCACAGTGCTGATGCTGTCCATTCTAAAGGTACAGTACTGTGATAACTGAAGGATGGCAGCCATCTTGCCTTCCGTCAAAGGAGCCATCGTGCCCAGAAAGGAAGACTGAAGATGAAAGAGGCGTGCGAAACAGGTGCCGGGATCCAGAAACCCTCTTACGCGGTTCCTGTTTTGTACCTTCCCTAGCACGGAGCGAGTGTTACTCCCTCTGTCTTTGCCTTATTTTTAACGTGGGGATAAAGGGAGGTGGGTAGTTGTTTGCACAGAGCATGAAGACTTACACTGAATTGATACATATTACGATCTTTGGAGCTTTCAGGAGACTGATACAAGTACTGAGAGTGAAGGAGTATTTTGGGAGGGAAGTTCAGAGAAATTTGTGCCATTTTTACAAATATAAATGGTAATCTAATTAGAGTAGCTTGGTGCTTGTCAATATAACCTACTCAAAGTGCAATTCAGCTTAAACAGGGAGGAAAAAAAACCCTACATGTTGAACAGTATTGATACAGTTCAGTGGTTTTCAACCTTTTTCATCTCATGGCAGATACAAACTAATTACTAAAATTCTGTGGCCAGTCTGACAAAAAAATAGGTATAATGTGGATTCATTGACATCAGACAGCTTTCATTGGGTGGATGTTGTCATTTGTTTATTTGACAATCTAAGGGGAAAGAGATCAGTGCCCCTAAATAAATAATCAAGTATCACATGTTTTAAACATTCTTGTGGCACACTGGTTAAAAATCACTGATGTAATTGCATGAATAAAATTACATCTTTTTGTTTAAGAAATGGGTATGGATGTAGCATACTTTTTTCTATAACATAAATGTTTAAAATCTCATGTAATTCAAAAACAGTGTTTGTTGAATGCCCATGTTACTGCTGTTGGTGTCACCTTTACATGAAAATAAAATGTAAGTTATTTTTATCAACCACTTAAGAATCACCCTGTAGTGACTTACAGAGCACACGTCTTCAACCTGTATCTTATCTTAGGGAGTACTGCTGGGGTGAGGTTACTAGAGAAGCCAGGATTTCCCCATCCTTCCTCTCTTAAGACTCCTAAGACATGGACAGCAGCAGATGAGCATCCAAGTGCATGACTGTCATATGTTAGATTGCAGCTAGCTGCAAGGCTCAGGTAATTTCATGTAGTGTAGGCTCAGTGCTTAAATAAGGACCTCTTAACCTTGTCCCAGGCTCATGTCTATATGGGAACCTCACCACAGTGGATGGCTGGCCAGTGAGGAACCCAAAGCAGTGACCCATGTGCTTGGGCACAGAGAGAACAAGGCCTGAGAAGGTCAGGCCTTACTTGGACCTGTTGGTTACCAGGGGGTGAGAAGAGCCAGCATGAAGGAAAACCATGTATGTGATGTTTTAACATAAACGAGTCCTAACCAGCTAATCAACACATCCCAGTCATTGTCTTAGACTTGGGCCATTTGTATTATAAAACCCTTCACTGAAACTTGAGTAAGGACAAAAGGGAACAGGAAGCAAGTGGCAAGGCGAAGAGGCTCAGTTTCACCCTTCATCATCAGTCCTCAGACATTCCTGGTCACTGTACCTTTGCTGGTTCACATGATTCTTTCTGCTCTTCTCTCTTCTGCTCCTGAAGTAACTCCTTAAGGTACACCTGCTTGTCCCTGAATTGTAATTGTCCATGTGGCAGTGACCACATGATGCCCCTGTATCTCATGTTGTCATATATTTAGAATTTCTCTAAACCGTAGCCTAGACTTACGTTTCTGATTAATTATAGGGAGCAATGGCTCTGCCCAGTTGTGTATTCTCCCACCAGCCCTGCTCCTTTAACAGAAAAGGAATTTCTGACAGAAACCCTGGAAGAACTTCTAAGAAAGGAAAGTTCTGGGATTGGTGAATTCTCCAGTAATTTGAAACACTCCTACTTTTTAGTAGTATAGCAGGTGGAAAAAGTGCTTTAGGGAGTGAGGTGTTGTGCAATCATTGGCCTTGGTGAGGATTTCACCACCTTCCCTGATCTTCCTGTTTTCCCATTACTAGTTCCATAAAAATTCAGGTTTTATACTAACCCAACTTGATCCCAGGATCCACACCCGAGTCTGTGGAGTGTTACAGAGATGAGTGTTGGGGCATTTCTACAGATGGAGTCACACTGGGTCCCGCTTTCTGTCAGTAGGGAAGCTTGAGGCCCAGTCTGCCTGTAGGAGCTCCAGGAGGCCTGCCTGCCTAGGCCTGGAGGTCCTAGCATCATCAAGGAGTTCATAGATGCAAAGTGTTCCAACAGGTTAAGTGAGGAGTAATGCAAGAGAAATCTGATGGGGTTTTCCCACTGCTTTGATTAAAACATACAAAGTGTGTTGGTTGGTATATTCATTGCGTTCTTTGGTTGAGGTACGAGAATGGGAAGAATGGCATAAAACCAGAATACCAAATGATCCAGCAGTTCCACTTCTGGTATATGCCCAAATGAAAAATCTTGAACATATACCAGTGTTCACAGCGGCATTAGTCACAATAGTCAAAAAACAAGCCACCCACATGTGCATCGATGGATGAATGGGTAAATAAAGTGTATGTACATACAATGGAGGATTCAGCTTTAAAAAGGAAGAAAACTCTGACAGGTGCTAGAAACATGGATGAACCTTGATGATAATGCTAAGCAAAGTATGCCAGACACAAAAGGACAAATACTGTGTGTTCCACATAGGAGGTACCTAGCATAGTCACATTCTTAGATCCAGAGAATGGAATGGTGGTTTCCAAAGCTGGAGGAAGGGGGGATTGGGAAGTTAATGGTTTAATAGGTAGGATTATTGGGATAAAGGAAAAAATTAGGGAGATGAATAGTGATGGATTCACAACAGTGTGAATGTACTTAATGCCACAAAGGAGTGCACTTTAAAATAGTAAATTTTATGTCACCACCAAAAACTCTTCAGGGCAATGGCACTATTACAGCCAACAACAGGATTGGAGAGAGTTGATGGCTCTCTCCCTTAGTCTTCAGGGTGAAGACAATTGCTGTTTCGTGTAAGCAATTAAAATGTAATTCCCATGTCCTTAGCATTTGAAGTTCTCTTGTGGAATGTTAGAGGTATTTACAAGGTTTCTAACGTAGCACAGCTTTAAAATTTTGTGAAATATAAATAAAACCTACAGTGAAAGTACTGAATTAGAAAAAGACTTCAACCAGAAATTAAATGATGGAGCATCTCTTGATGGTTTAATGCCTTTTATGGTGAAATTGGGCAACTCTCTGGACCTCTCCACGCTCCACCTCTTTGGAGTTGTAAAGATGAGTATATAAAATGTATACACGTATGTGTATATGCACAGGCGTTTTGATGCCTAAAGCAGCATTGAATGCCATATTATTTACCCTCGAAATGTAGAAACACACTGAGACGATAGCATTAGCAGTTTTAAGTTGAAGTGTTCAAAAGCGTTCTAATTACACTTGCAACTCAGGTGTTACCAGCCTCATTAAAAGGAGCGTTCCATAGCTTGCCCTTGGCCATGGAGATTTTTCTATTACGTGTTTAAATTTGAAGGTAAAGGAAATTAAAAGCATATGGACTAGAAATGGATGGTAATAACCTTCTCTAAGGGCTCACGTGTTGTATTAGCCATGGGTAAAAAGCATTCATTGTCAGTCCTGTCTACTTCATCACAAAGCTCCTACTTGGGGCCGTTCTTTGGAAATCAGATTCAGGTGTAGGAACTGCCCCCACCAGATTTCGTGCCATGTTCTACCTTGATCATACCACACAGAGTTGGAGCTGAGAGTGAGCTTTTCTCTCTACCACACCAATTTCAAATAGTTTGCTGTGTTTAGTACATTTTTTAGCTTCTGAATAACCAGCCAATTATAAACGTACCACAAATTTGTATATACTGTTCTTAAACTGATTTACTACTTCCAGATTGTTCTATGCTTGACACAAGAGACTTATTCCCTTAAAAATTGCTTTCTTAAAACTGCATTCATGTCTACACAGTCCTCATCTTAAGATAGTTCATTCTCACCATCACCAGTTAATGTTTCACCACATGAATTCTTCATTAAGTATGAGCTAGAGTAAGGGAGGCACCAAAAAGCCATTTTGTATTTTTCCATATTCAAAACATGATGATTGTGAGGATTCCCAATGAAAGCAAATGCCAGGTATGAGAACATGTGTCCGGAACACGCTCAGCTGGGGTTCCTTATATTTACATTGTTTAAAGGCTTTGGGGTTGTTTATACATTCCTCTCATAATACATGTGTAAACAATTCACATAATTGAAAAGTAAAGCTGATTATACCTTTCTTTATGCATTTGGACTGTTACTCTTATTTTTCATGCAATTATGAAGGAATGGATAGTGATGTTAAAAAGTAGGAAGATGTAGAGAACAGTTCCAATTTAGTGGGAAATTCATTTTCACTTTGTTCCACTATTTTTGTACATGCAGTTCCAGGCATATTACTTAGACTCCCATTGCTTGTTTTTGGTGGTTTTTTTTTTCCACTTTGAATATGAATATCTTTGGACTGGGAATGTCTTAGGGTCAGTTGGGGTGGTACCTAGAGCATTTTGATGAGAAGACTTCCGAGGCCACACCTGGGCTCCACAGAAAGGAGTACTGTAACCACCAGTCATTGCCTACCTGTTACCAACTCTCAGTATTTGCCATAGGCATTAGATTGAGAAGCAATGGTATATTTGCTGACCCTTTTCTAGAATACAATATTTGTATTATACAGGGATAGAACCTCTGGGAAGGCAGAAATTTGCAAAGTTATATTGATAAGGACTAGATTTCTGGGAAGCTGTGTCATTAGGAATGTAGATACCTTTTATGTAAAAAAGAATTACAAACTTTTTAGTCTTCTAGTGTAATGTGTAGTGTTATTTTTAGACATGAATCTTATTATCACTCATTGATTTCTATTTTGATAAATCCAAACTCACCCATTAGGTCTCATATTATTCTAATTTGATAAAAAATTGCCATTCTGTAGTAAGCATTTTGTGCAATCCTTTGTATAATTTATACATGTAGAATTTTGTATAAGTGATAGTATTAAATAGAAGAGGCTGTTCTCTTTTTTTAATTGACAGGATTATTTGCTTGAGGTGAGTCAATGTTTGTTGAGTGCCCTTGTACCAAGGCACTCACTTCATTCTAATTCAAATCCTCAAAGAGTAGAAGGGTCCTCTACATTGAACAATTGAAGAGCCTGCCTCACAGGCTTACAGAGGGGCTCCAAGCTACACAGCTAGTAAGTGGGAGAGCAAGGTTATGAGTCCAGGACATAGAAAGTGTGAGAGATTAAGTTAAATTAATCCAAATTTGTTCTTGAATGTTGATTAGCAGGTGAGCTTTGAAAAGGAATTAGACCTAACATGTAAAAGTGCTTTAAAAACTTACACATCACCATCCATTCTCTCTTCCACCATCTAATCTGGCCAAAATCTGATGCTTTCTCAGCCGTTCAGCTAGAATTACATTTTTAAAGTGAAAATTTTATCATGATACCACTTTGTTTTAAAAACCTCTAATGGCTTTATCTTGGGATCAAGAGTACTGCCCTTAACAGGCCCCTTGAGGTCCCAGGCAGTCTGGTTCCTACCTACCTCTCAAGTCCCACCTCCTGCACCCAGTTGACTTTGACCTGGAAATCAAGCCGCTTTCTACTTCAGGTGCATTTCCTTTTTCCTAGGGTACCCCTACCACTCACTGCATCTGGTTATCTCTTACCCTTCAGTCTCTGGGTAAGTATCAATTTCTCAGACCCCTTTCCTGACACCCCAACTATGACCAGTCTCCTGACACTCCATGCTTTTCCTTCAGAGCACTTGTCACAATTGAATTACATAGGTTGGGATGCCTGTTTCATGCTTGTTGGATGTGAGTTCTGTGAGGGCTGAGACCATGGTTCTGTCCATTGCTGTATTCACAGAACCTGGCACGTACTTTGCAGTAGAACTCTAACTTGGTATGAGATGCTAAGTGGAGTCTTTCCTGTTTTCTACAAATGAGTGCGACGAGCCCAAAGCTAAAACAAGGTGTTTTAAAATCCCCACTTTGTGGTCAGAGAAGTGCAGCTCTGTGGCCATCACTTTCCTGCACTTTTTCTAAAGGGGTCATTTCAGCAGAGCCAGCCCCCTGAATTGCTCTCATCCCTCACACCCATGTAAGAGGCTTGGAGGGTGGGGGGAGAATTGTCACCTTTGGTGGAACCTCCCTCAGAGCAGAGGAACATTCAAATGAGAGAGAATCTTGTCTGAAAGCTGGTGAGCCACTGCCTCAGAAAGCTCCCTATGCGCAGGCCCTGCAAAGCTAAGAAAAGAAATGGAAGGAAAGGTGCCATGTTTGATGGGACAAGGAGGATAGGTTTCTTGGATACTATGGTCTGAAGTGAATTCGTAGGTGTCTTGGGACTTAAGCTTTCTGGCTAGTGTCCCACAGGAGAGCAGCCCTTGGTCCCCTCACTTCCCCCCAACAAATGAGCAGACCCATCAGTGTCCCTCAACAAAGTGTTAACAGGTGTGCCCCAGGAGTGAGCCAGGATATGGATGGCATCTAAAGTGAGGGCCTTTGGCCAGTGAGAAAACTCACCCCCACCAAGGTGAGGTAATCAGTAGGGACTTGCTCTTGAACTTCACAAAGAAGTGAGCCGGCATTTCTTGCAGAGCAATTTTCAGAGGTTTTACTTCAGCAGAACTAGCTCTCAAATTCACTGTAATGATCATGAAAGGAAGCAACCTGGAGAATAAGCTCAGGGGAGGGGGGCGGGGGAGAGACCACCTCACTGCCAACCCCCCACCCCCCACTCGCCCTACCCCACCCCACCTCAAGCCTTACCTCAGCTGGAGACACATGCAGAGCTTTGTATTGAATATGAGATTAGAGTCAATCAAAATGAAACATTTAGCTGGTAATAGGGCAATCGAGATGTTACTACCTCTTACTACTCAATAGGAAAGAGGAAGAACACAAAAGTTGGAAGTTATTGGATATAAAATAATTTTATGTTTTTATTCCTCACTGAGTTGAATTCAAAACAGTTAAAATTATTCATTAAATGGGAAGGACTATAAAATACCCCTTCAGAAAGGAGGTTGCACGTCAGTGTTTACTTTCCCAGAAAGCCCCTTCACTTGCTACATGTGAAGGAATGGAAATAACCAACTCAGTCCTGACACTTCCAGTGGGCTTTGACTCTTACTACTGTCCCCTTGCTTTTCTCTAGAAAGCAGGAGGCAATTGAGCAAGACAGCAGAATCCAATAAGGAAATTTTCTTTATTTTTAAATTAAATTTATTGGGGTAACATTGGTCAATAAGATCATATAGGTTTCAAGTGTACATTTCTGTGATGCTAGGTCTGTATATGTGCCCTCCACCTAAAGTCAAACCGTCTTCCTTCACCATAGATTAGGCCCCTTCCACACCCACTCCCTTCCCTCTGGCAACCACCACATTGCTGTCTGTGTCCATGAGTTTTTGTAGCTGGACTCCTGGCACATTTGGCTGAAGAAAACTTGCATGAGGGTAGGTAGGGATTTTTCCAATGATACCTCTAGGTAGGTTATCATCCAGTGGTGTGATGGCCAAGACACCCACATCTTTGACCGTTCTTCTTTGTGATCCAATAGATTCACTAAGAATATACCAACGTAGAGCCAGCTAGTTTAAACACAAAATCCTTTAGATACACTTGCCTTAAATAATGCCAGTCCTATTCTAGAAATCAAGTTCTAAATAACCAACAGAAACCCACTTAACTAGTTGTTAGTTCCATCAATCTACCAACAAGGGTGGACATCATAGAGGTCATTTGCTCTGGTGTTTTTCAAACCGAAAAACTGAGTTAGTTGAAATCAATTAAATGTTGAAATCAATCAGTATTTAAAAAAATAAAATAGGATAGAAGATACCAGTGCATGCATGCAGTAAGGATAACTACGTCACCCACTTTTCAGCTGCTTGATTTGTGTGTTTGTGAGTTTGTATACTGGGACACAAATGTATTTTTCACTCTGTTTTCAGTTAAGCTCATAAGTCACTGATCTAGATATTGAAGCCTAGATTCCAGATCATTTCACTATGTATTGTAAATCTTGGAACTGAAGCCCAGAATGGTAAAGACACTTGTCCAAGGCCAGAAGGAACAGAGTAGAACTTGGATCTACCTCTCTGTCTCCTGGCTAATGTTTACTCCTCTTCTCACCAGCCTGGAGGCAAAAGCAATAGTAATCGCCAATGCTGAGTGAGTGATTACATTGTGCCAGACACTGCACTAAATATATCATCTTATTTCATAGAGAAATGGGGTAAATTAGCTTTGTGTTTGGTTTCAAGTAAATGTTTGTGACTCAACAGCAACTGAGATCGGTGTTGTAGTCCATGGCTAGATTAAATACAGAAGTTGTGAGTAAACATTTGAAGTTTTTATAGCAATTTGTCAGAATAATTTTATATCTGTTGAGTCTAGTAATAAAAACATTGGCTTGTGTTTTATGTCTTTAAAATTTTTTCTAGCAGTTAATTTTTATTGTGCTTTATAAAAGCATTAGACTATGATGGATTGGCAGTGAGAACAAACTGGTCCTTTAACCGTGAATGGTTTGTGAAGCGCTGACTTACACCCAGCAAAACTGACCTCCTTGTCGGTTGATGCCTCTTGCCTCCATTTGAAGTGCCAGGTGGTCACAGCTGGAAGAGGCAGATTGCTGGATGCAAGCCCCCTAAAAGCAGAGTAGGGGTTACTGTGGTATCCAGAGTGCTTGGGAGGGGGGACTTCCAATTCTAGAAATAGCTCCCCTTGTGTGGAGAGGGCTAGTGGAGACTGCACGAACACCAATAAATACCCCAACGCTTTCATTTACTTCAAAATTTCCAGAAGAGGGACTCATGGGGATGTGAGTTTTGCTCCCCCTGTTCTGGGAAAGCAGAAAGAGCCCCTTGCAAAGCTCTCCTTGTGAGAAAAAGTTCGACATGGAACAAATTAAATTCTCATTCCCCAAGACTCAACCAGAGCGGTAAGAAGCAGAGGGACCATGCCACAGAGGTCTCTGGGAAAACAGGCTGATTAAAGGGAACCTGTGTATCTCCTGGAATTGCAAGCTCTGTGGAGAGAAGCACACTTCATAAATCCTTTAGGACTGCTTGTTGGCTACATCCTCAGATTTGTACGAAGAACTGTTGTGAGTGAATCAGTGTGTCTTTGTTTACATCTCCTGGAATTCCAAAGACTGCAGCCAAGGAGCTAGCAAGGTTGAGCACTGGACTGAGCATTTAATCAGTTGAACACTTCCTCATGTTTTCCTGGTTTGTTCTCATAACAAGTGACCTTAGTACAACTCCTAGCAACATGTGATTGCGGAATGTTCTCTCCTGAGAAATACTGCCTGGATTTTTCATTCTGAACATACTGAAAATCTCTGAAGATTCAGATGAGTTTTGTTTTTTTTTCTTGGACAGTAATAATACAAGCTAACTGTACTGCTGTATACCCAGTGTTTTACATATGTTATTACAAAGTGTCAAAACCACCCTGGTCAAAAACTAATGCTTAGAAAAGTTAGGTCACTTACTTGATGTAATGCAGTTCAAGCTCCAGTTTCTGTTTCTAAATTTTCTGCAGGTTCTTTGCAGCATCCTTGTACAGAGGAGTCAATACAGAACAACAAAGTCATGACATTTTCACTTACTCCTTTCTTCCATCTGAGAACAATATCAGAATCTACTTCCTTTTGTTTTTGACTTTAAATACACAAAGCTATTGAATAATTCAGGACTGGAATGATGCATTTAACTACTGTAGGTCCTGCGAGCCACAAGTCCTCATGGTCATAATAGCTAACATTAAAGACTTTCTATTGAACCTACCTATCCTGTAACTTTAACCCTCATTGTCATACTTTATCCTTTTACAGGAACCACCTTCCCATCCCCATCCCTTTTCCTGCTTTATTTTCTCATAGTACTCTTACCTCGTATATTCACACTAACACTTCACTTTACTTACTGTGTTGCTTGCTCCCTCCTCCCCACAGGAATGTAAGCTCCATGAGGACTCTGTGTTTTTTTTAGCTCAATGATATAAGCCCCCAGCAGGTAGGGCCAGGCCTGATACATAATAGATACTCAAATATTTGTTGAATGAATGAAAGAACTGTCCTTTTAGGTTAATATCACTATCATCTTCATTTCATAGATAAGGAAACTGAGGTTTTTGGTATTAAATAATGTGCACGAAATGGAAGCTTTTTTTTTTTTACTTAAAAATAGGTTTTTATTCCATAGGTTTTGGGCTGTTGTGTGTTCATTTTCATTTGTTTCCAGAAACTTTTTGATTTCTTCCTTGATCTCATTGTTAACCCATTGATTGTTTAATAACATGTTATTCAGTCTCCTTGAATTTGACTTTTTGAGTTTTTCCCTTTAGGTTGATTTCTAGTTTCAAGCCATTGTGATCTGAGACAATGCTTGATATGATTTCAATTTTCTTGAATTTGTTGAGGCTTGTTTTGTGTCCTACCATGTAGTCTATCTTTGAGAATGTTCCATGTGCATTTGAAAAGGTTGTATATTGAGCTTCTTTGGGGTGAAAGGTTCTGTATATATATCAGTTAAGTCCATTTGATCTAGCATGTCTTTCAGTGCCACAATATCCTTGTTGATTCTTTGTTTGGAAGATCTGTCCATTGTTGATAGTGGAGTGTTAAAATCCCCTATTCTAAGTGTGTTGCTGTCTATGTCTTTCTTGAAGTCCTCCAAGATTTTCCTTACATATTTGGGTGCATATATGTTTACAGTGTTTATGTCTTCTTGATGAATTCTCCCCTTCAGTATTATAAAGTGACCTTCTCTGTCTCTTTTTATGGCCTTTGTTCTGAAATCTATTTTGTCTGCTTGACCAAATAAATGAATTTGGCAAAACAGTGGGATAAAAAGTTGATATTTAGAAATCAAAGGTATTTTTGTACACCAACAATGAAATATCAAAAACAAAAATTAGGGGGAAAATTCCCATTTACTATAGTAACAAGAAAAATAAAGTACCTAGGGATAAACTTAACCAAGGAGGTAAAAGATCTGTACTCAGAACACTGAAAAAAGAAATTAAGGGAGACACCAGTAGATGGAAGCATATACTGTGTGCATGGATTGGAAGAATTAACATCATTAAAATGTCCATACTACCCAAAGCAATGTATAGAATCAACACAATCCCTATTAAAATACCAATGACATATTTCACAGATATAGAACAAGTATTTCAAAGCCAGAGACATGGAAATAAAGAACAAACTGACAGTGACCAGAGGGGAGGGAGGAGGCAGGTAACGGAGGAAAGAAGGGGAACATGTACAAAGGACCCACGAGAAAGGACGATGGGGTGCAGATTGTCTTTGGGAGTAGGGGTTGGACAGGGCAAGGGAGAGCAATGGAGGGGGCAGAATGGGGACAACTGTAACTGAACACCAATAAAAAATTAGTTTTTACATGTTAGTGGTAATAATGGTTTCCTTTGTACAGCTTCCTTTATATAGCTTCCTTTTTCCATTATATTGTTGGAATGAAAAATTTAACATGAAAGAGAGGTTGGTTTGGTGCTTCAGGTACCCATATTAGAGTGGAAAAGCAGTATGTAATTGTTGAGTACATATGTTGGACCTCTTATCTATAGTAGTAACTATAGCTAATACTAAATTTAAAAAGATATTTTTCTCTTCTTTCCTATTGTGGTGCTCCCACATTAACACAGTCAAGAAAAGGTTCATATAAATGACTTGCCAACTCAAGACTACAGTTGCTGGAACAGTTCTGGGTACCTCCTGAGACAGAATTGCAGAGTTGTGAAGAACTTGGGAGAGGTCTAGCCCAGACTCTCCCCCCTCTTCCTCCCCCGAAGCTAGATTTTGGGACTCAGGTCCTTCCTCACTGGACAGCCTGTTCCACTGATGGACTGCTGCATTGTCATTGGTTGACTGCATCGTCAGAAAATTGGTTGTATTGAGCTGACATTTATCCCCAGGTAACTTCTGCCCATTGGTCTGAGTTCTGCCCTCCAGGAAATGATATAATAAATGAAGTTCCGTTCACATGTCAGCCCTTAAACTATTGGTTTATTTGTACTTTTAGGTTTCTCTTGTCCTAGTCCTTCAAACATTCCTTGTATGGCATCTTTCCAGCTATTTTCCCATCCAGCTTGCTCCCTTTCGTATGCTGTCCAACTAGTTCATGTCCAATTTAAACATGTTATCCAGTCCTGCAGGTGTGGTATTGGAATTATATCCAGGTTTTTTTGGCAATCACACCACTCTGTTGGTTCATCCACACCCCTGGAACCTTCAGTGTGAACTATCCTCGAACTCTAGTAGGAAAAAAGTGCTGTACAGATGGAACCACCAATTACTAATGATTATGAAAAATAATAGTGATGTCTGTGGACACTGTCCTCCATTTCTCTGTATACTCCTGCCACATCCAAGAAGTTTATGATGCCATTTATTGCTTTCAGATTGTGTGTAAGACACTGTCCTACTTAACTTTCTAAACAACCGTATTTGTAGATAGTATTAAACTCTATATTTGAGACTGAGATTAGGAAGGATTAATGTGTTTAAGATCACAGCATTGTACCTGGCAGAGCATGGATATGAATCTATGTTTGACTCTAAATCCCAAGCTTGTTAAGATGCATTTCTAGAAGTAACAAAGAGGATACGCTTAGCTACCCAAGGCTCCTATTTTCATTAACTCTGAAAAACAAGCACAGGGAGATATTTTAAAGGAATTGTGGTATCTTCTTCCTATTCTTTGAAAAAAGAAAACAGGATGCAAATTATTGTGTTCCTATTATGTACCATCTGTTTCATATCTGTTCATCTCATTTAGTCCTCAGGACAATTCTGTGAGGAGAGCACTGTTGTCCGTACCATTTTACAGGTGAGGAAACCATGGCTCAGAGAGGATAAAGCTAGGATACCCACACAGCAAGCTGAGTGCAGAGGCTTTCTGTGACACTAGGCCACCTTTCTCACAGAAGGTTGTTAACGCTAACTGCCTCCCTCCCGGGGGGTATCTGGCTAGACTGTTACCCCTGATGATCATCCCTTCTCCTCTTCTTTCCAGTGTGTCCAAAGTTAGCCAATTACCAAATTACCTAAGCAGAAAAAACCCTTGCCAAATTAGATGATCATTCATTCATTATTAAAGGTTTCCTATATCCATAGCTTTGAGCCCAGGATTAACCAAGTAAGAAGGCTGCATAAGTTAATGTGGCCCATACTGCCCCCTTCCTCTCCAGTTGTTTCACCCCATCCATGAGTGCAGCACCGGCTCATTTAGCGATGTGATCCTTGAGGGTGGTGACCCACCACCCTCCAGGGTGAATTAAATACCTTGCCAAAGCATAGCTGCAGAAACTATTTATTTAGGGACCACGAGTAGGAATCTTTTCAAATCACATTACTAATCACTGTATTTGTATAGAACATAAATGTTTACAAAAATACTTTTTACTTAATAAATAAACAAACATTCTTACAAATAATTCCATTTGTTCCTCTCAATCACCTGGTAACACAGGCTGAGTAGGGGCACATTGCCCTATTTTAAAAATGGGGAATCAGAAACTCAGAGAGACCAAGCAACTTGCTCAGAGCCTCACTATCTCTAAGGGGCAGAATCCAGACAGCCTGTTCAAGCTGTGAATCCTGCACTTGTACTGTGTTGTCCCTTCTCTTCCCTCCTCTCTTGCACTGTACACTAAACTTCTTGTACATCTCTGCCCTTGCCATTGGCCTGTTGGCTAGGACCCATCACCAGCTCAGAAGGAATTGAACTAGACCAAGCTGGAGCTGCTCCTTGTTTTCAGGCTCTGCTTCCCAAGCCATCTGGTTGTTCTGACTTTCCAAAAAACAGATGCAGTGGTTTGCAGGTTGTCATCAATCTTCGACGTCCCTTGAGAGTCCAATGACTTTCTGCAGCACCAAGCTGCCGTAAATGTTCTTTGTGCTCAGGTAAGTACTTGTGCATATTAATCCTAAGGTCACACTAACCATTGGAAAAACTTACAAGTTCTCTTAATTTCTCTAAGGTGGACAGTAAGCTGAGAAAGTGCCCTGGAGGCCAAGGCTTTCCTGTAGGTTGGCTCAAAGAACATCTGATCTAAAGCTTGCTCTGCCTTGCAGAGTCAAAGCCTGCTGACCACTCCCCCAACCCTGTCCCTATTTCTAACCCTGTCAATCACTAATCTAGTCTTCCTCTCTAAAATGTCATTTCAAAAATGTTATAGGAGTAGAATCATATAGTATGTAACCTTTGGAAATGGCTTTGTCTGCTCAGTGTAATTCCCTGGAGATTCAAGCCTTCCTATAGGGTTTTGTTTTTGTTATCTAAAGTCCATACAATAAAAATTTTAAATTTATAATTTAGTTTTTTTCTTAAATTTCACTTAGGTTTTTGTTTCATTTTTAATTACCCAAAATCCATAGCCAGGGCCCCTTCCTAGCGAGGAGAACTTCTGTATTGCTTAATCTTTCAGGGACTCCATGTCTTCACCTTTAGAATGAGCATAATAATTACCCCTCTATATTAGTTTGAAATCTTAACATTTCAGGGAGGAAAAGCACCCATATTCCCTTCATTAATGGAGGATTATTGTTAAGATGCAAGACAATGTCTTCTTTAGCCACAGAGTAACTTCAAGTCCCAGTACTTCAAGCATTGGAACAAACGGCAGGCCTTATGCATTATTTGAGGGGGGATGACATTAGATTTGATGATACACCTTTTATGTGACTCCTTGCCATTCTTATTGTCCAGGTGAAAGGATTTGGCTATTCCTAATATAGAGAACCTGTAATGGGCCCACACCAAACACCCTAAAGGCACTGTCTTCTGTGGCCCTCTTGTAGACCCACTAGTGGAATCTCTAAACCTCTCTGTCTTGCCATCAGTTAGAACCAACCAAAGATGAAGGTTGCTTTAGGAGATGCCGTGTCGCTGGAGGTATCAAGATGAGGACTCCATTGCAGATATGGGACAAAAAGCAGAGAGTACAACTGATCCCTGGTTTAGTCTTTAGAAGATGAAGATCGTGTTTATCTTACTCTATGTAGCACAAAATGAAAAGTCCACATTTAGTCAACATTCTCAGAAGGGGACTTTGGATTTGAAAAGTTTTTAGGGCTTAATGGACCCCTCCCATGGAGGACAGGTGTTTCGCAGGGTGGTTATGAGGAACAAAATTCAATGTCCAAGAACACCCTGGCCAGCTATAAAGCCCTACAGGCACTAGTAATGTCACAACGTCACCTGATTATTATGAATTCAGTCTCATTTAAGCAGCATTTTGGTTACATGCCACTGGAAAGGAAATTTCTGTGTGTTTGGGTGTGTGTGTTTTAAATAAAAGAGCCTGGTTTGTCATAACTGGGAAGGTTATACAGGAAAATTATATATATATATATATATATATATATATATATATATATATATATATATGATGCTTGTGTTTCTGAAAGAAGACAGTAGAGTTCAGTACAGAGCTGAAAACAAGGCCCCTGGTGTCTGGAAATGTCTGTGGGCAGGAACATACAGACCCAGATGATAGCTTCTGGGATTCTTGTGATAAGAGTTACAGAGTGGCCAACAGGTAGGAACAAAGGTCAATTACCGGGCTCATGCAGGCTCCTGGGCTATGACATAGCATCTAAAACAGACATAAATCATTGAAAGCCTGCAAGTGCCGGCTCCTTCCTCAGATTGCACATTTGAGATGCAGAAGGGAACTAAACTACATCTTTTTTTAAAAAAGATTTATTTATTTATTTTTAGAGAAAGGAAAGGAGAAAGGGAGAGAAACATCAATGTGTGGTTGCCTCTCACGCACCCCCTACTGGGGACCTGGCCTGCAACCCAGGCATGTTCCCTGAGTGGGAATCAAACTGGTGACCCTTTGGTTTGCAGGCCAGCACACAATCTACTGAGCCACACCAGCTAGGGCTAAAACAACATCTTATTGAACAGTTTCTTTCCTTTCCAACTTTCAAAATAAGACCTTCTTTTAGGTCAGCCTCAGACTGGGGAAATGAGAGATCAACCACCTAGGACGAGCCTCCCCCCACAATACTGTAAATAGCTTCTTCCATTTGGCAGGGATCCCCCTCATTTTGGTAATGAGTACCTGCTGGCTGCCACTGACTCCCTGCTGAAGCCAGCATTCAGGAGCACAGAGGAAAGTCTGTATTCCTGTGCTTCTCCATGTGTGAGCAGCCAGCTCTGCCCAGCATCACTGGGCATTGACACTTTAGGAACTCCTGAGACCAGATCACGGATCCTCATTTTCCATGATGATTTTGCTACTGTCTTGATTTTGTGGATCTGTGATAGGAATATATCTTTGCATATCCCTCACCACCCCAAACCCAAGTCTTGAGTGTCTCTTTACCTATTGTGTTCCCTTTTATCCCTGTAATTGCTGTATTTTCTTGTCTTTCATGATTTTTCTGTCAGCTCAGCCAAAATGTGAACTATTTCAGTACAGGGACTATGTCTTTATTTTTGGTACCCCCTACTCCTAGCAAAATGCCTCGCACATAATAGGTGCTCTATAAATGTTTATCAGCTGAGCACAGAAGAACTAGAATGCATCCACAGGAAGGTGAGTAGGATAGGGAAGGCCCTGGAATCTAGGTCACATGGGGAACTGTGCTTGTGTGAGACAGAGGGGTGGGTAGGGAGGTTATGCTGCACACAAAAGGGGCCCCCAACAATATCCATGTCTTAATTCCTGGAACCTGTGAATGTATCAGGTTACCTGGCAAGGGGGAATTACAGTTGCAGATGGGATTAAGGTTACTAATCTGACCTTAAAATGGGGAGATTAGTGTGGATTAACCAGGTGGTCAGTGTAATCATGGGGTTCTCAAAAGAGAGGCAGAAGGATCAGAGTCAGAGGAGACATGAAGACAGATGTAGTAGCCGGAGTGACATGACCACAAGTCAAGGAATGCAGCAGCTTCTATAAGATGGAAAATGGAAAGAATGGATTTCTTCTAGAGCCTCCAGAAGGAACACATCTCTGCTGACACCTTAATTTTAGCTCTGTAAGACTTTTATAGACTATAAGCCCATTTCAGACTCCTGAGCTCCAGAATTGCTAGATAATAAATTTGTATCTTTAAAAAAATTTTTATTGACTTTATTGGGGTGACATTAGTTAATAAAATTATATAGGTTTCAAGTGTATGATTCTATAATACATCATGTATATTGTATTGTGTGTTCACACAAAATCAAGTCTCCTTTCATCATTTTAAATTTGTATTTTTGAACCTCTAAATTTGTGGTAATTTGCTACAGCAGCAATTGGAAAATAACATAGAGGCTAAGCTGCGATGGGAGGTGTGGAGGGAACCTCAGGAAAGAACCTGACCTCAGAAAGCATGAACCTGGAAAAAGAAATGGCCATGTGGCAGTACCTCAGTCACCATCCAAAGAGACCTCGACTGAATCACTGTAGATCAAAATTAGTTGATGGTAAGTTTAGCACTGGCCAGCAGCTCAGTGTGTGGGAGGCTGCCTCTAGCTTCCCAAACAGTAAGTGTCTTTAATAACTTGGGAGAAACTGCAGTAGCACATGGTATAAAAGTCAATCAGACCTGGCGTTGAATTCTTGGCCACCCATAACTGTATGATCTTAAACAAGTTACACAACCTCTCCAAGACACAGTTTTCTTACCTGCAAACTGGGATAAATCTGTTTCTTAACTAGGAGGGTTGTTGTGGAGATTAAATAAGAACTCAAGGAACATGCTTAACATAATGCCTGACACCTAGGAAACAATAATTGGTTTCTATTACTAAAAATATTCACACAATCTTAGGTAACTTTAGAAGAACAGTGTTGGAGGTATCCACATGCTTCCTACTGATTGGACCATATGTACACTCTGGTGAGTTCTGGGAACAAAAGTCAAAAAGAACAACCAGGATGGTTGAAAGACCCCGAATCAGGTCAGATGAAAATGATATCCAAAGGAATAGGGAGGTTTGACATGAAGCTATTTGAAATATTTTCAGGACTGGCTATATAATTGTGGGGTCCAATGCAAAAATGAAAGGGTGGGTTCTCTCGCTCAAAAAACTGTTAAGAATTTTAAGATGACAACGGGAGTCCTTCTGAGCACAGGGCCCTGTGCCCAGCTTCACAGGAAGCTTCCCAGGAAGCCGGCCCTGTATATTATCACGTAAGAAGCGATAGATTCGCTCTGTGAGGCAGCAGTGACAACAGCAGCAAGAAGATGAAGTTCAAGTTCTTGAAACATGATGACAGTGGGGACCATGGTCAGGATGAAAATAATGTGTAGGAAAATGGTGAGAAGGAAGAAATGGAATGAGAAGTGTCCGAGCAGCAGCAAGAGGGAGGAAGACTGTTGTGTTGTCCCAGGATGTGCAGAGCGCCCCCTGCGGTACAGCCGCACTTGCTGGTTCTCCAGGGAACCCCTGGTGGGCACACCCGCTCGCAGCCATGAACAGAGCATCACACAGAGTGCTACCTTGGCCTCTATGGAGTGGTTCTGGAGATTCTACAGCCATGTAAGTATCTCCCTAGAATCAGATAGGTGACTTCTATCTGTTCAAAGAAAGAATTAAACCCGTGTCAGAGGGAATTAGCAAATAAAAATGGTGGCAAGTAGATTACTTGGCTGTGTGAGGGCTTGGCAGCCTGTTACTGGGAGGATGTCATCCCGGTTGTGTTGGGGGAACAGTTCGTGGTGGGGGAAATCTGTGGGCCTGTGATGCAGGAGGTAGCAGGAGGTTGCAGGAAGACATTATTTCAATATGGAGTAAAATTGGTGGCAACCTAGCAACTATGATCCAAATCCGATGTGTATGTGTATGGTCCAAATGGATGGGAGGGCTCCAGCCAGTCCTTCCATCCCTCCCTGAAGGGACGTCCCTGAGCTGTGTGCTCCCCATTTGTCCTCATCCTGGAGGGCAGATTCTGTTCGACACCCTCCAGCATTACTGACTTCATAAGGCAGAAAAATGGGAAATGTGACTTTGTAACAGATAAACTTTGTCTTAATGGGGTTCTGTGGAGGAGTGTTCAGCCTTTTATTTGCTCTGTGCTGTCCAGATGCCTCTTGGGCATTCTGTTGAGCTCTCCTCACCCTTCCCAGGCTGTGTGAAAGGCATCGTGACGATGTGTACAAGCCAGACCCATTGCCTGAGAGTTATCATTATTGTGAATGTCTATGTGTCCCGGAACAGCTTTTTTGCTGGAGAGTGCTGGAATAGCTGTAAATGTGCTCTTCTAGCTCTGCCATTAAGTTATTGGGATGTTTTGTTTACTTCCTTGACCTCTTCCCCCAAGCCCATCACTTTCTGAAAGTGTTTTTGCAGATTTTGTGTCACCCCCTGCTTATGCTCTTGTCTTCCCACCTGCAGCACTCTTTTTCCTTTTAGGCACTGCTACCCTTAGAATTTTCATCCTGTGGACCATGCTGGTTCATTGAGGCTGCTTTGAAAGTGGGCCTTGGTAAATTACACGGGAGCAGAATCCAGTATGATCAGGAGGTAGATATTAAAATATATGTTCCACATGCAGGATCTGGAGCTGAGGGCAGTGACTGAAATCACTTTCCCAGATGATCAGAGCCTGTGTGTCAGGCGTGTTTCTGCGGGTTCTTGCCGGCACCTCATTGAGGAAGGGCAATGGAAACCTGGTTGTTGCCAGACATCAGCATTTAATATGGTAGTGTCTGTGATTCTGAAACTAGGACATCTAAAGGAAAGGGGCCCTTGATGGGTGGCTTCATTTGCATGGATGCGCCTGTCTGCAGTGGTTGGGAAAACATACTGTCAGTCCTCTGATAAGGTATGTTAGCAAATGTGTTCTGCTATACCCATACAGTAAATTCTTAAAGGCTGATGTAGGCATGCTTTAAAAATGACCAGTCACTCATCAAAGCACCTAGGATTCAAGTAAGTAAGGATTAACAGTCCCATGGCAGACTCCAAGTAGCACTTACTGTCTTCATAGACTCTTGTGAGCCCAAACCACAGTACCTTAAAGTAAGACTTTTCTTTAAAACATGTCCTTGGAGTTTAGGAGACTACTCAGGCACCTGGTCTCAGAGAAGTCATATGAGGGTAAGAGGCATTTCTTTATTGTGCTTATAATTACTTTTTTCCTACTTTTTAACTTCTGAACACCCTCCAATTATCAGTTTGGGGATGCTCTTTTCTAAAAGAATAGAGGAGTATGGGGAGTGGCCAAAAAGAGGTACTTTCATTATAGGTAAAGGTAGATCTGATAAGAAAATCAGCTGGTGCTCCAAGAATGAATTTCCAAGTATTTGCCAGTGGAAAAGTAGCAGAGGCTATGACAAGAGTGATTACACTATCAGAGCAACGGTCTATTGCTGTGATAAATAGAAATATTGGGGGGAAGAAAAGGGATGGGCTTGACCCCAACAGAGAGAACTAGAACTTAATGGGAAGAAACTGCAGGCATAACATAAGGGAAAACATTGTAATAAACCTGTAAAGATAGGAGAAACTTTAGCACTTCTGTCCTTAGAGGTATTCAAGCAAAGGGTGGGCAGCCACTTTGCAGTTACTTTATACCAGAGGTCAGAGAACTCATCACTGAAAGTGTTAAGAATCTGAAGAAATTAAAAAATTAATTGCATGACTTCTAAAATTTATTTCCAGTTCTGAGAGTTGGTACTTCCATAAAATATTTTTAAAAGGGGGATTTAAAGAGCCCTCAAACTTTTCTTAGAAAAGTAATGTAATTTTTGAAAAATATGGAACACACACACTCACATATAAACACCTCTATGCTGCCATCACAGATTTTGATATATTTGTCCTATTGTATTATTCCACTTATATACAGTTTTTCTGTTTATGCATTTTATTATATGCTATCGCATTAAATGGACATAGTATAATTTGTTATTCCCTAATTATTGGGTTGCTCAATTCTTTCCAATGTTATTGTAAAGAGCAACGCTCAAGATTTTTTTAGATGTTTTTGAATATACAGGTTCCCTTTGCTTTATTAGAAGAGTTAGAGTTTATTTGGTTGCAAATTATACAGCTCATTGGAGCAACTTAAATAAAAAAAGGCTTTGTTGATAAAAACAATCACAAAAATACGAAGTGCAAGACACACCTAGGAACTGGAAAGTTGCCCAATACACCACATCTCCTCTTCCTTGTCTCTTATTTTCTTTAGAAGGTCAAGTGTATCTCTGCCTACTCTTGGTTCCCTTAACTTTGGTTCATACAGAGCTTTGACTTGCCTGCGATGCAGAGATCACGAGTCTGCATCAAGAGTCCAGAGCCAGCCACTAGCTGATTAGAACATCTGTATCTCTTATATTAGATTCCTGAGCAAGAGCCCGATTAGCCAAGCTCCCCTGACTTTGTGATCTGTGCTCTCCAGTTGGAGGGATTAGGGGATTGGCAGTGGGGTCAGGGCTCTGGAGTCTGCCTAGATTCAAATCAAGCTTCTGTGTGTTTCTACTTGCTAATCTGTAAAATGAGGATGACACAGGCACCTACTACATGAGGTAAATAGGAAGATGAAATAAAATAATCCTTGCAAAGGACTATAAGAAGGGCACACGAGATGCTGTATAGCTCATATGTGTTAGGTCTTAGTTTTAAAAAAATTTATGGAAAATATACATAATAAAATTTACCATTTTAACTATTTTAAGTGTACAATTCAGTGGCATTAAGTCCACTCACATTGTTGTGCAGCCTTCGCCACTAGCATCCTTAGAACTTTTTCATTATCCTAAACTGTTGCTCTTGTTTTTACATTATCATTATTATAATTATTTCAAATATGGCTCCCTGTGTCCACCTTTTGGAAGAGTATGATGGGACATCCCAAAGAAAGGAACGTAGTGGTACTGATAGTACCACACTTTTACAACTCTCTAAGTCTTACGGAATACTTTCACACATTATCTTATGCATTCCTCCCAAGGAAGGACTTCTTGAAGTAGGAAGGGGTTATAATCCTTATTTTACAGGAGAGGAAACTGAAGTTTGGGAAATCTGTCTTGCTCGACATCTCTCATCTTACTTGGAGATTTGGGACTCAAAGTCAAGTCTTTGCACTCCATTTTGTGTGTGTGTGTGTGTGTGTGTGTGTGTGTGTGTGTGTGTGTCTTTTCTATAATATCCCATAGATCTCATTACTCAGCCAGACTTTATACCCAGTTGTCTATATTTCCTACTATGTACTGTATTTCAGATTATGAGAAGGAAGAGCAGAATTCTCAAATTAGAACGTGTAGGTGGGCTCTATCTGGGAAGTACAGACCTACAAGAACTCTGACAGCTGTGCAGTTTACCAGTTTCTATCCTAACATATAGGAAAAGCAATAGTAATTTAACTTTATTGTACAATGTGGCAATTCTGTGAAAACCAAGGAGTGGAGGACTTGGCTAATGGACCTCAACCCTTACCTTGAAAAAGTTCTGAAATATTTACAGGAAATAAATGGCATTACTGAGTGGATTTTTAAAATGAAATAGAGAAAAAGATGATATTAGAAATGAAATGGGTGAGTTTTTGCTGATGTTTTATGGTTTGTACAGAAAAACATATTTTGTCTGATGGGCTTGATTAAAATTTTTTTAGTGAAAAACACCTCTGCCAAATGCCAGCCTTCATTTTATACAAAAACCACAGGAAGAAAGATTGTATGGACTCAAGCTACCTCACAGCACCTTTCTAACAATTAGATTAATGTTCGCTATTAGGCAATCTTTCCATTAAATTAATGGTGACTTTTTGGATTACACATGCACTCACTTTCCATTTGGTGCTTCAACTTATTTCCTTGTCACTCGTTCTATAAACTCAGCATAGCTGACCACCTCAGTGTGATGAGCTTTTATTATGTCTGTTCTGATCATTCCTTTGTATAAAGTTTATGGATTCTCTCTTTCATATCTAGTCACAGATCTTCTCTTTGGCTTTCAACCTTATCCCACCCCATCTATGCCACCCTGATCTCACACTATCTATATCACTCTATTCTCCTCAACTGTACAGTGTCAGTTATGTTGATTTCCTTATAGCTCTCAAATAGGTTATATCCAGCCAATCCCCATGTCTTTATCCATGCTATACTTGCATTTCCCTTTATCCATGTGGAATACCTTTTTTCTTTGTTTTTTTTATTGTATGGTATTATTTACTTTTACTTTTTTAAAAAAAATTATTTTTTAATCATTATTCAAGTACAGTTTCTATCCTTTATTCCCATTCCAGCCAACCCACTCATCCGTCCCCTCCTCCTTCCCATTTCCAACCCCCCTAATTTTTGTCCATGTGTCCTTTATATTTGTTCCTGTAAACCCTTTACATTCTCCCTTGAAGTTCCCCTGAAATTCCCTCCCCTCGCCCCTCTGGTCACTGTCAGCCTGTCCTCTATTTCAGTGTCTTTGGCTATATTATGCATGTTTCTTTGTTTTGTTGTTTAGGTTCCTGTTAAAGGCGAGATCATATGGTATTTGTCTTTCACTGCCTGGCTTATTTAGCTTAGCATAATGCTTTCCAGCTCCATCCAATGCTGTTGCAAAGGGTATGAGCTCCTTCTTTCTTTCAGCTGCATAGTATTCCATTGTGTAAATGTACCATAGTTTTTTGATCCATTCATTTACTGATGGGCACCTAGGTTGCTTCTAGCACTTAGCTATTGTAAATTGTGCTGCTATGAACATTGGGGTGCATAGGTTCTTTTGGATTGGTGTTTCAGGGTTCTTAGGCTATAGTCACAGCAGTGGAATTGCTGGGTCAAAAGGCTGATCCATTTTTAGTTTTCTGAGGAAGTTCCATACTGTTTTCCATAGTGGTCGTACCAGTCTGCAATCCCACCAACAGTGTACTAGGGTGCCTTTTTCTCCATAATCTCTCCAGCACTTGTTGTTTGTGGTTTTGTTTATGATGGCCATTCTGACCAGTGTGAAGTGGTATCTCATTGGAATACCTTTTTTCTTTATCCACTCTGAACATTTTTATTCTTCACTGCCAACAATGTCCAACTTACTCTCTAAGGTTTTCCTGATACTTCAGTTCTTATAGAGGTTATCCTTTGGTGAGTTTTTATAGCTTATAAATACTACTATTTTTTATTGAGCACTTATTGTCAGGCCCATTACCTCTACTGCTCATTGCAACCACAGAAGGTAATTATTGTTATCCTAATTTTACAAAAGGGAAAACTTAAGTTCAGAAAGTTTAGATAATTTGCCCAAGGTCATATACCCTAAGTTGCTAAGCTGAGGATTGCACGTCAGTGGTAAATGATTCTATTGCTTCTGTGGACTGTCTCTTAACTATATACTACCTAGAAATGTCCTAGAAGTGTTTTTGGTGCACTAGTCTTCTCTCCTCAGTCCTTAAAATCAAGGACTATAGCCCTGGCTGGACAGCTCAGTTGGTTAGAGTGTTATCCCCATATGCCAAGGTTTTGGCTTCAACACCCGGTCAGGGCACAAAGAAGAATCAACCAATAAATGCTTAAATAAGTGGAACAACAAACTGATGTTCTCTCTTTCCATTGCTCTCTCTCTAAAAAAATCAGTCAATAAATAAAATAATTTTTTTTAAATCAGGTACTGTATAATTCAAGAATTGCATTTGACTGCTAGGTACAGAGATCCAGAGTGATGATGGATTCCGTAAGACAGAAGTTGATTTCTCTCTCACTCAAAAGGAGCCCAGGACTGATCATTTCAACCATAGCATTGTAGTCCTAGCCTCTTTTAGCTCTTCCCTCCTTTAGCCATCCCCAGGGTGTGGGCCTTATCCTTGTGTTTATAGGATAGCTTCTGAAAGCCATCATGTTTGTGTTCTAGGCAAGAAGGAGGAAAGAATGAAGGGGAAGGGATAGGCCTCCCAGTAGAATTTTAAAGACTTTTTCCAGAAACTCATCTTATAACTTCTGTTTATATCTCATTGACTACTACATCTGCAAGGGAGGCTGGGAAATTATAAATAGTCGAGTAAACTGATTCACCCAGCAATTAAAGTATTCTGTTTCTGAGAAATAAATGGATGTTGGTCATATGTAGAAATGATCAAAGGTTCAAAAATACAGATAGTTAGTCAATAACAATAATGTTTTTCTTGACTTTGTAATATTTATCACCTTTTTAAAACTGTGACTTATGATTTCTTTTATCATTCTAAATAAGTATTCACTTTTGCATCTACATAAATAAATAATTGCTTCTTAAAACATTTTTTAAAAAAAGAAATAAATGTTAAACAGATAACTAGTAGTCTCTGCCACAGGGACCCATGTCCCAGTCTTCTCTGATATTTTCATAGCACCTAGAAGGTACTCAAGAAACAATGGTAGGCAGTCTAATGTAGAGAAATGGAGAAGGGAAAAAGGTAATTGGAAAATATGTAAATGAGTAAACTGAAGGGATGGTGGCCACCTGTGATTTCCAATTTATAAATACTGTATAAGAAAATAAATACATCCCAGATTGCTCTATCCAGCAAAGCTTTCATTTAGAATGGAAGGGCAAATCAAGTGCTTCACAGATAAGGTCAAGTTCAAGGAGTTCATCATCACCAAGCCCTTATTTTATGAAATGTTAAAGGGACTTACCTAAGAAAAAGAAGATAAAGAGCATCTACAGTAAAATGACAGCAAACTCACAATTATTAACAACCGCACCTGAAACAAAAAAAAGAAGAAACTAAGCAAACAACTAGGACAGGAACAGAACCACAGAAATGGAGATCACAT
>CM052542.1:42747403-42820498 GCA_028533065.1 Trachops cirrhosus | reverse complement strand
ATAAAAGCCTATTGAGGCGGCGGCTCGGGGCGCTCTCCTTTGAGAGAGTGGCCAGGCCACACGCAGGCACCCTCCCCTTGAGAGGGTAGCCATGCCGTCCCTATTCCTCCACAGGACTCGGTAGTCCGTGTGTATGTTTTTCTCGCCACTCGCAAGCCATCTACAACGTCTTTGGTCCACCGCGGGATGGTGGACTGCAACATCCTATTATAGCCTTTGTTTTAAAGCAGGGGTGTCCAAACTTTTGGCATCTCTGCCTCACACTGAAGAAGAAGAGTCACCTTGGGCCACATATTAAATACATTGTGACACATAATCACAAAAAAATCACATAATGTTTTAAGTAAATTTATGATTTTATGTTATGATTTTGTGGGCTGTGTGTGGCCCACAGGCCACAGGTTGGACACTGCTGTTAAAGTCTATTTTGTCAGATATAAGTATTGCTACTCTCGCATTGTTTCCTTTCCATTTGCATGAAATATCCTTTTTCATCCCTTTACTTTTAGTCTATGTGTATCTTTTGTTCTGAGGTGGGTCTCTTGGAGACAGCATATATATGGGTCTTGTTTCTTTACCCATGTAGCTGCTCTATGTCCTTTGATTGGAGCATTTAAGCCATTTACACTTAAAGTGATTATTGATATGTACATATTTATTGCCTTTTTATTTGTTTAACTATGTCCCTGTTTTTCTCCCCTTCTTTCTCCCCTTCTTTCTCCTCCTCTTCTTCAAGAAGGCCCTTTAACATTTCTTGTAACACTGCTTTGGTGGTAACAAACTCCTTTAGCTTTTTCTTCTTCTTCAATTCTAAATGATAGTTTTGCTGAGTAGAGTAATCTTGGTTGTAGGTCCTTGCTTTTCATTACTTTGAATATTTCATGCCAATATCTTCTGGCCTGAAATGTTACTGTTGAGAAATCAGATGACAGTCTTTTGGGAGATTTCTTGTAGGTAACTAACTTTCTTTTATTGCCTTTAAGATTCTCTCTTTGTCTTTAAACTTTGTCATTTTAATTACACTGTGTCTTGGTGTGAGCCTTTTTGGGGTCATCATGTTGGGGACTCTCTACACTTTCTGTATTTGTGTGTCTTTTTTCTTTACCAGGTTAGGGAAGTTTTTGGTTATTATTTCTTCAAATAGGCTCTCCATCCCTTGCTGTCTCTCTTTCTGGTAACCCTATGATGCAGGTGTTGTTATGCTTCATGTTGTTCCAAAGGTCCCTTAAACTATCCTCATTTTTTATAATTCTTTTTTTCTTCTTGCTGTTCTGATTGGCTGGTTTTTTCCTACCTTGTCTTCCAAACTGCTGATTTGATCCTTCATCCAACCTACTGTTTATTCCTTTTAGTGTATTTTTAATTTTATTCTTCTTATCTGACTTTTTTATGGTTTCTGTGTCATTTTTCATGCTAAGTACCTTATAGCTCTCACTAAGTTCCTTGTGCATTCTTATAACCATTTTTCTGAACTCTGTATCAGAAAAGTTGCTTGCCTCCATTTAATTTAGCTCTCTTTCTGGTGATTTCTTTAGTTTGGGGAATTTTTCTTTGTCTCCCCATTTTGGTTGCATCTTTGTGTTTATTTCTATGTAATCTGTTATGACTCTCAAGCTTTATAGGGTACCCTGATGTAGTATGTGTCCTATGGGTTCCAGCACTGCAGTTTCCTTGACCACTTGTGCTGGGTGCTCCAGGAATATCCCTTGTGTGGGTTATGTGGGCCCTCCTGTTATGATTGACTCTTGATTGCAGTTGGCCCATTTGTGCATGGGATTGACCCTCAGGGTGGCTTATTTTGAGTCTCAAACCTGAGCACAGTATGCAAATTGCTGTGCAGGTGCTGACCACATGATGCAGAACTCACCTCAGCAGGATCTGGTGCCTGCTGAGATCTCCCTTTGGATATGCTGCTTGTGAAACTTATTTGATCCTGCTCTGATGTCTGATGTGTTAGTTCTGGGCATCTAGAAGGATCTCTGGTGCAGACCAATATCAGATGCTGCCTGTAACTGGCCCTGGGAAACCTGTTTGGGGCTAAAAAGTGATCCACAGATTTTGGCTGCCTCTGTTGGGCCTGGGCGTGTGAATGAAGGACCAAGCTGCACACCAAGTCTGGTTATTACTAGAACCTGGCCTTGGGCAGGTCAGCAAAAGTCCCAAGGCACCCCAAGATCCACCTCTGCCTATGTCTGCCTGCCAGCTGCCTGTTAGGCTCAGTCACTGAAAGAGCCTCTGATGGTACTTGAGTTGCATTAGGTAGGCTATCAATGAGTTACCAGGTGTGGGTGAGTGGTGTTCATCAGATTAGTACAGGTTTAAACTCCATGCCAGTGCTGGGTTTGAAGTCACTCAGCAAAAGTCCCAGTGTACACTAAGTCTAGCTGCCACCTGCTGGGTGCTCGCACACCTTTGTGGTAGAGCAGAGTCTCATGGAGTCATTAGGGTGAGACCAGCAGAATTCATTTGGCTAAAACAGACCAAGATTTGGCCAGGTGAAGGGAGGGCTCTGCACTGCTCCAGCATACAAGGAAAAAATGGTCCCTGTCCTAGAGCCACACAACTTAGTCTCTCCTAGAATCAGGCAGAAGTATCTTTATTCCTACAGCCTAACACAAGGAGAGGAGTAAACAAACAAAATTCAGCCACAGCACTGATAGAAGATAACAAGAATAGAAATGGGAAGGCAGTCTTGAGTACCAGCTTAGGACTTGTGACCCACTACAGAAGCAGGGATTTTACTAGCTATGTTTCATGTTATTTAATTTTCTCTCTCCACCAAACCCCCTACTTAAGACAAACAATGAAAGTAGCTACAAATTTAGGTTCAGATGAACACAGACAAACTTCTCATCACTTCTCATCTACTCTTTACCCTTTTCCTTTCTCCATTCCTTGGGAGGTTGACCTAAATGCACTGCATCAATAGGTTCTCTTGCTTTCTGGTTCAACAGGAAGCACAAATCAGAATAAGGAAGGGAGAAGGGCATGACAGAGTATTTGTGCCCTTCTATAGTCACTGTACTCCAAACTGACAGCATCCTTCCACTAGAGGTCATAGCTCCTGTCAAGCAGCTCTCCTCACAGAGCTCTCTCTCCTGGTTCTCATACGGTTTTCTTTCCTTCCCGCTGCAAGTATATGCGTGGTAATGGTACTACTAGGTTACTAATACTAGGATATTTTATTATCACATTTGGGTTCCTTACACCCTGCCTACACTCTTGTAAATAGTGCCTTTATTAAACTCATCAAATTACAAAATTTGCACAAATAAATTATTTTTTTGATGTAGCACTGATTAATATAGACAGATTTTTTTCATAGGAACCACAAAGGTTAATTCTAAGATCAAACACATTTGTTCAAAATGTGTGTGAAATTTCTTTGAAGAATATAATGATCTTTCAGAGGTTGACGAAGCATATGCAATACATATAGACAAATGCATAAAGCATTTGCACAGTTTATAGTAAATATATGCACAGTTTAAGGAATAATTATAAAATCAACACCTATATAACCAGTGCTGTGATCTAGAAATAGATCATTGTTTGCTCTCCAGAAGCATAACATCCCTACCCCCATGTCCCAGCTAAAGTCACCTTTATTCTGACTCTAATTGGAAATCATTTCATAGCTTTTCTGCATTTTACCAACCAACATGTATTTTATCAGTTATGTAAGCAACCCTTAAATCTATGCTTTCATTTATCCTGTTATAGAACTTATATAGATGGAATCATGCTATAGACATTCTTTAGCCTCTTGCTTCTTTTGCTCAGTATTATGTTAGGTTCATCTATGTTGTTGTGTGTAGCATCCATGCCTCATAATGTACTTTTGTTCACTCTTGCTGCTGTAACAATAGTCAACCCTTTACTTATCTCTTCTAATGTTGATGAATGTTTGAGTTGTTTCCAGTTTCAGACCATTCAAAACAATGCTGCTAAGAAAATTCTCACTGACTGGCTCTCCTAACTCCAACTCCAGCTTCTCCCCACAATCTGCTGGACTAGGAAGAAGGTTTAAACATCCCACTTATTCAACAGCATATCCTTGTTCTATCCTGGGACAGCAAGCTCAGTGGTCTGATCCTCTTAGGTGGACAAAACTGTCTCACTGTAGTACTAAAAAAGAAACTCCATAATCTAGTCTACCAGGTTTAACCTTTGATATGTCAATAGTAGTAAAAGAAGGGTGGAACACCTCTTCTCTTTCATCTTTTTTTCTGGCTTTCTGAATAACTATTTTGATCAAAAATACTATTCTGGATATCAGAAGCTGATTTTTAACTCTTTTTAAAAATTAATTCCTCCTTTAACAGTCCTAATCCCACCCTCCACATAATACTCTCAGGTAAATATATACTTCAGGCCAATTAAGAAAAAGACCATATGCATGAAAATGCAAAAGAAACAAGCATATTAATATCTTTCACAAGTATCCAAGTTATAGATAAGACAGATATTTTTAAATAAAAAGCATTTGTATTAATTATCTATTGCTGTGTAATAAATTACACCAGTATTTAGTGGCTTGAAACAATTAACACTTATTATTTCACAGTTTCCATAGCTCATGAATTTTGGAAGTAGCTAAGCTTCTGGCTCAGGCTCTCACAGGAGTTACAGACCAGAAGAGAAGGGGCTACAATCACCTGAGGGCTGGACTGAGTGTGAAGGATCAACTTCCAAGTGCATGCACGTGACTATAAGCAGGATGCCTCAGTTCCTTGCTGGCTGTTGGCTGGAGGATGCATTTTCTTACCACATGGGCCACTCCTCTTTGACATGGCAACTGACTTCCCTCAGAGCAGGTAATCTGGAAAGATAGAGAGAGCACAGGAAACCATCTTGCCCTAGTCTCTGAAATCACAGTGCCACTTTTGCTTTATTCTCTCCATTAGAAGTGGATCACTAAGTCCAATCTATACCCAGGGGAAGGGGAATTAGGCTCCACCTCTTAGGTTTGATAATTTGTGTACATTTTAAATCACGTCAGCATTCAAAATCACTCTTTGCTCCAGAGTGCAAAAATCAACAACAAAACAAAGATTTCTTGCATAATGGAGCTCAAAGTCTAGTGAGTGTATGAACATGAAAATAAGCAATTACAGTACACTGAGATGTGGGTCCTGGTTTTTTCCCATGTGACATGGGGGACAATAGGTGCTTGGGGGCACACAAGTCAGTACTTGTGAAAATGCTTTTGTATATGTGTAGTCAAGAAGCAGAATGCCTGCATTTAAATCCCAGCTCTGTCACTTACTGGCTACATGGTCATGGGCCAGTAACTCATCTTCTCTGTACCTCAGTCTCCTCACCCCTCACCAGTAAGATGAAAGAATAACAGTACCTAACTCATAGGGTCCTGGTGAGTATTCGATGAGCTTGCATGCAGAAAAGGCTTAAAAAGTCCCTCGAGCATAGCAAGGGTTAATTATATCAGTTGTAAACTGCAAGATGTTTCTGCAATGAAAGGTAGTATTGTTCTAATTTCTAAGACTAGGTACATATCCTTATGCCTGTCTTATTGAAAATGAAATTAACTTCTTTTAAATTTAATTTTTAATAATATACTTGTGCTTTTTTCTTTTTAAATATACCGCATCTCTAGTAAAATGTGAATGTTGCTTTTCACCTCCACCCTGCCCACTCATCAATCCCACTTCCTTCCCCAGAGGAAACCACTTTAACTGTTTCATGAATGTTCTTTCAGAAATTCTACTTAATAAAAGCTATGTATTTTTAAAATGCTTTAATATAAAAGCAGTTGTTATATGTTACAATTCTGCTACTTTACATGCCTTTTTCTGTTAATAGTTTAACAAATCTTTTCATGTTAGTAGTGACTATCATTTTATGTGGTTCTTTTAATCCAACACTAAATGCTGCAGGCTAGATATACCTTTGATTCTTTAACCATTATTCTGTTGATGGGCATCCAGGTTGTTTCCAACTTTTTATTATTATATACCATTGTGTAGTAAACATTGCATTTAAACAGACTTTCTGACCTTCAAAAACTTCATGAATATAAACATTTTTTATTAAATCCTGTTATACTCATTGAACTTTTACAGCTTGCTTGCTTACTTACTTACTTAATTTATTGACTTAAAACAACAGAAATTTATTCTCTTACAGTTCAGGAAGCCAGAAGTCCTAGTCAAGGTGTTTGCTGGCTTGGTTCCTCCCGGAGGCTCCGGAATATAACCTGTTCCAGGCCTTTCTCCTAGCTTTCGGAGGTTACTGCTATTTCCTGGCATTGCTTGGCTTGCAGCTGCATCACTCCGTTCTCTACCTCCGTCATCACAGGACCTTCTTCTGCATGTATATCCACAATGTCTCTGTCTACAGAATTTTTTAAACTTTTAGATTGACAGCCAGGAATTTCTCCAATGTGACCTTGAACTATTTCTCCAATTTTAGCAGGGGTGTCCAACCTCTGGCCTGTGGGCCACATATAGCCCAGGATAGCTATGAATGTGGCCCAATACAAAATCGTGAATTTACTTAAAATATTAGGAGATTTTTTTGTGATTATGTGTCGCACTGTATTTAACGTGTGGCCCAAGACAACTCTTCTTCTTCCAGTCTAGATTCTCTGCCAGCCTACATTCACAGCTTGGTTAAGCCTGGGAATTCTCAAGCCCAGCACAAGTAGCAGCCATCACAGATTGCATTATAACTCGGGAAGTGTGGACCCAGGCAAAATACAGGTGGAGGCTGTCCTTGGCCTGCACCACCTGGGAAACTCCAGAGCCTGTACACCCAGTGGACAGCTACAGATCACATTGGATGACCACTACCCTATCCCTACAGAGCTAATCCTCCACAGAAGGTAGAGATTGGTGTCAGTTGTCACAGCCAGTCATTGCAGCTGCCTGGCCTGGGTAAATCTCTCCCATTGACCTGCCAACAGTAATCAATATTCAACTATAAGAGGAGGGTGTACTCAGCCCACATGAAGGGGAGGCTGTGCCACTGGATCCTACAGGACACCTACCATACTAGGCTAAGCTACCAATGCCAGGAATCATAGCAGCTCTACCTGATACACAGAAATAAACCCAGGGAGGCTGCCAAAATGAGGGGACAAAGACACATGGCCTAAATGAGAGAAGAGATCAAAACACCAGAAAAATAACTGAATAAAGTGGGGATAAGCAATCTGTCAGGTGCAGAGTTCAAAACACTGGTTATAAGTATGCTCAAGGAAATTAGTGAGGGCCTGGATAGCATAAAAAAGATCCAGTCAAGAATGAAGGATGCAGTAATTGAAATAAAGAACAATTTACAGGGAAATGACAGTAGAGTGGATGAAGCCAAGAATCAAATCAGTGATTTGGAACATAAAGCAGCAAAAACAACCAATCAGAATATAAGAAGAAAAAAGAATCCAGTAAAACAAGGATAGTGTAAGCAGCCTCTGGGACAACTTCAAGCATTCCAACATTCACATCATAGGGGTGCCAGAAGAGGAAGAGAAAGAACAAGAAATTGGAAGTCTATTTGAAAAAGTAATGAAAGAAAACTTCCCTAATATGATGAAGGAAATAGACATGCAAGCCCAGGAAGCACAGAGAGTCCCAAACAAGAGAGACCCAAAGAGGCCCATTCCAAGACACTTCATAATTAAAATGCCAAAGGTTAAAGATAAATAGAGAATCTTAAAAGCAGCAAGAGAAAAGCAGTTAGTTACCTGTGGGGAGTCCCCATAAGACTATGAGCTGACTTCTCAAAAGAAACTTTGCAGGCTGGAAGGGATTGGCAAGAAATTTTTGAAGTCATGAAAAGCAGGGGCCTACAGCCAAAATTGCTCTACCCAGCAAAGCTATCATTTAAAATTGAAGGGCAGATAAAGAGTTCCCCAGACAAGAAAAACTAAAGGAGTTCATCATCACTAAACCATTACTATATGAGTTGTTAAAAGGACTTATTTAAGAAAAAGAAGATCAAAATTATGAACAATAAAATGGCAATAAACATATGAATCTAAAAAATAAACTAAGCAAACAAGAAGAACAGAGACAGAATCATGCATACAGAGAACATTTTGATGGCTGCCAGATGGGAGGGATATTGTGGGAGAATGGGTGAACAGGTGAGAGGATCAAGAAGTACATATAGGTAGTTACAGAATAGTCATGGGAATGTAAAATACAATATAGAAAATGGAGTAGCCAAAGGACATATATGCATGACCTAGGGTCTTGAATAATGGTGTGGGGATTGCCAGAGGACTTGTGGGGAGCGAGGTGGAGAGGGACAAAAGGGGAAAAACAGGGACAACAGTAATAGTATAATCAGTAAAATATAATTTAAAGCAAAAGAAAAACTATGAACTACCTAAACTTAATGATATTTTCAAATTTTGATACTGTACTATAAAATATTTCAGTTTGTGTAGATGGGAATGCTGTTTATGAGCTAGTGAACTACTCACAGAGTTTTAATGATTTCTCAATTTGGCTACCAAATAAGATTTAATTTTACCAGTCTCAACTCTCCATGGTAAAAAATATTTTTCTCTGTTGCTTCATCATACTTGTGTGAAGAAATAAAATCTCTTGCTAAAAAGCCCATGTTAGCTAACTCTTATGTTAGTCCGGGCATCAAGGCCAGTGAAACAGATTTAATTGTGGGATGTCCTAAAATGGGTATGGCTGGTGTCCAGTCAAGAGAGTCTGTATATTATATTGACCATTAAACTTATGATAATCTTATTTTGCTTGCTTTGATTTAGAGCTGAGCTCCTTTTTTCCACCTACAAAACCTCCAGTGTGATCTTCTGTTTTTTTAATTGAATAGTTTTTTTAATTAGTCATATTCACATAAGAATGTATAAGACATAGATGTACATTCTGAAGAATAAAAATAAAGTGAGCTTTCTGTCTAGTGTCCCTCAAGATAGGAAAAGAACATCGTCCCTGTCAAAGAACCACCCTGTGTGGGCCTCCTTATTGCTCAACCCTCCCTGCACCACAGCAGCAATTAATATCCTAAATTTTAGGATAACCATCCCCATGGTTTTCTTAAGTCTTATGACTTGTGTGCATCCCTAAACAAAATAGTGTTTAGTTTTGTCTGTTTTGAACTCAGTATAAACAGAATCATATTGTATGTTTTCTTCTGGGATGTGCTTCACTCAACATTGTGTTTGTGTTGTGTGCTGATGTATGTAGCTATTAGTTCTTTACTCTCCCTTTTATAAATATACACAAATTAGTCATATATTCTACCCTTGATGGACATTTGGATTGCTTCCAGGTTTGGTTTTGTTATTTTGCATTACTAACAATGCTATTATAAACATTCACGTTCATGTTTCCCAATGCCAGAGTTTCTAGTCTAGGGTCTATGACTAGGAGTAGAATGGAAGAGTCATAGGACATGTCCATGCTCAGTCCTACTACATAATGCCAAACTGTTTTTCAAAGTGCTTATACAGATTTATGCCCCTATTCACAGTGTATAAGAGTTTCCATTGTTTCACAGCATTTTCCAAGTTAGAATGGTCAGGCTTATTTTTATCAGTCTGGATGGTGGTATGTGAAAATCTTTCAATGTGCTTTTTTGAATTTCCCTCCTTACTTGTAAGGTTGAGCAATTTGTAGTCCTTCCCACCTTCAAAAGATGGCAGAGGTAGAGAAGGGACAGAGAAGACAGCAGTTAGAGAAGAGGATTGTCCCATTTCAGAGTATATCTTGCTGACCTAAAAAATGAGATATTTCATAATCTGATCAGTTCTGTCCATCACTGGAAACCCCCTCCCATCTTCTTGGAGAAGAACGTTTGTACTGAGATTGTATTATAAGTGTATCATAATCATCATTGTGGAAACCAGTGTTGATAAGCCACAAAAGAAGGAAGTTTTACTTGTCTTGCCATAACATTTTGATGCCTTTGATCTTCACATCTACTGGTTTGGCGACTGGACCCTAAAGGAAACATTTTGGTATACTTGGTCAGCCTTGAAATTTCAAAGACAACAAGCTGTCCAGCCATCTGCACAATTGTCATTGAAAACCCTTGTGTTCTCACAGCTTGTGCATTCTGAAGGATGAGCAACAAATCAACTCCAAGCCCGAGTGAAATAACTGACCAGTCTCAGAGCAACCCTGCAGTCACTTAGGAGTCCAGTGGGTCCCATGCAAAGCACCACACTGAGTACTTACAAAAACAAAGTTAGTGGGAACCAGGTATCTTTCACACCATTGTAGAGAAGCACTTTATTTGTTTGCTTGTTTTTCTTATTCTGTTCTATCTCTTTGGGACATATTTTGTGTAATTAAGGAGTGCTATTAACTGATGGAAATAGGACAAAAATGCCTTGCAAATATCTTGCTTTGACAATGCCAAAATTAGCCTATCACATGCATGTATTGGCCTTGGGACTTATTGTTGTTTTCTTTACTTTGTTTGTTTTAGATGAGTGGGGAGAAGGTGTAGAGTAAGGATTTGCAGAGATTACTGCAGAAGGCATTTTATTTTCATAAAGAGGGAAAAATATACCCACTCATAATCACAAATATTTAAAGTGTGAGACAGATTCTATCCTGCCTTCCACATTAATTAGCTAGGTGAGTTTGAACAAGTCACATACCCTCTAAATTTACTATCTGCAAAATGAAAGCATCGTTCCATTGTACACGGCCATTTAAATACCTCCTCCAAATAGGCATTCATTCCCTATTAATTCAGTACCTAATGTGCCCCATCAGTGCTAACAACACTGATTCTTGGAGAGCTTGAGATGGAACATTACTTAGCCATAAAAAAAAGAATGAAATCTTACCATTGGCGACAACATGGATGGACCTAGAGAGTATTATGCTAAGTGAAGTAAGTAAAAGATAAATACCATATGGTTTCACTTACATGTGGAATTTGAAAACAATACAAATGAACAAACAAAATAGAAACAAACTTAGAGATACAGAAAACAAACTGATGGTTCCCAGAGGGAAGGGAGTGGGGGACTGGATAAAAAAGATGAAGGGAGTAAGAAGTACAAATCGGTAGTTACAAAATAGTCATGGGGATATAAAGTACAGCATAAGGAATATAGTCAATAATATTGTAGTAACTATATTTGATACCTTGTGGGTACTACCTAGACTTATGGTGGGTTACTGCAAGTTACATAAATGTCTAACCACTATACTGTGCACCTGAAACTAATATAAAATATTGATTGCTAACGGCAATTGAAAAATGAAAATAAAAATTTAAAAAGGTTCTTTCTTTACTGGGGGAAAAAATTGTGTCATCGAAGCCTTTAAGTATCAATCCCTGTCCTCCTTTAAAACCAGCTCCAGAATTACCCCCAAATAGACTGAAACACTTTTTCTGTCTGCAAGTACTATGTAAGGGGGGAAGAAATGTCAGTTGCCACCCGGTGGTAATCTAGAGTGGGTGTGCTAACGAGCTAATGAGATTTTCTTTCTTCGTAAAGGGCAATCCAGTCACCCTAAGACATACGATTTAAAGGGCCCCTGGGGTCAAGGCAGGACACCCAATCGCTCCTTTCTGGGGTGGGGAAACCTGGGAAACATTTCTGGGCTCGGGCCAAGTCACGAGGCTACTCCACGGCAGGAATTTTGCAATGCGGAGAGTCCGGCATGCGTCCAGGGGTGGAAAGAAGTGGGAGAAGCCTACACAGTGCCAACTTTCTTTTATTCCCTCCCTCCCTCCCCCCAACCCGCTTCTCCTCAGGGATCTGTGAGGCTCCACTGCGCGGCTAGCACCGCTGGGGTGCGGGTGACCCGAAACTCGTGCCGAGAAAGCCTCGCTTCGCTGCAGGGTCGCGGGGTGGAGAAGCGCGTGGGGGCCGTCCCTTCTCTCCGGCAGAGACAGCCCCCTGCGCTTTCCGGGACTGTGCGAGGGGCTGGAGGGCAAACGGGAACTGCGGTCCTAGGCGACGCTGGGGAACGAAGACTCGCCACATCGATCGCGGCTGGGAACTCCGGGCTCGCACTTTCCGTAAGAGCGCCCGGGCTTCCAGCCGCGCCAGCCCCCGCCCCCGGCTCGCACTTTCGGTGGTGACGCAGCTGGCAGGGTACTCAGAAATCTGCGCAGAAACCCGGAACCACCCTCCCCACCCCCACCCGCACCCGCCGCTGGCGCCTGCTCTCCGCCCCCGCAGAGGCCCGGCGGGCCGGACGAGCCTCCCGGGCCTGCAGGGCTGAGCTCCACGGAGCCCCTGACCCGCGACTTAAGGCGCGCAAGAGTTAAATTTACGCAACGGTCCCTGGGTGTTGGCTAGGTGATAAACGTTTGGTGATACTCATTACTCTTGTCACTATGCTAGTGACGTGCGGACTATTAGCTTCACTTAGAGGTGAGGAAACAGGCTAAAAAAAAGTTACTAGTTTGAAATCAACAGAAAGCAGAACTGCGAATCAAATCCAGGTTTGTCTTGACACAGCTGTATCATCCTTCTCTTGGATTAGCCACTTCGCGGCTTCCATTCCAGTGAGCCAGGAACAGGTAACAGATGAGACAGGTGTACTGAAAGCTGGAGCCCCTCCTTCCGGGGCAGTGGGGCAATTTGCTCCTTGTCTGTGCTCACTCATTTGCCCAAGTGTGCTGCAAAAATACATTGTTCAAGAGTGTAACGAAAAGAAAACTATGGAAAGCATTTCTCAGACCTTGTGCCTGTATTTTCAAACTCTATATTGGGACCAAGGGCACCTATCATAAGGGGTTGTTGGAGAGTTAAGTAAAACAGTATTTCACATAAGTGCTAACATCTCGAGTACTCTCTACCGTGGATTCTCTTTTCTTTTTCCAGCACTCCCAGGGACGTCTGGGCATTCACCCTCATCACTGGAGAGGGGACACAATCATTCTAGGCCAACGCCCTCTCTGACGGATGAGTTAATCTACTTAACAGGAAAATCACCCCCATAGCTATCTAATTAGTAACAGACAGGCAGCTAGAGGCCCTGTCTCTTGGGCCTGTGCAACAGCTCTTGCCACCTCACCAGAAACTTCACAACATCTCTGAGGCTAAAACGTGATTTCTCTGCGACCTGACGGTGGTGACAGGGGCGGGGACCTCCAGGAAGGAGAGAGGAAGAAGTCACCGGGCTTGAAGCCTGCCTGCCCCCTGGAGAGGGGAACCCAGCATCTCAGGCTTGAAGCCTGTCCTGCAGGGCTGGGCCTCTTTGCTGGTACCCGCTGGTAACTTGGGGAATCGCTGCAACCCAGTAAAATATGGAAGAGTGTGTGTCTGTGTGTCTGTGTGTTTCCAGCTATGGAATGTCCAAGTAAATGTAAAGTAAGAGGGAATATGCTGGCTCTAGGTTTCTCTTCCTAGATAGGACAGGGTCCTCCCAAGATAAATCATTTCAGGGCCAGCACAGAATCTTGAGGGGACTTGATTTTGAAAAGTGACACAGGTAATGGAAGTTTTCCAATATCGTGAATTCGTGAGAACTGTTTGGGTTTTAAAATCATTGCTCTCTCAAGCAGCTGTTTTTCCCTTCCAAGGCTCCATTTTGTGAAACGAGGCTAATACCAGGGTAGCCCTTTCCCTTGGACACCCTGGAATGTAGGGGATATGAATAGCCTCTCAGTAGACTTGGAGCTCCAAAGGGAAGTAGGACCATGAAAGGACAAGACTCTCTCCTTTCAAAACAAAAACCTCCTTTTTTTAAATCACAAAAATAATTAGTACTCATTGTAAAAAAGTTAGTTTTTTTTCAGAATCAGAAGAAAAGAAGCAGAAGAAAAAAACTGAAACTCTGTACCCAGAAAACCACTGCTGATAATTTGATGGATAACATTACATGTAATCAGAGTGAGCACACTGCTGTTTTCCTTGAACAACATTTTTTCCTTTAATTATATTATGACATACCACTAAATATTTTTCATCCATATCTTTATTTTTTAAGATTTTATTTATTTATTTTTAGAGAGAGGGGAAAGGAGGGAGAAAGATAGGGAGAGAAACATTGAATTGCATGAGAGAGAAACATCAATCGGTTGCCTCTTGCACACCTCCAATCAGAGATCTGGCCCACAACCCAGATATGTGCCCTGGCGGGGAATTGAACTGCGACCTTTCAGTTTGTGGGACAACGCCCAACCCACTGAGCCACACCAGTCAGGGCTATCCATGTTTTAAAATGACTGTTTAGTATTCTGCTGTGCATTTATTTAGCCAAAACCTTACTGAAAGGAATTAAGACCATGTCCAGGAGTTTGCTATTGAAGCAGCAATGAAGAGTGAGACTACACCGAAATCTTTGAGCACATTCTCCATTATTTACATAGGTAAATACCCTAGAAGTGGTGCTTCTGGGTTCAAGGATAAGATTGCCCTGCAGTGAACTTTTAAGCTGGATTCTCCTCACCATGTTTTCCTCGATTTTCTATACTTTTTATTCACCAAGAATTTTAGCACCTATCACACGCCAGACATGCCTGGATACAGAGATGAATACTTTGTAGTACAAGGTGCCATAGACGTTGTCAGAGAAAGCTTTGGGCAGTCAGATGCTCAGTTTGAGGAGGGTTGTGAAAAACCAGTAAACTTTCTTGAGATTTTAGGTGAAAGGAGATAAATGAGGAGCATTGAAAAAAGGTGGGAAGGACAAGAAGAGGTAAAGAGGAATTTCCTGTATGGGAACAGATGGCCTAAGAACCTGTTATATGATCATATATTTGGAAAAATTGTGAGTTGTCTTGTGTGCTTGTACTGAGAGTAGAGCTTGGAAAGAGGGCAGTCGCAGAAGGCAGGAGTAGCCTTTAATGCCATGCTAACAGTATTTGGACCTTTTTCACATAGTAAGTGGAGAAAATGATTTAAGGAGCCTCCAAGGTCATGATACAATTGGATCCCAACACTTAATTCACTGAAGACCACTCTCTTCAGTGGATCCCCAAAATCATTGCTGGGGAAAGAAAACAAAAGATAGCAAAGTTTGCAAAGGAAACATCCCAAAAAGAATGTTGAAATGAACCCTGGCTGGTGTGGCTCAGTGGATTGAGTGCCAGCCTGAGAACCAAAGGGTCGCTGGTCCAATTCCCAGTCAAGGCACATGCCTGGGTTGTGGGCCAGGTCCCCAATAGGGGGTGTGCAAGAGTTAACCACACATTGATGTTTCTCTCCCTCTCTTTCTCCTTCCCTTCCCCTCTCTCTAAAAATAAATAAATAAAATCTTAAGAAAAAAAAGAATGTTGAAATGAAAATTGCAGAGAATCAATCAAATTCAGTGGTAGTAACTAAGATGTCCATCACACTTAAGAGTGTGCTGTCTTATCATTAGTAAGATTGGTCACGAGAAAGTTTCTTTTCTTTAAAGAGAAGGGCCTTAATATTGGTGCACGCCTAGAGATTACTTCAGTTTCCTATCAGGAAAACAAATCAAAGACTTCCAATAAGTCTAAAAACACAGAGCATAGATTTTAGTATATGAAAGCCCTTCATAAGTTGTAAATTAATATTCAATGAAAGACATATTTCTTGAAGGCTGTTTTTTAAAAAACTTCAACTTATGGACAAGGGATCAACAAATGCCGTCTGGGACCAGGTAGGTAATTACTTTCAGTGATACTGGAAATTTCTCGACTATTTTCTTGTTGATTTTTTCTTCTCTCTTGTTTTTGCTATCTCCTTAGAGAATTCTGATCTCAGGTATGTTAGATCGTCCAATTCTATTTTCCAACACTTGCTATCTCCCTTTCATATTTTGTATCTGCATTTGGATAGGTTTTTTTCAGGATCTGATTTCCAATTCACTAATTTTTTCTTTTTTTCATTTTATTTTTTTCCCTCTTTTTAAAATTGTTGTTCAAGTATAGTTGTCTCCATTTCCACCCCCCACCCCAGCCATCCCCACATCCCACCCTTGATCCCGCCTCCTTTGGCTTTGTCCATGTGTCCTTTATACATGTTTCATGACAACTGTTCCTCCTTTTCCCCCGTTATCCCCTCCTACCTCCCATCTGGTCACTGTCAGTTTGTTCTTTATTTCTGTGACTCTGGTTATATTTTGCTTGCTTGTTTGTTTTGTTGATTAGATTCCACTTATAGGTGAGATCATATGGAATTGTCTTTCACTGCCTGGCTTATTTCACTTAGCATAATGCTCTCCAGTTCCATCCATGCTGTCACAAATGGTAGGAGTTCCTTCTCTCTCTCAGCTGCGTAGAATTCCATTGTGTAAATGTACCATAGTTTTTTGATCCACTCATTTACTGATGGGCACCTAGGTTGTTTCCAGCACTTGGCTATTGTAAATTGTGCTGCTATGAACATTGGGGTGCATAGGTTCTTTTGGATTGGTGTTTCAGGGCTCTAAGGGTATACTCCCAGCAGTGGAATTGCTGGGTCAAAAGGCAGATCCATTTTTAGTTTTCTGAGGAAATTCCATACCGTTTTTCCACAGTGGCTGCACCAGTATGAGACTGTTCTTGTTTGCTCTGTTGATCTGTTAAATTGATCTGTTTTGACTCCCTGTGTTTGTGGTGTGAACTTCTATGGTAGGAGACCTGTGAGATTCAGTGGTGCAGTCTCCTTGATCTCTTGAATTTGATGCTCTTGGGATGCCCTTTTTGCCATTTATGTTGGCCCTCTGGATGTAATTGGGTTTTGATTGTCATTGTATCGTTCTATGATGGGTCCTTCCCTCAAGCTGGCTGACTGAGGGTCGCTCTACCCATAATGTCTTGTATGCTGTTGTGCAGGTGCAGTCAGTTAGCACTGAGGATTGTTACTCTGTCTGTCTAAGGTTATAAGGCTTCTCCCTCACTATTGTTCAGTTGTTTGCTCTGGGTGATTTCTCCACAATTTAGTTGTAATACTAGATTGGTCCTGGGAGGCTGTTAGTGTGGCTTCCATTTATTCCTCTGCCATCTTGCTTCCTCCTCCCAGGATCTCTCTTGCCTTTTTCTCTGGCCTCCAGCCTTCTTCTGCAGGTATGGCTAAGCGCTCCCACAGCTGCCCACCAATGCCTGGCTTCCACTGACATGAGCCTCTTGGTGCAGCTTCCATTTCTGGAGTAGTGTGTGTCCTGCTGCACGGCCAGAGCGGGAGAAGGAGGAAGGAGGGATGCAGTGCTCCAGTGGCTCCACGCCCTGCACTGCTGGACTGCAGCTGGGAAGGTAGTGCCTTCCCACTGCTGAGCCCGGGCCCCAGGGCCTGCCCCCACCAGTCAGCTCCACTTCTGGCATCCTAGTATCCCTTGACTGCCTAATTTTTTTCTTTAGCTATGTCTAGTCTCCTTTTGAATTTGAGTTTTAAATGTCTATTATTGTTTTCATTCCTGTAAGTTCTAGTGCAGATTTGTTTGGACAATTCTGTGTAGCTTTTGATTTCTCGATTATAGTTTCAGGCTTTTATTTCTTGAAACAAAGGATTTAAAGGTAAGCCAATTTTTCCCCTGGCTTGACTTTTATGTGAAATCAGCAATTTTTAAATGCTGGCTATCAACTTAAATTTATTTTTTAAGCAAAGTAGGGAACTCTCTGAGGTTGGGAAAAATGGAAAGACTTCTTTTAAATCAGTGGAGTGGATGAAAAAGAGGCCAAATACTAACCTGACAAGCTCAGCAGGAGGCAGTGTAGGACCCTACAAACTCAGAGACCAAAAGTAACCACAAAGGATGGTCTGGATGTAAAATTTCTAACTAAAAGTGAGTCATGGCAGGTAGTCACATTCTAGGCCTGTATCTTCCTTGACAAAGGTCAATCTTTACCTTAAGTAAGCCTGTCTATTATTATTTTATATCTAAGACAATATACCCTTGGAATGCCAGAGTAATCCCCCTTTTCTGGACCCCTCAGGGTATACCTACCACATGAGAGCATCGGATCACAGAACCCCTAATTGTTATCTCATTCCCCAAATATCATCTATGTGCTCTAAATGTCAATTGTTAACTATCTTATACCAATGTAAAAGAAATATCTATCTTTCCATTTCACTCTTAATCCAATCTGAAAGATTTCCCCACTTTGTTTTCTCCCACCTCCCTAAGCTATCATTAGCAGATTTCATGTGACCCTCCCCCCTTACATCTCCTCCTTTCACTGTGATGTATAAAATAAGTTAAGCTGCCATTTTCTGGAGCATTTTCTCAGTCTGTTGAGGTTTTGCTTCCTGGCAATTGTCATCTGTTTTGCTGAAATAAACTCATAAAAATTCTGTACAGGTTTGGATACTTCTTACATTGGCACAACCCATCGATCAAGCCTATGTGTATTGTATCTGTGTGATGCAGGATGCATTCCATTGGAATGCACCTTTTAGATTCAATAATCACAGACTTGGAGAGGAAAATCTGTTTTCAAGTTTCTGTTTCTTTTTCTCTATAAATTTACCTGCCAGATAGTGTCTAGATTTACTGTTCAGGAAAAATATTTACATATCACCATATAAGGAAATACTCATATAGGATAACACCCCGATCTCAGAGATTTTACATTCTATGCAGTATGTGAGATAGACTGAAATATCAAAAGATTGAAAGAGAGAGAAGCAACTAGGAAGTCACTCTCTCGGGTTGGGTCTGGTTTTAAAGAGCTGTAGGTAAAGTGGGCATGTTGCCACTAGAAAGAAAGGAGCCAATATCAGATATTTAAAGGAAGATGTGACAGAAATTGATAACTGAGTCTGTGTAAGGTAAAAATAAGAGAGAAATGGTATGTCTGGTTAGTAACTGGGAAAATTCTAACCAAGCATCATGTGTTTCATGATTGTTTAAAAGGATTCCCTCTGTGATTGTTTTGAAGGAAAATTTTTAAAAGCTCAATGTCACTTTTCTTTTGATTTGTTTATTTCTTGTAAATCAAAGGCAATTGGAATGATTTTCTAATTTATAGAAGGCTCAAAGATGTAATCAATTTTTATATAATTAGCAGAAGGGAAAACATCCAGATATTAGGGGAAATATTTTAGCTGACACATTCATGTGTATTATCTTGTCTTCTACCTTCTTATCATTAAAGAATTGGCTTTCTCCTTTAATAAACAAACAAAAAAATGTGCACAGGCACATCACGATTTTAAAATCTCTGTAGGCTTCTCATGTTGGAAAGCTTCATTGAAATAGACCACCAATATTCCCCTAAATCAATGCTGTTATTTCACTCTGGCATCTCACTAACATTGATTGTTTGAAGGGGCTATAGGGAAATTGATGACATTAAGTAAGATAGATTATGAATCACATTCAACTCTCATCTCTCGGTAGGCCTAGCAGAAGTAATTCTCCTTATTGCTTATGGAAGTTGTGATCATAAGCCTTTGTGTACTTAAGATTTTACCATTAAAAATCTATCAATCTCCTAATCCTTGCAATAGGTTGCAATTGGGCTTTAACTTTAGGCGTAATTGGTTCTTGGGTGGGACAGCAGCCTGATTGTGAATGATTAAAACCCAACACTTTTCCCCCCTCTTCTGCACATTTTTAGTTCTAAAACAAATGGGCATTTATTAGCACCCTAGAATAAAGACAGCACTAGGAGAACTGGGTTGCTTATGTAGATTTAAGACACAGTGCAAGGACCCACGTAAGATTATGGTTGTAATACTTTAGGAATTATCAAGCACATTCACCTGCATGATGTCCCATTTGAATCTCACTGCTGCAATTCTGTCCTAATAGTTGGTCAGTGCCTTAGTTCAGGCGACTATTAACAAAGCACTGTAGACTGGGTGGTTTATAGACAATAACATTTATTTCTCACAGTTCTGGAGGCTACATGTCTCCAATCAGAGTGCCAGCATGGTTGGATTCTGGTAATAACCATCTTCTGGGTTGCAGACTACCCTCTTATTGTATCTTCACATGGCAGAAGGAGAGTGAGAGAGCTGTTTGGGGTCTTTCATACGGGCACTAATTTTATTCTTGAGGGACCTACCCTTGTGACCTAATTACCACCCATAGGTACTACCTCCTAATATGGTAACATTGGGGGTAGGATTTCAACATAAGATTTTTGGGGGGAGGAGGAGGACACAAAGATTCAGTCCATTGCAGTTGGGCATACTTGTTGTACCAGTGTAGAGACAGATTATCAGAGTTGCCTTGAAGTTTTTTGGTCAATATCACAAAGGTCACACATATGAAAACAAGGACTAGAACCTAAATCTTATGGAAAAAAGTCTGGTGTTTTCTGCCCCAAATTCCTTCTCAGCCATTCAATTTAATGAGTGTTCCTTTGAGGCCCATTACATGTGTAACTTCATGAGGCTCTGAGGGTGGCAAGAGTGCACAACAGTGCCACTGGTCTCAGAGTACTTAGAGCTTATTTGATCAAAGTTTGTGTACATATAAAATGGCTACAGCATGAACTGTATTTTCATACAGTATTTTAGGACTGCAGAGAAAGCAAAAATCATCGTGGGCTGCTCATTGGGGAAGACTTCATGGAGGAGGCCTGTGGGGGTTCATGGATGTGCTACAACAGAAAGGGTCACTAGGAGCTAACCCTCTTGGGCAACCACTCTGTGTTAGGTGCTGTGCTAGGTCCCTCTCATAGTTCCTCTCCTTTAAACCTCACCATAGTCCTCTGAGGAAGGTGTCATACTCTCTACTTTGCAGATGAGAAAAGCCATGCTCAGAGAGGTGGAAGGCACAACTGTCCAAGCACAGACGGGACAGTACCAATGGTGAACATCAGGGACAACTGTCCCAGCCCTTAACCACTACTGCACATGATTTTATATTAAGTTGATTTTAAAATATGACTTTAAAATGCATGCAAAATTCTGTACAGTCTCTCAAAGGGAAAAAACAATGACAGTTCCCCCTTGGTTGACATATGGTCAGACCTGTGGGATAGAACAGAGAGAGGGAATGTGTTATGTTCCACCCTTATACTTTATAAAAGAAAGTCCTGGCCCACAAAATAATGCCCTTAAGCTTCAAGGTAATTGTTTAAAGGCCAAGTAGTCCATCAAAAATTTTGCCAAAGTTTGTAAAATAAAACAAGACGGTCAACATAAGGGCTGTACTAAATCTTTGAAAGAAACTCTGTTTTGTGGCCTAATACTTGGTGGACAGACAATCTGTTTTAGGAGGTTGAGTTGTCATAGCATTCTTTCCCAAACCATTGAGAGAGGTGATCTGGGAGAAAGCTCATCTCCCTAGACAAGTTTCTAAAACTATCAAATATGGCTTACCTATGCTTTTTTAGAACTTTTATTCAAAGTACTTTTTGTACACATATTCACAATGCATACATATTTTTGCACTCACAAATTATTTATTTATTTATTTATTTATTTATTTATTTATTTATTTATTTATTCTAGAGAGATGGGAAGGGAGGGAGAAAGAGAGGGAAAGAAACATCAATGTGAGAGAGAAACATTGATCGGTCGCCTCTTGTGCGTGCCCTGACTTGAGACCAAACCCACAACCCCAGCTTATGCCCTGACCAGGAATCAAACTGGCAACCTTTCACTTTGCAGGATGACACCCAACTGAGCCACACCGGTCAGTTCCTTTTGCTCATTTTTAAATTGGATAGTCTGTCTTTTGTTGAGTTGTAGGAGTTCTTATATTATTTTGGATAGTAAACCCTTATCAGATATATGATTTCCAAATATTTTCTCTCATTCTGTGGGTTGTCTTTTATTTTCTTTTAATATTAGCAAAATTTTACTTCAATTTTTTATGCTCATAGATAACTCTGAAAAAGCCCATATGTGAGAGGCTAGCATAGCTCTGGAGGCTACTGAGAATGTATTTCAAACAAGAGGTACTGCTCAAACTCTCCACCACGCTGGGGGCCAAGGTGGGAGGAGGAGCTCTGTCAGCTGGACTCCCAGGTCCCTCCTCCCCAACCCCCTTCCCTGTAGTAGATCAGACTCTACAACATCGACATCTTGAAACTCTCAAGGCTGCCTGAATGTTCGGGTGTGTTAGGGGAAAATGCCAGGGTTTCAAGATGGCTCACCTGCCAGCCATGTGGCAGCTCCAGGGGCCGTGGGCCAGCACCCTCTTCCTGTTTCAGCCACAGTTAGAGCCAAGCACTAGGCTGGCTTGGGCCTGCTGGGGGCATGGGGTGAGAGGCAGCCTTTTACCACCAGCAGCCCTCCCCTCTAACCCCCAGGACTTTTTGCTGTCAGTGGTCTCATGCAGTGTCAGGTGCTGTTGAAACCTACCCCTGGCTCTGAGGCAGACAGTGAGGGGTGGCAGGCAAAGGTCCCAGGGCTGTGCCTGAAGTGGCTCCTGGCCTCTCCAGCTCTGGCCTACCTGTACCTTTATTTCTAGACTGTTCTCCATTTCAGTGAGGGGTGAGTGCAGCAGGGTGCTGGCAGCCCTCAGCCCTTTTGTGTGTGTGTGTGTGTATTGGGGGCTGAGGGTTGCAGGGGCAGAGGACAGGGACAGGCCCAAGTGAGAGCTAAACAGGAACTCCCCTTGAAGGTGGCTCCCCTTGAAACTGTTCCCAAGGGGCTGCTCAGGTCCGACCAGCTGGATGATCACCTAGAGCTCAGACAGGACAGGATGAACCTGCAGCCACAGCATTCAAGAATGATCCAAGGGAGGACTGGCTGGGGAAAGGGCATGGTGAGTATTCAGGTGTGTGTGCTTGCCAGTGCCCAGCTACCAGGAGGCAAAGCAGTGCTCCCTGGAGTGGTCCATGAGGTCCAGTTGGGCAGGCAAGCATCCTGGCTCATGGGCAGGATCTCCAGCGGCCCTTCCTCCAGGGGTGGATGGTGGTCCCAGATCATTAACTTGTTCACAAAACCCTAGCTGTAGTTTCAGGCTTCAGGAACTCTTCTCACCACGTACCATAGCTTGAAGCAAGCTTAATGTTTGTTCCTCAGTTCTCCCAGTTCTGGCGGCAGCAGGATGTCATTCTCAGTCTTATCGGCAAGAGCATGTGACTCTTCAGGTCCTTAACAATGACCAAAATCAACTGTAGCATCTGAATGATGCCTGTTCCTTCTACAGTCATGCTGACAGACTTCCCTGTCTTGATGTTGGGGTTGGATTTCTTGTCTGGACAGATGGCAAACTTTCCTTTGCTCTGGTAGACTAGCAGCCCATTTGGGTATTGAAAGTCAATGATGTCTCCTAATTCATATTTTCTAGATACTGCAACATCTTTCCTTCCAGTGAGAAATTTGGGATGGGTGTCTTTGAAGTAAACCTTGATGACCAGGTCCACTAAGCCTTTGTAATGGCTGGAGACACATTTGGGTGGGCTTGAGTTGAAAGATAGGTATGTTAGCCTTCAGGAAGCCCCAGAATGTGATGGGGCCATAGCAGGGTAAAGTAGAACTGCTGGGTGTTATGGCTGATGATCTCCTTGTTGATGAACCACAGTGGGTTCTTGATGTCTGGGCTTTCACGGGTGATGTCTGGGGCCCTGCTGGATAGCTGGGCAGGCTGTAAAGGAACCAGACTGGGGAGAGCCCCACATTGTCCACTGTGGTGAGCTGGGCTCTGTGGTGACAACCAAGACAGGTTGGCCACCTCTTTTCACTTTTGTTTTTATTTTTTAAAGATTTATTAATTTTTAGAGAGAGGGGAAGGGAGGGAGAAAGAGGGGGAGAGAAACATCAATGTGTGGTTGCCTCTTGCATGCCCCTTACTGGGGGCCTGGCCCGCAACCCAGGCATGTGCCCTGACTGGGAATTGAAACAGGGACCCTTTGGTTCCCAGGCCCATGCTCAATCCACTGAGCCACACCAGCCAGGGCTCTTTTCACTTTCTTAATGATGTCCTTTGATGCAAAAAAGTTTTGAATTTTGATGAGGTCCAATTTATTTATTTTTTCCTTTTGCTGCTCATACTTTTGGTGTCATATCTAAGAATCCATTGCCAAATCCAAGGTTACCAAGATTTACTGCTGTATTTTCTTCTAAGAGCTTTATGATGGAATTTTGCATTAATTTTTTATAGCATGTCAAGTATGGGTCCAACTTCATTCGTTTGCATGTGGAAATCTACCTGTTGAAGAGACTAATCTTTCCCCATTGAATGAAATTGGCACTCTTGTGGAAAATCAGTTTGCCATAGATGTATGGGTTTATTTCTGAACTGCCAAGTCATTTTATTGATGTATATGTCTGTCTTTATGCTGGAATCACACTGTTTTGATTACTGTTGCTTTGTATAAGTTTTGAAATCAGGAAGTATGAGTCATCCAACTTTGCTCTTCTCTATAAATATTGTCTTGGCTTTTCTGGGCTCCATACAATCCTGTATGAATTTGAGCATAGATTTTTCCATTTCTGCAAAAAATGCTGTTTAACTTTTGACCAAGTGTACTGAATTTGTAAATCACTTTGCCATCTTAACAAATTAAAATTTCAATCCATGAACATGGATATTTTTCCATTTATTTGTCTTCCTTAATTTCTTTCAACAATGTTTTAAAGTTTTCAGTGTGTAATATTTCACCCCCTTAATTTTGTTTTTAGGTATTTTATACTTTTTGACATATTATAATGTTAATGTGATTTTTAATTTCCTTTTTGAATTGTTCATTGCTAGTATATAGAAACATAACTGCAAATTTGCTGAATTTATTAACTCTAGCTTTCTTGTGTATCTCTTGGTATTTTCTATATATAGGATCATTACATCTGCAAATAGAGATAGTTTTACTTACTTTCCAATGTTTGCCCTTTATTTTTCTTGTCTATTTGCTCTAGCTAGAAATTCCAGTATGGTGTTGAAAGCAGTGGTGAAAGCAGGAGGCATCCTTTTCCTGTTCCTGATCTTAGGGGGAAAGCTTTCAGTCTTTTCCTACTGAGTATGTTAGCTGTGGGTTTTCATAAATGCTCTTTATCATGTTGGAAAAGTTCCCCTTTACTCTTAGTTTTCTGAGTGTTTTTATCATGAAAGGGTATTGGATGTTGTCAAATGCCTTTTCTGTGACAACTGAGATGATCATTTTTTTAACCTTTGTTCTATTAATGTGGAAAACTGAGAGACATCACCCTGCCTTGGCTCCCTGGTTGCTAAGGTGTTCTGCCTAATACTGATCATGCCAGCAGTCAGCAGCCAGTTATGCTTTCCCTGGAAGGCACACATAAAGTGCCCAGTCACCCTCATCGGGCAATAATTCTGCAAATGTCATGTCTTCTACACTTCTGCTCAGACCCAGGCTTAGGAAAATTTATGAAGAAAATAGAGATGGTCTTACCCTGTCCCCTGGGTACCCAGCTTTGATCCCATTACCAGGTCACTATGTTTTCCCATGTTCCTTCTCTATCCATCTGACACAGAGTGCCTGTGACTGCAGATACAAAGATGTTATATGGTCCCTACTGTCCCATGGTCCCTACTGTCCCATAAACTCACAGCCTGGGATGGTGTAGAGTGGAGGTAGATATGCAAACAAATAATGAAAATAGAATATGATAAAAGAAAGTACGAAAGTATATGAAAAGTACTCTGAGAAACTCAAGGAGGAATCCTGTTTGCCTGGGGGAGCTAAGAAGGTTTCTTTCACAGTATGTGCAGGAAACCACAGGGAAAGCAGAGGCTTGGGCCTGATTATGTATGTATGCCTGACTGTGGCATTGGACTTGATCCTCCAGCAACAAAGGAGCCATTCTTTCCTTTCCTCTTTTATTGCCCTGAATCTTAGAACTTTAAGACCTTGGTCCCTGTTAATAATAAAATAATAACCAATGGTTTTAGGGCTTACAATGTGTCAGACACTGTACTAAATGCTTTGAATTCATTATTTAACTTACACTTCACAACAACCTTAGAAGACAAAATATCATCCTCATTTGACATATAAAAAACCCCTGAGGTTTAAAAACTCAAAGTTACACAAGTAGAAATATGCAGAGCTAAAATGTAGCTCTGACTCACTGCCAAGCCTGTGCTCTTAGAAACACAAGTCAGCAGGTTTTGGTGCTGTTTAGGGATGGGGAAGAGTGGTTCTAGCTCCCCAAACCAGCCCCAAAACTTCTCCACATTTTAAAATGCTCATACCTCCTCCTGGGGCTGATAGCAACACTCTGAACCCACGTTGTTGAGGTGGCAGTGGCAGTTACTATGGAGAAGAGCTTCAAAGGATGTGAACTGCAGTGTCAATTTACCTCCAAGGACTGTGGTTGCTGCTGGGTGACACCGAGTTAATGATTAAACTGCTCTTGTGTGAGTCAGCCAATGCTCCTCCCAAATAATGTAAAGTGTTAACACATTTAAAAAATACCTGCCCCACTAAGCTGAATGTCAGACTTGAGTGTCAACTCCCATTTTACAGTCTAAAAGGGAACAGGAATTTTCACTGAACTCTGCCAACCAAGAACTTAGTGTTGACATCAACTCTGTAAAATTGTGTGTGAGCAAATAAATAACCTTAAGTTCAGAAAGGTGAAACCACTTGTTCCAGTTCAGAGTCAATTTTCTTTCTATTACTCCAGGACTCTAACTATTGGGGTGCTCTTTTTTTAGTTTGTATGCTAGTGAATAACTGCCCTTCTTTTTAATAATGAGAATTTAAATGTTTCTAGAAAAGCATTAGAGAAGTAGTATAGGGAAAAAAATGGGAGCTTTGAAGTTAGGTCTTTCTGGGTTAAAATTCCAGTTCCGGCTCTGTTGTAGTGTGACCTTTGGCAAATCACCTCCACTCACCTTAAACGATAATTGTCAGAATTGAAGCAGATGGCTGGTCCCTATGGAAGTGTTAGTTCTTTCCAGCTCCTCCTTGATGTAACATGAGTGGGTATCTCCAGTCATCTCAAGCAGTTGATTAAATACTCAATACGTGCTTAGAGGTATATGTATTTATTTCAATTAAAACAAACTCCTGCCATGTGGCATTTTCTGGGGAAAATTTAGGGAAGGTATTGTGAAGCTGGGTTAATAGTACAGCTCCCACAGGTTAGGACTCAAAAGACCCACCATGAGTAAGGCCCTTTTGCCATGAGAGTGCTGGGAGGAGCTGTGAATATCTGGTCAGGGAGAAAAAACATACAGATGCAAAGTGAAACAGCAATAGAAGGCCACAGAGGACAAGTGTTCAAGGAGCAATTAGGCAATAAATGTGTGAATTTGGAAGACAAAGAGAAAGAGACCACTTACCGTGGGCCACTTTGAAACTCTTCCTGACCCATTTCCTGCACTCTTTCTTTCTTTGGTCGCTCCACAGCCCTTTGAGTTTCTGTTAGTGTCACTAGTGCACTTATTTCTTTGTAAATATCACTATCTCTTAATAACCTGTGCCACCACTCAGCTTGTGGATTTCCAGCTCCTCCTTGGGAAATTTGGTACCCATAATAGAATAAGTTGGAGAGAGGTCGAAGGAAGTTGAGAGCCAAGAACTTGGATGTTAGAAGAGGGGCAACTTGCTATGCATACTACAAGGAGAATTTGGCATTCTTGGAGGGTAATAAGGGGTGAAGAGTATGAGGAATAAAGGAGACAGGGGAGTGGGAAAAAGGAGAGAGCAGCTAGCAATGCAGCAGAGCTGATTATTCCCTCCAATTACCTATATCTCCAGCGGCTGCCAGAAAACTAAGGCAGCTTTGTGAGTGCCTTTGATGAGAAAACCAGGAAGGGGCAGAGTTTCATTTCAACACTGTGTAGAACAGATTAGATGTGATGAGGTGGAAGTGTCTCTCTGGAAGTTACCTAGCTCCTGAAAGAGCTGTATATTTCCATAAGCTAGGTAAAGGGTTGGGAGTTCAAACAAGGTTTACCTGGATCTTTAAGAGGCAAAGGGATGTCAGCTGACTTTTATCTCCAATTCCTTTCTCTTTCCTCCTCTTCTTTTCCCTCCCCTCCAAAACTTACCCAGTATAGTGCCCAACTATAGGCACTTTGAAAATATCTTGTGCTGAATCAAATATAAATATTATACATGGTTTCTGCTGTTACCATACATAAAATTGAATGAAAACAACACATGCATTTCATACATAAAAATAAACCTAATCTTAACAATTCTGGAAAGGATATAAATAGCAACTAAATATAGGCTTAACACTTTCCCACCTCTTTTTCAGTATTCTTCAAGGGCCAGCCCACATCTCATCCTCTAGGAAGTCTACCGGATTTTCAGTGATATTTCCTGTCTCTGAAGTCTTATGACATTTCCTGCCTCTATCAGCCATTTGACACTTGATCATGTATTTTTCAGATGCATGTCTTGCCTTTTCCACTAAATACTAACATCCCTGAGGGCAGGAAGAGTGGCCACTCTCGGTGAGGGCCTAGTATAGTACCCTCTATTTGTAGTGGTTCAATTTTACTGATGATTTGTGTACTGCATTGTATTCTTAGAACTTGACAACTTTACTAAATAAATGTTTGTTGATTTGAGTTGAATTGTTGGATGCCATACACCTCTGAGAATATATGATCCCTACGTATTACTTTCGTCCCAGAATAACAGGAAATTAGAACTTGGAAAGAAATCAAGTCTAATTTTTGTTAACCTGTAACTTACTTTTCTATTGCTTTTGGGCAGGTAATTTTGACTTTCCACCTCAAAAGCAAATATGATTTCTTGGCTAATAACTTTCATATGAGATTAAATAAAGACACACAGAATTTTGATGCTGACAGACATTATAAAATCATGTGATCTAACCCAGAAATGTGTGCTTAGGGAGGTTAAACAGACTGCCTTATGTTTCTTCAGTCTGTTATAGAGCTCACCTAGCATTCAGGTCTCCTACTTTCTGGTCCAGTGGTCTTTCCAGGGCACTAAGCTTGTTTGTCAGAATACCATATTTTTACAAAGTGTTTTCATTATTAATGCAGTATGCCAAGTCTCCAGGGTAGAGTAATTTATTACAGCTAGGAAAGTGTTTCCTAAGCAGTCTGCTAGTCCTGTAAAACTGAATAATTTTGAAATAAAGCATCCTTGGGGCTCAATGCCTTCTGAGGGGGCCAGCATCTCATATGATATATACAAGGTCTGTCTGGAAAAAGTTCAGCTGTTGTTAATATAACAAGAACGGTTTGTACAACATAGATGTAGCCTGACAGCCAAAGAGAGTGAACTGGAATGCACATGTGTGAACAATGACTTGACTGTACTAGTCAGTGGGGGTAGTGGATCCTGTTGAGTGAGCATGGGTACTGTGTGGCCGTCGCACTGAAAATGACTGAGCAAGTGGAGCAATGAATCTACATCCAATTTTGCGTTAACCTTGAACATTCCTCTGCCGAAACTATTTGGATGTTTCACAAGGCCACAGCTATGGGCAACTGGTGACTGGCAGCTTCATCACAACAATGCACCTGCTTATGCATCACGGTCTCTACATTTTATATGGATGTATAACTTCTGAACAGACCTCATGTATGTATCCCATAAATGAGCCTTTCTTTATGGAAATTCATTATAACAGCTTTATTGATTCTATTAGAGTGCTGTTAATTACAGGAACCACAAAACCTTCTATTAGATCAAAGCCATAATAAATAAGATTAGTAACATTTATTCAGCTCTGTATATTGAGTGTTTTTATAATAAACTGATGTTTATCTTTTTAGAAATTACTACATTGATGTATTAAAAATTATATCAGATATTTCAATGTTTTTGGCAAAAACAGTTGAGCATCTTGTAAAAACTAATGATATTAACTATTATTATTAATCATCATGATGGCCCTTTAAAGTGGACATTATGATTAGTCTTACAGATGAAGAAATCAAAGCTTATAGAAATTTAATATTTTGCCAAGATCCCCACAATAGGGGGACCAAGATTAAATGAGGTAACATATGGGTACTTAGCACAGTGCTGGGCAGCTGGTTTATTGAATAAATGCAACTGAAAGGGTAAATGTGAAGTGAGTAAGGTGATGCTGTTATGAAGACAGTACATAAAGCACATGTCATAAGTTCCTATATATAATACATGTATGACTAAAATTTGATTGAGCTTCCTAACAATCCAAGGGAGAGATACAATCAGTGATAAGTGATAAGTAACCTTTCCCAAGAGAAGTGTAACTATTTCTGGAGTTCAAACCGAAGGGTCCCTTTTCAAGACAGAAGATTTAATACCCTAGCGTTGGCTTAATACCCAACGCTTAATAATAGCCTTGGAGGATGAGGCAAAGTCACTGTGGGATGGCTGCTAGAAGCCTGGGAAAAGTGATGGCCAAACCTGAGTGAGGGAGAAGTCTGCACTGTCCTGTCAGAAGGCAGAGGAAGGATTATGAAGTTGAGTAAAAGGACATGCTAGAATGGGGATATTATGTAAGGTCAGAAGACCCACCAGAGGATTATGGTCCCTGGGAGGCCCAAAGAACATGCCATTCACCAAGACCATTAATAATGCACTGCCAAGAGGGGTACCAGCATCACCAAGAAGTACAGACCACCTCTGAAGGCTGGGACTTGAAGTAGAAGAGTGGTCCCAGAGCTGGGCTCCTTAACAATCACAGACATAATGGGGCTCCTCCCAAATAATAGAGACCAACTGTAAGTGCTTAACTACCAGAAACCAAGAGGCCACTATTACCATAATAACCTATAGAGTCAGAGGGGCAGCCAAGGAGGCTTGGTCTGCAGGAATTGTGGAAAGGGTTAATAGATTGTGGTATGGTGAGGGGCAAAGCTGTAGCCAACAAAGGTACTACATAAAATCTAGAAAACATGGGGGGCCCATGACCACGAGGTCCTCTGGTGACTTGACAATGTGAATCAAGAATCTAACAATATGCAGGTTATTTGACTCAGTAATTCTATTTCTGTAAACTTCTCCTCAGCTAATTATCTAAATATTACACATTTAATTATTAAGTTATTTGCATGAAGGAATCCATTAGTTATGACTTCTGTAGCAACACGGGAAAATGCTTATAAAGTAAAATAAGTATAAGGAACAATTTACAAAATAACATATACACCATGATAATACTTATATTAAAATACGTCAAGTGAAAAAAATAAGTAAAAGAAAATATATAACATGGTAAGCATGTTTATATTAGGCTTGTAAGATTACAGGTGACTTCATCTCTCTATTCTCCAGCTTTTAATTGAATTTCATGGTTTTTCCATGGTATTTTAGTTGTTTCGTTCAATAGAACCATTTAAAGGCAAACCTCATTGTCTGAATCTATTTTCTCACTGTGATCTCAGCTAGCTTTTGCAGAGAAATAGACTGGTGAGCAAATGTCCTTTCGATGAAGATTTATGTCTGAAGCTCATGTGTGTATAATTGTTGGTTGCATTGAATTTTTTAAAAGAGAATTTCCTAATGAGAAGCTTCTACTTCATTACGTTTGGTTTACTTCAGTTCAGATAGATATTTGTAGCAGGTTTGCAAGTTTCACGCCACGTATTAACATGTTGGAAGGAAATACTTTTCACACTGTTCTCTTTCTCTTTCCTATATAGTCCCTATAGAGTGACTTTAAATCCTTTTTTCTATTCTTAAATATTAAATTGAATTCCTTGTTTAATTTATTTGGTGGTGTCCTTGGTCAACTTGTCAACTAATTCACACAATTTGTGAGCTACATGAGATTCCTTCCTCTGCTGCAGCACCCACATTTCATCAGTCACCATGCAGTCTATTCTGTCTCCTCAGGCTTTTGACATCTTCCTGGCATCCCTCCCTCCCTAGTCCACTATTTTAGATATGGTCTCATCACTTGCAGCCTGCAGCTCTTCAGTGCTATGTGATTAATCTCCTACCCTTCAATCCATTTTCCACATCTTCCCTAGGTTAGTGTTTCTCAATGGGGTGAATTTTTGTTCCTCAGGAGACATTTGGCAATGTCTGAAGACTTTTTGGTTGTTGTAACTGGGCCAGGAGTGGGGTGGAGGTTTGTGGAGGGTGAGGAGGAGTGAGACAGATTGCTACTGGCATCTAGTAGTTAGAGGACAGAGATGTTATGCTGCTAAACATCCTACAATGCACAGGACAGCCCCACAACAAAGAATTTTCCTGCCCAAAATGTCAGTTGTGCTGAGGTTGAGAAACCCTGACCTAGACTGATTCTTCTAAAATAAAAACCTGCCTAAATACCTCAAAAACACATTATTTCTTTTAGACAAAAGCTTTTTTGCATAGGGCTCACTTTTTCCCCAGCCACACAGTACACATACTTATTACTGCCTGAACATGCCACTTACTCCCCGGCTCCTGTGACTTGACTGATGGTTGTAGCTTCTTGATTTCCTCAGGCTGGTTTGGGTGGTCCTCCTCTGTAATCACTTTTATTTATTTATTTTAACATGGGAAAGACATTTATTACCAAACTATAAATTAGAAGTGGTGGGAGGAGTGGGAGGAGCCAAATGATTACTTCTGGGGCCTCTGCTCTTTTCCTCTGTCCTCCAGGGCCTGGATTCAGAGTTCCTCCTCAAGGCACTCCTTCAATCGGATCACCTTTGACTGCAGGTAGAAGGAGCCGCCCACAGATTTATTGTTCACCTTAAATAGGTGTTCATAATTCTGCAGGGGAGGGGAGATGGTGAGAGTCTCTGAGCTACAGAGTCAGGGGAAGCTTCTGGATCTCCTTGGGGCTCAGCTTGGAGACATTGAGGATCTGCTGTGTGGAGGCTGAGGCCAGAGAAGTCAGAAGCAGCTGCAGACTGGTGTCCAGCACATCCCTGGTTGTCAGCTTCAGCCAAGCTGGCTGCAAACTCCTGCCACAGGGCCCAGGCAAAGGCCTTGCCCACCACCTGTACCCCCAACACAATGATCTGGGCCAGGTACTTGGCCATGGCTGCCGCTCTACCTCAGGGACACCAGCTCTGGCTTCCAGGGCGCCTGGCCCTGGCTGAAGGGCAGTGGGCAAGTCAAAGCTCTGATCACTTTTAGAAGAGCATGAATCACACTTCATTGTTGCTTACTTGCTCCCCGCCCTGCTCCCCCCGCCCCCGCAGTATCAAGAGGCCAGAAACCGGGCCTTTTTTTCTCAGAATCCTCAGCATCTAGTGAAATGACCTGGTAGAGGATAATGGATCTAAACTCAACCAAGGCCCTCTCTCCTTATTCCCTTTTCATGAGCCCTGCAGAGCAGTCAGATTCATCTTGAGCACAGTGGAGTTATTGCTGCAAACTTCCTGAGTTTGCATTTACTTCATCCTTCACCTTACCTGAAATGTGGTTGATGTTTCCGTCTCCATTTGTGTCATTCCCACCTGTTCTTTAACGCCCACCTCAATAAAAAAAATCACAATGATTTACCAAGCTCACCACATATGCCAGGCCTGCATTATCTGAGTTCATCTGCAGTAGTATGATCCCTGTAAGGAAGGTATTGTTCCAATTGAACAGGTGAAGAAAATGATGCAAATAGCCCTGAGTGACAGATGAGGTAATACATGCACAAAACACACACACTGCAGGCAGCTGAGCCATGGCCCTCTCTGCCTGATTCTCCTATCTTCTCTGTTAGCTCTTTTATCTCCTTCCAGAAGTCATGCTGGAGAGCCTTTGTTCTGCCCCACAACCTTTACCATAAACTGCAAATTGTTTAGGGTGACACAGGAGGTTAATGGCGGGAGCCAGAACTAAAATCCAAGACTCTAGATTTGAATCCTCTTTTCACTCACCAGTACCACAGTCAGCACTTTTTGCTCAGTATAAATTGCAGTAATTCCCCAAGTCCAGGGTGAGTGGAGCCAGGGCAGGTGGGGCAGCCTTAACAGTGACCTTAGCTGCAGAAGCTAACCATGCATGGCCGAGGATTTTCCGGGGGAAGGCATTGGACTGTTTTAAGCTCAGGAGTGAGGAATAGATCTTAACTTTTAAAAACTCACTGTAGCAAATCAGTTGGAGACTGGAGTGAATGCAGAGCAACAGTTTAAGAGGTATTTTCGGTCAGTCCCTCAGGTGAGGGATGGTGGCAGCTCTGATCATGTCGCTGAAACACCTGAAGAAGCGAATGGACAGGAGAGATATTTAGGAAGTAAAGTTGTCTGGATTTGGCTGTACAATGCCTACAGAGAATGAATCTTGGCCAAAGTGTGACTTTAAGATACTTAAGTCTTTGTTTCCTCGTGGATAAAATGAGGATACTCCCTACCGTGAGGGATTCTTAGTAAAATTATGAAAAGTGCTGGACACATTATCAACAAGCGTTAGTTCTTTAACTATTAAAATAAGTTTTTTTTTAACTTACTAGAGGTCTTTAAATACGGAATAGGTTGGATCTAAGGTAACCTGTCAACGCTGGAAGATTTATTCTTAAGTTCCTGTCAGTTAAGTACTCCATAAACTCACCTCTTATTCGGGGTCGGGACACTGGGCAGCGAACTGTGATAAATGCATTGCAGCGCACAAAGATGTGGAGGCCACTCCAAACTTGGGAGGAGTCAACCTATGGTCAAATCCTGACAATACGACTTTCTGCGCTGGGTGACCTCTCCTCCTCTAGACTGGTGTTTCTAGAAGACACACCGGGGAACAAGCGGCAAGTCAGAGGCAGTAAGATGAGCGAAGCCGGATGGAGGCGGGGTCGGAGGGCTCGCTGTTCTCGGTCCGGAGCTTTGGTACTGCCGCTGCCTCAACCGCGGTCCCCGCCCCCGCCTTTCCGGGGCTGCCGCTCGGCACGTCACGAAGGGGAGGAGCAGGCCGTGGGGTGGGAGGCGGGTGCGTCGCCGAGCGCAGGCCGCGGCGGCCGCGGAGTACCTAGAAGCCGCAGAGAGCGCGGCCCTGCGCCCCAATCCCCGTCGCCCACCCTGCGCCCCTTCCTCCGCCCCGTGCGCACGCACGCCGGGGCCCTGCGGGGCTGGCCGCTTAGCTAGCAGGCCGTCCGACCCGGACTCGCGCAGCGACCCGGAGCCCCCCGGTCGAAGCGCACACGGAAGTGGTGAGTGTCACCGAGGGGATGAGAAGAAGCCGTCAGCAGCCGGCCGCTGACGACGGGGCGAGGGGCGCGGAGCCTGGCGCTTTCGGGAGACGCAGCCGCTGCTGTCGGTCTGTGCGCGTCGAGGACTCCGGGCCTCCCCGCGAGCGCGGCGCCGGACCGGAGGGCGCGGGCCGGGTGGGGGCGTGCGGGTGCGCGCGGGGGATTTCCAGCCGAGCGGGGCGTGCTGCCGGCGGAGAGGTCGTGGGGCGGGGGCCCGCGGCCGGGAGGGGAAAGGTTCAGGCTCGTTGCCCCCTCCCCCAGAAGGCACACCAAGTTTTCATAAACAAGCCTGGAACGCTCTGACATCCTGTTTATACCACCCTGAGATACCGGCGCGGGCTTGAGGTCTGACGTCCCTCGTTACACAGAGAATGTGACCGTCAGCTCTCGGGCAGAATTGCCGGGGGGCGGGAGGAGGTGTTTTCTGGCCTCAGGACGGAGGCTGAGGGTCTTAGCGGCTTTCCTCCTTTGCCCTGTCAGCGAAGGGAAGTTTCTGGGGTCCGAGGTCGTGTTTGTGGCGAGTAGGAGGTGACTGTGGAATCAGGAAACGCCCCCTCCCCTTTTAGGTTCTGTGGGGACCCAGGCAGCCAGCGAGATGGGCGAACGACGCACCCGTAGCTAGAGGCCAGGGAAGAGGAACAGAGAAGGGGAGGGAGAGGGCCACCTGGGGAATTGAGAGTCCTACTGTGAAAGGACTGATTAACTGAAACTGGGGCCGGTCTCTGGCCTCCTGTCTAACCCCGCAGACCCCAACCGCGCGATCTTCGAGCATCAGAAACGTAGCAGGAGTAGTCAACTCCCCTCACAAGTCACTCTCCAAGGTTCCAGGGTTGTGGGTTCCTTGGGTGTGCATGTATTAAGGAATCCCTCTGGGAAGATAGATAAAAGGTGTGATTATTGCCAGGTGTTTGTGCACTTTTTTTTTATTGTATGTATATTCTCTGTGAATTCCAGTGTGTCCCTGGGGAAGAGGACCCGGTCCTCCCTGTCGCTTCTCTTTAATACGTGTCTGTGAGTTGTCTTCTGCCTCTGGTTGGATACATGTTATTAACATTTTCTTTTTAAAGTCGAGGTATTTCTCTTAGCTGCAGGCATTTGCAGCTGTATAAAATTGTCATTACTCCTTTTGGGGAGGAAAGCATTAACAACCTTGGAGACTTACATGATAAGTACAATGCAGAAACAATTAGATGGGACCATGGAGTCTGATTGTAGGCTGTTTTAAGAAAAGGATTCGAGTTATGGGCATACAAACAGTGGGAAAAACATTTAAAAGAAACGAGCATTTTATATTGATTAAACCTTTGTTCTTTGTTTCCAAAACCCCATTTTGTGTTGGTTCTCGCTTTTGCCTCTGGTAACTCTGATGCTTTCCAAGACCTCACTTGTTTTTACACTGAAGGATCAGTGTGTTCTTTTGTACTTTGTGGTGAAGGTTAATGGAGACTAGACACTTTGGGTACAGCATGCTTTGTATTATTGAGAAAATGTCTCCTATGTATAGATCTAGATCACATTTAAAGACGTAAATACATCATACCTGAGTATTTGTGAACATTATGAATAGGAATACTCATAACCTCGTCTTAATTCTGTATATATTAACTAATTTTACTATCTCCTAGTTTCAATAAATAGCTGCAAAGTATATTTTTTAATACTAGGATTGCAGTGTGACACTCTACATTAAATAGAGCCATTTTAAATAGTTTCCGCAGTCCACAATATACTACTTATTACCATTGGGGAATGATGATGGAGGGTGAATACATTATTATATATAGATAGATAAAATTTAGACATTTCCCAAAATATAACTACATTTCAATTTATAGTCCTAATTTGGGTAGTATTAATATCAGTTTACCTAATGCTATACTTGTAAGGATCTCTCTGATCGTTTAGAATCTACCTTTTACAGATTTAAGGTGTTAAGGGGCATTAGGTTGCAAAATCTTTTTGATTCAGGCATGTGCTAAAAAGCTGGTGAAAATGAGTTGAGGGTGGAGTGCTCTTGCAGGAATAGAGGCTCAGATTAAATGGCATGAAGAAACTTATATTTAAATAGGATTGTCTAAATAGGATTGTGAGGTTGGCCAGTTTAGATTCTGTGTTCACAAACACTAGTGGTTCATACTATAAATTCTAGTAATGTTCTAAAGTTATCACTCAGTTTCTCCTGAATAGCTTTAAGTAACACACTTGGATAAAAACCCTGCTGAAACAAGTATTGAGAATATGTATAGGTGTATGCTCGCTTTTATACAGGGAACAGAAAAGTATAATTGTGTTAATAAGATTTATTAGTAAAGACCAAGACCTGTTTTATAATCCCTCTGATAAATGTTTTTTCCCTTAAACACACACATTCATTTTACATATCTTTATTATGTATGTTCTTATGTTATAATGAGATAATATGCTTTTAGATTCATTGTCTAAGATGTGAATATTTGTACAAGGAGATTTTCTTCTTTCTTTCCACACTTAAAAAGTTATTTTAAGTGGATGGAGAATTGGTTAATTAACCAATCTTGCTGAGCAAGCAGCAGCTGATGCTATTTGATTTATTGTAGTTCAGTTGTGTATGGGGCCTTGTCAGAGAGATGCCAGAAGGAACATTTCAGATAGTTTTAGACCACTGCTTCTTAACTGGGTATAATTTTTGTGTCCAAGGAGATATTTGTAGTTTCTACAGACTTTTTTGTTGTTGTTGTTATATCTTGGGTTGGGGGTGGGGTGGGAGGAGGCAGTGTTTATATAAAGTGGGTAGAGGAGAAGATGCTGCCAAACATCCAGTTGTACAGGAGCAGCCCCCTACAAGAAGGAGTATTTGGCTCCAAATGTCAGTAGTGCTGTGGTGGAGAAATCCTGTTTTGGAATGCCAGGTGGGGAACAAGAAGACTCTGGCTTCTGTCACGGCAAATTGTTTCACTTTAGGCTATTTTACTTATCTGTAAAATGGAACTAAAAATGTCCACTATGGCCATCTCACAAAGTTGTGGGGGGAAATCAGGTAAATAATGCATGGAAACTGTGAGTGCAACACAGACTGTAACTATTAGGAAGACATGATTTAAAAAATTATAAATGAGTTGTTAGATGTACTAGTGGTTGAGGAAGAAAGAGGTTAAGGCAGTATTGTTGAGTGAGGAGATTAGATGGTTTGGTATTGTTGAACTCCTTGTTACTCTTTTTGGGTAAAGGATTTTTTAACGTAGTTTTCTTATTAGAACATGAGTTTTTTAAAGAAAGCTCTGTTCTTTAAACTTAAGATTATTTTCTCATAACAAGAGGGAAAACTCACTGTAGAAAAGTTAGAAAATATAGGGAAGTAAAGGATGAGAAAAGGCATCAGGATCCACGCCCTTTCCCATTTAAGTACAATCAAATTTTTATCAATTTCTTTGCATCAATAAGATGAGAAGAAAGTTAATGATAGAAAAAGGGGAGCAGTTAAAGGTCACCAACAGCTGTTTGTTTCTGTGTCCTTCATTTTCTGTTTTTTAATGATTACCATGTACAGGTAAATTCATTTATAAGAGACATTAGTGGAATTGGCTCATTGTTTTTATTCTTCGCCGGCTAACCTCCGAACCCTGTCCTCATTCGGCATGTTTCCTCTCTGCTTCTTGTTCTCCCCTGTACTCAGCTAGGTGTGCCACTGTTGCTTCCTGTCTTGAAAACCCTATGGTAATGTGGGGTTTTAAACAGCTGCCATGTTGAAATAACTGGGTTTCAGGGGGCAGGAAACTACTTTCTATGAGTATTCTTCCCTGTGAAGTGCACCAGCTTTTTTAGGCAACAAGAAAGCATAAAATATTAAGTTCATTTCAATGACATATTTACTTCTAAGGTTTTATGATCTGTGATTCTTAACAGCTGGCAGTGGGCACAAATTTTTCCTTGGTGCTCTGTGAATGAATTGCCCAGTCTCAAGACTAGACCTACTTTAGAAACAAAATGAAAATTTCTTTGAGTCCACTCCAGCCAGAAAACAGAGCTGGTCTCTTTTGGGATATTTTTAATCTGTATTAACTGAATTTACTTAACAGTAATATCACACAGCACTTTGTTCATTTATTCATTCAGTAAATATATGTTGAGCTTCTGCTGTGAGTCTCGGGTGAACAGAGAGAACAAAGGCAAAAATCCTTGCCCTCAGAGAGGTTAGTCTAATGGAAGACCCTTGGGCCTCATCATTCAGACTTTCTTAGTTGCAGGTTATACACATTCTAGAGTAAATTTACTTTGTGTTTATAGAACATTTTCTAGAAACCTTTATGGCACTCCTTAAACCTGAGGAAGCTGAGGCTAAGAAGTAGCCCCCCCCCCTTTTTTTTTACAGATTAACTCATTCTTCATGTATATAAACATTTCTTGGGTACCTACTAAGTTCCTGGCAGATGAGTAACACAGTTTACATGGAAATAAGCCTGCTGTATGTAGTCATAACAGTATGGGTGGAATTATGAGCACTGGGACCCCTGAAGAGAGCTAAACCCTGTTTGGAACAAGTGGTGGGTGTAGTGGTGGGTTGTCAGGATTACAACTGGACAAGCTCAAAGAATAAGTTTTCTTTAGAACAAAAACCAGTGAGGACTCTATGCTCCACAAAAGGTGTTTTAACTCTTCAGAGAAAGTTATTTAAGAGTGATCTGGGAGAGGCCACCTCAGAGAAACCTGAAGAGAGGAGCAGTGGCTTGCAAAGAAGACAATAGTAACTTGAGCCCAGCTCGGGGAGACTAAATCAGGTCAAAGTATACCTTTAGATAGAAGAGGGACTGATTTATTGTATTTTTATTCTGTTTTTCATACTCTGCATTTTTGGCGATGCAAGCCAAACTGCTTGGTTTGATCCCAGCTGTGAGAATGTGGGCAAGTTACACTTGTTTTCTTAGAATGAAGATGGAGATGGTACCTACCTCTAAGATTGTTTTGAGGATTGAATGACTATAACTAAAGATTTTTGAATGGTGCTAGGCACATAGTATGAGCTAAAAATTTGTTAGCTTTTTTTTTCTCCATCTTCTTATAGGTAAATCTGCTGTGTGTCACAATAAAAAACAAAACGGCGGTGGGGGGCACATGCCTGGGTTGTGGGCCAGGAGGGGTGTGCAGGAGGCAGCTGATTCATGTTTCTCTCCCTTTCTCCCTTCCCTTCTCTCTAAAAATAAAAAAGTAAAAACCTTCAAAAACAGACAACTCAATTTATATTATGAATGCTTTTTTTAAAGGTTGTAGAGAAGTGCAACCCACTAAATGCAAAACAGAGTAGTTGATACACTCTCTGCCTTATAGACCTCTGTTAGAAATGGATAAATAAAAATGTTTAGCACTTAAATGAAGACAGTTTCTCAAGTTTGGAAGAGTTATTATGTAGATAATAACTCATAGATAAATTAGGTTTTACTCTTTTTAAGGAAAGATGAGAAACAAAGATGCCTTTAATTTAACTTCAAATGCCATCCGAAATATATAATTTGGTAGGAATGTATTAGACATTACTGTGTTGCTCTCACTGATTGTTGGCAAGTGGTGGGCTGTTGTCAGGGAGACACAGATATACCAGTTTGTAAAATGGTGTCTTCAAAGTTGTGTGGAAATTAAAAATCATATAAATCAGATAATGTGCCAGGGAGGCATTTGCTGCTAAAGGAATTATGAGAGTTTAAAGGAACTCTTAAGTATACATTCATGTTCCCCTAAATGTTGATTTATCACTTTCTATTTCCATATATGTATTCTGCTTTCCTAAAGCATGATGTACCCAAAGTAAAAGGTTCTACAGAAAGGAGGCTCTCGCACTGGCCAGGTGACTTGGCTGGTTTGAGTGTTGTCTCTACAACAAAAAGTTGTGAGTTTGATCCCCAGTCAGGGCACATACCCTGCCGGGCCTCTCTCTGTCTCTCCCCCACTCCCCCCCACTTTACTCTCTCCCTGTCCCTCCTCGCTCACCCCCTTCTCTCTCTCTCCAAAATCAATTAACATATCCTCCGGTGGTAAACAGTCTGACCTGTAGGTATTAAAAAAAAACTTAGGTCTATTATTTTTAGTTAGGTTAGGCAACTCAGACCAGTTCACACATATAAAGTAGAAATAGGAACAATTTGTAGTTAATGCATCTCTTGTTTTTAATGTGCTTCAGAGGGCTTAAGGGTATTAGAACTGACAGGAGTTTACTGCATTAAGCACAATTATATCTGCAAACTTGCACAGTTAATTTGCTTAGACTGTAGCAAGGCTGTAATTTACAGTAATTTTTCAATTAGTAGAATTTAAAATAACTTTTATGTTATAGAACAAGAAAAGACAAAAGAAAAAATCTCATAAGACAATCTGCTAAATGTATATTTTTGCAGTGAAAAATCTTGTTATTAAACACACAGGCAAGCAGACAGATGTGATTGATATTATAAAGAGGTACACTGGATTTTTTGCCAGGTATACCTGCAAACCCATTTGAGGGCTAACTTATAAAACACAGACTTAAAAAAGTAAGATGCATAATGCCTAAATTAAAAATCTGACTAATTTTGTTCAGTTAAAGCCATTTTGTAAAATTTAAGGTAGGTCTGCTAATCAGTGTATACCAGCTATCGAATTGGGAACATCATTCGATGTATGGTGGTATTTCCAAAGAACCCCATCTTTTTAGTCTTGGAGAATGACCGTTCATTCAGATGGGTTAGAAGTAGGAGGGAGCAGTCAGAGCAAGCCTGGTTGGCCTGAACATAAATTGTAAGCCCACTTGATGTAGATTTAGGAATTAGGCCACTTGTTATACACAAACTGGTAGAAAAATGTTCTCAGGTTTTTATGTTTATTTCTACCCTCAGTAAGTGTCTTTGCTAGTGGAAACACAATAATTCAACAGTTATACAGCTGTTTGTTATTGTACAATTATACTATGTACCAGCAGAAATGTCTTAGTTTGCTATAAAGCAGAGGTGGGGAATAGTAAGAAGAGGGGGGGTCTCTGTGGTGCATACAAGAAGCAACTGATGAATGCATCATTAAGTAGAACAACAAATTGATGTTTCTCTTTCCCTCTCCCCCTTCCCCGCCTTCCATCCCTTGCTCCATTTATCTCTAAAATAAAAATAAAATAAAATAAAATAAAAAACCCTCCAAAAACCTTAAACCAGTGGTGAGGAAACTCTTTCTGTAAAGGGAAAAAGTAAATATTTTCTGCTTCGAGGGTCATGCTGCCCAGTTCCCTTTATGCAGTTCTGCCTTTGTAGAATGAAAGCAAACAGAGACAGTATGTAAACCAATGAGTGTGGCTGTGTTCCAATAAAACTTTGTACGGACACTGAAGTTTTAATTTCCAGTTGTCACAAAATACTATTTTTTCCCAACTGTTTTAAAAGGTAAAAATTTGTAGGGATTCTTGGCTGTGTAAAACAGATGGCAGGCCAGATTTGGCGCTTGGCCAAAGTTTGCTGACTGGTGCCTTAGACTGTCTTGATCTCCCCCTTTCCTTATTCCCCACCCCACACCCCACACCCAGCAGCTGGCCAAGCCGTCTCAGTTCTCCCTCCCAGTACATCACACCTTCGCCTTCTCACCATTGCCTGCCTCTGACATGGCTTTCTTTTGCCTGGGTGAGTGCAGTAACCTACATTCTCGTCTCCCTGCTTCCAGCCTTTTCTCTTCAGTCGGCCATCCACACAGACATTGAACAGTCTGTAGCCTGACTCAGGTCATAGAATTTCCTGACCACCAGACTTTGGAAGCCCTTATTGCCTAGAAAACAGTCCAAGCTCCACCTTATGTGGTATTCAAGGTTGCTTGTGATAAGATGCCAACTTTTCAGCTTATTCTTCCTTTTCTCTCCTTCTACACTGCCAGAATAGGTTGCATATTTACTGTTTTTGCTTTTGACCCTCAAACATTTCTCATAATTTTCTATATTCTCCTTTATTTTTAAATGCATTTACTTTTGCTTCATGCTCTCCACCTGTCAAAATTCTGTAACTTTCAAGGCCCCTTTAAATGTCCCTGACTCCTCCCTCTGCCCCCAGAAGAGATTTGCAAACTAGTATGTGGGTGGTGTGTGGTCCTCTTTCCTAGGGCGTTGTTCTCTGCCTGTGCTTCAGTGCTTTTGTAGGCTTACCTCCACTCTGCAACCCCAAGGCCCTGGAGGACAGTGTCTTGTCTCATTCATTGTAATATCCCCTCCCCTTTCACAGTGGGCACATGGGTGTTTATTTAATAAATGCTAAATCCTATATAGCTATGTACAATTTGTAAAGTTTGAAGTGGGAACATTTTACTGAAGGGAGTTTGGTCAAATTAAATCCTTGGTTCTTATACAAAGTAGTACAGTTTTGTGAAAGATCACCAAGTATTTTGGAAGACTTTGGTGGTATTCTTGGTGCTGTCAATGGCTTGGATAAATAAGTTCAGGCAAACTTATTGCTGCTTTTCTTCAGGAATTTATATTACATTTTATAAGAAAAATGAAAGAGTGCTCTGTAATTCATAATGTTTCCTTGTTGGAAAGCTCAGGGCCAACTTATTGGCTTGTTTTAGGTTGCTACCTATTTTTCTTACAATAATCTGCCTACCTCAGTCTCCTACCAGATCGCTTGTCATAATGAGTGGTTCTCCTGTGTATGTCTTCTATATTTACATAGGTAGCTTCAACTTTTTGGGGGTGACAAAAATGTGAATAAGTTAATGCTAGAGACCCTTGGTTTACCCAACTTAAGGATGACAACAAGATGGTAGGTAAAAGATAAATATCTTGGGAGAAACAGGGAAAGAGCTGTGGGGCAGTATGAGAATTATGATGTGGGTCTGGTGAGAAATGAGAAAAGTGCTTTGTAAATGTCTTACAATCTTTTGGTTAACATGTGCTTGGGGTGGGGCATGTCTCCCAGGTTTGCGTGGTGTGTAGCACACCTTCCCAAATGGAAAGGAGAGGGAGAAAGAGGACGAGACTCAAAATCAGTAAGCTTTTACTGTGTCAGCTGTTACACGTGCTTTGCATTTCATACTTAATTTAATCTTTTAATACCTGGAGAGATGCATCTTAATGGAATCCTTTCCTAGATGAGCAAACACACCTAATAAATGGGAGAGATGGAATTCAGATTTCAAGGTCTCTGGCATTAAAACAAAAACAAAAACAAAAACCCCTTTTACTTTCTTATCCCTTCTAGCTTTACTGAGATATAATTGGAAAACCCTTCTATTCTTAAAAAAAACTAACTACTGTCTTGTCACTTGTCTTTTTTTCTTTTTGTTGATATTGGCACTTAAAATGAGAAACTATGGGGTTTGTTCCTGTCCTGTTTTCCAAGCTAATGCTCCTGAGGCAGTTTTAGGCTCTTGGAGAGCCTGTATTGTATTTGGTAGGGTTACAAGCTGGGTAATAAAGAGGATCTGGAAGGGTTTTGGGAAGGAGGCAGTTTTGATGGGGTGGGTGGTGAAACGGGCAATTGGGTTCATTTAGCTTTCCTAAAGAGAGTTTAGTGTTTTCATGTGAAATATCTTTGACATAGTAAATCAAACTTGAATTACTGTTACTTTATGCTACCGATTATTATATAACATGTCCCATGTTTACCTGTTTGGGCATGAGTGTACCAGGTGTGTTACAAAAGGCAAACTGCTTGGACTTCGAACCAGGAAGAGGTGGGTCTGAGGCTGTCCTTCTCCACTTACTAGCTCTGTGACTTTGGGCTTGTAATTGATCCTCAGTTTTCTCAACTGTAAAATGGATTTTTAGTACCTATCACAAAGTTGCTTTGTGAAGGTAGAACACACAGAATAGCTTCAGATAGTGCCTGGGACTCAACAGCATTGAATAAATATTGGTTCCCCACACCTACCCCCTAACTGTTGAACAGGGCCAGAGAGTCTGTACACAATTATGTAATGTTCACATGCTTATGAGTGGGAACTTTATAGATACATATTACTCAAGTAATGAACTTCTGATGAAGGAAACACAAATGTACAAATGGCTGGGTTCCCACTACTCCAAAAGCATGAGTGTAAGATAGTGAGTGGTTCAGACTCCCAAACCTGGAACCAGAGTCTGTGGTTTATCCTGCTTTAGTTTCCTAGCTAATTTCCTAGGCAAGTTATCAACATCTTTGTGCCTCAGTTTCCTCACTTGTAAAATGAAGAAAATAATAGCACCTGCCTTATAGGGTTGTAAGGATTAAATGAGTGTGTGTGTACCAACACCCTTTAAGGGATTACCAGTCTTATGACTTCTTATCCCTCCGGTCTTCCTTTCCTCCTTGTGTAGGCAGCCCTTATGTCACCTGGAAATTCCCTGGAATGCCCCTCATATCTTCTCTCATTAGGAGAATTCTGTGTACATCATATAACTGTCTTTTCCCTCTCTCTTCAGTTCATTCCTGGGTTCTTCATTTTAATTTGGGATATCTTTTTCTCATGTCCAATGCATTCTGATTAATTACCTTCCTTGTACATTTTTGTCCAGCCAGTTTAAAAAATCTGTTTTTTTGTAAGTGTGGAAACTGAGTATTTTCTAATAATGACTGATAAACCCAACTGTGTGTTAAGGATGCATTTATACCAAGGAAGATGAAAACCATATAGTGTCAAGCAATGAAAAAAATAAAATACTTTATTGTTTATTGAATTCTATCTCTGTGCCAGGCATTCAGATCAGTAAAATGAGACTATGAATTGTTGAATAACATGTTTAAAGGCACCCAGCTTTTATGCAAGGGAACCCAGATTTGATTGAAACCAGGCCTACCTGGCCCTTAGTCTCAAAATTCCAGAGATTAGTTGCCTAAAAGCTTTCAGGCACCCCCTCACCACTCCATCTGCACACCTTAATAACCAGCATTCTGCTTCCCCTCAAGCTCCAGCTTTCGAGATGATAAGATCAGTCACCCGTGAGGTTCCCTGTGGCTGCAGAATGTTTTCTGCTCTTTAAGCAGGGCAGATGTATAGTGTTTCAGGGACTGTATGTGTTAAATTGATCTTCTGTGTGTTGGTTTGGAAACATAACCAAACTTATAGTGGTATATGTTGGGGGAAAATGTGCTTCACATTTCAACAACCAACTGAAAATGATGTTTTAAAAAGACAAAACTGTTGATAGACTAGACTACCAGTGTATTTGTTTTAGTGCGTTACCTGCATTGATTTACTTTAAAGGCGTGCGTGTCGTACCTGAGTCAGGCACATTCTGGAATTGGTATATGTTATAACACTCACTTGCTTAGCCATCTGTCCTCATCTGTGGTTGATCTTTGCATCTTGAACCACTACCGTTGTGTTTGGCACATTGTAGGAACCCTATGAAGATATGTATTTAGTACTCTAAAAAATCAATGGTTCTTTATACTTTTCTGTTGGCCTGATGTATTTCAATAAAAAAATCAATGGGGTGAGGGTCAGGCAACATTGAGAGAGGAATGTTGCCATGCAATACTGCTGTGCTAGGCCGAATTGAGACATTTAAAGGTATTTGGGAGCCAGACACTTATGATAATATTGCTCTGATTATTGGGAGGCAAGGAAAGCAGTCAAACAAGTTCCTTCTTGGCTTGGAGTCTTGTTTATCTTTCTCAGGTTAGAACTGATCCCTGTATTGGTTTCAACAGGTCATGGAGACACGTTTGTCATGAACCTCAGCATATTTGGTTCAAGTTTATAGACATTGTCTAGTAAGTGCTGTTAAGGATTTGTAGTACACAATGATCATAAAATCTTATAATAATTTTAAGAGTTGGAAGAAATCAAAGTTGCCCAGGGACACTTCATTTTCCAATTTTGCAACAGCAAAAACTAAGAAGCAGTTACATTACTTGCCCAAGACTTCTGTGGGTCACCACTTTAATGTTTTTCTGTTTTTGTTTTTTTTAAAATACAGCATCATGCTGGATTTGTGATAAGAGTAAACAAATGATACAGAAGGTAGCATGTAGAATTTAGCAAACTAAATACCCATTTGTTCAAATGGCTCTGAGATGAGTAAGATGTGTTTGCAGGTAGGAGATTTAGAGATTATATGAGAGAAATTAGGATTGTGCAGGGTTCAGCCATTACCTTGGATATTATGAAGGGCTGTGTCTCCTGGGAGAGGAGAGATTAAGCTGCTCTTATGGGTCCTTGCCACACTGGAAGTGCCAGAGATTAGGGGCCACGTCCCTCTTGCTTAGACTTTTAGTCCTAGTTCAGCCCTGTGTGTTCTGTCGAGCAGGTGGTCAGTAAAATGTTATTGAACATATGAATGCCAATTATAAGAAGCTAACTCTGGCTTTGTCTTGTGGAAAGCCTGTTTGTTTGGCTAGCATTGCTTTTTTATGTTGCTTCTTTTCCCAGGAGTAAAGCCACTTTACAAAACACCCCTAGCTTAAGTAGACCTTAATAGAGGCAACAGTTATACTAAGAACAACAAATACAAGATTTTGAGAGCTCATCACAGATGAAAAGGTGCTGTCTTGTATAACTTTCTTTTGAGACTTAAGGCAGCTGAGATGCAGAGGTGAAGAGCTTGTGAACTAGCCCCACTCCCTGTACTCTCCCACCATGGCTGCACTAATCTGGACTGGTCTGAGGACGAGCACAGCGTGTAGTGCCTCTCCCTTTTGCACTCTGGTGCTCCCTGGCCTGTCTGCTGCTGTTCACCTGGTTCCACAGAGCCTCCCAGAAGCTTAGTTTAAAGTCCAGGTCCTGGGCATGTGTCTGAGTCAGAATTACCTGTGTTTTCTTGTTCTTGCAGCCAACCCTGCTCTCAGCACGTTGTCACAGTGTGAATGAAACCTAAGGAAGTAATTTAGTCAAAGTGCATATGGCTGAAAGAGGGTACCTCAAAGTAGACAGTCTGCTAACCCTGAGTTGAGCCTCTAAAGGAGAGAAAAGTATTTTTTTTCTCTATTCTTTTGACCTTTATCTTAAGTCATGAAAAAGCCACAGGTTGCAAATTCAAAATGATTGAAACCTTTCACTTTTATACAAGAATGATACACACTTTATGGGATGTCCACTGATCTGTAGTTTCTATAGACATTAGGCACTTGCTTCTCTAAAGACTTATTTTTTAATTAATTTTATGTAATTTGCTTATCCAGTCTGTTCAGCAAGTAGTTACAGTTCCACGTGGAACACTGTTAGTCCGTCCTGTATTTACTTTCAGAGAAGTCATACGTCACCCTAATGTTGGCTCTTCCTAGGAAATCATTTGAAATTTGCTATAGCTCTTGAATGTTTCTTTTAAACTTTTATTAAGCATTTTATAGAAATCAAGTAATATATTTGCATTTTAGAAAAACTGAGAATTAAAATAAAAATTCCAAGATCTGTTATTCAGTTAAACATTTTTGTTAATATTTAGTGTTTATTATTTCAGACTTTGTTTTATGCCTATTATAGACCTATAAAATAAAAAAAATTCAAGGAGATCATAGAACATAATGCTGTTTTGTAATCTGGCTTTTTCACTAAGTGACTGACTTCTCATTGTTTTCCCCCACAAACTAATAATTTTTGGTTAAGGTGGCATAACTTTTTATGGTACATAGCTTTCCATAGTATAGATGAATGAAAGTTTATTTACCTAACCCCCTAATGTGGAACATATATACTGTTTGTTTTTCCTACTATGATAATCCTGTTATAAACATCTTTGTGCCTCCAATTTTATGGACTTTTCTGATTTGTTTCCTTAGGAGACTGTAAATGGTATTGTCTGAGAGTTTTTTCACATTTTAAGATTTTGGGTACTTATCTATGCTGTGATTTTAAAAGCACACACTCTGCTTTAATGGAAACGTGATAAATCCGCCCAGTTGATTTTTTAGAACAGTAAGTTCTGTAGGTTCCTTGGCGATACACAGCCCTGGGGACTGTGGGATGCCTGAACAGAGTTTCTAATGGTTAGCTTTTCCCCAGAGCACCACAAACATTCTGGGCTGCCACATTGCAAGGTTTGCTCTGGAGGTGTGAGGTGCAAGCCACCTTAAATTGATGGAAGAAATCCTGTGGAAGAGACAAGCTTTATCTTTTTGTGTTTACCAGATGTGTTCAGAGAACTTTGAAAACCCTTTCAAGTAAAATAAGGTCTTCTTTTTTCCCCCTTATGATTAAAATACAGGTTGCTAGTCTTTCATGAAAAAAGAGAAGCTCAAAAGCAATTCTAGAAGATGACTTTTTACTGATTAGTGGTTATAATGATTTCACATGATAATATTCCCAAGTTATTTTATTAGTCAGGTCTGCTACAGTGAAATCAATAAGGGTAGTTTATCTTTGCAAAGACTTGTGACAACAAGCTCCTATCTGCACTCCCTGGGGAGTGCAGTTCACATTTAAGATTTTGCTTCAGGCCTCTCTGCAGCTTTATGGTGTTAGTGTTTCAGATTTCTAGATATGAAACTGGTTTGACATTAATTCCTAGCATGACATCTTTTTAAATATCCTTTTAGCATAAGTCAGAAAAGTCTGCAGAGCTAGTACCATGCTCTGTACATTAATTACTTCTCCCTTTTGTTTGCTCCTTTCTCGAAGCCTCCTGGTTTATGCAAGAGTCATTGTACCTAGGCAGTCACAAACATTTTCCAGTTAGATTTGTATTTAATAAAATTAAGCCTTGGAAGTAATTAGTGAAAACTAGACCAAGGGAACCTACAGTTAATTAAGCACTGAGTTGAAGAACTGGGAAAGGGTGAAGTTCTTCCTTCAAATAAGGCACAGATAAAAGATCTTATCTGTGTATTCTCCTCCTGTTCTTTGACTTCAGTGTTAGAATGTTCCATCCAAAGCCTCCATTTTAGGGTAATATTTTGGCACTGTCTTCTAAGCTATACTTCAGGTAATTTAGAAACATTTTTATTTCTAAGTCTGTATTTCCATGTAAACCTTTTTTGCATTATATATTTCTTCTAGATAATCTAGTGTAGATTTAGATTGATGATGACTTTAAAATCTTTTTAATTATTGATTTTAGAGAGAGAGAGAAACATCAGTTTGTTCCACGTATTTATGCATTCATTGGTAGCCCCTTGAATGTGCCCTGATTGATCCCCCAACTTTGGCGTATCATGATGATGCTCTAACTAGCTGAGCTACCTGGGCAGTGCTTGATAATGACTTTTTAAAAATTGTATTTTTCTTTGGAAATGTAACAGTATCACTGACCTAACATAATGACATATTTACCAACCAGAAATATTATGTTAATATGAAAGTATACTCACTAAATCATGGAATTGTGTACTACTGTTTTAGTGAAGGTATGTAATACTGTAGATAACATTCCAAAAGGAGCTATGGAGAGAAGATTCTTATTCAGGGACCTTTTGCCCAGTGAATTGCTTAGATGTCTATAATAGTTCTTTTTTGGTGACTTTTAAGGCAAAGAAAAAAAGAGTGTGGGATTTATTGGCTTATGTAAGTAGAGCTTCTTAACAGGCATGGGGAAGAAGACCCCATGGGCTCCATTGATATCAACATGGTCCCTTCATTAGGAATCCTGCTGGTTTCTGTGGCTGTTTCACTGGTCCCATTTCTTGCCACAGTGAGGTTTTCTCCAAATGGTTTGAAGGAGAGAACTGGCTGCCCCAAGATGCTGCTCTTCTGGCTTCTATTTATCAAATCTTTGTGGGGAATTCTTGCTTGGGGTCATTCATGGATAGGGGTCAGGCAGGACACTGCGATCTTTAGTTCTAACAGAACCGCACGGGATAGGAGGTTTCCAGACAGATGAAGACCAAAGATGTCTACCATAGCATCTTGAACTGTCAGTTAATTTTTTTTTAAATTGTCACAAAATGCAGAACATAAAATTTACCATCTTCATGATTTTTAAGTACACTTCAGTAGTGTTAAGTACTTTTCAGTAGTGTTAATGTATTCATATTAGTGTGCAACCTATCTCCAAAAAGCTTTTCATTTTGCAAAAGTAAAATTCTGTATCCACTAAACAACCCCCTGCCATCCCATATGCTCTGCTTCTCCCAGCCCCTGGCAGCCACGTTCTAGTTTCTTTTTTTCAATATGGTTAATAATTGTATTAAAATTTAAATATTATATTAGAGAATACAGGTTATTAGATCTATAAAATTATACCTCCATTTATGAATTTGAAAATATCTTTGACACACAAAATAGAATATGAGAGGACATTGTGTCTGATGAGCTTATGGAAAAGGCTTCCAGGAGGGTGAAGGAGAGGACTTTGTAGTGAACATTCTCAGAAGCCATCCTCCTTTGGGCAGAGGTTCCAGTTCAAGCTTCTCTTCCCCATTCTATTTTTTTCTTAAATAATTTTTTGTTTTTCAGTTGTAGCAGGCGTACAATGTTATATTAGTTTCAGATGTATAACCCAGTGATTAGACATTTGTATAACTTAATAAGAGATCACCCTGATAGAACTAGTGCCCATCCAACACCATATATAGTTGCTAGGATATTATTTACTCTATTGCCTATGCTGTACTTTATATCCCCATTACTATTCTGTAACTACCATATTCTATAATTACCAATTTGACTTCTTATTCCTCTCACCTTTTTTCACCTATTCCTCTTCCATCTGGCAACTGTCAAAATGTTCTCTGTATCCAAGTCTTTCTGTTCTGCTTATTTATTTTGTTTTTTAGATTCCACATATAAGGGAAATCGTATGGCATTTGTCTTCTGTCTGATTTATTTCATTCAGCACGATACTGTCTTCAGGGATCCCCAATCTCCAGGTAGTGGACTGGTACCGATCCGGGCCTGTTAGGAACCAGGCTGCACAGCAGGAGGTGAGCTTGAATGTCATGCACTTGAATCATCCCGAAACCATGCCCTGCCCCCCCTTTCATGGAAAAATTGTCTTCCATGAAACGGGTCCCTGGTGCCAAAAAGGTTGGGGACTGCTGCTCTAGGTCCATCCATGTTGTTGTAGATAGTGAGATTTCATTCTTTTTTATGGTTGAGTCATATTCTATTATATATATACACCACTTCATTATTCACTCATCTGTTGATGGACACTTAAGGTACTTTCATATCTTGGCTATTGTAAATAGTGCTGCATAGAACATATGTATGCATATGTCTTTTTGATTTAGTGTTTTGGATTTCTTCGGATAAATATCCAGAAGTGAAATTGCTGAGTCCTTCTTTGTGTCTTGTTAGAGCCTTTGTTTTAAAGTCTGTTTTGTCTGGTATAGGTATTGCTATTCCAGTTTTATTTCCATTTTCATGAAACGCCTTTTTTCGTTTCTTTACTTTCAGTCTGTGCATTTATTTTGATCTGAAGTGAGTCTCTTGTAGACAGCATTATGTAAGGGTCTTGTTTTGTTATGCAGCCACTGTATGTCTTTTGATTAGAGCATTTAATTCCTTTGCAGTTAAAGTAATTGTTGACAGATATGTATTGCCATTTTATTCATATTTTTTATGTTTCCTTAAAGAAGACTGTTTAACATTTCTTGCATTACTGGCTTGGTGGCAATGAACTCCTTTAACTTTTTCTTGTCTGGGAAGCTCTTTATCTGTCCTTCAGTTCTAAGTATAGTTTTGCTGGGTAGAGTAATCTTGGTTGTAGGTCCTTGCTTTTCATTACTTTTATTTTGTGCTAGTCTCTCTGGTCTGGAAAGTTTTTGTTTAGAATTCAACTAACAGTTTTGTGGTATCTCCCTTGTAGGTAGGTAAGTGCTTTTCTCTTGCTGCTCACTTTCTAGTTCCTGCCTATGAATTTGACTACTGTAGGTACCTCATGTAAGTGGAATCGTATAGTATTTATCCTTTCGTGTCTCACTTATTTCACTTAGCATAACGTCCTCAAGGTTCATCCGTGCTGTAACACATGTCACAGTTCCCTTCTTTTTGAAAACTGAATATTCCATTGAATATGTATTTACCATATTTTGTTTATCCATTCATTGGTCAATAGACCTGAGTTGCTTTCACCTTTTGGCTATTGCAAACATTGTTGCTATGAACATGAAAGTACAAATATATCTCCTCAAGACTGTGGCTTCAATTATTTTGTGAATGGGTAGTTTTTTACATAACTGTATCTCAAACAGATCAAAGACTAAGTTCATTTATTTCCCCTTAAAAACTTTTCCTTATTGTAACCTCCCTCTCTTACCACCTTCACTGGTTATCTGAGCCAGATCTAGGGCTTATTTTGACTCATTTTACATGAACTGTTAGTCACCAAGTTCAACTGATATATATCTCCTAAACATCCTTTTAATCCATTGTTGCCCTGAGTATATTTGTTCTCAAGGACTTCTGCGAATAAAGAATTTCATCATCTTACAGGTTTGGGAGTTATATGGTGTTGCTTAGTTTATCCTTTTCTTGGAAAACCAAAATATGTGTTAACATACTGAAGCCTCAAGAAGTCTTACAGTGAAGAAACTATTGAATGTTTCTTTGAATATTGAATGACTCAATCAACTGTTTTCCAAATATATTTGACCACTTTTCCACTTGACATTTACTAATATGAAATTGTGTAAGAAACATAGCTTTTCTGTCTCTTTGCCTTTCTAGTTCCACTCCTTCCCTTCTTTAGTTTCATCTCTTGCTTGGACAATAGCCCAGACCTCTGAAGTCAGGGGTTTTAAATCTTTTTCTCTTCCATCCATCCATTTGGCAGTCAGTTGAAGATTCTTTCTTTTGGAATAAGAGGATGTATACAACAAAATGCATAAGATTATAGATTATTCACTGATTTGCTAGAGTTGAGCTGTCCTTGGGTTCATTTTCAGTTGCTGCAGACTGGAACTGTTCTGTGGGGGACAGTTTCTGTGGGCACTTTATTTAACTTCTCTGTCTCAGTTTACTTATCTGTTATGAGAATTGAGTCCTTATATTGAAAACACTTAGAACAGTGACTGATATATATGTGCCCAATAAAATGTTAGTTGGTATTTCTTTCCTCCTTCCTTCCCTGATTTATAGTTCCTGTGAAGTTCACTATTCATAGATTTTGCATGCATTACCATAGTTAATCCTCAATGAAGAGAAAAAAAACCATCTGATAACATTACCCATAATTAATTATTTTAGTGCTCAGTAAGTGCAAAATGTAGAACATCCTTTGTTAGTGTAGTAGTAGAATGTTTGCTTTACTTAAATACTTATTCTCAAAACCTAGAAAACTGAGGATTAGAGGAAGCACTGTGGAAGGAAGTGTGGTTATGGGTGAATGGCTGACTTACAGGATTTTTGTTTTTACTGAGATGTAAATAGTTCCTTTTAAGAGTTTCAGCAGATAAGAGCATGAGTTCCAGTTACAGCCCTATGACTTTGAGCATGTTACCAAATACTTTGACATTTCCTTATTTATAGAGTATTGAATGAGATAACATATGCAGAACACATATGATAGGTGGTCTGTAATGGTTTCCTTTCTCCTAGGGAAGTAGGAGAGGATCCCTGTGTAACCTGTTGCTCAGCTCTAGTGCCTCTCACTTTGTGGTGGCAAATCTCCCTCTCATTAAGGTTTCCGAGGCAATTTTAACTTTCCAGCATTGTTATTATTATTGCTGTTGCTGTTGCTGGTATTTGGTTTGACATGGGTAGTATATTCGTTTGCTTCAGAAAGCAGAATAAGGCACAAACTAAGAAGGCTTGCTCCCATCCTTGTCATTTTTAGCTTCTTTCCTTGTCCTCCTAAGAATCCTCCTTTATTAATTTCTTGTGTCCAGAAACACTTGCAAGTATATATTCTTTTTCTGTTTTTGTACAAAAGGTACCATACTTTGCGTTCGTTATTTTACAGTATATCCTACTCTCCATAGTTTTTCTGGTTTTTGAGTAATTTCCCATTAGTCAAATATAACCCAGTCACTAAAATAAAAATAGGCTCATTATAATTTTTATAAAAATATTGACAGGAATTAAATATAGTTTTTAATTCCTTAATTTTTAAAAATAGAAAAGCAAATGTAATGCTGCACTTTTCCATTATGATATTCTTCATTTGCTTTCTTTCTTTCTTTTTTCTTTCTAAATTGAGACAGTTACTTTAGTTTGAACAAGAAAGTGACATATGCAGCTGAAGATGTTCCCCATACTATGAGAGATTCTTCCATTTTACCCCATACCCTGAGATACAATTTTAGGAGGAAAAATATCTTCTATTTGGTTAATTATGTTATCTACTGTTACTCCTTCTAAGGCAGGCATGGCATTGACTGATACCTGGCTTAAAGTCTAAGAATCATGACTACATTTTGATATTAAATTGGAGATTAGAATTTCATTTGGGTTAAAGTTGAATGTATGTACTAATGCATGACTATTGAGTTATTTTTCATGATTTAATTTTAAAAAATGAATGGGATTTGTCCACATTTTCAGTTTCTTCTATGTGTAGTTTTATTGTTCCTTTCACTAAAAACATTCTGATGAAATAGTCTTACAAAGGAAAGCTAACCTAGCTTTGAGTCTACAATAAAAAAGTTAAAGATTAATGTTCTGCTCAGTTATGTTTAGGACCTTGGCAGGTAGTAGTGTATTCATCTCTATGGTGTACCACCATGCTGCTTGTGCTGCAAATTTTGTGTACTCTCCTTCAGCTGAAAACGATTCATGCTGGTTCTCTAGTAAACAGCTGGAAGAAAAGAACATGGTTCTTTTTATCTAATGTAAAGCAGTGATAAGTTCCTGCAAGAGTGTTAGCATGCCTCTTTCTCCATGAATATCTGGATCCACTTGGCCTCTTTAATCTCATATCGTAATATCAACTCTATTTATGATATATCAAAGATCGTTCAAATGTTCCTTATAAAACATCTTAATTTTTCTAACTTGGTAGTTAACTTTTGCAAACAGTTACTGTGTTCATCCAGTAGTATTTTCTCTCTTTTTGGAGTTTGTCTAATTCTGGATCATTCTCGTATTTGTCAGCAACCTATTTCTAGTAAAAGACAGCAAACTGGCACTGCTGCTTCAGGCTGACTGCACTTCAGTTGGTAGAGCTTCCACAGGTCCATGTTCTACTCCTCCATCATCTTCGCCGCCTTGCAAATCCCAGGGGGCTCTGATGGGACGTGGTTGACCTCAGATTCTTCATTTGGTCATTAGATTCAGATATTGCCACCAAACTTAGAGAGTCATGTGCCTTCATGTTGGGGATCTGACGTGACCCCCATGTCAGAACTTTGAGGGGAACTTGGAGACCATGAAATGAAGCTCCTTTGTGGGAGTTTGAATGTAATGTCACAGCTCTGAGGTCCCCTTTCTAGTCCTGGTTTCTCTGATAGGAGTTGCAGAAGACTCTTAAGAGGAGGCCAGGTTTTTTTTGCATTCTAACCAAGGGAAATTTGAAATAATTGTTGACTAATGTAAAATTTTTGGTCTCTAAAATACAAGACAATCTTGTACAATAAACAAGACAATAAAATACAATCTTTATCTTTCATTTCTGAGATTATCAGAATAATAGACAGGCCTCAGTGAGAGCCCCAAATGAATGAATTTCCAGTAATGCTGCATTCTGTATTTTAAAATGTTTCCACAGTTAAGTGATTTTTTTCCTGATGTGTATGCAATTACAGTATATTCTTGACTTTTTTAAACCATTAGGGATGAATCAGTCTAGGATAACCATGTTTTCTAGATGGGTGAGAGCTTATTCTTATAATCAATGTACTTTAAAAAGTTCACCGTGCTAAAAAAAAATTCAAAAATATATTTGCTCTGTCTTTGCACTGAGTACCATTTATTTTAATTTATTAGGTTCAACTATGAACATAAATAGTTATGCTGAGCACCGTGCTTGTAGGGTCACAGCATGGTTTGAAGTCAAAAGTCCTGGGTTTACATTTAAATTTAAATTTAAATTTAAGTCTTTGCCACTTACTGGCTCTGTTGAGTTGAAACAGCAAACCCCTCTTAACCTTACTTTCCCCATTTTTAAATACTTGGGAGTGAAAAACTTTGTGTAAAATAGGTCTTCCAGTGGGCTGGGATGGGAATAAAAGGCAGAAAACTGTACTTTAACAACAATTAAAATTAAAAAAATAGATCTTCCATAAATGATAGATAGTTCTTCTGATTCCTGTGATAGGGATGCCCTCTATGGTCTAGTGTATACACAACACACATACACAGTGCATTTTTATATTAAATAGCTTTGGACTAGAGTTCTTGTTGTGCTTTCTGTAGTTTCTTTATTGACTTCCCTGTTTTCCCTTCTTGAAGTGACCAATATACCTGTGCAGAGGTCCTTGTGCTGTAGAATATACAGGATTGCTGGCATCGAGTCATTCTTATTGTGTACACAGTTGAAAAGGCCTGCGAACACGTAATGTTCATGAGTGTCTGTGTGAAATTTCTGCAGCAGTTTCCTTTGGTGAACCCATTTTATGTGTGTTCCAAAACAGTGAAGCTGAGCACCCTTAAAACATACGTGTGTATTTGCATACTGGTCTTTATTTAGAAAGGAATAGCATTGAGCAACCCAGTAGGGAGACACATAGTTGTTTTTCTCTTATTTCCCCTTTTATTGGCTTGTGTGGCACATCTGAGTTTCAGAGTAAAGATCGAAACAATGTGCTTTTCTGAGTTTTTTTTTTTTAAACCTTGTATGGGATTATATCCATGACCTCGATCTTATAAATTACGTATCTGCTGGGTGCCTAACCCTTGTATTTTGTTTGGTAATACCCCTATTGAAAGATGAGGAAACCAAGATTTGGAGAAACTAAACATCTTATTCATTTTATAAGTAGGTAACTCTTGTTTGACCTCAGAGCTCATGCTTTTTAAAACATTAAACCATGCTATACATTAGTTTCAAACTAGTGACTCCTAACTTTTACAAACTGTGAAGCTCTTGTGATCTTCGGTGGATGCACTGGAGTTGTGTGGGTTGATGTTTATACTTCTTCCCTTGTTCTGTGTAATGAGCAGTAAGCTGCCTTCTACTGTTCCCACCTGCATGGTCACTCTTAGAGGTGTGTGTTGTGCTCATGTGTAAACATTAATTCAAGGATCTACTGCCCACAGATCTTCTGGCATCCTCTTGCCTCTAGAAAAGAGGGTTGGTGGCAGCCAGAACAGTGTGCCTTGGGGCAAGGATATCTTTAGAGCAAAATATGTTCTCAATCTTCAAATAGTGGTGCTGTAAGCACATTTGAGCTAACAGGATCTGTATGAAAAGAATGTTAGATGAGCATTCAGTTTAGTTAATTTCTTTAAATTATAAACTATTAAGTTAATTATAACATTAAATAAGAATGCCGGGGGAGGGCAAATGCCCAGGATTCTGTACTGGGGCAGTAGGAGCCATGTCCTGAGATAGGGGGAAGCATGCCCCTTCAACCCTTGTGTCGACATAAAATGTTAAGAAGAGGGACTTCATAAGGAAGCATTAGTTTTTCAGTTTCTTTTGTCATGAACTCTCAATTTTAGCTGAGAAACATGAAAGTATATGGTATGGTGTTGAGAAAGAGTTGACTTGCGACTTGCTGCTTTTGTTCAGAGCTAATATGATTTTGGGCTTTATAATTGCTTCTGCTGTTAAGGGAAGTAGAAGAGATAAATAGTTCTGGTGTTGAGGGAAGTGGAACAATAAAATCCAGTTGAAATACAGCTGTTAAGCCCAAACTAATCAGATCATCTGTGTGCCTTCATAAAAAAATGATAGTTGATTTTGGTCTAGGCCTTTACTTGGTTCATGTATTGGGTTTGCCAAAAAGTCCATTTAGTTTTTTTTTGTAAAATAAAAGACACATTTTTCATTTTCACCAATAACTTTATTGATTTGGATATTTTGAATTATGTCAGCTATCTCCCACAATTGGCTTCTAGTGAGTAGAAGCCAGGGGTGCTGCTAAACATCTTCCAATGCATAAGACAGCCCCATAGCAAAAAATTATTTGGCCAAAATGTCAATAGTACAAAGAAACTTTACAAACCACTTTTGACATGTTCAATCAGTCACAGCACCTTCTCCATACACTGCACAAATATTTTTTTGCACTTCAGTTGTGTTTTTACTTTTCTTAAAATAATAAAAAATAATACACTAAAAATGTTGTGTATCTTCTTCCATCTTCAGTATTAAAATGGCACAAAATTTCACCAATTTTGATGTTTTTTTGAATGCATGCTGATATGGAAGCTGTCACAATACAATCTAACAAAATTGTTTCAACTGAAGTTAAAGACAACCAAGCACTACTAGAGCCATCATACAGAGAAAATGTAATGGACATTTTGGCCAACCCAGTAACAGCATGGAACCAGATTTTATGTGTTTCAAAGCAATGAAGCCGTGCACCATGAAAACCTAAGCATGTATTTGCATACTGGTCTTTATTTAGAAGGGTTCAGACAAATACAAGTGCTTCTGGATTTTTTTTCTAACTCGGCTTAATTTATAGGCCAGGAGAAGATTCTGCTGCTGTCCCATTATTACGGAGCCAAAAGCTGAAGTGAGCCTTTCTGTTACTGATAAAAAGGAAGACAAAATCACACAATCCATCTAACAATTTTGATTGAAATTGTTCTTTATAAAGGGTCATTTCTTACGTCTTTGTATATAATTGAACTTACTTTTTTATTTTGAAATAATTCTAGATTGGCAGAATTTTGCAAAGATAATACAGAAAAGGCCTATGTTAATTGAACTATATCATAAGTGAAATGCTTTACTTTGGAATTTTAAAGGTTTTAGATTAATGGAAAAAATTTCTAAGATAAAAGATGCTCAGTGTTGGGTCTCTCAAACCTCTTTTGAACTAGTTTTCTGAGTGACTCCAGGTACACTGGAATAATGGCTGAAATCCAGATGCGCGGGCCAGGACCGTGACTAGGTCGTAAGCATGAAGTGGTTTCCTTGGGGCACTGTAACAAGGAGGAGAGTGCTGTGGGGTTCTCTGGTCACTACTGCATGGACCTCTTGTGTCTTTGAGCTTCCTGTCGGTGCTTGGGATTTTGCAAATGGTCCTAGCAGTGCCGAAGCACAGTTGTCAGAGTTACAGGTGGTAGCAGCTGGGAGCCAGCTTGGCAGCCACTCAGCTAGCTCCCCAAATAGCCCAGGTTGCTCACCCTTGGCAAGGTCCTGCAGACCAAACTTTGTGGGGGGCAGGGGTTGAAGGGGGAGGGATCAGCCCCACACAGATATTGATTCTTCCTTCCTCCCTCCCACCCTCCCTCCCTTTCTTGTCATTTGAAAGATTTTCTATGAAAGGTCTGAGCTTCTTTAGGCACTTAGAATGAATGCACTGCTTGTGTTCTTATTCATACCTATTTGATTTAACCATGTGAAATTACCACTTTGTAGGTTAAAAAATGTTCAGCCTAATATTTTCTGCTGTCACACTGAAAATTCTTATGAATGTGGACTAGAATGTTTTCAAGGAAACATTGACTCTACCTCTTCATTTATGGAGGAAATATAGCACTTACTGTTTTAAGTAGATTAATTAACCTAACCCTCTTTACAATCTCGAGGTTTATCCCAGTATTTTATCTCATTTTAAGATCACAACTCGTGAGTGGTGAGCTGGTCTCACACCCAGGAGGTCTAGTTACGGAGCTCTGTTTCTTTTCAGCACTTTTGTTTGGCCCCACCTCTCCCGTTATACTTGTGGAAGTCCTCGGTGTCTGGGCAACTGACGTAGGTGCGTCTCTTTGACTTTGTGGGGGAAAAGAACTTAATTTTCTTTAAAAAATTAATTAATTTTCCCATAACACAGGAGTTTGGGGGACTTAAGAATGCTCTTCCCAGTTTTTTGGCCTCTAGAGTTGAGGTGGAGGCTAGAGATAATGGAAGTATAGATGGTTATTGCCTTGGAAGATGAGGATGAATATTTGTTTGGTAGCATCTATTCCAACCTTGAAATTATGTGGTTATCTAATAATCTTTAATTGCCTCTCTTCTGTGTTTCTTAACCTCTTGGATCTTGAACATGGAAGGAAAGGAAGTGACTCAGCCCATGAGTGAATTTTATTTAGAAATTGCTCACTGGCCTATTGATTGCAAGTCCCCTATTGATATTGGTGGAGCAAGGCTGGGGGCCAGGAGACTGGACCCCATGAGAAGTGAAGTGGGAGAGTCCTTGGGTCATCTGTCCTGGGCTAGCTAGCTGTCCTAGGCATTGAGACTCACAGATCTGTTCTAGGATGGTCCTTCTGGATCCTGTCAAGTCACACTCCAGCTTTTTCTGAGTTATTCATACACTAGTTGTGGCTCTGACATCTATTGAACAAAATGATAAGGGCTCACACAGTAGCTCTTCAGGGACTTTCCCTCTTCTTTTCCTTAGCATCGGAAATGAGCCATCTTGGTTGCAGGTGCTTCTGCCATCAGCATCTCGGGTATTCTGTCACAGTAGGAAGGGCTAAATAAACAGCAAGTGATTGCCAGAGACCCAGATGACTTTCTGTTCAGACCGAATAGGAGGAAAGGACAGGTTGTTGGGGACTTGGTTGAAAATGAATTATCAGTCTTCCTGGTTTCATCCTCTGAAGGGCAGGGGAAGGGAAAAGCCAGAAGTCAATTTTGTGATTATTTTTCAATACCCTCCAAGTCTGATGCTTTAGTTTGATCACAGTGGATGTGAGATTGAAAACCAGTTTAATTTGTTTGGTGGTGTCATCCCCAAAGATGCCAGCTATATTGCATCCCCATCCTTATTTCTAGAGGGCATTCAAGGGAGAAGCTCCCTCATTCCTGTTTAAGAGGGAGCAAGGAGGGGGTTGATGTGCATCCCCATGGTAGGACTGTATTGGTCTTCAAGTAAGTTGATTTCATAAGTTGATCATGCATCTTCCTGCAGACTGCTGTGGCCTTCCTACAGACCAAGGTGGGTTTGAGTGATTCAAAGTTAGTCACTTCAGTGTGAAACACAGTGACTCTAAGAGTAAACCAAGGATTCTTTGAAAGCAAAAACTTTCTTTAGACCAGCATGTTTGGTGAACATGCATTTGTCGTGCTAGAAATATACCACTCTCTTTTTATACTTTCCATCCTCCTGTGTTGTGAGAGGCCCAGGGATCTTTTCAAGGGAATTCTGGCCCCACAGTTTTGTGGAGAAAGTCAGTGTGGTAGAGAAGGAAGGGTGTCCAGTCTGTGCTTTTAATATCTGTTGAAGAGTGATCATCAATCAGCGTGTTGCTTGCATGGAAAATGAGGGGAGGATGCAGGTGGAAGGTGGGTAGTGTCTTGGCATAATATTTGTGAAAGGCCTTTTGGAATCCTGTTTTTAAAGCAGTATTGTGCAAGTCTCTCAGAAGTTTCTTCACTTCCCCTGGAAACCAGTGCAAGAAGGGATACTCACTCTTATGCAAAGGTTACTCATGGGCTGAAACTTGCTCCACTTGCCATTAGTTTTGCTGAGCTGGAGTCTGGTCAGATCTGATGTCTTGATGTTGATCATTGTTATTAATAATAACTTCCTGAATACAGGAATCTAGGAATTTAGAAGTTCAAAGCAGAGGGGTGGGAGCCCTATGTTCTCCTTCTTGCCAGGTAAGAAAAGTGTTTCATTAGCTGATGAACTTGCAGTGAAATTGAACTTCTTTGAATATGTGTTTACTCATTTGTAAAATGGGGATAATAGTGGTTACCCCCCTTATGGGCTGGTTCAGGATTAACTGAGTTAATATAGGTAAAAGGCTTGGCATGATGCCTGATTTCATATAGCTAACACTGCTGAAGTGTTTACTTATTATATTTATTTTCCACATTATTGTTTCTTATTTGAGATTTCCCTGACATTCTGTATTTATTTAAAAGACATAATTCTTTCTATGACTTTAGGCTCCATCCACAGTGGTTTAAGAATTCTTACTGGGAGGAAGAACCCTTGGTTTGTGGTAGTTTTCTGAATTCCCTCCCCTTGCCTAATTCCCCACCCTTGGGGTGATGCAGCGGGGAGGGTGGGCAAAGTCCAAGTCAGTGGAGAACGGAGATGTGCAGTCAGAGGCAGAGGCACCAGCTGGAGTTACTGCCTGGCATGGAGTTGGACCCTCGGGATTATTTGGTGGTGCAATCAATGATTATTTCATTTTGCCAATTAAAAAAATGCCATGGCATTAGTGTAAGGAGAAGCTGGACGAAGGTATATTGAGAACCCTCTGTAATATCTTTGCAGGTCTTCTGTAAAACTAAAATTTATTCAAAATAAAAAGTGTGTAAAAGTTGAGGGAAATCAGGAGTTTCAGTCATGCAAGATGAAAACAACAATGTATGTATAGTTAACAATACTGTAAATTACATTTAAAATTTTTGAAAGGGTAAATTCATGTTGTGTTTTTACCACAATAAAGAAAAAGCAAAAACCAAAAAAAAAAAAGTTAAAAGATTAAGTTGTAGCAACAAAGCTGGCATGTAGCACCACGCCTGGCACATAGTAGATGCTTAGTAAATGCTGGTTGGATACAAGAGTAAGTGTCTTAGGTTTGAACCTGACCCTGACACTTACTAGGTAGATGATCTTTGCCTAAATGATTTACTTTATGAATCTGCTTTGCTATTTATAAAGTGAAATAAAATGTACTTCATGGAGTTTGTGTGAGCATTGAGATTAAAGACCCTTAACTGATGGGGAGCACATGGTTCAATGTACAGAAGATATAAAATTGTACACTTGAAACTTATATAATGTTACTAACCAATGTTATCCCAGTAATTTTTTTAGAAAAGAACCTTGCCAGAGAATCCAATGTATAGTGAGTTTTCCAAAATGTAGCTATCATTATTACTATATTAATTATATAATATATTATAAGTGTAAAAGAGATGATTATGTGGGTTGACCCTTTCTATTCCAGTGCAGCCTGTTATGAATTCATTTGTTATTGCATAACTGACTGTTCCTCTGTGATAAGAGTATGAGCCCAGCAGATGTGCCTCAGATTTGCCTGGCATTTAATTGAGGATGCTGCAAGTGTGCTGTAGTTGTATATTTGCTTGAGCAATTTTAAGGGAGCAGATAAGTATAGGCCTGAATTTAAAAAGGAAGAGTTCCAGCTTCCTTCAGAATAAGTGACATATTTACAAGATTTTCAACTGTAAGCTTAGAACTAATGAGAGAAGCTTTATTCTGAGGTCCGCAGAAAGAAAATATAAACACACTGATGTGTTTAGTGAGCTAGAATTTGCTGTAAAATTGAATTTGTGGGGGTTTATTATAATTTCAGAGATTGTTGAAATATACCTTAAAACTGAAATTTGAGTGATTTTTTTCCCCAGAATTTTAGAGCATTCAGAACATTTTGGTTACTTAGAACATAGCTTGGAAATTACATAATTTATTTACTATGTTACATATCACAGCCTCACTCATTTTATAAAGGAAGAAATTAAGGCCTAGAGAGGGAAAGTGACTTTCCAAAAGTCACCCTGCAAGTTATTGGGAAGGCTAAGAGGAATTCTTGGTCTCTTTATGCTTCGCTGTTTTTCTGCTGACCAATCAGGACTTACTGAGGGGTCAGGAAGCTGGGAACTGAAGTGGCCTCTTCGCCCTGCCTTTGTGTGTGTATTGCATTCCTGTGTGGCCACACATACTGAACCCCATGAGAGCTAGCTTCAGGTAAGAGGGGGAAGCTTGGGGTCCCCAGACTGAACCTGCCCTTCCTGGCAGTACTTCTCATTGTGAATCTCTGTCACCACCTTTTGCTATACGAAAACAGTTTTCTCTGGCTACCACTTCCAGGCATATCTGCTATGACAAGTAATGGTAGCTCATCTGATAAACTAGTCTGAGTTAAAAGATGAGGGTGAACTGCCTGGCTACCTCAGGGAATAGAATGTTTTCACCCCAAGTGGCTATTTTAGGGACATCGGGAGAATGGGAGGGTGTCTTTATTAGTCAGTGTCTTTGTGCCCTTAAGTCCCGTGGTATAGAGACACAGCCTTAAGAAATAAGACTGATCCATCTCAGGCCTGCTACTGACCTGTACGTTGCCTTTGTGAGAATTAGAAAACAGTGCCTTGTCTGGGTGTGGCAGCCCTGCACCAGGGAGCATGGCCAGGTGGTCAGAAGGCAAGCAGGATTTCAGCCATCACTCCCTCACTTCAGTTGGGCACTCTTGGTGCTGTGCCCAGTCATACACTGTGGTTTTAATTCTGCCTATTATCTTCCAGCCAAATACAGTGACTTTATTGTTTGGCATTATACAGAGAACATACACATTTGCTCACAGTGGGTGCTTAATAGATGTTTTGGTTGACTGATAATTTCAGAATTGACCAAATACAGAAAATGGCACTTTGCAAGTTGATACTTGTCCTCATAGCAGCAGTGACCATCTGTGCATTAACTTAACGATCCCATTTATTAATTCAGTAGATACTTCTTGAGCACTTACTGTATAGAAGTTGGCAGGTACCAGCAAATACTTATTTAGCATTGATGATATGCCAGGCTTCTGGCTGGATGAAGAAGATACAACGATGAGAAGGACAGACATGGTTCTCACCCTCATTTCTAGTGAGGGAGAAGGACCCCAAACACATACACAGACCAACAGCACTGGAATTCTAGGTTGTGATAAATGGTGTAAGGACAACAAACAAGGGTGTGTGAAGGTGCAAATAGGAGTTGGTGGAGGGGAGAGAGAGCACTGGATGACAAGGATCTTGAATAGGGTTTCAGGGCACATCCTTCTGAGACAAGCACATAATCAGCCCCAAAGAATGGTAAGGAGCAGGTATACAAGGAGCAGTCAAACCAGCTTGGACAAATAGGAGAAATTGTCTGGTGTATTTAAGTATCTCAGAGTGTGGACTTGGCACATACTGTGAATCAGGGTTAGAGGCAGTACTGATAACCACAATAGCAAACACTTATTTAGTCTGTACTGTGTGCCAGGCACTGTGCTGAGTGCCTTCCCATATATTAACTTTTAATGCTGATAATTCTATGAGTTTCTATTATTATCCTTTTACAAATGAGAAAACTGAGGCACAGAGGACTAAACTTAAACAAGATTTAGCAGCTGGTGAATGGTAGGGCGGGGATTCAAACAAAGGCAGTCTGTTTTCAGAGTGTGCTTATATCTTTAACAGTGGAAAATTGTTGTGGTGGGGAATTGTAACCCACCCCACCATTCTTTTGAAACTGTTTCTGTAAGTGCTAACTCGGACTAATATGTAGCTTATAGATAAACAGCATGCTTGTGTAAGAATCCTAGGAACTCACTTCAAAAGATGCAGACCCGGAACTTTAGGCATCCAAGTTTTGGGGTATTTGCTGACCTTCAACCATGGAGCCAGGATGACATGAATCCAGGATGACTAAACCAGGGAGATGCACACGGGACCATCACTTGTGTGATCAGAATAGACCATGCTAGTTCTGCATATAGAGAACTTTGCAACCCCCTCCCTTGACCTCTTTGTTCTGTTCCCCTTTCCCTCCTTATAAAAACCTCTGCCTCCACTGAGAGGTGGAGATGGGCTTTGTGACAGGAGTCTCCCATCTTCCAGATGGCCAGCATTTGCAAATATACCACTTTGCTTTCCATCAGCACCTGCCTCTCGAATATTGGCTTTTGTAGTGGCAGGCAGCCAGACCAGCATTCAGTTACATATCCACTATGTTATAGTGCCAGTGGAGGCTGGACCATGCCAGGCCTCAGTGGCCATTCATTAAGTGGACCTTATATCTAGTGGTGGTGGTGATGGTAGTTAGGGTTGTGAGAGGATCCAGGAGGAAATAAGGAACTAAAACTCTAGAGAAGGGTCATGTGTCTTCATAACTGTGATGTAAGGAGGAGTGGGGTAAGAGCCCTGAGAAAAGTGCTATAGAGGTTCTGAAATGGGGTCGGTCAGTCCTTTCCAACTGGAGATTGAGGAGAGGCTTGGGGGGAAGGGAAAGGGAACTTTACTGTAGAACTTGAGATATGAACAGGAGTCACATATACAGAGTAGTTAGAAGGGGCATTTCCTCCAAACTCTCAGGTGAGCAAAGATATAGTATTTGCTCAGAGGCTGGAAAATAGGAGTTGGGACCACAGCACTGGCTGTTCCCACGAGAGAAGCAGAAACCAGGTATGGACAGAGTAATGACAGGTTGGAGCCAGCATTCATTAGGGCTTGATGCCATCCTGAGCTTTGGGTCATTACGCATCAGGAAATGCGGTGCGTCTGGGTCTAGGGTTTGGTTTGAAGATCTAATTTGGGACTTCTTCCAAGTCTCAGTTTGGCCTCTGGGTGACTAAGTGGGAGAGAAGAATTTTTTGTTTTGGCTTTTACTTGATAATGCTGTCTCTATGTCTACTTAGATGTGTCTGCCCACCTCCTGGGTGGACGCAGAGAAGTGCCACTCTGGTAGGAAGGTTTTTACCCCACTCCTCCAGACAGGTTGTTTTACAGGTGGTTGCAGACTAGCACAGGCGTTGGAGCTAGATAAATGTGGGCTGGAATTCAGGCTCTAATACTGGCTTTTGACCTTGGGCTTTGTGTTTGGGCCCCATTTAGCTTCCTGTGAAGTAGAGATTTTTACCATTTCATATTGTTGTATAAGGGTCAAACGAGCATTTAGTGCTATGTGCCTGAAGCATATAGTTAGTGCGCAGATGACAGCAGTGGGCATTACTAGATTGCATGGTATGGAAGGCTCTGTGTACTCGCAGGAAGTCTGTTCGAGCCTACTGATTTCCTTCTCCCATATTTCTGAGGTTAGGAAGCCTAAACAGTTGGCAGGACTATGAGAGCCATGTTGAGATGGATTTTAAAGCCATTCCCAGGCTCAGCGGGACATCATGCCATGGCGTGTATTTGCTGTCCCAGTCTTAGGCTGTCATTATGGGGTAAGGGACAATAGCATTCTTTAAAGTGTTTCTTATTGTGAGTGAAATGTCAGCAGTTGTACATTCTAGTCCAGTAGATGCCATTTTCCCAATGATTGAAAATGTTGACTGTTTTTCTGCTACCTAAGGATAAATGGAGGAGTTTTAGAAGAACCACCCCCTCAATTCCTCAGACTAAGGTCAATACATGAAACAGAAAGACAGTAAGACTCTTTTTGGCCTAAAAGCAGCACCTGTCGCAATAGCTGGCTCAATGATTTTCTGTTGGGCTATGTTGGTTGATTGTGGGGTGGGTAGCTTTGGCACTTAGAGGGCACAGCCAGGAATACTAATTTCCTTCAGTATACAAAGGGATAGTCCTGTGCAAAGAATTTTTTAATAGCCTACATAACTTTCAAATACCTCTCCGGATAATTTTTGTAGGGAACAATTTGTTTATAATTTTATGAGCCCAGAACCTAATTCCATTCTATATAAACTACTTTTTGCATCATTTTGATATACCCTGAATTTTCTAGGAATCAATGACTGTATAATATATATAGACTATGTAACTAGTGTATACTATACTATGTAAGTAGTATAGTATTTTACTTTATTTTATTTGGAACTTTACCAAAAGCTGTTCACCATTTTTATAAACCATATTACCAGTATTGATGTGCTTGTATTTGTGTTGTCAGGAAGAACATGCAGATAGTATCTGTCTGCATTAGTTGTTATTACATTCATGGTTATTCTGTTGTATTAGACTGTTTGGCAGAGCAATTGCATATTAAAATACAGACTCTTATACATTTCTTTGTTTTTATAGCTTGGGTCTTATGTTGATTATTTTGAAATTTTGCATGTAAATAGTTTATATTATTTTGGATTTTCATTTTAGGGTAGTAAGGGAAGCATTACAAAATATATGTTTAAAAAAGAGGAGGAGAATGTTTAGAATCATTGGTCTAGGGCATTGGTTTCATTTCACTTAGACCTGGCAAAATGCAGAGAAGTCTTTAGAGAGAGTTAAAACTCCATTTTGTGTTAAGTCATGATATGTGTACCCTTGGTTTCAAACTCATCTGAGTAGAGTTGTTTACAGCTGATGGTTTGGAGCTCTAGAAAATGGGTGTGTCTGATTGGATGTGAAGTGGTTACAGTGGTTTCGTCCACAGCACACTGTGCCTGAGAATCTTGGCCCGAGGGACTCTAATTCGTGTCACAGTCACCGCCGCCAACCAGTGGGAGTGTCCCCATGCGATCCAGTCCACAGCAGTTGTAGAGAGTGCATGTTTGTTTGAAATGTTTAAGTTGCCCAGCAGTGTTCAAGAGTGATTTTTTTGTATTTTCAAGCTTCCACAATTCTAGTTACATAGTATTGTGTAATTGCCTGTGGTCTCCGTGTAGCTTATGGTCAGTGAGAATAATGAATGGGTGATGAGACTGGAAGTTAGAGGAACAGAGAGAACTCTTCCCTTAAAGGTCTTAAATGGGTAGATGTTAGCAGCAGCCGAGTAGTGATTCTAGAACATAATAAAATATTTCATACAGTGCTAATTATGTTGTGTGTCAGTCATTGTAGGCTGCAGTTGATGGAGATAGATAGTAGAAGAGTGGACCTTGAAGAGAGGAGAGTAGAATATAAAAAAGCTCTAATTGTTCCCTATCCTGAATTTCCATGCCATTATTACCTAAGCAGTCACACTGGCTTTTATTCTGGATTCACATTCATAGCAGTTAACAGGATACCTTTTATTTAGTACCTAATGTATGATTTCCTCTGTGCTTGGTTCTAGGCAACACTTAGATAAGAGGGAATTGGTGTTACAGATGCAGAAACTTGATCTCAGAGACTCAAGTGCCTAGGGCCACATAGTTGTAAGTGGCAGGGCCATGATTTAAACCCAGGTTTGAGTGATGCCCAAACCACTCCTTAAGGCCCTTTCATATTGTTGTTCTGGTGATGGTGATCCGATTAGCTTGCTTATTCACCATTTTCTACCTGGATTATAAGGCAGATCTCTCTTAGTCCAACACATGAAGGGTGGGTTTTTTTTTTAAGTTTTTAACATGTGACTGTATTGAAATGAGGTATGGTTACAATGTTCCAGCCCAGTTAGTAATTTAGCATCTTAAAGCATTTGACAAGCATGGTTAACCAAAAACCTGAATCATACTAAATGTTTGAAGTGGTGAAGGGTAGGGGATATTTTTAATATTGTTACTATAGTCTGCTTTAAAAAATGTGTTTGTAAACTGAGAAGCCTAGGTGAGTGGCATTTATACTACTGATGTTAGACTGGGTTTGGAATCCCCGCATTGTGACTTTCTGTAAAGTCGGCTTAAACTGATGGGATTCCAGCCCTTATATAATTAAAGGTAAGGATACAGAGTGAGTTTCCATGCCTCCCAACCAACTATCATGAAGTTAGTTGTAGCTGCCAATAAAACTCTCGGGTCCGTGAAAAAAAAAGTCTTGTTTTTAAACAAGGATGGTCTGGCTGGCTATTCTCAAATGACTAACCTGGGAGGACATCTAACTATGTGTGTGTGTGTGTGTTTTGCTTTGTAAAAGTGATCAAATAAGGAACCTAACACCTTGGGCTGCTTAGGGAATTTTTGTCACTGAAGGGATGACTGAAAGCTCTATTTCTCAGGAAGGATTGCCAGATGTTTAAATGTCTGTACGTAGGGGAAGCTTCAAGGCCCCACGCTGCTCCACATTGCCTGTGCAACATTGTGATCTGAAGATAGTTACTTCATCTCTTTGCCTCCTTTGCATTACCATAGCTAGTGATCTCTGTTCTGAGGGCAGATTTGAAGAATTTTCTCTTCAGTTGGGAATGGAAGAGGGGGCACACTTGGGGCAAGTGTGCATAGATGGACATCTACTCATCAAGGACAGCCAGATGAGTCGGCTGTCCCAGTTCCTGTCCCGGCTGGCCCCTCTCCCACCTCTAGGATTTCTGTCCTTTGTCTCCCCTCCTAGAGAGGTTCTTCTGACTGACTTTGTGAGGGACAAGAAAGATAATGGGAACAAACTGGATTTAGCCATAGAACTGGCACTGGGTCTGGTCCTAATATTGGCTCCATCACTTCTTTGTTCTTTTTGGAAATAGGGTTCACTCACTAGTGATTTTGGGGATAGGGACAAGTGACAGATAGTAGCTGTTTTATGTACTGGCTTTCTTTAGCTGACACTTTCGCAGAGGTGACAACTGCAGCAACCCCAGATATAAGGGGGATAAATAGGAGAGGGAGAAAGGAGTTTAAGAACCATTTTTTTCTGGTCTACATTGTTCACAAAAGATTGAACTACTCCCATAAGTAGAATCACAAGAGTTTTTAACAGATTTTATTTCAAGGACTTATTTTCATATCCCACATCACACAGCAGTTTGGTGAGAAGAGCCCAGCTTTTAGTTTGGGGTGACCTGGGTGCAAGTCCCTGTTGTCCACCACTTGCTAGCTGGATACCCTTGGGCAATTCACATAACTTCTCTGAGCCCTCGTTTCTTCACCAGCAGAATGGGTACAGTAATGCCTACCCTAAGCACTCTAGTGGGTCACTGGGAGTCCACTAAGTTAATAGATGAAAAGTGCTTTGTAAAATTCCAAAGGGCTGTATGAGCCTGAAGGATAATTGTTGTTACAGTTTCGGGTATCAGAAGTCTAGGTGACTGTGCTTGGAGAGGTGAGGGGAATCATATTTTGGGCAACTGACTGGAGGTCCTGTTTTCCAAGCCCAGAAATCCACACTGGAGTTTTCCCCTAATGCAGCACTCCTGTGCTGGTGTTTGGAGCATGGCCAGAAACACATGCTACACTTATTAAAGGGCTTTGGCACTCTGTAATGTGGGATTACTGGCACCAGAAGATGAAATGATAAAGGAACGTATCATTATATTCAGAAGTATGAGTCATGCACATTTGAGTTACTTTAAAAAAATGGAATCATAATAGAAATGGGCATGCATTCAACTTATGTTCCTTGGCTTTAGTGGTTTTCAGGTTAAAAGTCACTGCATTTAAATGTCTTAAAGCTTAGCATTTATAAAAAGCTTTTAAAACTTAAATTCTTTGTAAAAGCACCTGAATTTGAAACTCTGTCTTTTAATTTCCCTACCAGTAAGATATTAGAGACAGTTTTGCATTGGGTGTGTCCTCCTGTACTGCTCTAACTCTAACTCAGTGAATCAGAAAGGAACATACAGTGTAGTTTCTGCAGTCCTCCTATTTGCCTTCAGGGAGCTTCATGGTCATTTATTCTGCCCCCTTGTTTTACAGTGTGGAAAATTGAGGTTCCTCTTGGTCCTATGACTTGTCTGAGGAACGGCGCTAGATTATGGCAGAGACAGGTTTAGAACTCACTCAGTCCACATCACACTGCCACCAGGGAGGCAGACTCCACTGAGATTTAGTCAGTCTGTTGGGTAAGAAGGCCCCCTCCACCATCACCACCCATTTATTCCATTTAAAATCACAACTCATTTAGTTTAAGCCACTTTCCTCTGGTTTAGTTCTTTTCAGACTTGTAAATAATTTTCAAGGATTATCCTTAATACCACACTACCACTTTATGCTTAAAATAATGGATTGATTCATTTAACCAGGTATGATCACAATGACTTTTACCATTCCATATGGGGCTACTTTTTCATTAATCAGTTTATTAATATTTAGTAAACCTTTTTTCTTCTGATTTTGTCAGTTATTTATGAACAGACATTTGAGTTCTTGCCCTGTCCCAGGCTCTGTGCTAGATTGGTGCTGAGAGTGGGAAGGCATCATGTGATGGAAAGACCTCATCTGAGAACTTGATTTTCTCCTGAGAGCAACTGGTGTGTTGATCAGGTACCACATTCGTTCGACTTATGGGCCATCACTGTGTTTTATACCAGATAATGGAAGGCTGAAAGAGGAAACACTCATTAGGAAAAGCAGTGATTACTTTTTTAAAGAAATTCTGTTTTCAACCTAGTCAAGGAGACCTACGTTACCAATAAGTAATGACATAAAAAGGAAATAAAAGTCAAGGAGATTACTGTGTAGTTCAGGCCTCAGAAGATTGCTGCCATTTCAGGTGGTCTCTGAAGAAGCACAGGGTTTAGATACCTGGAGAGGGAGGGGTATTTGATAATTAATGAATATCTAATGAGGATCTCTCATTTATTAGGGGCTTTAAATATATTAGCTCTTTTAGTCTTTTGAGGAGGGAACTTTTCATTTTTTTAAATATAGTTAATTTATTATGCTGTTACAGTTGTCCCACTTTCCTCCCTTCACTCCCCTCCATCCTGCACACCCTCTCCCACCCACATTCCCCCCTTTAGTTCATGTCCATGTGTCATAAGTTCTTTAGCTTCTACATTTCCCATACTATTCTTGCCCTCCGCCTGTCTATTTTCTACCTACCATCCATGCTACCTATTCATGTCTTTCCCCCTCTCTCCTCCTCCCACTCCCCTGTTGATAACCCTCCATGTGATCTCCATTTCTGTGGTTCTGTTCCTGTTCTGGTTGTTTGCTTAGTTTGTTTTTGTTTTTGTTTTTGTTTCAGGCGTGGTTATTAATAATTGTGAGTTTTGCTGTCATTTTATTATATATGTTTT